>QXEO01002113.1:1537175-2137175 GCA_007115705.1 Dactylis glomerata
ATGTGTTATTTATCTTATGGAGAGACACCACTAGTGAATTGTGGACCCCGGTCCTATTTCCATCATATTGCTATCACCTGTTTACTTTACTCGCACTATTTACTTTACTCGCATACTATATTGTTTTCCACTCGATACGCTCGTAATCTTTGTTTCAAGCAAACCGGTGAGATTGACAACCTCATCGCAAGTTGGGAACAAAGTACTTGGTTGTGTGTGTGCAGGTTCCGCATCACCTTCAGTCGTTTGTCTCTCCTCTCCTGATCGATATTAAACCTTGGTTTCTTAACTGAGGGAAGACTAGCTGCTATACTCATCATACCTTCCTCTTGGGGTTTCCAGCGGGCTGGTTATCCACCACGCACAAGGACAGTCTGCTCCCACGTCAGCTTGGACACAGCACTCATCCTAGGATTCAGTCTTCAGATGTCATCTAAAAACAGCAACAAAAATCTCTTATTCACTCTATGTTCATCTACACTGGAATAGGGATACAACCAAAGTAACTAGCAGAATTAAACAGAAATTACTGTCCTCAAATTGTACTTTGCAAACGCAGGGATAAAACAGATCACAGCCATATAGGGATACAAAACATAAGGACGTTGCTTTCAATGTTCTACAATATACTAACCAGTAGATTTAACACCTATAATTAAACCTTTTTGCAGCAATCTAGTAGAGCAGTCTAGCAAAGCAAAACATTAAAAGAGGCAGGGGAAGGTTCTTACGTTGCAAACACTGCTTGAAGCCTCGGAGCAGCTGACGCCATCTCCATGAGATGCGGTCGATTGTGAGGGTGGCCGGCTGGCAGCTAGGTGTTGTGGCGGCCGCGCTTGCAGCTGTCGGCGACCTGGGATGGAGATCCGGCGGGGTAGTGGCCACTGGATCTGGGGGATGGAGAGCACTGGATCTCGTCGGGGATGGAGATCTGGCAGGGTAGTGGCCACCGGATCTGGTTGGGTATGGAGAGAGGCGGCTGTGGACAGGAGAGAAGCGACGGTGGACGACCGGAATGGGGCAAAGCGGCGGTAGGGAGGCGGCGCACTGGTTTCACCTAGGAAGATAAGAATGGGTGTGGAGAGGAGAACGACCTAGAATACTTGGGATTTTGACCGCATCGTATTGACCGCATCCCTTCTCACGTGCGTGAATGCCCAAAAAATCCCACGCGAGCGCGCCAAGGTAGGCATCGCCCCTGGTTTTCGTCTCCTGGCGGTTCGGTCCACTTCTTTCCTGATAAACGGCTCGGGACCGTCATGAACGAATGCATGCGTCAGGAATTTGCGAGTTTGGGGTAGTGTATGAACCGTTCTTTCCAACACAGCAAAAAAAAATTGAACGTCATCTTCCAACATTTTCCCCTCCTTCCACTCTCAACCGTCCCCCCTTGGTGAGTCCCTCTATACTCCTCGGCTCCTTCCCTCCTCTTCTCGGGCGACCTTGCCGGCCGGAGGAGTAGGGGGGTGGAGGTCTAATGACCCACAAGTATAGGGGATCGCAACAGTCTTTGAGGGAAGTAAAACCAAAATTTATTGATTCGACACAAGAAGAGCTAAAGAATATTTATAAGCCTTAACAAATGAGTTATCAATTCAGCTACACCTAGAAACAGACTTGCTCACAGAGGTTTATCAGTAGAAACAGTTTTATAGTGGTGATAGTAGCAAAACAGTAATAGCAATAGTAAAATAAAAGCAGTAATAGTAGCAATAGTAAATAGTAGGATTAAAGACTATAGGCATAGGGATAGATGTACGGGTGTTGCATGGATAAGATAATTCATGAAATCAGTGAGACATGGGCAATTGCAGATAAATAATGATAAAGTATCCTAGTACTAAACAACCATAGGCACGTGTTCCGTATATAGTCGTACGTGCTCGCAATGAGAAACTTGCACGACATCTTTTGTCCTACCAGCTTCTTGCAGTAGGGCCTCAAGGGAAACTACTTGTAATTAAGGTACTCCTTTTAATAAAGTACCGGAGCAAAGCATTAACACTCGGTAAACACATGTGATCCTTGATACGTCTCCAACATATCTATAATTTTTTATGCTCCATGCTTGTTTTTACACCATTTGCCTACTGTTTCGTTACACTTAGTGGCACTTTTATGCATTTTTCGGAACTAACCTATTAACGAGTCGCCATAGTGCCAGTTCCCTGTTTTTTGCTGTTTTTGTGTTTCAGAAGTGATACACAGGAAATATTCTCGGAATTGGACGAAACAAGTTCCTGAAGTCTTATTTTGCCCGGGAGCTTCCAGTCATCCGAAGGAGAGAAGGAGAGGGGTCACCAGGGCCCCTCACACCTGGCTGGCGCGGCCTAGGCCCTGGCCGCGCTGCCATGGTGTGAGGAGGCCTGGGGCCACCTCTGACATCGCCCCTTCGCCTATAAAGACCTCCCGACAGGAAAAACCTAAGTACCCGATCACTTTTCTAGAACACATCGCGATCCGCCGCCGCCATCGACCCGAAGATCGGGAGGGTCCAGAAGCTCTTCCCGGCACCCTGCCGGAGAGGGGAATCGCCACCGGAGGTCTTCTTCATCGCCATGCTTGCCTCCGGAGTGATGAGTGAGTAGTCTACCTTGGACTATGGGTCCATAGCAGTAGCTAGATGGTTGTCTTCTCCACCATGTGCTTCATGTTTAGATCTCATGAGCTGCCCTACATAATTGAGATCACCGTTATGTAATTCTACATGTTTGGTTTGTTGGGATCCGATGAATATTGTGTTATGATTGAGTTGCTGTACTGAATTATATCTTTTGTTATCTCTATGTTGTTTATGATCTTGCATGCTCTCCGTTGTTAGTAGCTATCTTGGCCGAGTAGTTGCTAGTGACTCCAAGAGGGGGTATTTATGCTCGATAGTGGGTTCATGCCTCTATTTAACCTGGGGGAGTGACAGAAACCTCTAAGGTTGTAGATGTGCTGTTGCTACTAGGGAGAAAACAATATTCATATGCTCAAGGGCATATGCTTTGTTTACATTACACACTTTGCTTAATGCAATTATTTGTTGTTCGCAACTTAATACTTGTGGAGTTCTCGGATTGATTCGCCACAAGTGGATTATTAGTCATAGATGTAGTTGGATGGCGGTCTATGTATTTTGTTGTAATGCCCAGAGTAAATCTCATAGTGATCTTCTTGACATATCACGTTTATCTTTATTTTATCAATTGCCCAACTGTAATTTGTTTACCCAGCATGTGTTATTTATCTTATGGAGAGACACCACTAGTGAACTGTGGACCCCGGTCCTATTTCCATCATATTGCTATCACCTGTTTACTTTACTCACACTGTTTACTTTACTCGCATACTTCTACTGTTTTCCACTCGATACGCTCATAACCTTAGTTTCAAGCAAACCGGTGAGATTGACAACCTCATCGCAAGTTGGGAACAAAGTACTTGGTTGTGTGTGCAGGTTCCACGTTGCAGCTAGCAAAGCAAAGCTTGGATGAGGCGCCATATATAAATTGTTCGAAGCTATCGCAAACTAGCAAGCATCACCTTCAGTCGTTATTATCTGCTTTTCTCCTGATCGATATACCTTGGTTCTTAACTGAGGGAAAAGTTGCTGCTATATTCATCAAAACCTTCTCTTGGGTTTACCAACTGGCCGGTCATTTACTACAAGCCAACAAGTTTCTTGGCACCATCAACTCGGCCCCATCAACAAGTTTTCTGGCGCCGTTGCCGGGGAAGAGTGGAAGACTTCTGCGAGGGGAGTTTTCGCACGCACATCCTTTACTTTGTTATTGTTTTGCTTTACTTTATTTATTTTACCTGCATCGTTTTATATCAAAAACCCAAAAAAATTAGAATCCTTGGTAGTTGTTATTTCTTTACTTTTAGTTCATCATGTTGATCCCTAAGTACGTTCTGGAGGACCTCTCAGTAGGTAGTGGTTCAATTATTGGAAAAAGTAACATTGAGCAGTTCTTTAATCACATTAGTATGCATAAGGAAGTTGAGGAAAAATCTTTGGTTGAGCTAGCTCCTAGTATTGAAGTTGCTTCTTCTTATTTGATTCACATGTTGGAAACTAGGTTTGCCAGTCTTATTCCTTTTATGCAATACATGTTCCTTAAGCTTCATGAAATTGAGGATCCCGAAAAGAAAGCTTTTATTTTGGAAGCTTTGCGCTTAGAATTTAAAGATGTCGTTATTGAAGCTAGAAAAGTTCTTAAATGTTTTAATAAACTCGGTTCACCTATAAAGGTTATTGGTACTAACGATGAAGGAACCGAAATACCTATACCTAGCAAGCTCTTGGGATTATGTGAAGCTTTCGAAAATAATTTTGATTGGATCTGTCCCAAAAATCTTTTTTGTGATTTGAGTGAACCAAGGCGTGATCACAAAGGGTCTTCTAAAACTTATGTGGATGAAATACAATGCCTTATTGACAAGAATTCTACAGTTGATCTTAATGCTTCATCACTTGATATTACTTGATTCGCAATTTTCTGCGCCTAGCTCAAAGGCGTTAAAGAAAAGCACTCTTGGGAGATAACCCAATGTTTTATTTTCAGTACTTTTTCTTTTATTTGAGTCTTGGAAGTCATTACTACTGTAATGACCGCTCCTTATCTTGTTTATTTCGTTTTTGTGCCAAGAGAAGCCTCTAATTCGAGTGAGGTAAAGATTTGGGGATGTTGCTGTCCTAAAACTGTTTTCGGTGCTGCACCGTAAAAATTCGTATAAATTCTCTGTATATCTTTTGGACCTGCGATTTCTTGTGCATATGACCCAGGTTATATCCAAAGTTTCGTTAGCTGAACACTTTTTGATTTGAATAACAGAAAACCCCTCAAAAATTCGACCTTTGTCAGCTGTTCTGATTTGACAGATTTCTGCCAATATTTGTGTTTGCCACTTTATCGCTTTCTTTTGAGTTCTTTTGATCATGGAACTTTTTGGGGAAGTTGCTACAGCAGTATATGATATATATGTGGTGGTTTTGAGTTGAAACCTGAAGCAAAAAGAGGTTGATTATATGTTATGCTTACACTAATGTTGCTAATAGATTTGTGTTTAGTTTTGTATGAAGGAAGTTTTCAAGTGTAGGGATTGGAGAATGATGAGATGAGCTGAAGAATGGACAAAATCTCAAGCTTGGGGATGCCCATGCATCACCCCAAGAAATATCCAAGAAGTACAAGCGTCAAAGCTTGGGGATGCCCCCGAGGCACCCCTTCTTCATCGGCAAAAAATCAGGTCACCTTTCAAAACACTATATTTTTATTGCTTCATGCACTATGTGTTTTTCTTGGAGCGCTAGATGTTTTAGTTTTCTTAGTTAGCTTAGTTTTGTTTGCTGCAATAAATGGTTGGACCCCAACAAATTTCCTTTGGAGGAGATGTACTCGTTTTCATTTGCCAAGAACACTCCGTTTTTCATTCTCACAATTTCACCGGGTGTTCTTTTTTTTCCGCTACTGCTTTTGGTTTTTGTTTTTGCCTTGATTTGCATTCAGATCTTCTTATATTTGTTTATCAAGGTGTATTTTTTGCCTCTGATCTTTATTGGTTTTCATCAAAAGAGGTGTTTATAAAAATTTCAAATGGTGTTGGAAAGGAGAAAAAGCTTTATGCAAAATTGTGGTACAAGAAGGAGCTTGTGTAGACTGTGGCTTAGGCTTTTTCATGTCATACTTGATGTCTTTTTGATAGTATGCTTAGTGGTTTTGCTGTAGCATGACTTATCTCAAATAACTGAGATTGCTTAATGAGCCTTTGAAAAAATCATGCGTTGTTTTTATTGTATGGAAGCATTATTTTGGTTTTCTCCTTGATGCTTTATTTGGGTTGACTTGGCGCATGCTCACACATGTTAGACTCTTACAATTTCGCCAATAGCCTCTATGATCATTTAGTTTTTGACTTTTGATGCCATCTTATGCTTCTTTTAATGTCTCTTTGCATGATTATGGCCATTATTGCTCTCTTAGTTGGTCGCTCCCAGTCTTTTGCTAGCCCTCGCCTTGTACTGAGTATGAGCTCTACTCGTGCATTCAACTCCTAAAAGCCAAAGTTTTCCAAAGTGTCCACCATACATACCTACTAGCAATTTGCTATTCCAAGTAAATTTGACTTGCTTTTATTTTCTCTTCAAATTAAACTCTTACCAGTGTTATGCGAAATTCGGTCAGTAAAGCTCTTACGAACCGGAAGGCACACTTTACTTTTTCTTGTTCTTAAAAATTTGACATTGTGGTCTCTTATGTTGAGTTGTTTTGCTTGCAAGTTGTAAGTTGGAGACTAGCCCAGCCATGCAGTCATGGGCAAGCTTTCAACATTGCACTTCTTATTTGAGTTGATATCGTGATCTTTTGTTTATGGATGCCCGCGGTGTGAAATGAATTGGGAATCTTGTGGGGATCATGGAGTTTGTATATGTGTTAGGGAAACGCCGGGCCGCTAATCTAAGCCATGCATAATTCGTGGTGGAAATTTGCAGCATACCCATGGTGAACATTCGATGACGCATCTCACAATAAAAAGCTAAACAAATGGCAAATAAAAGAGATGTTGAGGTGTTCATTGTCTGCTTGTCCTGTCATTTTGATGTGGGCTTGTTCCATGTCATCGGACACGGAGGTACCCCATTGGCGGTTCTCAATGATATGCATATATTTACAATGACAAGAGCCTTGCTTGGGACTCTAAGTAAAGTAGCATGAGGTTTGGGTACTCGTATTCACGGGACACGAGGTTTTCAACTTATGATTTGTCAAGCATATGCATCATAATTGTTCTCGCATTAACTTTAACTATTCAAGATGCTTATGATGGTGGCAATGAGAGCTCAAAGCCGGTAAGTACCATAATTTTTGAAGGTTATAAAACTTGCAATCACTGCTTCCCTCTGCGAAGGGCCTTTCTTTTACTTTCATGTTGAGTCACCACCTTCTATCTTTATGCACCATTAAGAGAGCATAGTTGTCATTCTTAGTATAATGTGCATTGTCCCAAAGTTTTCATTGATTGATTCATATTGTTGGTTTCACTTGTTCTCAAATTATTTGTATCTAGTCGCCCTCTTAAACTTGAAGGTGTCCTATGCATTTATGTTTTGCTCTCTTTGAAGGACAAGCTGAAAACCATTTGTATGTTTTTCCTTATGATTTGAACACACATTTGACTTTTATTGTTTCATTTTCATGATCTTTTGTTTGTGTTCATTTTCATGTTTACAACATGGTTGCTAAGTTCTTATTGTCAAGATTATATCTTCATGCCCATGTTTTAAGTTCTTATGATCCCAGCTCACAAATGCTTACATACATGATCAAGATTGTGTAGGTGCATGTCACTTCAAAAATTATTCTTTTGTTATCACTTACCTACTCGAGGACGAGCAGGAGTTAAGCTTGGGGATGCTTGATACGTCTCCAACGTATCTATAATTTTTGATGCTCCATGCTTGTTTTTACACCATTTGCCTACTGTTTTGTTACACTTAGTGGCACTTTTATGCATTTTCCGGAACTAACCTATTAACGAGTCGCCACAGTGCCAGTTCCCTGTTTTCTGTTGTTTTTGTGTTTCAGAAGTGATACACAGGAAATATTCTCGGAATTGGACGAAACAAGTTCCTGAAGTCTTATTTTGTCCGGGAGTTTCCAGTCATTCAAAGGAGAGAAGGAGAGGGGCCACCAGGGCCCCTCACACCTGGCTGGCGCGGCCCTGGCCCTGGCCGCGCAGCCATGGTGTGAGGAGGCCTGGGGCCACCTCTGACATCGCCCCTTCGCCTATAAAGACCCCCCGACGGGAAAAACCTAAGTACCCGATCACTTTTCCAGAACACATCGCGATCCACCGCCGCCGTCGACCCGAAGATCGGGAGGGTCCAGAAGCTCTTCCCGGCACCTTGCCGGAGAGGGGAATCGCCACCGAAGGTCTTCTTCATCGCCATGCTTGCCTCCGGAGCGATGAGTGAGTAATCTACCTTGGACTATGGGTCCATAGCAGTAGCTAGATGGTTGTCCTCTCCACCATGTGCTTCATGTTTAGATCTCATGAGCTGTCCTACATGATTGAGATCACCGTTATGTAATTCTACATGTTTGGTTTGTTGGGATCCGATGAATATTGGTGTTATGATTGAGTTGCTGTACTGAAATATATCTTATGTTATCTCTATGTTGTTTATGATCTTGCATGCTCTCCGTTGTTAGTAGCTATCTTGGCCGAGTAGTTGCTAGTGACTCCAAGAGGGGGTATTTATGCTCGATAGTTGGGTTCATGCCTCTATTTAATCTGGGGGAGTGACAGAAACCTCTAAGGTTGTAGATGTGCTGTTGCCACTAGGGAGAAAACAACATTCATATGCTCGAGGGCATATGCTTTGTTTACATTACACACTTTGCTTAATGCAATTATCTGTTGTTCGCAACTTAATACTCATGGGGTGTTCGGATGATATCCCCGTGGGTGGATTATTAGTCATAGATGCAGTTGGATGGCGGTCTATGTATTTTGTTGTAATGCCCAGAGTAAATCGCATAGTGATCTTCTTGACATTTCACGTTATCTTTATTCTATCAATTGTCCAACTGTAATTTGTTTACCCAACATGTGTTATTTATTTTATGGAGAGACACCACCCCGGTCCTATTTCCATCATATTGCTATCACCTATTTACTTTACTCGCACTGTTTACTTTACTCGCATACTTCTACTGTTTTCCACTCGATACGCTCATACCCTTTGTTTCAAGCAAACCGGTGAGATTGACAACCTCATCGTAAGTTGGGAACAAAGTACTTGGTTGTGTTGTGTGCATGTTCCACATTGTTGCTCGCAAAGCAAAGCTTGGACAAGGCGCCTTATAAATTGTCCGGAGCTATCGCGAAGTTTGCAAGCATCACCTTCAGTCGTATTGGGTTTTTCTTTTTCGAACGATAAACCTTGGTTTCTAACTGAGGGAAAAACTTGCTGCTGTTCTCATCATACCTTGCGCTTGGGGTTCCCAACTGCCTGGCCATAATCATCATCATCAACTACACGCCAGCCATCAAGCCTTTTCTGGCGCCGTTGCCAGGGAGGAAAAAGAAGACCTCTGCAAGGGGAGTTTTTCGCACGCACATCCTTTACTTTGTTTTAAGTTTTGCTTTACTTTATTTATTTTTACTTGCATCGTTTTATCAAAAATACAAAAAAATTAGTTCCTACTTTAGTTTTTATTTTTGTTGGTCTGTTATTGTCTTGCTTTATCATGCTTTCTATCAATGGTTGGTCTCTTTGAAACTAAATCTTTTTGGCAAGGTGGGTTCACGGAAGAGCAGCAAAATTATTATGAGGAACACCTCTTGTCACAAAAAGGGAAACACTTATGGGAACAAATCAATAGATTATATATCATTGCTAGAAATATGTGCTCTACTTATAATGTTACTTATTGCTTTGATGAATCTTATTGCTGTAGGAGGTATAAACACCTCCCTTTTCAATGTGAGTATAACGATGATGTTACCATATCTTCTTATATTAATGGAAATTATGACTTTTATGATGTGGAACAAATTGAAGAATTTATTGCTTGGAAGGGTGTATTCGAACTTGCTTATTTTCTTGAAAATACTGATGATGCACCTTATAAATATGAGGTTTATGATATACTTACATTTTTCTTTGATATTTACAAGGAAGGAAATGGCTATATTCTTAAATATCTTAATAGATGCTCTCCAATGGAAGAGACTAATGCCTTGAAGGAGCCTATGGAAGAAGAAATTGCTGAAATTGGAGGCTCACTGGATGAAAAAGAGGAGGAGAGTGATGACCAAGAGGAGGAAAAATGGAGCTACCCATGTCTACCTCCCATTAAGAGTAACTCTCTAACTAATACCTTATTTGATCGCCCTACATGCTTAACAAAAGAGGGTGAGTGTGATATTTATATTGTTGAGTTTGTTCATGATGCTACTGAAAATTATTATGAGAGAGGAAAATATGGTTGTTGGAATTCTCATGTTACTAAAACACCTCTCTTTATGTTGGAAGTTCCAAAGTTGCTCTTGTTTTATCTACCCATACTTGTGAGTATGTGCTTCTTTTATTTATTTTCTTACAAGATTCCTATGCATAGGAAGTGGGTTAGACTTAAATGTGTTTTATATTCGCTCCTTGATGCTCTTTTTGGCTTCCATTCATATTTCTTATGTGAGCATCTTCTCAAATTACTGAGCCTAGCTCAAAGGCGTTAAAGAAAAGCACTCTTGGGAGATAACCCAATGTTATCTTTTCAGTACTTTTTCTTTTATTTGAGTCTTGGAAGTCATTACTACTGTAATGACCTCTCCTTATCATTTTTATTTCATTGTTGTGCCAAGAGAAGCCTCTAATTTGAGTGAGGTAAAGATTTGGGGATGTTGCTGTCCTGAAACTGTTTTTGGTGCTGCACCGTAAAAATTCGTAAAATTCTATGTATATCTTTTGGACCTGAGATTTCTTGTGCATATGACCTATGTTATATCCAAACTTTCATTAGTTGAACACTTTTTGATTTGAGCAACAGAAAAGCCCTTGAAAATTCGACCTTTGTCAGCTGTTCTGTTTTGACAGATTTCTGCCAATATTTGTGTTTGCCGCTTTATCGCTTTCTTTTTTAGTTCTTTTGATCACAGAACTTTTGGGGAAGTTGCTACAGTAGTATATACTTTATATGTGGTGGTTTTAGGTTGAAACCTGAAGCAAAAAAAGGGTTGATTATATGTTATGCCTACACTAATGTTGCTAATAGATTTGTGTTTAGTTTTGTATGAAGGAAGTTTTCAAGTGTAGGGATTGGAGAATGATGAGATGAGTTGAAGAATGGACAAAAGCTCAAACTTGGGGATGCCCATGCATCACCCCAAGAAATATCCAAGAAGTACAAGCGTCGAAGCTTGGGGATGCCCCCGAGGCACCCCTTCATCATCGGCAAAAATTAGGTCACCTTTCAAGACACTATATTTTTATTGCTTCATGCACTATGCATTTTTCTTGGAGCGTCTTGTCTTTAGTTTTGTTTGCTGCAATAAATGGTTGGACCCCAACAAATTTCTTTTGGAGAAGTTGCCTTGCTTTTCATTTGCCAAGAACGCTCTAGTTTTCACTCTTATAAAAAACTGAGTGTTCTTCTTTTTCTGCTACTGCTTTTGGTTTTTGTTTTTGCCTTGATTTGCGTTCAGATCTTCTTATATTTATTTATTAAGGTGTATTTTTTCCTCTGGACCATGTTGGTTTTCCTCAAAAGATTTGGATTTAAAAAGTTCGAATGGTGTTGGAAAAGAGAAAAAGCTTTATGCAAAAAAGTGGTACAAGAAGGAGCTTGTGTAGACTGCGGCTTAGACTTTTTCATGTCATGCTTGATGTATTTTTGATAGTATGCTTAGTGGTTTTGCTGTAGCATGACTTGTCTCAAATAACTGAGATTGCTTAATGAGCCTTTGAAAAAATCATGCGTTGTTTTTATTGTTTGGAAGCATTATTTTGGTTTTCTCCTTGATGCTTTATTTGGGTTGACTTGGCGCATGCTCACACATGTTAGACTCTTACTAAGTCGCCAATAGCCTCTATGATCATTTAGTTTTTGACTTTTGATGCCATCTTACGATTCTTTTAATGTCGCTTTGTCGCTTTGCATGATTATGGCCATTTTTGCTCTCTTAGTTGGTCGCTCCCAGTCTTTTGCTAGCCCTCGCCTTGTACTGAGTATGAGCTCTACTCGTGCATCCAACTCCTAAAAACCAAGTTTGCCAAAGTGTCCACCATACATACCTACTAGTAATTTGCTATTCCAAGTAAATTTGACTTGCTTTTATTTTCTCTTCAAATTAAACTCCTAACAGTGTTATGCGAAAATTGGTCAGTAAAGCTCCCACGAACCAGAAGGCACACTTTACTTTTTCTTGTTCTTAAAAATTTGACATTGTGGTCTCTTATGTTGAGTTGTTATGCTTGCAAGTTGTAAGTTGGAGACTAGCCCAGCCATGCCGTCATGGGGCAAGCTTTCAACATTGCACTTCTTATTTGAGTTGATATCGTGATCTTTTGTTTATGGATGCCCGCAGTGTGAAATGAATTGGGAATCTTGTGGGGATCATGGAGTTTATATATGTGTTAGGGAAACGCCTGGGCCGCCAATCTAATCCATGCATAATTCATGGTGGAAATTTGCGGCATACCCATAGTGGACATTCGACGACGCATCTCAAAATAAAAAGCTAAACAAATGGTAAATAAAAGAGATGTCGAGGTGTTCATTGTCTGCTTGTCCTATCATTTTGATGTGGGCTTGTTCCATGTCATCGGGCACGGAGGTACCCCATTGGCGGTTCTCAATGATACATATATACTTACAATGACAAGAGCCTTGCTTGGGACTCTAAGTAGAGTAGCATGAGGATTGGGTACTCGTATTCACGGGACACGAGGTTTTCAACTTATGATTTGTCAAGCATATGCATCATAATTGTTCTCGCATTAACTTTAACCATTCAAGATGCTTATGATGGGGGCAATGAGAGATCAAAGCCGGTAAGTACCATAATTTTTGAAGGTTATAAAACTTGCAATCACTGCTTCCCTCCGCGAAGGGCCTTTCTTTTACTTTTATGTTGAGTCACCACCTTCTATCTTTATGCACCATTAAGAGAGCATAGTTGTCATTCTTAGTATAATGTGCATTGTCCCAAAGTTTTCATTGATTGATTCATATTGTTGGTTTCACTTGTTCTCAAATTATTTGTATCTAGTCGCCCTCTTAAACTTGAAGGTGTCCTATGCATTTATGTTTTGCTCTCCATGAAGGACAAGATAAAAACCATTTGTATGTTTTTCCTTATGATTTGAACACACGTTTGACTTTCATTGTTTCATTTTCATGATCTTTTGTTTGTGTTCATTTTCATGTTATAACATGGTTGCTAAGTTCTTATTGTCAAGATTATATCTTTCATGCCCATGTTTTAAGTTCTTTTGATCCCAGCTCACAAATGCTTACATATATGATCAAGATTGTGTCACCTCAAACATTATTTCTTTTGTTATCACTTACCTACTCGAGGACGAGCAGGAGTTAAGCTTGGGGATGCTGATACGTCTCCAACGTATCCATAATTTTTGATGCTCCATACTTGTTTTTACACCATTTGCCTAATGTTTCGTTACACTTCGTGGCACTTTTATGCATTTTCCGGAACTGACCTATTAACAAGTCGCCATAGTGCCAGTTCCCTGTTTTCTGCTGTTTTTGTGTTTCAGAAAAGCTACATAGGAAATATTCTCAGAATTGGACGAAACAAGTTCCTGAAGTCTAATTTTCCAGGAAGCTTCCAGAGATCCAAAGAGGAGACGGAGTGGGGCCACGAGGGCCCCACACACCAGGACGGCGCGGCCTAGCCCCTGGCCGCACCGCCTATGTGTGAGGACGCCTCGGTCCACTCCTGACGATGCCCCTTCGCCTATAAAGAACCCCCGACGGGAAAACCTAAGTACCCGATCAATTTTCCAGAAACACATCGCGATCCGCCGCCGTCGTCGACCCGAGATCGGGAGGGTCCAGAAGCTCTTCCTGGCACCCTGCCGGAGAGGGGAATCGCCACCGGAGGTCTTCTTCATCGCCATGCTTGCCTCTGGAGCGATGAGTGAGTAGTCTACCTTGGATTATGGGTCCATAGCAGTAGCTAGATGGTTGTCCTCTCCACCATGTGCTTCATGTTTAGATCTCATGAGCTGCCCTACATGATTGAGATCACCATTATGTAATTCTACATGTTTAGTTTGTTGGGATCCGATGAATATTGGTGTTATGATTGAGTTGCTGTACTGAAATATATCTTATGTTATCTCTATGTTGTTTATGATCTTGCATGCTCTCCGTTGTTAGTAGCTATCTTGGCCGAGTAGTTGCTAGTGACTCCAAGAGGGGGTATTTATGCTCGATAGTTGGGTTCATGCCTCTATTTAATCTGGGGGAGTGACAGAAACCTCTAAGGTTGTAGATGTGTTGTTGCCACTAGGGAGAAAACAACATTCATATGCTCGAGGGCATATGCTTTGTTTACATTACACACTTTGCTTAATGCAATTATCTGTTGTTCGCAACTTAATACTCATGGGGTGTTCGGATGATATCCCCGTGGGTGGATTATTAGTCATAGATGCAGTTGTATGGCGGTCTATGCATTTTGTTGTAATGCCGAGAGTAAATCGCATAGTGATCTTAGTGACATTTCACGTTATCTTTATTCTATCAATTGCCCAACTGTAATTTGTTTACCCAGCATGTGTTATTTATCTTATGGAGAGACACCACTAGTGAACTGTGGACCACGGTCCTATTTCCATCATATTGCTATCACCTGTTTACTTTACTCGCACTGTCTACTTTACTCGCATACTTCTACTGTTTTCCACTCGATACGCTCATACCCTTTGTTTCAAGCAAACCGGTGAGATTGACAACCTCATTGTAAGTTGGGAACAAAGTACTTGGTTGTGTTGTGTGCATGTTCCACGTTGCTGCTCGCAAAGCAAAGCTTGGACGAGGCGCCTTATAAATTGTCCGAAGCTGTCGCGAAGCTTGCAAGCATCACTTCAGTCGTATTGGCTTTTTCTTTTTCGAACGATAAACCTTGGTTTCTAACTGAGGGAAAAACTTGCTGCTGTGCTCATCATACCTTGCGCTTGGGGTTCCCAACTGCATGGCCATAATCATCATCATCAACTACACGCCAGCCATCAGGTGCCAGAATGGAGTTTCTGGTTCCGAATCATGGTTTCTGATGGTGGCGGCGCAGCGGAAGTCTATCTGGGAAAAATGTCGAATTCCTGCTCCTTTCAGGTCAGAGGGTATATGTAGGCGGAAGGAGGGGTCGAGGCGATGGCCGAGCTGGCCTCACCAAAGGTGGGCGCGGCCAAGCCTGGGCCGCACCCCCTGGTGGTGAGCCCAGCTCCCTGCCTTTCTTCGTCTCCTCTTCTGGCTCCATGGGTCTTCTGGTAAAAGAGGATTTTTGCAATATTTTCCGGGATTTTTCCTGAAAGTTGGATTTTTGCAGAAAAACAAGACACCAGAGCAATTCTACTGAAAACAGCGTTAGTCCGTGTTAGTTGTATTCAAAACACACAAATTAGAGGAGAAACAATAGCAAAAGTGTTCGGAAAAGTAGATACGTTTTGGAAGTATCAACTCCCCCAAGCTTAGCGTTTTGCTTGTCCTCAAGCAATTCAGTTAACAACTGAGAGCGATAAAAGAAACTTTCACGAACACATTTGCTTCATATGATGTATATATACTCACTATATGTTCAAGTACTCGGGCAATTCATAATAAGAAATATGCAACTAATGTTACCTCATAGTCAAGCAAGCTATGAAAGAGTGCCAATGCACTAATAACAAGTAACATGAACATAAGAAGCTACAAGATTGTAATGTTCATAAATGATATGGAAGAGTGGTATCCCGCTTGCCTTTATTTGTGGAGCAAAACATAAATGCCGAGGCACCTCCGAAGTTCAAAGGAAGACTAGAAGTAAAAATATCAAAGATACAAGCATCAAAGTTATACCACAATTAACCGTGTTCTGGGACAAGCACATTACACTAAGAATAACAGCTATGCTCTCAAGAAGGTGCTTAAAGTTAGAAGATGAAGACTCAACATAAAAGTAAAAGAAAGGCCCTTCACAGAGGGAAGCAGTGATTTAACATGTGCTAGAGCTTTTCATTTGTAAAATAGAGATAAAAATTTATTTTGAGAGGTGGTTGTTTCATGTCAATGACTGGCAATGGGAACTTTCTATCTTCTATACTAAACAAGTGAGAGCGGTTCCGAGTTCTTTGAAAATTTGGCACATTGGTGCTCTTTTATAAAGCTTTGGCACTCCTCCCCACCTTTTTTCTTTCTCAAACCATGGCTAACCGATTCCATCGGGTGCCCACCAACTTTCACATACCATGGAGGAGTGCCTTTTTTTCTTTATTTTTTTAGATTTAGATTACAATGGCCTGACCAGCTCCCTTGCAAAATTAATGATGAGCAGCTGAAGCTGCCTAGTCGAGGGGTACTCAATTTAATATGGAAGATAGCAATTCTGACCACTACGTCCTCATGAGCTAAAAACTGTGGCACAAAATGAGAAGTAGTTGAAAGTTTTGAAAGGTAGCACATGAAAATTTACTTGGAATGGCTTGCAAATACCATGCATAGGAATTTATAGTGGACTCTTTGGGGTTACTTGGTTTTCAAGAGTTGGATGCACGAGAAGTATTCCCTCTCAGTACAAGTGAAGGCTAGCAAAAGAATGAGAAGCGACAATTGAGAGAGCAATAACTATCATAATCAGGCTTGCGACAAAACAAAATTAATATAGGCATCAAAATGATACAAGAACTCTTAGGCAAAGTAAATCATCAAGGCTTAATTGACTTTTTGTTCAGTCATGTGCATGCTTGAGCATGTGCCAAGTCGATTCAAATGAAACTTCAGAGGTAGATACCACAATATCATACCATATTATGAATAAAACAATGCAAACAAGCGTCTACATGACATGCTACAAACTATTAGTAAATTGGAGCTAATCATATGAGAGCAAGAACTACAAAGCATCCATTAGATAACATATACCTTACATGAACCGACTAAGCATGTCCACATAGATGAGTATATGTACAAAAATGAAAACAAATAGAGTTCATACCAGCCTCTTACCACATCTCGGATTGTCATATGTCGTCATTATTGCCTTTCACTTGTGTGGCTTGAATAATATGAAGTGAATACCAAGCTCCAATGGAGTCATGAAAGACCGAACTCCGCAACAAACTTTACAAAACCAAAGAAGAACAACAAATATTTTTGGGTTTTCGATTTTTGAAACAAGAACAGAAGGAAACAGCAGACAAAGCAAAATATTTTTGGATTTTTCAAATATCAAACCGAAAATAACAAGTAAAGCAAACTAAAGCTAGAAAACTAAAAAGGCAAACAAAGAGAAACAGCAAAAATATTTTTGGTCTTTTTGTGTTTTGGAAAGTAGAAATAAGAACAAGAATAACAAAGAAAGCGAAACATGGATATATAAAGTACCGACAAAATATGATATGTAGATGAGTGAATCATCGGCGTACCTCCCCCCAAGCTTAGGGTTTTGGCCTAAGTGGAGATCAACTTTGTCTCCAATACATGCCCCATGCCGGTGGGTCATCATTGGCTTAGTCATAGCCTGGCCCTTGTGAAGATGAAGCAGATGGTGTATAATCATAATAAGGTTGCTGGTATGGAAACTCCGCAATGTTAGAGGGCTGGACCGACTCCTCGGTCGCCTCTCCATCATGCACAGGCGGCGGGTGCTCCTCTAGATACGCGTCGAGCTCATCCTCCGTAAGTGACCATCCATTCCTGCGATCAAGGTTAAACAAAAGAGGTGCAGGAAAATGGACTGATCGATCAGCCTTCACTACCTTCGAGGTAGATTTCTTGAAGAAGGTTATCTCAAACATCAAGTTATTCAAACGGGTATGAGGAGAAACAAGCTTATGATGTAACATAGAGTTAAAATCAAGTCTCTCAATGGGAACTGCAGATCTAAAATATGAGGCACTACACCATGCAAAGCTAATAAGCGTGAAGCAGTAAGACCTCCATAGATTCCCCCTTTCTCATGGTTAGCATCAAGATGGAAAGCTATTAAAGCATCCAAATTATAAGTCCTATCACCTCTCAAAGCAGCAGCAATAAAAGCTAGATCATAGGAGGATAACTTATTGGCAACTTTCCTTGCAAGAACACACTTGGTAATAAAGTAGGTAAAATATCGAATGGATGGAAAATGAATATTCTGAATTTTACCATTATCTCCCGTGAAGCTTCTTCCTTGACAAATCTCCTCATATAGGTCCATCAATGGCCTGGGCCGTTCCTTCATCCTTTCGCGTGATCCCCACTGTGGTACTCTAATGGCTGCACAGAAAACATCAAAGGGCAAGTCCACAGATTTATTGTAAATTTTATAATGAACCATGGGGTTAGATGTGGATCAATTGAATCTGAAATCCTGCACCACAGACATTGTTAGTTTAGCATATTGGGGCGGTTCACCATCAATAAAATGTTCCAATCCTGCATTAGAGACTATAGTTTGGAAATCCTGCTGGATTCCAGCGGCATTCATAAACTCTGAGCATGGATAGATTGAGGGAAAGACCCTCTCTTCATAGTGAACTCTCATGACTTCATGCACTTCTAGTTCATGTTGGAAGAGTTGGTATGCATTCTCCTCCATTTCTGAAATTTTTAACAAACCTCATAAAAAATGATTTTGGGACAAACAAATGTAGGGAACTACTATAGGGAGTTACTAGAGGGCTAACATGCATCAAAATAACATTTCTAAGCAATAGAACAAGCATGCAAACTCATTTCACCTGTCACCTATAGAGCTAAAATACTCAAGAAATACTCCACTAAACAAAATTCTACTTGGGCAATCAGAGGAGTCACATACCGGAGAACAAATGCTCCAAATTTCAGCAACAAAGATGGGCTGAGCAAGGAGATCAAAAAATCGCGATGGAAAGCAGCAAGAACACGGTTTTGAGCTGGGGTGTCGTGATTTTTTGGGAGAGAGAAAGAAGTGAGGATGAAGAGATAAGTGAGAGGCCAGGGGCCCCCCCTCATCATAGGTGGGCGCGGCCAGGCTTGGGCCGCGCCCCCTGGTGGTGAGGTGGCGTGCTTGGTCCCCCTGAGGTCTCCCAGGTGCCTCTCTGCCCCATTTTTTACATAAAAATTTAAAAAAGATTTTTCTAGAATTTTCCGAGAAACTTTATTTTCGAGGATTTTTCAGAAAAATCATGAGAGAATAAAACTCGGGAAAACAACAGTGGAGCGATAGAAAGCAAATCCAACTCAACCTTACAACAGCTCTAAGACACTCTTATATGAAACTAAACAGCGGAAACAAAAATGGTGCAAGTAAATATGAGTGAGGTAAAGTAAATGCGGTGAAAATGAAGTTTCATTCATATAAAATCACTTTGTTAACAAGGTTGATCAAGTCTTGTTACCAAACCAATTTTATATGAGGCAAAACTTTGCATTTCACTATATGCTTATGTTACCTCGACCTTGATAGGCATAGTCCCAATCATGACAATTTTTTATTCTTCCTTGGGCTTTCGCTCTGAACAAATAATTTGACCAACTCTGATGGTCTCAATATTCTTGATTGAATTTAGAGCATTCTTTCTATCAATCTTCTTGGGAAAATAGACTGTGTACTCTTTGTCATTGACATTAAAAGTTACTTTTCCTTGATTGCAATTAATAACTGCACCTGCAGTGTTTAGAAAAGGTCTCCCAAGAATAATAGACATATTATCATCTTCAGGCATTTCTAACA
The DNA here is from genome assembly GCA_007115705.1 of Dactylis glomerata. Taxonomy (NCBI): domain Eukaryota; kingdom Viridiplantae; phylum Streptophyta; class Magnoliopsida; order Poales; family Poaceae; genus Dactylis; species Dactylis glomerata. Next base: position 1,556,592 of record QXEO01002113.1, read on the forward strand.
CAACAAAGTCAGTTAATATTAAGCAACTATTAGCCACTTGAACAGGAACATTTTCACATATACCAATAGGAATAGTAGTAGACTTATCATCCATTTCCAAAGATATATAAGTTGATACCAATTTTTCTAGATCAAGTCTCTTATAAAGAGAAAAAGGCATGACACTAACTCCGGCTCCCAAATCACATAAAGCAGTTCTAACATAGTTATTCTTAATGGAGCAAGGAATAGTTGGTAAACCTGAATCTCCAAGCTTCTTTGGAACTTTACCATCAAAAGAATAATTAGCAAGTAAAGTGGAAATTTCCTCATTAGGAATCTTCCTTTTGTTAGTAACAATATCTTTCATATACTTTGAATAAGGAGACATTCTAATAGCATCAGTCAAAGGAATTTGCAAAAATAAAGGTCTCATCCATTCACAAAACCTGTTGTAGTGTTCTTCTTCCTTAGATTTGTGTTTCTTACCAGGAAAAGGCATTGGTTTCTGCACCCAAGGTTCTCTCTCATTACCATGCTTGTTGGCAATTAAGTCCTCCTTAGTGTACTTTGCATTCTTGGCAAGCTTTTCTGGTTCCTCTTCAACTTCTTCTTTATCGGAAGCATTACCTGGTTCAGTTTCAGCATCAGAAATAGAAACACTGTTAGGATCTTTACCTGTTTCAGAAGATTCTGCAACTGTTTTATGCTTTTTCTTCTTCTTCTTGGAAGGAATATCATCTCTTGAAGTGCGTTGAGAATCTTGCTCAATCCTCTTAGGATGTCCTTCAGGATATAAGGGGTCTTGAGTGGTAGCACCTCCTCTTGTGCGTATTTCACACGCTTGTTTTTCTCTTGAAGCATTAACTAGCAAATCGTTTTGAACCTTGGTAAGCTGATCAATTTGAGTCTGATCCATTTGAAAATGTTTAACAAGCATCTTCACATCATTAGAGGTTCTCTCCACAATATCCTGCAACTTGTTAATAGCTCTAGAATTTTCCAACAAATGATTCTGCACCCTTCTATTAAAATTATCTTGCTTAACAATAAAATTATCAAACTCATCTAAGCATTGATCAGGAGGTTTAGAGTAAGGAATATCTCTATCATCAAAGCGTTAGAGGGAGTGTACCTCAATAGTAGATGAGTGAGGGATTGGCTTACATAATTCTTCTATAGGAGGTAAATTCTTCACATCTTCGAATTTAATCCCTTTGTCCTTAAGAGATTTCTTGGCTTCCCTCATAACTTCATCATTTAATTTAATCATTCCTCTCTTCTTTGGTGTTGGCTCTAGAGTTGGTGCTGGTGTTGGTGTTGGTGTCGACTCAGCCGTAGTCCAATCATCATGATTCTGGCTTATTTTAGCCATTAGTTCTTCAGCTTCAGCCGGAGTTCTTTCCCTGAAAACACAACCAGCACAACTATCTAGATATGTCTTAGATTCATCAGTTAGTCCATTATAAAATATATCAAGGAGTTCATTTTTAGGCAATGGCTCCTTAGGCAATGCTCTAATTAAAGAGCAAAACCTTGCCCAAGATTCAGGCAATATCTCTTGTTTTCCCTGTTCAAAGTCAAAGATTTTCTGCACAGCAGCATGTTGAGCACTAGCGGGAAAGTATTTCTAAAAGAAAGCATTAACCAAAGCAATAGGACTATCAATAGATCCAGGAGACAAATTATTAAACCAAGTTTTAGCTGCACCTTTCAACGAAAAAGGGAAAATCTTAGCAACAAAGTAAGTGCGCAACTTAATATCATCAGAAAACAAATTACTCAAAGTAGACAACTCATTCATATGTGCCATAGCACTTTCACCTTCAGTACCACAAAAAGGGTCTTTCTCAACAATAGATATGTAAGATAAATCTAAAGAGAAATCATAATCCTTATCTCTAATATTTATGGGAGAAGCAGCAAACTTAGCATCAGGAGATAATTTATATCTAACAGCACGTCTTGCTAGAAGTTCCTTAACAGCATTAGCATCACGAGTGGCATGAGCTTCAGCAATAAAATCATTGTCAAGCTCAATATAAGTGCCATCAAGATCATCACTAGGACATTCCCTAGACTCAGGTGAACTAACATGTGTAACAGTAGTGTTCCCCAATTGCTTAGTCCTAGCAATTGTAGCATCTAAAAAGGAACCTAACGAACCACTCTCATCAAGCACAGTAGAAGCATCATCTAAATTATCAGTGACATTTTCAAACTCAGCAAAAGTAGTAGCAATAGCGTGTGCATGTGGTGGTGTAAGCAACTTACTCATAACGGATGGTGAATCAAGCGCAACAGAGGTGTTCAGAGTCGTACCTCTTCTTGTAGTGGGTGGCAATATAGGAACTTTTCCATCACGAGGCTTACGCATGATGAATGGATTGCAGCGAACAATATGAATTCCAAGTGAACTTACAAATAAAGCTATGTTCCCCAGCAACGACGACAGAAAATAGTCTTGATGACCCACAAGTATAGGGGATCGCAACAGTCTTTGAGGGAAGTAAAACCCAAATTTATTGATTCGACACAAGGAGAGCCAAAGAATATTTATAAGCCTTAACAGATGAGTTATCAATTCAGCTGCACCTGGAAACAGACTTGCTCGCAGAGGTTTATCAGTAGAAACAGTTTTATAGTGGTGATAGTAGCAAAACAGTAATAGCAATAGTAAAATAAAAGCAGTAATAGTAGCAATAGTAAACAGTAGGATTAAAGACTATAGGCGTAGGGATAGATGTATGGGCGTTGCATGGATAAGATAATTCATGAAATCAGTGAGACATGGGCAATTGCAGATAAATAATGATAAAGTATCCTAGTACTAAACAACCATAGGCATGCGTTCCGTATATAGTCATACGTGCTCGCAATGAGAAACTTGCACGACATCTTTTGTCCTACCAGCCTGTTACAGCAGGGCCTCAAGGGAAACTACTGGTAATTAAGGTACTCCTTTTAATAAAGTACCGAAACAAAGCATTAACACTCGGTGAACGCATGTGATCCTCACATCATAGCCATCCCCTCCGGTTATCCCAATTTCTGTCACTTTGGGGCCTTGGGATCCGGAAAACAATATGTGTAAACAACTTGCAGGTAAGATCATAAACAACAAGTATCATCGTAAAACAATAACAAGTTCAGATCTGAGATCATGGCACTCGGGCCCAAAGTGACAAGCATTAAGCACAACAAGTTGCAACAATGTCATAAGCACTAACAATAGATACTAGGCACTATGCCCTAACAATCTCATAGCAAATTACATGAATGATCTCATCCAATTCCTACCATCCCCTTCGCCTACAGCGGGAATTACTCACACATGGATGGGGGAGTCATGGATGATTGATGGAGAGACGTCGGTGATGATGATGATGATGATGATGAAGATCTCCTCCAAATCCCCGTCCCGGCAGGGTGCCAGAATGGAGTTTCTGGTTCTGAATCACGGTTTCTGATAGTGGCGGCGCAGCGGAAGTCTATCTGGGAAAAATGCCGAACCCCCGCTCCTTTCAGGTCAGAGGGTATATGTAGGCGGAAGGAGGGGTCGAGGCGATGGTCGAGCTGGCCTCACCACAGGTGGGCGCGGCCAGGCCTAGGCCGCGCCCCCTGGTGGTGAGCCCAGCTCCCTGCCTCCCTTCGTCTCCTCTTCTGGCTCCGTGGGTCTTCTGGTAAAATAGGATTTTTGTAATATTTCCGGGATTTTTCCTGAAAGTTGGATTTCTGCACAAAAACAAGACACCAGTGCAATTCTACTGAAAATAGCGTTAGTCTGTGTTAGTTGTATTCAATACACACAAATTAGAGGAGAAACAGTAGCAAAAATGTTCGGGAAAGTAGATACGTTTTGGACGTATCAAGGTCTACAAAGGTAGATAGTAGGTTAGTATCAGTCTGCGTCCTATGGTTGGGCCCTTTGGCCATAGGTAGGAATGTATTTCGAGATCTCTTTGGTTGGATCTTGTTTTTAGGGTTTTTCTTCTTCATATCCTTACTCCTCTGGTTAGAGTTGGAGGTGGAGAAGGGAAGCTCCATTCAGCTATTGTTGCCAAATCCTACAATGGAGCGGACTTGCTGGTGGGCACCCTATGGCTGGCCATGGAGGCGAGGAGAGGGTGCATTTTGAAGGAAATATGCCCTAGAGGAAAATAATATTGGACTTATTTGCATATTCCTTCAAGTTCATAATAAGTTTATTGATATGCTAGAACTATGCCAATCAGAAACATTAACATAGGTGTAGTATTAAATGATTAGGAGTCCCTAGTAAAATCTAGGTTTACTGGTTCATTGATCAACTGATGATCGAGGTTTCCCGATCATGGTGCATTACGCCAATTGACAATGGGATCATGCCACTTGTTGACAGTGCCATGATGGACATTACCCACAGAATCAATTGCAACAAAATCGTGTCATGATGTTCACGTTGCAATATTAAGAAGTGTCGCAACTGAGTCCTTAGAACGTGAGGTTAATGCATAATCACTATTCTGGAAGAAACTTTAATTGCATCAACCGTCATCACGTAACTGGGTGACAAAAAAGGTGCCTCTTGGGTTCTCCGTAGGGGTAGGTAAAGGAGCATAATCAAGAGCAGGATTTGCTCATATGCATGACAGATATGGTACTCTGGGCCCACTCGGTGAGAACACATCAATGCTGTATAGCAAGTGACTAGGTCACAGAGATGGACTATCACGGACGAGTTGAACAGCATTTCCGGTAATAAGATTGAACCAGGTATTGGCGAATACCAATGATCAGATCTTAGGCAATACTAGTATCAGCAAAGCAAAGGGAATAGCTTATTGACATTTACGGTTCAATGACTAAAACAACTTCGTAGAATGCATAGGGGTCTTTGATGGCGCGGTGATGATGATGCTAGAAAACTTGTTGGCTTGTAGTAAATGACCGGCCAGTTGGAAAGCCCAAAGAGAAGGTTTTGATGAATATAGCAGCAAGTTTTCCCTCAGTTAAGAAACCAAGGTATGTCGATCAGGAGAAGAGCGGACAATACGACTGAAGGTGATGCTACTAGCTTCGCGACAGCTTTGGACAATTTATAGGGCGCCTCGTCCAAGCTTTGCTTTGCTAGCTACAACGCGGAACCTGCACACACACAACCAAGTACTTTGTTCCCAACTTGTGATGAGGTTGTCAATCTCACCGGTTTGCTTGAAACAAAGGGTATGAGCGTATCGAGTGGAAAGTAATGGTAATATGCGAGTAAAGTAAACAGTGCGAGTAAAGTAAACAGGTGATAGCAATATGATGGAAATAGGACCGGGGTCCACAGTTCACTAGTGGTGTCTCTCCATAAGATAAATAACACATGCTGGGTAAACAAATTACAGTTGGGCAATTGATAGAATAAAGATAACGTGATATGTCAAGAAGATCACTATGCGATTTACTCTGGGCATTACAACAAAATACATAGACCGCCATCCAACTGCATCTATGACTAATAATCCACTCCCGGGGATATCATCCGAACACCCCATGAATATTAAGTTGCGAACAACAGATAATTGCATTAAGCAAAGTGTGTAATGTAAACAAAGCATATGCCCTCGAGCATATGAATGTTGTTTTCTCCCTAGTAGCAACAGCACATCTACAACCTTAGAGGTTTCTGTCACTCCCTCAGATTAAATAGAGGCATGAACCCACTATCGAGCATAAATACCCCCTCTTGGAGTCACTAGCAACTACTCGGCCAAGATAGCTACTAACAACGGAGAGCATGCAAGATCATAAACAACATAGAGATAACATAAGATATATTTCAGTATAGCAACTCAATCATAACACCAATATTCATAGGATCCCAACAAACCAAACATGTAGAATTACATAACGATGATCTCAATCATGTAGGGCAGCTCATGAGATCTAAACATGAAGCACATGGTGGAGGAGACAACCATCTAGCTACTGCTATGGACCCATAGTCCAAGGTAGACTACTCACTCATCGCTCCGGAGGCAAGCATAGCGATGAAGAAGACCTCCGGTGGCGACTCCCCTCTCCGGCAGGGTGCCGGGAAGAGCTTCTGGACCCTCCCGATCTTTGGGTCGACGGCGGCGGCGGATCAAGATGTGTTCTGGAAAAGTGATCGGGTACTTAGGTTTTTTCCGTCGGGGGGTCTTTATAGGCGTCCTCACACATAGGGGGTGCGTCCAGGGGCTGGGCCGCGCCGCCCTGGTGTGTGGGGCCCTCGTGGCTCCCCTCCGACTCCTCTTTGGATCTCTGGAAGCTTCCGGGAAAAATAAGACTTCAGGAACTTGTTTCGTCCAATTCCGAGAATATTTCCTGTGTAGCACTTCTGAAACACAAAAATAGCAGAAAACAGGGAACTGGCACTGTGGCGACTTGTTAGTAGGTTAGTTCCGGAAAATGCATAAAAGTGCCACGAAGTGTAACGAAACAGTAGGCAAATTGTGTAAAAACAAGCATGGAGCATCAAAAATTATAGATACGTTGGAGACATATCAAGCATCCCCAAGCTTAACTCCTGCTCATTCTCGAGTAGGTAAGTGATAACAAAAGAATAATTTTTGAGGTGACATGCACCGACACAATCTTGATGTAGCGATCCAACCTAGTAAAGGTAGAATCTCTGTGCTTTTCAATGCTAGTCTCTGGATCTCTCTAGCACACACAGTTCGATGAATAACAGAATAGCAAATGCATCTTACTTACAATGAATAATCCGGAGTATATTTATTACAAGTCGCATAGCTCTTGGCTTGCATAAATACAGAGTTTAAAGCAAAGCGGAAACAACTAAAGTAAAAGAGCTCCATCGATGCCACGGGCGAACACGTTGGGTGGAGACTCGCGACCTATCAACGATACCTCACTCGTTGTCGGAGAAACCTGCAACATGAAACGTTGCAGCCACGAATGGTCAATACATTTGGAATTGTATTGGCAATTGTCACTATTTGGTGGATAATTAAATATCATCTATCAATTACATACAAATTAGGCTAAGTGGAGTTTAAGCATATTTGTAGAAAACAATTAGTTTGTCCTACTTCTCAAATAGTTTTATTTCTTCAAAACCCTTTGGGAAACACTGGCAACTCCAAGTGTTCCTATTTCACCATATCGATTATACACTCTGCAGTCCCTATACATAATGCTAGTCCACCAAAGGTACCAATGTATGGCTAAACTCCCATACATAATTCTAGTCCATCTATGGTGGTACCAATGTAAGGGTAAGATCCAATACACAATGCTAGTCTAGCTATGGAGGTACCAATGTAAGGAAAAGTTCCTATACATAATGCTAGTCCATCCATGGCATACCAATGTAAGGATCGCCTGCAATCTACTCAAAAACCTTGTCTAACCCTTTTTACTCTTGGGTGCAACTCTACAAGTGCACACATGACATAGGTAACCACATACGACCCCAAAACTCATATCATATAATTCCCAAAGAACGCATCTAAAAGGGCATAGCTAAGTATTCGACAGTACGATAGCGACCAAGTATAATCAAGCAATGACAGGAAACATAGAATTCATAGCATAGCATATGTAATAAAAATAATCCTACACATGCACTGCTACTGAAACTGTTCTTCTCCAAGCATAGGAAAAATAAATATGACAATGAAGTAACACTTGCCTTATGGATGGTTGTTCAAACACTCTCGCGATCACACGAATAGCACTCCGGACAATCTAAACGGTAAAAACAATCCAAAATAAATAACGAAAGCATCACAAACAAACAAACACATATTTATAGAATACATGCATGAAAGAAAACAATTTAATCTTTTGAATGCATTTTACAAACAATAAATATTTGATAAATAGAGACTTAAATAGCTTTTATTAACCTTCACTATAAAAACAGTTTACAAATTTTTGACAAAACCATTAATGTTCATTTGCAATTGGAATCGCCCAAAAATCATTTATAGATATTAAAATATAGCAAAAACACTATAAGCACTATTTGTAATTTGAAAATCTGTAAGTTACGTAACAGTGAAAACTAACAGTACTAAAATGTTCCTCTCATTTTGCTGAATCCAACGATATTTTATTTGCAAAAATCGGAGTTATAGAGCAAAAGTTATGAATTTTGAAGTATTAGGTCAGCTAACAGGCCTGACCGATCGATCGATGTGCGTTTGTACTGATTCAGTATTTAGGGCTAACACATTCCGATTAGATCAGCTGGTATACAATTGCTACGTAACAGTCTAGCCAGTAGCCAGCTGCTTTCAAATAAAGGATGAGAACGAGGCATACAGCGACGGGCAACGGACGACGGTCCCGACGAGGAAAGGCTCGACGATGTTCAGGCAACGTTCCTCTCCTCCTAACGATGCTGCGTGTGTCAGCGGAAAAGATTGGCGTCCTCCCGTATGTTCCTTTCGTCGGCTGGGTGTCGCGGGCGATGGATTTCGGCGACCCTAGTTCTCTGTAGATGGGGAAAACGGGTCAGGGAGGAGAGGTATTGATAGGAGAAGACGATAGAGTGGAAAGGAAATGCGAGGACGCTCCGAAACCTTGAGTTCGAGCTTGATCTAATCTCCAATGGTGAGGGCCGGGGCTGCACTCCGGCGAGCAATCCGGCAGCCTGGCGGCGATTACTTTCTAGGGTTTCAAAGGGATAAACTAGAGGGAGTCGTGGTGTATTTATAGGGAAAATTTCGTGGCAAGATTGCAACAAATCTTGTGATTTTTGGGGAGTCCAGATCGGCTCTGAAACACGTACACGAACTGGAATTTGGCTAGAGATTGGGGATGACGTGTGGGCTCCACGCATTAGGAAAAAAAAGTAAAAGAAGGAAACGTGGGGTTGTGCTGCCTTGCATGTTCACGTGCGCGGCCTGGCATGCTTCCGTGCACGGCCTGGACTTCTGGTCCGGACCGGTAGCTGTTGTCCTTTTTTTTCTATTTTCTTTTCTATTTTAGTTTTAGTTTTAGACCTCTAAATAGCCAAATAAAATACGGAAATTCTTGAAATTTTCTGTAGCTCGATAAAACCATCAGGAGCTACCTTTCACTAATCAAAATAAAACTCAAAACTATTTTTTTGACAATTTAGCCTATTGGCTATTAGAGAAGTTTGAAAAGAACTTTGGGATATTTGATAAAATCAAAACAAATCATTTTGAGAATTGAAAAGTTTTGCATGATGACATGATGCATAGCATAAATTTAATAATTAAAATTTCAGGATGTTACAGACTACCACCCTTAAAAGGAATCTCGTCCTCGAGATTCGAGAAGGCTAGAAAGAATGGGTGTAGGTTCAGAATAAACTATGGTGCTACCACCCTTAAAAGGAATTTTGCTAGGTTGCTTCTGCATGTTGCACTTTCCATGGGTCTGCTGCGTGGCATCCAAAATTCACCATATAACCTTTCAACCGGGCTCACTTTTACGAGATATATCTTACTTCTAGATCCACAGTTACTCTTGATATTAATGATTATAATGCATCAACTCTGAAAGGTACTAATGTTGGAAGGAGTTGATCAAAACTTACTAGAGACTCTAGTGTTGATGTGGTTCACATGAACTTCTTCTATCTGATCGGTCTCGTTGCCTTCATCATTCTTCCTCTCAGGACAATCATTGGCATAGTGTCCATTCTTGTGGCACTTAAAACACTCCACCTGACTAATATCCTTTTTGACGAAGTTCTTATTGTTCCTTCCATTGTTGTCTCCATTGTTGTGACCGTTACCTTTTCCGGAGTTGTGGTGGTTTTCACTGTTGTGGCCATTATGGTGGTGGCCATTTCCTCCACGGTGCTGATATCCATTACCATTGCGCTGATGGTGTCCATTGTCTCCATGCCTGTGATAACTAGAATTCCCATGATCATGGTGAAAGCTACGGGTCCTCTAATTAGATCCCGAGTTGTAGTTGTTGTTGTGCTTCCTCTTGCGTCTCTCCACCTGCTGATGCTTCCCTTCAAGGATCCCAACCTTGTCCATCAGCTCCTGGAAAGTAGGACAATAGACCACAGACAGCTGAAGTGAGAGCTCATCACTTAGTCCATCAAGAAACCTCTCTCTCCTCTTGGCATCAGTATCAACATCCTCAGGAGCATAGCGAGATAGGTTGTTGAATTCTTCTATGTAGTCTGCCACCGTGCGATTGGTTTGACGCGGGTTGCGGAACTCCTTCCTCTTCAGACTCAGCACTCCAGATGAGACATGGTTGGTTTTGAAACCTTCCTCAAACATGGTCCAGGTGACAGTGTCAAGGGGGTGGGTGATCTGAAAAGTTTCCCACCAAGAAGCAGCCGGTCCTTCCAATAAGTGAGCAGCAAATCTCACATTCTCTTCATCAGTGCATCCCACAGTTACTAGATCCTTGTTCACAGAACAGAGCCAATCAAGAGCAACCATTGGTTCAGATGCACTTGAGAACTTAGCAGGCCTCAACCTCAGAAACCTTGTCAGAGCGTCCACGTGTGGAGGCGGATTGTTGTTGTTGCCATTGTTCCCATTGTTGTTTGCCATGAATTGAGCCATAACTTGTGTCAGCTGCGCCTGTGCTGCTATCAGCTGTTCCATCTCAGTGGGTTCACGACGGGGCGGCATCTGTGGTTCAGCACAGGTAAGTTTAGATAGAAAGATCTACGGAAACAAATTCTACCCCTGCAACATGATCACACAAATAGCAATCAGCAACCAAGCAATCATCAAGCAACAACCATGACATTCAGCACATGAACAATATATTTTCAAAATATAGTTCCAGGGGTGTATATTCAGTGGTTAACATCCACAAAACAATTTAAAACAATAGGTAATACAATTTGGGTCGAAATTTCAATTTATAAAGCAAAACAGAAATTTGGCAGAAAACTGCTACAGCAGAAACGTAGTTTTCTGGGTGATCAAAACTCATCAGAATTTTTTGTCCAATTTTTCTACAGGTAGTACATATAATTTCGCACCAGATCCTAAAATATGAGCTGAAACGGAGTTACCAATAAAACATGAAAAATCGCGGAGTAAACAGAATTCTGCAGAAACTGCATAACGAAAATTATAACTTTTAACCAAAATTCTTTCACAAAATTGATATAAATTTTCACAAAATAACCTGGAGCTTTAAAGTTTCGAAAATAACAGTACCACGATAATATAGTTGACATATCTCAAGTTTGATATAGCCAACACCCTAAACGATTACAATAACGATGAATAAAAAATGGCGGATAACTAATCTATCTTCTTGAACATCTTGCAATAGGTTGATGATGACATGCGCTTGCGCTTTCCACCACGGTTGCCATACTATGGAGGTGTGTACTCCTCTCCTGAGTCCTCATCACTTGAGACCTCTAAGACTATCTCCTTGGGATCTTAAAAGAATGAAGGTGCAAGAAGTAGAGACAAAATTTAAAATAGATAATTTTAAATCTTATGGGCTTCCTATCATCTAGCCATTTTCCTAAGGTCATGAGCCTACAGCCAACGCATAGGCTCTGATACCATTTGTAGCGATCCAACCTAGTAAAGGTAGAATCTCTGTGCTTTTCAATGCTAGTCCCTGGATCTCGCTAGCACACACAGTTCGATGAATAACAGAATAGCAAATGCATCTTACTTACAATGAATAATCCGGAGTATATTTATTACAAGTCGCATAGCTCATGGCTTGCATAAATATAAAGTTTAAAGCAAAGCGGAAACAACTAAAGTAAAAGAGCTCCATCGATGCCACAGGCGAACACGTTGGGTGGAGACTCGTGACCTATCAACGATACCTCACTCGTTGTCGGAGAAACCTGCAACATGAAACGTTGCAGCCACGAATGGTCAATACATTTGGAATTGTATTGGCAATTGTCACTATTTGGTGGATAATTAAATATCATCTATCAATTACATACAAATTTGGCTAAGTGGAGTTTAAGCATATTTGTAGAAAACAATTAGTTTGTCCTACTTCTCAAATAGTTTTATTTCTTCAAAACCCTTTGGGAAACACTGGCAACTCCAAGTGTTCCTATTTCACCATATCGATTATACACTCTGCAGTCCCTATACATAATGCTAGTCCACCAAAGGTACCAATGTATGGCTAAACTCCCATACATAATTCTAGTCCATCTATGGTGGTACCAATGTAAGGGTAAGATCCAATACACAATGCTAGTCCAGCTATGGAGGTACCAATGTAAGGAAAAGTTCCGATATATAATGCTAGTCCACCCATGGCATACCAATGTAAGGATCGCCTGCAATCTACTCAAAAACCTTGTCTAACCCTTTTTACTCTTGGGTGCAACTCTACAAGTGCACACATGACATAGGTAACCACATACTACCCCAAAACTCATATCATATAATTCCCAAAGAACGCATCTAAAAGGGCATAGCTAAGCATTCGACAGTACGATAGCGACCAAGTATAATCAAGCAATGACAGGAAACATAGAATTCATAGCATAGCATATGTAATAAAAATAATCCTACACATGCACTGCTACTGAAACTGTTCTTCTCCAAGCATAGGAAAAATAAATATGACAATGAAGTAACACTTGCCTTATGGATGGTTGTTCAAACACTCTCGCGATCACACGAATAGCACTCCGGACAATCTAAATGGTAAAAACAATCCAAAATAAATAACGAAAGCATCACAAACAAACAAACACATATTTATAGAATACATGCATGAAAGAAAACAATTTAATCTTTTGAATGCATTTTACAAACAATAAATATTTGATAAATAGAGACTTAAATAGCTTTTATTAACCTTCACTATAAAAACAGTTTACAAATTTTTGACAAAACCATTAATGTTCATTTGCAATTGGAATCGCCCAAAAATCATTTATAGATATTAAAATATAGCAAAAACACTATAAGCACTATTTGTAATTTGAAAATCTGTAAGTTACGTAACAGTGAAAACTAACAGTACTAAAATGTTCCTCTCATTTTGCTGAATCCAACGATATTTTATTTGCAAAAATCGGAGTTATAGAGCAAAAGTTATGAATTTTGAAGTATTAGGTCAGCTAACAGGCCTGACCGATCGATCGATGTGCGTTTGTACTGATTCAGTATTTAGGGCTAACACATTCCGATTAGATCAGCTGGTATACAATTGCTACGTAACAGTCTAGCCAGTAGCCAGCTGCTTTCAAATAAAGGATGAGAACGAGGCATACAGCGACGGGCAACGGACGACGGTCCCGACGAGGAAAGGCTCGACGATGTTCAGGCAACGTTCCTCTCCTCCTAACGATGCTGCGTGTGTCAGCGGAAAAGATTGGCGTCCTCCCGTATGTTCCTTTCGTCGGCTGGGTGTCGCGGTCGGTGGAGCTCTGGCGAGATCGTGCTTCTTGCTCCGGCGTTCCTTCTCCTTGAAGCTCGATGGCGATGAACTCCGGCGATGGATTTCGGCGACCCTAGTTCTCTGTAGATGGGGAAAACGGGTCAGGGAGGAGAGGTATTGATAGGAGAAGACGATAGAGTGGAAAGGAAATGCGAGGACGCTCCGAAATTTTGAGTTCGAGCTTGATCTAATCTCCAATGGTGAGGGCCGGGGCTGCACTCCGGTGAGCAATCCGGCAGCCTGGCGGCGATTACTTTCTAGGGTTTCAAAGGGATAAACTAGAGGGAGTCGTGGTGTATTTATAGGGAAAATTTCGTGGCAAGATTGCAACAAATCTTGTGATTTTTGGGGAGTCCAGATCGGCTCTGAAACACGTACACGAACTGGAATTTGGCTAGAGATTGGGGATGACGTGTGGGCTCCACGCATTAGGAAAAAAAAGTAAAAGAAGGAAACGTGGGGTTGTGCTGCCTTGCATGTTCACGTGCGCGGCCTGGCATGCTTCCGTGCACGGCCTGGACTTCTGGTCCGGACCGGTAGCTGTTGTCCTTTTTTTTCTATTTTCTTTTCTATTTTAGTTTTAGTTTTAGACCTCTAAATAGCCAAATAAAATACGGAAATTCATGAAATTTTCTGTAGCTCGATAAAACCATCAGGAGCTACCTTTCACTAATCAAAATAAAACTCAAAACTATTTTTTTGACAATTTAGCCTATTGGCTATTAGAGAAGTTTGAAAAGAACTTTGGGATATTTGATTAAATCAAAACAAATCATTTTGAGAATTGAAAAGTTTTGCATGATGACATGATGCATAGCATAAATTTAATAATAAAAATATCATGATGTTACACTTGATCATATATATAAGCATTTGTGAGCTGGGATCATAAGAACTTAAAACATGGGCATGAAAGATATAATCTTGACAATAAAAACTTAGCAACCATGTTATAACATGCAAATGAACACAAACAAAAGATCATGAAAATGAAACAATGAAAGTCAAACATGTGTTCAAATCATAAGGAAAAACATACAAATGGTTTTCAGCTTGTCCTTAATAGAGAGCAAAACATAAATGCATAGGACACCTTCAAGTTTAAGAGGGCGACTTGATACAAATAATTTAAGAACACGTGAAACCAACAATATGAATCAATCAATGAAAACTTTGGGACAATGCACATTATAGTAAGAATGACAACTATGCTCTCTTAATGGTGCATAAAGATAAAAGGTGGTGACTCAACATGAAAGTAAAAGAAAGGCCCATCACAGAGGGAAGCAGTGATTGCAAGTTTTATAGACCTTTAAAAATTATGTTACTTACTGGATTTGAGCTCTCATTGCCCCCATCATAAGCATCTTGAATGGTTAAAGTTAATGCGAGAACAATTATGATGCATATGCTTGACAAATCATAAGTCGACAACCTCATGCCCCGTGAATACGAGTACCCAAACCTCATGCTACTTTACTTAGAGTCCCAAGCAAGACTCTTGTCATTGTAAGTATATGTGTATCATCGAAAACCGCCAATGGGGTACCTCCGTGCCCGATGACATGAAACAAGCCCACACCAAAATGACACGATAAGCAGACAATGAACACCTCGACATCTCTTTTATTTGCCATTTGTTTAGCTTTTTATTTTGAGATGCGTCGTCGAATGTCCACCATGGGTATGCTGCAAATTTCCACCATGAATTATGCATGGCTTAGATTGGCGGCCCAGGCATTTCCCTAACATATATACAAACTCCATGATCCCCGCAAGTTTCCCAATTCATTTCACACCGCGGACATCCATAAACAAAAGATCACGATATCAACTCAAATAAGAAGTGCAATGTTGAAAGCTTGCCCCATGACAGCATGGTTGGGCTAGTAACCAACTTACAACTTGCAAGCATAACAACTCAACATAAGAGACCACAATGTCAAATTTTTAAGAACAAGAAAAAGTAAAGTGTGCCTTCCGGTTCGTGAGAGCTTTACTAACCAATTTTCGCATAACACTGGTAAGAGTTTAATTTGAAGAGAAAATAAAAGCAAGTCAAATTTACTTGGAATAGCAAATTGCTAGTAGGTATGTATGGTGGACACTTTGGCAAACTTGGTTTTTAGGAGTTGGATGCACGAGTAGAGCTCATACTCAGTACAAGGCGAGGGCTAGCAAAAGACTGGGAGCGACCAACTAAGAGAGCAATAATGGCCATAATCATGCAAAGTGACAAAGCAACATTAAAAGAAGCATAAGATGGCATCAAAAGTTAAAAACTAAATGATCATAGAGGCTATTGGCGACTTTGTAAGAGTCTAACATGTGTGAGCATGCGCCAAGTCAACCCAAATAAAGCATCAAGGAGAAAACCAAAATAATGCTTCCAAATAATAAAAACAACGCATGATTTTTTCAAGGGATTTCTATTTTCGTGCCCTCAGGCCGTTAGTTGTACTCAGTTTTCCCCAGCCGCTTAGTTTTTCCTCAGTTTTCCCCTCGCTCTAGTTTGAAACCCCTCGCAGACGCTCGGACGGGAGGGTTGCGGTCTGGTCAGAGGCCTTGACCGTTACTGGTGACGGCTAGGGAGCCGCGGTGGTTGTGAATTGACCGATGCTTTTGAATGGTGCTGACGGGTAGGGTCAGGAGACACGTCGGAGCAGCCACCCATCTATCGCTGACGTGTGGGCCGTTTTATTTCCTGATTGTATACGCGGTGCTGCCAATGACAAATGGGGCCGCTCTATAGGGCTGCCGCAGCCAATGGCCAGTGGGGACGTGTATTTTTTAAGAAAAGACATATATTGCCGCTCTGTGGGGCCTCCGCAGCCAATGACCAATGGGGCCGCTCTGTGGGGCTGCCGCAGCCAATGACCAGTGGGGTCGTCTATTTATTTAGAGAAAATCATATATTGCCGCTCTGTGGGGCCTCCACAGCCAATGACCGCTGGGGTCGTCTATTTATTTAGAGAAAATCATATAGATCCGCTCTGTGGGGCCGCCTCAGCCAATGACCACTGGGGTCGCCCTTAGTGAAAAGGCATATATCCCTGCTTTTATTTAGAGAGAAGCAACAAGTTCGCTAATTAATTTTTCTTAAGCTAGACCCAGCAGGTGACTATTTTCACAACTTAATCTAAAGTGAATCTTGTGCTAAACATGGCTGGAACCTAGTGTTGTGCATCTCATTAGTCATCGGAGAACCGCTGGCAGCTCGTTCCCCACCCTCGGACGGAGCAGCCATCGCCGGCGCCTCGTCGCGCCGCCGGCTCTGTTCCCTGGCGGTGTCGGACGGACTGCGGCGCTGCACGTCAACCACGGCTCCAGCACTTGTTTCGTCCGTACGCATTGTACCCACCGCAGGAAAGTCCGCTGCAAGCAGATCCGCTGCCCACGATGACCGGGATTTGCTCCGCCGCAAGCAGATCCGCCGCCCACGACGACCTCCGCTTCCGCCTCCCCCACCCCCTAATCGATTCGGTTCCCGTAATTTATTTGGAGTTTGCAGGTGCGAAATAGTCCTCAATGTCTGGTCGTAGCGGGTACACCGGCGAGGGTGGGGATTCGATCATGTCGTGGCCACGTTCTACTTCTCCTACCTCGTCGGAAGTGCAGGTATCTAGCTTCTGCTCTCTGTACTACCGTTGAATTTGAAGTGCCGCCATAGCCTGTTGGAGTGATTTCAGTTGTTCTTTTTTCCATTATTATTGTTACAGTTCGCCAGGCAAGCCGATGATCCATGGTACATTGCATACCAAGATGAATCAACCCAGTGGTGTAGCCAGAGGATGGATTTGGAGGAGAAGGTGGCCAATTTAGGTGATGAATTGGCCCGTAAAAACCTGATGATATTCGAGCTGAAGCGTACTGTGGAGGAAGAAAAGAAGAATTCAGAGCTTATTCGCAAGGAGAAGTTGATACTTGAGACAGATCTTGCCGTATTTGATCAAGTGGTAGAAAATCTAGAACATGAACTTCAAGTGATGGGAGAGGCAAAAAGTAGATTCATCTGGGCAGTTTTATTAGGTGTCATCCCTGTCCTAGCAGTTATGTGGTTGTGGTAGATGATTTAGATAGTATAGAATTGTTATTCAGTAGATGGCTCTAACCACTGTATTTTGGTGTGGCTCTAACCACTGTATTTTGTCGTACAATTTCCTAGTTGTGCTAAGTAATGCGCGCGATAATTTTCATGCATGAACATCTTATAAAAGTGAAGGGATCCCAAAAGTGAAAGCATGTACCAGCCTCTCGGATCAAATACATATCAATCTTCCCAATCAAGTTGGGATAGAATTCAAATCATACATTCAGATGTACAGGGACACATCGAGAAAGTGGAGAAGCTTTTTTTGACACGGAGGTAGTAGTTCGAACAATTTTATCCCAAATTGAAATTGAAAAATACAAATTTATCATAATTTATCCCAATTTGCGGCGTTGAACACGGCTGAGGGGGCTGGATCTGCGCCATCCGCAAACTCGGACATGGAGGAGGGCTGGATCTGCGCCGTCGCAGCGATGTTGTGGATGATGGCTTCAATCATCTTGTCATCGATGACCACTGTCGACACGGCCGCCGTCTTGGTGTCCATCAGCAACAGATCTGAGGAGGGCAACGGAAGTGAGACATCGACAGGCTCCGACATTGAAGGCTGGATCTGCGCCGTCGCAGCGATGTTGTAGGTCGCAGCGATGTTGTAGGCAATGGCTTCAAGACGATCGCTGAGCACTGTGGACACGGCCGCCATCTTGGTGTCCATCAGCAACAGATCTGACGAGGGTAACGAAAGTGAGACATCGGCAGGCTCCGACATTGAAGGCTGGATCTGCGCCGTCGCAGCGATGTTGTAGGTCCCAGCGATGTTGTAGGCGATGGCTTCAAGACGATCGCTGAGCACTGTCGACACGGCCACCATCTTGGTGTTCTTCATCATCAACAGATCTGAGAAGATAAACGAAAGTGAGACAGAGAGAGACATTTCAACTATTTCTGAGGGTTAGATCCTCACCGGCACTCTTAGATCCACGCCGCCGCACGGTTAGATCCGCGCCACCGCATGCACGGTTAGATCCGCGGCGGCACTCTTAGATCCACGCCGGCACTCTTAGATCCACGCCGCCGCACGGTTAGATCCGCGCCGCCGCACGCACGGTTAGATCCGCGGCGGCACTCTTCGATCCACGCCGGCACTCTTAGATCCGCGCTGCCGCACGCACGGTTAGATCCGCGCCGCCGCACGCACGCTGCAGATCCGCGCCGCCGCGACCGCTAGAGTAAGAGAGGAAGATGCGACTGGAATATGCGACTGCCAGGGTTGGTAGGTATGTGCTCTGCAGATCCGCGCCGCCGCGACCGCCAGGGTTGACAGGCCATCCGATCATAAATGATCCAACGGTGCAAGCGTGCGTTGAGCTATCAACCAACCAAGATTCGTGTGAAATACATCTCGACCAATCAGAGATCAGCCAGTGAGTACAAGGGAGGAAAACTGAGTAGAACTAAGAGGGGGAAAAGTGAGGAAATGTTTATCGGAAGGGCAAAACTGAGTAGGACTGAATAAAACAAGTGGACCCGGAGGGGGAAAACTGAGTAAAACTAAGTAAAACAGGGGCACCCAAATAATAAAGGGAGTAAGGGAAATTGAAGCTTTTGGCATAAAAATTGTTAGATTATGTTATTTGAACAATATAGTACATTTTGGCCGACGTGATATTGTTTGCAATTCAAAGATACACAAGTGTGATGAATTTGGACTCATTTGGACAAAGTTTGTAAGCATTGTGAGCATTTGGGAGGTGTGTTGAGTAGAAAGCCCTGCATCTTCATAGCTAGTAGCTCATGGACTAGGAAGTGGTTTTGGGAAAGGGAAACTTCATATCTCTATATATCCTTTTCCATTATTATTTCTCTAGGTTGTAGGTAACATAACAAGACTCCATGGGAAGGTTCCACCATGTTTTGAATTATTATGAATTAAAATAAACCCAAAACTATATTTTTTGAGTTTAGTCACTAAGAGGGGGAAAGGTGAGGAAACCTCAAGCGATGAACTATAGCTAGTAGCTCATGGACTAGGAACTTATTCAAGCAAATAATACATATATTCCCTACATTATTGTGATTATTCAACATACAAACTTGGGAACGTCACACTAGTTCGAATTCAATACAAAGGGATCCCCAACACAAATTGTTCATACAAATTCAAATTAATTGTTCAAAATAAAATCTTTCTCTTGCTCCTGGTGTGACTCGCTGGGTCCACCACCTTACTCCGGGTAACCCTACCAGGGATATTACCGGTGTCTACCTTCCTTTTGCCATCTTTCTTGTTCTTGTTCTTCTTCTCTTCGGGTTGTGCCAAGACCGAGACAACCATATCATACGAAGCTTGTGCTCTTTCTTCTAATGCATTTTCTTCAAATGCTTCAAGCAGCTGTCGATCCATTGCTTCCAAGGCCTCTCGATCCATCTGTTCCCTCTGCTCTCGATCCATCGGTTCAAGCAGCTCTCGATCCATCTGTTCCCTCTGCTCTTGATCCATCGGTTCAAGCAGCTCTCGATCCATCTGTTCCCTCTGCTCTCGATCCATCAGTTCAAGCAGCTCTTGATCCATCGGTTCAAGCAGCTCTCGATCCATCGGTTCAATCTGCTCTGGATCCATCGGTTCAAGCAGCTCATGATCCATTGCTTCAATCTCCTCATGATCCATTGCTTCAATCTCCTCATGTTGAATTGCTTCTTCATTCTCCTCTGCATTTGCTGCTCCCGCCTGATCTTCCATTCCAAAAGCTGGGTCAACTGGATTTTTACAAAGCCTAGCAATGTGTCCAGGGATTCCACAACGTTTGCACTTACGTCGTCGAATCGGTGGACCACCCTCTGCACTAGCTCTGATCCTATTCTTCCTCGGCCTACCTGCCGGTCTAGTCAAAACTGGAGAGTACAGTTTAAAGCCTGGATCGACTTTCATCCATTGGTCTTTTCCCAACAAGGTTGGAACATTCATAGCATATGCAACCCTAAATTTGGCAACAGAGAAATACTCTGACACATACTGATCAACTTCACCTTCTGCACCCGCTATAACACTCATGAAAAACAATGCGTGTATGCAGGGTATCCCACGGATCTGCCATCGCCTACAATGGCATGTCCTATCAACCAAACTCACTGGATACCTCCACTGCCTGTTTTTACTGTCAGTATAGGTTACCTCAGCCTCCATTCCTTTTCTGATGTATTTCATCTTCAATTGTTTTGCCCTGGCATGCAAAGACTTAATCAAAGATGGGAGCATGAGATGGCCAACATATTTTGTGGCTGCAATTATTTGACACAGATAGATTTTTATCATGATCATCTGCCTAATCTTATCAAATATTTGCCACAGTATAAGCCCTTTCAATGACTTGACCTTTGCATTGAAACTCTCCGCAAGGTTACTTGTTACATAGTCTACCTTGCAAATTTCATTGAATTGGCTTCTTGACCAGACCCTACCATGATGTTCATCCAAGTACTCCTTCACCCCAGTTTTTTGTTTATACAACACTTCCAAATGAAACAGATGCTTCCTAATGCTGCATGTGTATGCAGCTGGCCATAGGTTGTCAGTATAAACTTTACCCTTGAATTTCTTTGTAAAATTCTGTACCAAGTGTCGCATACATTCCCTATGCTCCACTCCAGGGAATACTGCTTCTACTGCACTCTCCAAACCTTTGCAAGCGTCTGTGTGGATAGTAAGTCCTGGTGGATGACCTATAAGGTCGCGCAAATTCTGCAGAAACCAAGTCCAACTTTCCTCTGACTCAACCTCCAAAACTCCATAAGCAACAGGGAACATCCAATTGTGTCCATCAATTACAGTAGCATCAACTAGCTGTCCTTTAAACCTGCCATGAAGAGCTGTTGCATCCACGGTCAAATAAGGCCTGCAACCGTCCAGAAAGCCTTTCCAGCAAGCTTTGAAACAAACAAAAGCCCTTCTAAAACATTCCTTCTGCATCATCCTCCCGCTTTTCAATTTGTAGGGAACTGTATGCTTGTCTATCGCTACAACACTGCCTGGACTAGCCATCTCCACTTCAGCTTTGAAAGTGTAAAGCAACTGAAAGCTTTCATTCCATGGACCATTTATCCTGTCAAGAGCCATTTCCTTTGCATAGAACATCCTCATGTAAGGTATGTTTATAGTAAACTTATCAGATATCAATTTTATGAGTGCTGTTGGACCAAGTGTTGGAGTTTCTCTCAGCCAATCTATGATTGCATCTGCCAACCACCTAGTCTTCGCTAGCTTTGATTTCTCCTCTGGCGCTCCCGCTCGAGGTGGACAAGTATGGTCGATCGAGTTCTTCTTTATCTGAAACATAATTATAAGGGATGTCAGTAACAGTTAACAAATTTTACACCGTGATCTAAAATACACAACTGGTTGGCGTAGTACCTGAACCAGGGTGCTTCTGAGCATTGTGGATGCATGCAGCCTCCACCTACACCTCTTGTATGGGCACTTAACTGTGAACCTACCTGGCTCACTTTTAATAACCTCATAATCATTCTTGGTGAGAATGCAATATGTAGTAATTGCATTACGGCAGTCCATCATCGTTTGAAATACGGTGCCTTCTGCAAGCTGAGGATCCTCCCTGTTCCACTCAATTGTTGGCAAGTCATCGTCTTCGTAATCGGCTAAAACAAGGCTGTCATTGTTCTCATCCTTCTCTTCATCATCAGTGTCATCAAATCTGGCACCTTGTGCAATATCTTCCATGTATTGATCCTCCATTGCCTGCTTACTGCATCGATCTACCAATTCAGGAAACATCAACTCATCCTCATCATCTTGAGGAGACGGATCCTCAATCTCTGCATCGTCCTCCACATCGACCGCAGGAATAATCTGGCTACCACTAGCACTGGGGACAGATGGTGCTGCTGTGGACCTACAAGGAGCGGGGCGGCGCACATGATTAGCAGAGGCAGCAACACTAGAGAGACATGATGCCCGACCACCTGATGATGCCCCAACACCAGATGATGCCTGGACCCTGTCCACATGGATTCGAATTTTACCGACACGGCAAGAATCATTTAAAGCAAAAAGAATTCCCAGATCGTCGTCGGAAATTAGTGGAACAAATCTTCCCTCCGTGCTGTTGAAATATTGGAAATCAATTGAATTGCCAGCGCCCCAGGGGTACCGAGCGCAGATGTTATCTTTTAAATCCCTCAACGAGATGGTAGTTGCAACCACCACTCGGATGTAAAATCCGGTCACATTGCGTTCAGAATCACGCAAAAAGCTAGTATCCAGCCTAACCACCAGCCGAAAAGCTAGCGCTGGATCAATCCTATTCGAAAAGCAACGCAGTTAGTTGAGCAACAACGATTCACGCTCAAAAACTGCGTACTCTTAATTCACATAGGTAGACGATGCTTACCCAGATGGAATCCATGCGTTAGATCCCTCCGATTCCCAATCTTCTCCGCTGTTGAGGGGCATAATCGGCACATTAGACGGATGTACAAACTCTACCGCCATAGGGGTAGATCTAGATCTAGTGGAGGCGGAGCCCTCTCCGCCTCCCGGGGGTGGTGGTGGGGGCGAGGGCGGCTCGGTGGCGGACGACGCCATAAGGTAGGAGGGCAGGACGGCGTGGCGGCGGAGGGGCGGTGTGTGAGCTCTTCCAGTCTCGGGCAGAGGGGAAAGCTTTGGGTGAGTGACAGACCGCCAGTCCGACGTGTCTCATTGGGTCAACAGTCAACACAATTCAAAAGCAACGGTCCATTCACAACCACCGCGGCTCCCTAGCCGTCACCGGTAACGGTCTAAGGCCTCTGACCAGACCGCAACCCTCCCGTCCGAGCGTCTGCGAGGGGTTTCAAACTAGAGCGAGGGGAAAACTGAGGAAAAGTTAAGCGGCTGGGGAAAACTGAGTACAACTAACGACCCAGGGGCATGAAAATAGAAATCCCTTTTTTCAAAGGCTCATTAAGCAATCTCAGTTATTTGAGACAAGTCATGCTACAGCAAAACCACTAAGCATACTATCAAAAATACATCAAGCATGACATGAAAAGGCCTAAGCCGCAGTCTAGACAAGCTCCTTCTTGTACCACTTTTTTGCATAAAGCTTTTTCTCTCTTCCAACACCATTTGAAATTTTTTAAGACACCTCTTTTGATGAAAACCAATAAAGATTAGAGGCAAAAATACACCTTGATGAAAAGATATGACAAGGTCTGAACGCAAATCAAGGCGAAACTGAAAACCAAAAGCAGTAGCAGAAAAAGAAGAACACTCGGTTTTTGATAAGAGTGAAAACTAGAGCGTTCTTGGCAAATGAAAAGCAAGGCAACTTCTCCAAAGGAAATTTGTTGGGGTCCAACCATTTATTACAGCAAACAAAACTAAACTAATAAATAAAACTAAAACAACTGACGCTCCAAGAAAAATACATAGTGCATGAAGCAATAAAAATATAGTGTCTTGAAAGGTGACCTGATTTTTGCCGATGAAGAAGGGGTGCCTCGGGGGCATCCCCAAGCTTTCACGCTTGTACTTCTCGGATATTTCTTGGGGTGATGCATGGGCATCCCCAAGCTTGAGCTTTTGTCCATTCTTCAACTCATCTCATCATTCTCCAATCCCTACACTTGAAAACTTCCTTCATACAAAACTAAACACAAATATATTAGCAACATTAGTGTAAGCATAACATATAATCAACCTCTTTTTGCTTCAGGTTTCAACCCAAAACCACCACATATAAAGTATATACTACTGTAGCAACTTCCCCAAAAGTTCCGTGATCAAAAGAACTAAAAAAGAAAGCGATAAAGTGGCAAAAACAAATAGTGGCAGAAATCTGTCAAAACAGAACAGCTGACAAAGGTCAAATTTTTGAGGGGTTTTCTGTTGATCATATCAAAAAGTGTTCCAGTAACGAAAGTTTGGATATAGCCTGGGGCATATGCACAAGCAATTTCAGGTCCAAAAGATATACAGACAATTTTCACGAATTTTGACGGTGCAGTACCGAAAACAGTTTCAGGACAACAACATCCCCAAATCTTTACCTCACTCGAATTAGAGGCTTCTCTTGGCACAACAATGAAATAAAAATGATAAGGAGAGGTCATTACAGTAGTAATGACTTCCAAGACTCAAATAAAAGAAAAAGTACTGAAAATAAAACATTGGGTTATCTCCCAAGAGTGCTTTTCTTTAACGCCTTTGAGCTAGGCGCAGAAAATTGCGAATCAAGTAACATCATAGGGAGCATTAAGATCAACTGCAGAGGTCTTGTCAATAAGGCATTGTATTTCATCCACATAAGTTTTTGAAGACGCTTTGTGATCACGCTTTGGTTCACTCAAATCACTAAAAAGATTTTTGGGACAGATCCAGTCAAAATTATTTTCGAAAGCTTCATACAATCCCAAGAGCTTGCTAGGTATAGGTATTTCGGTTCCTTCATCGTTTGTACTAATAACCTTTATAGGTGAACCGAGTTTATTAAAACGCTTAAGAAATTTCCTAGCTTCAATAGCAACATCTTTAAATTCTAAGCGCAAAGTTTCTAAGATAAAGGCTTTCTTTTCAGGATCCTCAATTTCATGAAGCTTAAGGAACATGTGTTGCATAAAAGGATTAAGGCTAGCGAACCTAGCTTCCAACATGTGAATTAAATAAGCAGAAGCAACTTCAATACTAGGAGCTTGCTCAACCAAAGACATTTCCTCAACTTCTTTATGCATACTAATGTGATTAAAGAACTCCTCAATGTTATCTTTCCCAATAATTAAACCACTACCTACTGAGAGGTCCTCCAAAACATACTTAGGGAACAACATGATGAACTAAAAGCAAGTAGATAAAAGTAACTATA
Source organism: Dactylis glomerata (assembly GCA_007115705.1). Classification (NCBI taxonomy): domain Eukaryota; kingdom Viridiplantae; phylum Streptophyta; class Magnoliopsida; order Poales; family Poaceae; genus Dactylis; species Dactylis glomerata. The sequence continues at coordinate 1,581,849 of QXEO01002113.1, forward strand.
AAGTAAACTATTTTTTTTTTGTGTTTTTGATATAAAACGATGCAAGTAAAAATAAAGTAAAGCAAAACTATAAAACAAAGTAAAGGATGTGTGTGCGAAAAACTCCCCTTGTAGAGGTCTTCCACTTCTTCCCCGGCAACGGCGCCAGAAAACTTGTTGATGGCGCGGTGATGATGATGCCAGAAAACTTGTTGGCTTGTAGTAAATGACCGTCCAGTTGGAAAACCCCAAGAGAAGGTTTTGATGAATATAGCAGCAAGTTTTCCCTCAGTTAAGAAACCAAGTTATGTCAATCAGAAAAAGAGCGGACAATACGACTGAAGGTGATGCTACTAGCTTCGCGACAGCTTTGGACAACTTATAGGGCGCCTCGTCCAAGCTTTGCTTTGCTAGCTGCAACGCGGAACTTGCACACACACAACCAAGTACTTTGTTCCAAACTTGCGATGAGGTTGTCAATCTCACCGGTTTGCTAGAAACAAAGGGTATGAGCGTATCGAGTGGAAAGCAATGGTAATATGCGAGTAAAGTAAACAGGTGATAGCAATATGATGGAAATAGGACCGGGGTCCACAGTTCACTAGTGGTGTCTCTCCATAAGATAAATAACACATGATGGGTAAACAAATTACAGTTGGACAATTGATAGAATAAAGATAACATGATATGTCAAGAAGATCACTATGCAATTTACTCTGGGCATTACAACAAAATACATAGACCGCCATCCAACTGCATCTATGACTAATAATCCACTCCCGGGGATATCATCCGAACACCCCATGAGTATTAAGTTACGAACAACAGATAATTGCATTAAGCAAAGTGTGTAATGTAAACAAAGCATATGCCCTCAAGCATATGAATGTTGTTTTCTCCCTAGTAGCAACATCACATCTACAACCTTAGAGGTTTCTGTCACTCCCCCAGATTAAATAGAGGCATGAACCCACTATCGAGCATAAATACCCCCTCTTGGAGTCACTAGCAACTACTCGGCCAAGATAGCTACTAACAACGGAGAGCATGCAAGATCATAAACAACATAGAGATAACATAAGATATATTTCAGTATAGCAACTCAATCATAACACCAATATTCATCGGATCCCAACAAACCAAACATGTAGAATTACATAACAGTGATCTCAATCATATAGGGTAGCTCATGAGATCTAAACATGAAGCACATGGTGTAGGAGACAACCATCTAGCTACTGCTATGGACCCATAGTCCAAGGTAGACTACTCACTCATCGCTCCGGAGGCAAGCATAGCGATGAAGAAGACCTCCGGTGGCGATTCCCCTCTCCGGCAGGGTGCCGGGAAGAGCTTCTGGACCCTACCGATCTTCGGGTCGACGGCGGCGGCGGATCGCGATGTGTTCTGGAAAAGTGATCGGGTACTTAGGTTTTTTCCGTCGGGGGGTCTTTATAGGCGTCCTCACACATAGGGGGTGCGGCCAGGGGCTGGGCCGCACCGCCCTGGTGTGTGGGGCCCTCGTGGCCCCCCTCCGACTCCTCTTTGGATCTCTGGAAGCTTCCAGGAAAAATAAGACTTCAGGAACTTGTTTCGTCCAATTCCGAGAATATTTCCTGTGTAGCACTTCTGAAACACAAAAACAGCAGAAAACAGGGAACTGGCACTGTGGCGACTTGTTAGTAGGTTAGTTCCGGAAAATGCATAAAAGTGTCACGAAGTGTAACGAAACAGTAGGCAAATGGTGTAAAAACAAGCATGGAGCATCAAAAATTATAGATACGTTGGAGACATATCAAGCATCCCCAAGCTTAACTCCTGCTCGTCCTCGAGTAGGTAAGTGATAACAAAAGAATAATTTTTGAGGTGACATGCACCTACACAATCTTGATGTAGCGATCCAACCTAGTAAAGGTAGAATCTCTGTGCTTTTCAATGCTAGTCCCAGGATCTCGCTAGCACACACAGTTCGATGAATAACAGAATAGCAAATGCATCTTACTTACAATGAATAATCCAGAGTATATTTATTACAAGTCGCATAGCTCATGGCTTGCATAAATACAGAGTTTAAAGCAAAGCGGAAACAATTAAAGTAAAAGAGCTCCATCGATGCCACAGGCGAACACGTTGGGTGGAGACTCGCGACCTATCAATGATACCTCACTCGTTGTCGGAGAAACCTGCAACATGAAACGTTGCAGCCACGAATGGTCAATACATTTGGAATTGTATTGGCAATTGTCACTATTTGGTGGATAATTAAATATCATCTATCAATTACATACAAATTTGGCTAAGTGGAGTTTAAGCATATTTGTAGAAAACAATTAGTTTGTCCTACTTCTCAAATAGTTCTATTTCTTCAAAACCCTTTGGGAAACACTGGCAACTCCAAGTGTTCCTATTGCACCATATCGATTATACACTCTGCAGTCCCTATACATAATGCTAGTCCACCAAAGGTACCAATGTATGGCTAAACTCCCATACATAATTCTAGTCCATCTATGGTGGTACCAATGTAAGGGTAAGATCCAATACACAATGCTAGTCTAGCTATGGAGGTACCAATGTAAGGAAAAGTTCCTATACATAATGCTAGTCCACCCATGGCATACCAATGTAAGGATCGCCTGCAATCTACTCAAAAACCTTGTCTAACCCTTTTTACTCTTGGGTGCAACTCTACAAGTGCACACATGACATAGGTAACCACATACTACCCCAAAACTCATATCATATAATTCCCAAAGAACGCATCTAAAAGGGCATAGCTAAGCATTCGACAGTACGATAGCGACCAAGTATAATCAAGCAATGACAGGAAACATAGAATTCATAGCATAGCATATGTAATAAAAATAATCCTACACATGCACTGCTACTGAAACTGTTCTTCTCCAAGCATAGGAAAAATAAATATGACAATGAAGTAACACTTGCTTTATGGATGGTTGTTCAAACACTCTCGCGATCACACGAATAGCACTCCGGACAATCTAAACGGTAAAAACAATCCAAAATAAATAACGAAAGCATCACAAACAAACAAACACATATTTATAGAATACATGCATGAAAGAAAACAATTTAATCTTTTGAATGCATTTTACAAACAATAAATATTTGATAAATAGAGACTTAAATAGCTTTTATTAACCTTCACTATAAAAATAGTTTACAAATTTTTGACAGAATCATTAATGTTCATTTGCAATTGGAATCGCCCAAAAATCATTTATAGATATTAAAATATAGCAAAAACACTATAAGCACTATTTGTAATTTGAAAATCTGTAAGTTACGTAACAGTGAAAACTAACAGTACAAAATGTTCCTCTCATTTTGCTGAATCCAACGATATTTTATTTGCAAAAATCGGAGTTATAGAGCAAAAGTTATGAATTTTGAAGTATTAGGTGAGCTAACAGGCCTGACCAATCGATGGATGTGCGTTTGTACTGATTCAGTATTTAGGGCTAACACATTCCGACTACGTAACAGTCTAGCCAGTAGCCAGCTGCTTTCAAATAAAGGATGAGAACGAGGCATACAGCGACGGGCAACGGACGACGGTCCCGACGAGGAAAGGCTCGACGATGTTCAGGCAACGTTCCTCTCCTCCTAACGATGCTGCGTGTGTCAGCGGAAAAGATTGGCGTCCTCCCGTATGTTCCTTTCGTCGGCTGGGTGTCGCGGTCGGTGGAGCTCTGGCGAGATCGTGCTTCTTGCTCCGGCGTTCCTTCTCCTTGAAGCTCGATGGCGACGAACTCCGGCGATGGATTTCGGCGACCCTAGTTCTCTGTAGATGGGGAAAACGGGTCAGGGAGGAGAGGTATTGATAGGAGAAGACGATAGAGTGGAAAGGAAATGCGAGGACGCTCCGAAACCTTGAGTTCGAGCTTGATCTAATCTCCAATGGTGACGGCCGGGGCTGCACTCCGGCGAGCAATCCGGCAGCCTGGCGGCGATTACTTTCTAGGGTTTCAAAGGGATAAACTAGAGGGAGTCGTGGTGTATTTATAGGGAAAATTTCGTGGCAAGATTGCAACAAATCTTGTGATTTTTGGGGAGTCCAGATCGGCTCTGAAACACGTACACGAACTGGAATTTGGCTAGAGATTGGGGATGACGTGTGGGCTCCACGCATTAGGAAAAAAAAGTAAAAGAAGGAAACGTGGGGTTGTGCTGCCTTGCATGTTCACGTGCGCGGCCTGGCATGCTTCCGTGCACGGCCTGGACTTCTGGTCCGGCCCGGTAGCTGTTGTCCTTTTTTTTTCTATTTTCTTTTCTATTTTAGTTTTAGTTTTAGACCTCTAAATTTCTACTAATAATATTGCTACAGATATGGTCCGTGGCGATCACAAGTACACTTTCAATTCACCTGAAATACGCTTTCGCCTGGTCTGACTTAGCCTATTCTGCCCGTACATAGTCAACGAAATCGAGTTGCCGACGTTGGACAAAACATTAGGCAATGGTGCATCGCTAAATTTCCATTGTTTGGTATGTCCCGAACGATTGCTAGGTGTGGATAAATTTCTATTTTCCCGATCAATCGCTGGTTGTGGGCTTGTAAGTCCTGTGCTTCCTTGGGGTGGTCCGGCCCAGTAAAGAATACCACGGCCACCACGCAATGTGATCGATCTTTGCGATTAGATGTCATCGTATTCTATATGGAACTTTGCTCCCTTGGGACTCCCGACAGAGCACGCGAGCATTAGAACATCAACATGGAATCCTTTGATCCTTTGGCAAACCGATGGAAATAAATAGGGCTTGAGGCCCTCGCCAAAACCCAGATCAATTGCAAGTTTCGCTACTTATATTGCCGCGCTCCTACCAAACCTTTCTAAGACCAATGCGATCGATTTTGATCTCTATAACCTCGGTCCTTCCCAATTGTGGTATCGCGTACGACCCAGGCCTCTCGACAGCTTCGAAGATGCTGCAAGATGAGTGAGCCAAAGATGCTGAGTAAATAACCGGTCGATTCAGAGATTTGGCGGCGGCAGCCATGGCTATGATGCTCCCGTCGACAAGCACCCGGCTATGTTCCTATTAACCACAAGCCACGGGGGCAGCGGCAACATGCTACAGGATCTTCCTTAGGTCCCACTCCATGCCGCCATGGGCATCGCGTCGTGGTTCTCACTGTTAAGCTTCATGCACTAGCCAACGCAACCAAAAGTCCGAACTGATGAAAAGGGCAGGCAATTCACTTATACACTTCAACACCCCCACTCACGTGTGACGGGAGAAGAGAAAGTCAACACGTGGACACAGACAGGAGAAGAGAAAATCAACACGTGGACACAAACGGGAGAAGAGAAAGTCAACACGTGGACACAAAGGGGGGCAACAACAATTTTACAATAAATTGCGAAAACCAGGACTCGAACTCGAGACCCTGGGCTCTGATACCATGTTAAGCTTCATGCACTAGCCAACGCAACCAAAAGTCCGAACTGATGGAAAGGGCTAGGCAATTCACTTATACACTTCAACACTCACAATCTCACCCCCACTCTCACCTCCGTGCAGTCGGGCATGCTGGCCATCCACTGCGACGAGGCACGCCAGCTGAAGACCATCAACACCGTTATCCAGTACGTCTCCTCCGTGCTGCCTGCTGATCACCAGCTTCAGGACACCACACAACGTCCAACTCAAATATTGTCCTGCAGAATATGGATATGACTAATAATATTGCTACAGGTATGGTCCGTGGCGATCACAAGTACACTTTCAATTCACCTGAAATACGCTTTCGCCTGGTCCGACTTAGCCTATTCTGCCCGTACATAGTCAACGAAATCGAGTTGCCGACGTTGGACAAAACATTAGGCAACGGTGCATCGCTAAATTTCCATTGTTTGGTATGTCCCGAACGATTGCTAGGTGTGGATAAATTTCTATTTTCCCGATCAATCGCTGGTTGTGGGCTTGTAAGTCCTGTGCTTCCTTGGGGTGGTCCGGCCCAGTAAAGAATACCACGGCCACCACGCAATGTGATCGATCTTTGCGATTAGATGTCATCATATTCTATATGGAACTTTGCTCCCTTGGGACTCCCGACAGAGCACGCGAGCATTAGAACATCAACATGGAATCCTTTGATCCTTTGGCAAACCGATGGAAATAAATAGGGCTTGAGGCCCTCGCCAAAACCCAGATCAATTGCAAGTTTCGCTACTTATATTGTCGCGCTCCTGCCAAACCTTTCTAAGACCAATGCGATCGATTTTGATCTCTATAACCTCGGTCCTTCCCAATTGTGGTATCGCGTACGACCCAGGCCTCTCGACAGCTTCGAAGATGCTGCAAGATGAGTGAGCCGAAGATGCTGAGTAAATAACCGGTCGATTCGGAGATTTGGCGGCGGCAGCCATGGCTATGATGCTCCCGTCGACAAGCACCCGGCTATGTTCCTATTAACCACAAGCCACGGGGGCAGCGGCAACATGCTACAGGATCTTCCTTAGGTCCCACTCCATGCCGCCATGGGCATCGCGTCGTGGTTCTCACTGTTAAGCTTCATGCACTAGCCAACGCAACCAAAAGTCCGAACTGATGGAAAGGGCTAGGCAATTCACTTATACACTTCAACACCCCCACTCACGTGTGACGGGAGAAGAGAAAGTCAACACGTGGACACAGACAGGAGAAGAGAAAATCAACACGTGGACACAAACGGGAGAAGAGAAAGTCAACACGTGGACACAAAGGGGGGCAACAACAATTTTACAATAAATTGCGAAAACCAGGACTCGAACTCGAGACCCTGGGCTCTGATACCATGTTAAGCTTCATGCACTAGCCAACGCAACCAAAAGTCCGAACTGATGGAAAGGGCTAGGCAATTCACTTATACACTTCAACACTCACAATCTCACCCCCACTCTCACCTCCGTGCAGTCGGGCATGCTGGCCATCCACTGCGACGAGGCACGCCAGCTGAAGACCATCAACACCGTTATCCAGTACGTCTCCTCCGTGCTGCCTGCTGATCACCAGCTTCAGGACACCACACAACGTCCAAATCAAATATTGTCCTGCAGAATATGGATATGATGTACTAGAGGTTACTGAGATCAAGATCGGCAATGGCTTCTAGACACTGTATTTTGGGGCTGATGTTTGTTCTGCCTCCGGTATAGAAATATTTATCAAGCTTTTCAGCAATACGGAAGTGTATCAGATGATCGGCAATCATTACAAGTATACAATATTATAATGCATAGGAAAAAACATGAACACCTTTATCGATGATGGCACAAAAGGAGAAGTATCATCACGAATGAATTGCTTGGGCGTTTAAGATTACAGGTATTAATTACTGAGTAAATGGCATTCACGGTCACTGAACTTGTCTTGTATGTGCATTTAAGTCACACATCTTGCAAAACAAACTAACCGATCATATAACTTGTAAATCATGTGCATCTGAGGTCACGGAACGGTTTAACTCATGGCTTTTAGCAAAAACCGGTCAATGCGACGCACGTGAGGTCTAAGGGAACTGAATTTTTACATAAATCCCCTTTTCAGAATTTTAAGAGGACTGTAATGTTAAACAACAACGGTTCAGTCGATATCCCGCAGTTGCTATGCTCGGTCATTACCAAATCGAGATCCCAATCCGAGGCAATGTCAGGCGCCAGCTAGTGCGTGGGCAGAGAGAGTTTCGGGACTGAGTTCTCTGCTGCCGGCGGCGGCATCGTGCCCCTTCCAGCTTGGTCCCGCGTTCGGATGGGCAGTATTTCCTGGCGGAGGTGTGGCGGCGCGGCGAGCCCGCAATGCGGCCGACGGGAATGGCAGCGCAGGACCAACAAATCCGCGGCCGTGGGTTGTTTGCCACCATCCTTGGCGAGGAGCGGGTGAGTATCCCTGGCTGATGCATGTCAAGGCATGGTCGAATCGCCGTAGGCTCCATGCTCACCTACTGAGAAGCACATGCGTAAGTATCCCTTGCTGATGCAATGCAAGGAGGTGAACGACCTTGGCCCTTTGCTGACTCTAACTCTGATGGAAAGTTGAGCCGGATGCATACTTTCAGAACCTGGCACCGCAAGATCGACTGCGGCTCTGCCTGATTGTACTGGATGTTGGTGTTTTTTGTTGCAACGTGACAAGGTGTTTTATGAAAAAAAAAGTTTCAGTTCTGTAGACCTCACTGGTTTTTGCTAAAAACCGGAAGTTAAACCGTTTTGTGACCTCGGATGCACATGGTTTACAAGTTATATGACCGGTTAGTTTGTTTTGCAAGATATATAACTTAAATGCATATACAAAACAAATTCAGTGACCGTGGATGCCATTTACTCTTAATTACTTGAGGTTCAGCTGTTGTGGGACTATTTTCCACAAGCATCATCCACGGTCTCCAATATTTATTAGGGGACAAGAGAAATCGGATTTCAGATATATTGTCAGATGACAACCATGGACAATCCACAACAATACGAAGGGTGTCCGTTCCTCCAGCTGATATGATTTATCATTTTTCTTGGAATTACGTGAATACTGGTTATCAGTGGACGGGCAGCAGGACATGTTTCTAATGCACTTATGCACTACCAAAGAAAGGGGTGTCGTGGAATCGTCGAAAATGTGGTAGGCTGGGGGATGTTTTTGTGTTTTCTCTGGTTGTGTTGCTGTCTTTGGCTTTGGGTGTTGTCCGCTTGTCGGTTTCTGGTGTTGTACGGTTTTCGATCTGATTTCCCTATAAACCGGATCACTTTTCCCTCTTCTTAATGAATAGCCAAAGCTCCTGGCGTTTGCGCTATAAAAAAAAAGAAAGGGGTGGCCGGACTGGTGCTATATCGGAAGACATACATTGGTAACCTGAGTAGATTTCATTCTGAATGAGATGCTAAATACCAACAAACATCTCAGGCGTTATGAGCAGGTAACGATTTACTTCTAAGCTTCTGAAATATTTATCAAAATCAAAACTCTATCTAACGATGGTTACAATGCAGGACGAAGTTCCGGTGAAGATTACTACGTTTTGCCATGTTTACGGAGATGTGGTTCCTGAATGCATCCACATTGGCAAAAACTTAGATCATGAGGAAAGAATGTCATGTGTCATGTTCAACAATTCATTTGTTCAATAAAATGTCCTTGGCCTGAATCTTGATGATATTGATGTTGCTTGGAGTGTGAATAATAGGGACTTCCAAGCAGATGTACTAAATTTACATGCCTTTCATTAATCTATTTTTTTCTATCTGCCTTTGGATCTAACTCACAAGAGGAGAAAAAAAGGTGTAATTGTACAAACCAAGAAGAAATTGTTTTTTTATTTTTTTTATACTTTAAAAGTGTATCAGTTTATGCAACTTAGTACACTATTCAAGGTGGAGAATTTAGTTCATTTGTAATTTGAATGGCTCTAGAGTTCAAAGTGGATGTTTCTATGTCATTAAATTTAATCATACAGCTAACCGCGGTTTCAAGTTGTTTCTATCCAACTTGTGCAAAGTTAAGAGATTAATTTGTCATCTACATACTAGGTATAAATTTGTTCGGCCGTAGCAACGCACGGGCTTTTGTGCTAGTCTCTACTAATAATATTGCTAGAGGTATGGTCCGTGGCTCGCAAGTACGCTTTCAATTCACCTAAATACGCTTTCTCCCAATATAACTAAATATAATTACCCACCACTGCCATCCATAAGTCAAAATAACGGTTCAAAAAAAAAACAGCCATCATCCTCGCTGCCTCGCACCCGATCCCGATGTCGGCAAAAATTCCCCCACGCTGCTCGGACCGGAGCTACAGAGGAAACTAATCCATGATAAGATCTAGCCGGTGTCCCACTCCTCCATGTCCAGGCAGAGCGCCAGAGACGCTGCCGCGGCTTCAACTCCCAGCCTTCGCGGCCGGGCATGTCGTTTGGCTGTTGGGAAGGGGGCGGCCAGCGGGAGGGGGCTGGCGTCCTGAAAAATTGAGGTTTCAACCCGCAGTCCATATGTCACCTACCTTGACTGCAACGAACCCAGGCTGCATATCGCGCGCGGCCGCCGCCTAGCACTCGAGCCAAGGTCCGCCTCCCCGAGCCTAGCCTCCTGCACCGCCTCTACCCCAAGCCCAGAACGCCAAGCCGACCTCATCCCCGTGCTACGCCGTGGTCATCCCGGGCACCCGGCCTCCCGCTTCGCTGGTCATGAGGCAACGCGCCAACGCTGCCCCTCGGTGCGCTGGGAGTCAACAAATTGCTGCCACGGGAGTCCACCAGGGGCCGCTACCGGAGTCATGTCAGGACAGTGGACGAGTGCGTCGCGTCAGAGCTCAGGTGTGCACGCTCGATGTTCTATTGATGAGCGATGGCGGGGACTGCCGTCACTGTCTCGAGCTGAGTGACGCCAGGTCGGTTCCGCTTCAGACTGCAGCGTTGGGAGTAGCCGGCACGAGGGCCACGGCTGCGAGCGCTGGGACCAAAGGCCGTGTGGGCCTACGCTAGAGGCCAAGAGGAACAACACGCGCGATGTGGATGTGCCGCTCATAGTCCGCTCTGGCACAAGAAGAGCCATGATCGCTCCATATGAGCTCGGTGGCCACCACAGAGGTGCGCCCACGCGACGGTAGCTCGGCCGTGACTCCATATATTGGGCGGACGTGGCGCTGTTCAACGCGATGGCGCTATTGCAGTTTTGCTATTCGCCTTCGTCTCCTCGTCCCTGTTCTAGAGATCAAGATGCCATTCTGCCCCGTTGGACTAGGGGATAAGATTGACTCAAGTGGTGCTTACAAAACTGCAGTCGATTTGTAGTTTTACTGATTATGTATAGATTCAAAACAATTTTGCAGTTGCGCTCACTCATACATGTATGGCTGGAGCAGAGGAGGGCGCGGGATCACGGAGCAGCAGTAGTGGAGACGGTGGTCATCCTCGTGGAGGGTCCAAGTGTCGGTGGACGGTCGAGGGTGCCAGGAGGCGCTCGGCTTGACCAGAAGGCAAACTGGCCGGTGTCACAGATCTCCCCATCCTCGCTGGAAGATGGCTGCCTTTGGCAGCCATGCGACCGGACCACGCTCGACCGCGTTGGATGCCCTTGCGAGCAGTAGGTGCAGCGATCCGCGGCCGGCGAACGCACGAGGCGACCAGGCCCCAAAACAGCCGTGATTTCAGGAGAAATTTCGGTCTGTACCGCACACATTGCCTCCTGTTGAGCTTTCCCACGAGCTCCACCAAGAGGAGATTTACTGCTTGTTTTCATGTGTGTGGCGGTAGAAGGATAATATGACTCAATTTTCTGTTGATTAGTAGCTAAATTTGGGTGCTAGCGATAGTATTAGAAGTCCATTATGGAGGATGTTTTTACTGCTGTCTATGTAGACGTGAAGTGAACTTCTACAGATGGCTGGTGACGTACTGAACTGAAACACATGCCCTTATATGTACAACCTGAATCAATCTCTAAAAATGAAAAAAAAAACGAAGTTCGGAGAAGGTTAGGGAGAGCAGAAAAGAATTAGAATCTGCTACTTATATAAAAGAAAAACTGCAAATAAATATTTCAAACAATGGATTTGTTCTTATTTGTTTGTGAATACATTACACTTGTAAGCAAATAACATTTTAAATAGAGCAAGTGCACTTATAAGAAATTTTAGTATTATATTAAAAAAATCAACACACTTTCATAGTTTATTTAATATGGTTCCGTGGTGAAGCATTGCTACAGTCACCGAGGACATCATGCAGGGCCTGGGCCACACACAGAAGGGCGGGCCGGCGGCCGTCATGCAGTCTGCCGCCACCCTCAATGCGCGTGCCGGCCACGTGGGTCGTGCCCAGCTCTCCGGCCTCATCGCCGACGCGGGGGTCGCCGTCACCGAGACCGAGCTCCCGGCCGCCGCGTCGTCACCGAGTCCGTCGCAGGCCAGGTCGTGGGACGGTTTGTCGCGCCCCCGCCCGTGGCGGCCAAGGAGCCGTCGGGCGCGCTGGAGTAGGACGCTATGACGATCGGTCGGGCGTTGGAGGTAGCGGTGGTGGCCGGCGCGAGGGGCAAGGCGGTGGACCAGAGCGACGCGGCCACCGTCCAGGCCACCGAGATGCGCGCCACGGGGAGAAACCTCACCGTCCCGGGCGGCGTCGCCACGGTGGCGCAGGCGGCCGCGGACCAGAACGCGCGTACAATGCACGAGGAGGACAAGCTCAAGCTCCGGGACGTCCTCTCGGTGCGCTCGCTCTACGAAACTCTACGACTCATTGTTATGCTCAAGTCTTCTTAATGATTGATTCATTCGTCCATGACTCTGCGGCGACTGACTAACCGCAGGATGCGAGGAGCAAGCTGCCGGCGGACAAGGGGGCGACGAGGAAAAACGCGGAGAGACTCGTGTCGGTGGAAATACAGAACAAGCTGAACATGGCGACCATGCCGGGCGGTGTGGCAGACGCGGTGACCACGGCGGCGCGGCTCAACCAGGAGCGCCCGTAGGTGTAGGCGCCTAACGTTACAGCGAGTCCACGTCTGAGGGAGCAGAGCACGCAGCGGTCAGTCCGTGCTCTGGGTCTATACAAATAAAATGTTGTGTACGGTGTACCTTGTTCTATACTGGGGTAGGAGACTTTTGTAGAATACCGGAAAGAAATCATGAGTGTGGCACGAGTGTTTTAAACTGGTAAATAAACTCTGAACACGCTGGTTTGTCTTTCTGAGATTGATACGACGACAGACAGAGACATGCATTTGATTTGGTTTCTGAAAATTGGAACCTTGGATTCAGCAATAGGAGCTCCCAGATTGATACTATATGCAGTTCACAAATATTACCAACAATGACATTGATGGAAGAAAACAGGATTTAAGTCGATGTATATTCACCATACGATGTAACTTGAGCCTTCTTATCTCTACACAAAAACAGTGGCTCGTCGCAGCAATGTGCGAACTATGTTACGAAAAATAATCTGCTGAGCTCCCAACTACAAGGGGGAGGGAGAATGTCTATGATCGCTCACCATGCTTAGCTAAGAAAAAGATTCAGTTCCATGCACTGAAGGGTTAAATTATGTTGGGTTTTAATTCAAGATGCTCCACAAAGATTACGAGTAGGATACACATAGAGGGATTCTGTTGTGAGAATTGGCTCTCAAAGTTCTTGCACTATGTATGAGGCTGAAGAGAATTCAGACTTCGCATGACATGCTTCTTGGGTGATTCTTCTGTATCACATGTTTGCAAAGCACTTCCTAAGTCTATAGAACTATATTAAATAAACCCGTAAAAAACCATATTAAATGAAGCTTGAAAAACAATCAAGAGTCATTTATCCGGCGCCATCTGGCATCAAAGTCTTGTTGTATCAATAGTTTCTCTCTGTATTTCTAAAATGGATAGATTGCTTTGGTTAATTATCAACTATAGCTCCTTTTTTCAATCTGCCTTTCTTTAGAATTGACACTAAGATAGGACCGATGCAATATTGTTGGAAGGGACTGAAAACCAATGTGTTTTAGACAGCGAAACTTGAGTTGGGCGAATATCAAAAATTGATGTTTGTGTTTTACATATAAGCAACAATTTGTGGTGTTATGCAATAAATATTGAAACACGACAGGGAGTAGACCTTAATTAACGAGAGATGAATAGTTGGGCCAGTGCTTTCTATGATGACATCTAATTCTATCTTATATCATAATACACTTTGACCAAAGTAGAGTTTCATCATTTGTATATTATTATGTAGCTATTCTTTCTATACATATAATTTTTTCACAAAGGTTGTAAATAAAATTAATAGGCCACATAAAGCAATTTGATAGACCATGGCAACACGGGTGTTTTCATTGATCATTTACATTCAGTAATAACAAAATCTAATTGTTTCTTAAATACATGGGCTGAACACTTTGTGCTCGGGATAGATGTTTTCTATAAATATTTTGCCGTATTATTAAGTAGTCTACCCGTAGCAACGCACGGGTATCGTGCTAGTAGCCAAATAAAATACGGAAATTCATGAAATTTTCTGTAGCTCGATAAAACCATCAGGAGCTACCTTTCACTAATCAAAATAAAACTCAAAACTATTTTTTTGACAATTTAGCCTATTGGCTATTAGAGAAGTTTGAAAAGAACTTTGGGATATTTGATTAAATCAAAACAAATCATTTTGAGAATTGAAAAGTTTTGCATGATGACATGATGCATAGCATAAATTTAATAATTAAAATTTCAGGATGTTACAGACTACCACCCTTAAAAGAAATCTCGTCCTCGAGATTCGATAAGGCTAGAAAGAATGGGTGTAGGTTCAGAATAAACTATGGTGCTACCACCCGTAAAAGGAATTTTGCTAGGTTGCTTCTGCATGTTGCACTTTCCATGGGTCTGCTGCGTGGCATCCAAAATTCACCATATAACCTTTCAATCGGGCTCACTTTTACGAGATATATCTTACTTCTAGATCCACAGTTACTCTTGATATGAATGATTATAATGCATCAACTATGAAAGGTACTAATGTTGGAAGGAGTTGATCAAAACTTACTAGAGACTCTAGTGTTGATGTGGTTCACATGAACTTCTTCTATCTGATCGGTCTCGTTGCCTTCATCATTCTTCCTCTCAGGACAATCATTGGCATAGTGTCCATTCTTGTGGCACTTAAAACACTCCACCTAACTAATATCCTTTTTGACGAAGTTCTTATTGTTCCTTCCATTGTTGTCTCCATTGTTGTGACCGTTACCTTTTCCGGAGTTGTGGTGGTTTTCACTGTTGTGGCCATTATGGTGGTGGCCATTTCCTCCACGGTGCTGATATCCATTACCATTGCGCTGATGGTGTCCATTGTCTCCATGCCTGTGATAACTAGAATTCCCATGATCATGGTGAAAGCTACGGGTCCTCTGATTAGATCCCGAGTTGTAGTTGCTGTTGTGCTTCCTCTTACGTCTCTCCACCTGCTGATGCTTCCCTTCAAGGATCCCAGCCTTGTCCATCAGCTCCTGGAAAGTAGGACAATAGACCACAGACAGCTGAAGTGAGAGCTCATCACTTAGTCCATCAAGAAACCTCTCTCTCCTCTTGGCATCAGTATCAACATCCTCAGGAGCATAGCGAGATAGGTTGTTGAATTCTTCTATGTAGTCCGCCACCGTGCGATTGGTTTGACGCAGGTTGCGGAACTCCTTCCTCTTCAGACTCAGCACTCCAGATGAGACATGGTTGGTTTTGAAACCTTCCTCAAACATGGTCCAGGTGACAGTGTCAAGGGGGTGGGTGATCTGAAAAGTTTCCCACCAAGAAGCAGCCGGTCCTTCCAATAAGTGAGCAGCAAATCTCACCTTCTCTTCATCAGTGCATCCCACAGTTACTAGATCCTTGTTCACAGAACGGAGCCAGTCAAAAGCAACCATTGATTCAGATGCACTTGAGAACTTAGCAGGCCTCAACCTCAGAAACCTTGTCAGAGCGTCCACGTGTGGAGGCGGATTGTTGTTGTTTGCCATGAATTGAGCCATAACTTGTGTCAGCTGCGCCTGTGCTGCTATCAGCTGTTCCATCTCAGTGGGTTCACGATGGGGCGGCATCTGTGGTTCAGCACAGGTAAGTTTAGATAGAAAGATCTACGGAAACAAATTCTACCCCTGCAACATGATCACACAAATAGCAATCAGCAACCAAGCAATCATCAAGCAACAACCATGACATTCAGCACATGAACAATATATTTTCAAAATATATTTCCAGGGGTGTATATTCAGTGGTTAACATCCACAAAACAATTTAAAACAATAGGTAATACAATTTGGGTCGAAATTTCAATTTATAAAGCAAAACAGAAATTTGGCAGAAAACTGCTACAGCAGAAACATAGTTTTCCGGGTGACCAAAACTCATCAGAAATTTTTTTCCAATTTTTCTACAGGTAGTACATATAATTTCGCACCAGATCCTAAAATATGAGCTCAAACGGAGTTACCAATAAAACATGAAAAATCGCGGAGTAAACAGAATTCTGCAGAAACTGCATAACGACAATTATAACTTTTAACCAAAATTCTTTCACTAAATTGATATAAATTGTCACAAAATAACCTGGAACTTTAAAGTTTCGAAAATAACAGTACCACGATAATATAGTTGACATATCTCAAGTTTGATATAGCCAACACCCTAAACGAGTACAATAACGATGAATAAAAAATGGCGGACAACTAATCTATCTTCTTGAACATCTTGCAATAGGTTGATGATGACATGCGCTTGCGCTTTCCACCACGGTTGCCATACGATGGAGGTGTGTACTCCTCTCCTGAGTCTTCATCACTTGAGACCTCTAAAACTATCTCCTTGGGATCTTAAAAGAATGAAGGTGCAAGAAGTAGAGACAAAATTTAAAATAGATAATTTTAAATCTTATGGGCTTCCTATCATCTAGCCATTTTCCTAAGGTCACGAACCTACAGCCAACGCATAGGCTCTGATACCATCTGTAGCGATCCAACCTAGTAAAGGTAGAATCTCTGTGCTTTTCAATGCTAGTCCCTGGATCTCGCTAGCACACACAGTTCGATGAATAACAGAATAGCAAATGCATCTTACTTACAATGAATAATCCAGAATATATTTATTACAAGTCGCATAGCTCATGGCTTGCATAAATACAAAGTTTAAAGCAAAGCGGAAACAACTAAAGTAAAAGAGCTCCATCGATGCCACAGGCGAACACGTTGGGTGGAGACTCGCGACCTATCAACGATACCTCACTTGTTGTCGGAGAAACCTGCAACATGAAACGTTGCAGCCATGAATGGTCAATACATTTGGAATTGTATTGGCAATTGTCACTATTTGGTGGATAATTAAATATCATCTATCAATTACATACAAATTTGGCTAAGTGGAGTTTAAGCATATTTGTAGAAAACAATTAGTTTGTCTTACTTCTCAAATAATTTTATTTCTTCAAAACCCTTTGGGAAACACTGGCAACTCCAAGTGTTCCTATTTCACCATATCGATTATACACTCTGCAGTCCCTATACATAATGCTAGTCCACCAAAGGTACCAATGTATGGCTAAACTCCCATACATAATTATAGTCCATCTATGGTGGTACCAATGTAAGGGTAAGATCCAATACACAATGCTAGTCCAGCTATGGAGGTACCAATGTAAGGAAAAGTTCTATACATAATGCTAGTCCACCCATGGCATACCAATGTAAGGATCGCCTGCAATCTACTCAAAAACCTTGTCTAACCCTTTTTACTCTTGGGTGCAACTCTACAAGTGCACACATGACATAGGTAACCACATACTACCCCAAAACTCATATCATATAATTCCCAAAGAACGCATCTAAAAGGGCATAGCTAAGCATTCGACAGTACGATAGCGACCAAGTATAATCAAGCAATGACAGGAAACATAGAATTCATAGCATAGCATATGTAATAAAAATAATCCTACACATGCACTGCTACTGAAACTGTTCTTCTCCAAGCATAGGAAAAATAAATATGACAATGAAGTAACACTTGCTTTATGGATGGTTGTTCAAACACTCTCGCGATCACACGAATAGCACTCCGGACAATCTAAACGGTAAAAACAATCCAAAATAAATAACGAAAGCATCACAAACAAACAAACACATATTTATAGAATACATGCATGAAAGAAAACAATTTAATCTTTTGAATGCATTTTACAAACAATAAATATTTGATAAATAGAGACTTAAATAGCTTTTATTAACCTTCACTATAAAAATAGTTTACAAATTTTTGACAAAACCATTAATGTTCATTTGCAATTGGAATCGCCCAAAAATCATTTATAGATATTAAAATATAGCAAAAACACTATAAGCACTATTTGTAATTTGAAAATCTGTAAGTTACGTAACAGTGAAAACTAACAGTACTAAAATGTTCCTCTCATTTTGCTGAATCCAACGATATTTTATTTGCAAAAATCGGAGTTATAGAGCAAAAGTTATGAATTTTGAAGTATTAGGTCAGCTAACAGGCCTGACCGATCGATCGATGTGCGTTTGTACTGATTCAGTATTTAGGGCTAACACATTCCGATTAGATCAGCTGGTATACAATTGCTACGTAACAGTCTAGCCAGTAGCCAGCTGCTTTCAAATAAAGGATGAGAACGAGGCATACAGCGACGGGCAACGGACGACGGTCCCGACGAGGAAAGGCTCGACGATGTTCAGGCAACGTTCCTCTCCTCCTAACGATGCTGCGTGTGTCAGCGGAAAAGATTGGCGTCCTCCCGTATGTTCCTTTCGTCGGCTGGGTGTCGCGGGCGATGGATTTCGGCGACCCTAGTTCTCTGTAGATGGGGAAAACGGGTCAGGGAGGAGAGGTATTGATAGGAGAAGACGATAGAGTGGAAAGGAAATGCGAGGACGCTCCGAAACCTTGAGTTCGAGCTTGATCTAATCTCCAATGGTGAGCGCCGGGGCTGCACTCCGGCGAGCAATCCGGCAGCCTGGCGGCGATTACTTTCTAGGGTTTCAAAGGGATAAACTAGAGGGAGTCGTGGTGTATTTATAGGGAAAATTTCGTGGCAAGATTGCAACAAATCTTGTGATTTTTGGGGAGTCCAGATCGGCTCTGAAACACGTACACGAACTGGAATTTGGCTAGAGATTGGGGATGACGTGTGGGCTCCACGCGTTAGGAAAAAAAAGTAAAAGAAGGAAACGTGGGGTTGTGCTGCCTTGCATGTTCACGTGCGCGGCCTGGCATGCTTCCGTGCACGGCCTGGACTTCTGGTCCGGCCCGGTAGCTGTTGTCCTTTTTTTCTATTTTCTTTTCTATTTTAGTTTTAGTTTTAGACCTCTAAATAGCCAAATAAAATACGGAAATTCATGAAATTTTCTGTAGCTCGATAAAACCATCAGGAGTTACCTTTCACTAATCAAAATAAAACTCAAAACTATTTTTTTGACAATTTAGCCTATTGGCTATTAGAGAAGTTTGAAAAGAACTTTGGGATATTTGATTAAATCAAAACAAATCATTTTGAGAATTGAAAAGTTTTGCATGATGACATGATGCATAGCATAAATTTAATAATCACAATTTTAGGTTGTTACACTTGATCATATATATAAGCATTTGTGAGCTGGGATCATAAGAACTTAAAACATGGGCATGAAAGATATAATCTTGACAATAAAAACATACCAACCATGTTATAACATGCAAATGAACACAAACAAAAGATCATGAAAATGAAACAATGAAAGTCAAACATGTGTTCAAATCATAAGGAAAAACATACAAATGGTTTTCAGCTTGTCCTTAATAGAGAGCAAAACATAGATACATAGGACACCTTCAAGTTAAAGAGGGCGACTAGATACAAATAATTTAAGAACAAGTGAAACCAACAATATGAAAACTTTGGGACAATGCACATTATTCTAAGAATTACAACTATGCTCTCTTAATGGTGCATAAAGATAGAAGGTGGTGACTCAACATGAAAGTAAAATAAAGGCCCTTCACAGAGGGAAGCAGTGATTGTAAGTTTTATAGACCTTCAAAAATTATATTACTTACTGGCTTTGAGCTCTCATTGCCCCCATCATAAGCATCTTGAATGGTTAAAGTTAATGCGAGAATAATTATGATGCATATGCTTGACAAATCATAAGTCGAAAACCTCATGCCCCGTGAATATGAGTACCCAAACCTCATGCTACTTTACTTAGAGTCCCAAGCAAGGCTCTTGTCATTGTAAGTATATGTGTATCATCAAAAACCGCCAACGGGGTACCTCCGTGCCCGATGACATGGAACAAGCCCACACCAAAATGACACGATAAGCAGACAATGAACACCTCGACATCTCTTTTATTTGCCATTTGTTTAGCTTTTTATTTTGAGATGCGTCATCGAATGTCCACCATGGGTATGCTGCAAATTTCCACCATGAATTATGCATGGCTTAGATTGGCGGCCCAGGCGTTTCCCTAACATATATACAAACTCCATGATCCCCGCAAGATTCCCAATTCATTTCACACCGCGGGCATCCATAAACAAAAGATCACGATATCAACTCAAATAAGAAGTGCAATGTTGAAAGCTTGCCCCATGACATCATGGTTGGGCTAGTAACTAACTTACAACTTGCAAGCATAACAACTCAACATAAGAGACCACAATGTCAAATTTTTAAGAACAAAAAAAAGTAAAGTGTGCCTTCCGGTTCGTGAGAGCTTTACTAACCAATTTTCGCATAACACTGGTAAGAGTTTAATTTGAAGAGAAAATAAAAGCAAGTCAAATTTACTTGGAATAGCAAATTGCTAGTAGGTATGTATGGTGGACACTTTGGCAAACTTGGTTTTTAGGAGTTGGATGCACGAGTAGAGCTCATACTCAGTACAAGGCGAGGGCTAGCAAAAGACTGGGAGCGACCAACTAAGAGAGCAATAATGGCCATAATCATGCAAAGTGACAAAGCAACATTAAAAGAAGCATAAGATGGCATCAAAAGTTAAAAACTAAATGATCATAGAGGCTATTGGCGACTTTGTAAGAGTCTAACATGTGTGAGCATGCGCCAAGTCAACCCAAATAAAGCATCAAGGAGAAAACCAAAATAATGCTTCCAAATAATAAAAACAACGCATGATTTTTTCAAAGGCTCATTAAGCAATCTCAGTTATTTGAGACAAGTCATGCTACAGCAAAACCACTAAGCATACTATCAAAAAGACATCAAGCATGACATGAAAAAGCCTAAGCCGCAGTCTAGACAAGCTCCTTCTTGTACCACTTTTTTGCATAAAGCTTTTTCTCTCTTCCAACACCATTTGAAATTTTTTAAGACACCTCTTTTGATGAAAACCAATAAAGATCAGAGGCAAAAATACACCTTGATGAAAAGATATGACAAGGTCTGAACGCAAATCAAGGCGAAAACGAAAACCAAAAGCAGTAGCAGAAAAAGAAGAACACTCGGTTTTTCATAAGAGTGAAAACTAGAGTGTTCTTGTCAAATGAAAAGCAAGGCAACTTCTCCAAAGGAAATTTGTTGGGGTCCAACCATTTATTACAGCAAACAAAACTAAACTAATAAAGAAAACTAAAACAACTGACGCTCCAAGAAAAATACATAGTGCATGAAGCAATAAAAATATAGTGTCTTGAAAGGTGACCTGATTTTTGCCGATGAAGACGGGGTGCCTCGGGGGCATCCCCAAGCTTTCACGCTTGTACTTCTTGGATATTTCTTGGGGTGATGCATGAGCATCCCCAAGCTTGAGCTTTTGTCCATTCTTCAACTCATCTCATCATTCTCCAATCCCTACACTTGAAAACTTCCTTCATACAAAACTAAACACAAATATATTAGCAACATTAGTGTAAGCATAACATATAATCAACCTCTTTTTGCTTCAGGTTTCAACCCAAAACCACCACATATAAAGTATATACTACTGTAGCAAATTCCCCAAAAGTTCCATGATCAAAAGAACTCAAAAAGAAAGCGATAAAGTGGCAAAAACAAATAGTGGCAGAAATCTATCAAAACAGAACAACTGACAAAGGTCAAATTTTTGAGGGGTTTTTTGTTGGTCAAATCAAAAAGTGTTCTACTAACGAAAGTTTGGATATAGCCTGGGGCATATGCACAAGAAATTTCAGGTCCAAAAGATATACAGAGAATTTTCACGAATTTTGACGGTGCAGCACCAAAAACAGTTTCAGGACAGCAACATCCCCAAATCTTTACCTCACTCGAATTAGAGGCTTCTCTTGGCACAACAATGAAATAAAAATGATAAGGAGAGGTCATTACAGTAGTAATGACTTCCAAGACTCAAATAAAAGAAAAAGTACTAAAAATAAAACATTGGGTTATCTCCCAAGAGTGCTTTTCTTTAACGCCTTTGAGCTAGGCGTAGAAAATTGCGAATCAAGTAACATCAGAGGGAGCATTAAGATCAACTGCAGAGGTATTGTCAATAAGGCATTGTATTTCATCCACATAAGTTTTTGAAGACGCTTTGTGATCACGCTTTGGTTCACTCAAATCACTAAAAAGATTTTTGGGACAGATCCAGTCAAAATTATTTTCGAAAGCTTCATACAATCCCAAGAGCTTGCTAGGTATAGGTATTTCGGTTCCTTCATCGTTTGTACTAATAACCTTTATAGGTGAACCGAGTTTATTAAAACGCTTAAGAACTTTCCTAGCTTCAATAGCAACATCTTTAAATTCTAAGCGCAAAGTTTCTAAGATAAAGGCTTTCTTTTCAGGATCCTCAATTTCATGAAGCTTAAGGAACATGTGTTGCATAAAAGGATTAAGGCTAGCAAACCTAGCTTCCAACATGTGAATTAAATAAGCAGAAGCAACTTCAATACTAGGAGCTAGCTCAACCAAAGACTTTTCCTCAACTTCTTTATGCATACTAATGTGATTAAAGAACTCCTCAATGTTATCTTTCCCAATAATTGAACCACTACCTACTGAGAGGTCCTCCAAAACATACTTAGGGAACAACATGATGAACTAAAAGCAAGTAGATAAAAGTAACTATAAAGTAAACTATTTTTTTTGTGTTTTTGATATAAAACGATGCAAGTAAAAATAAAGTAAAGCAAAACTATAAAACAAAGTAAAGGATGTGCGTGCGAAAAACGCCCCTTGTAGAGGTCTTCCACTTCTTCCCCGGCAACGGCGCCAGAAAACTTGTTGATGGCGCGGTGATGATGATGCCAGAAAACTTGTTGGCTTGTAGTAAATGACCGTCCAGTTGGAAAACCCCAAGAGAAGGTTAAATAGAGGCATGAACCCACTATCGAGCATAAATACCCCCTCTTGGAGTCACTAGCAACTACTCGGCCAAGATAGCTACTAACAACGGAGAGCATGCAAGATCATAAACAACATAGAGATAACATAAGATATATTTCAGTATAGCAACTCAATCATAACACCAATATTCATCGGATCCCAACAAACCAAACATGTAGAATTACATAACGGTGATCTCAATCATGTAGGGCAGCTCATGAGAGCTAAACATGAAGCACATGGTGGAGGAGACAACCATCTAGCTACTGCTATGGACCCATAGTCCAAGGTAGACTACTCACTCATCGCTCCGGAGGCAAGCATAGCGATGAAGAAGACCTCCGGTGGCGATTCCCCTCTTCGGCAGGGTGCCGGGAAGAGCTTCTGGACCCTCCCGATCTTCGGGTCGACGGCGGCGGTGGATCGTGATGTGTTCTGGAAAAGTGATCGGGTACTTAGGTTTTTTCCATCGGGGGGTCTTTATAGGCGAAGGGGCATCGTCAGAGGTGGACCGAGGCATCCTCATACGTAGGGGGCGCGGCCAGGGGCTGGGCCGTGCCGCCCTGGTGTGTGGGGCCCTCGTGGCCCCCCCAACTCCTCTTCGGATCTCTGGAAGCTTCCGGGAAAAATAAGACTTCAGGAACTTGTTTCGTCCAATTCCGAGAATATTTCCTGTGTAGCACTTCTGAAACACAAAAACAGCAGAAAACAGGGAACTGACACTGTGGCGACTTGTTAGTAGGTTAGTTCTGGAAAATGCATAAAAGTGCCACGAAGTGTAACGAAACAGTAGGCAAATGGTGTAAAAACAAGCATGGAGCATAAAAAATTATAGATACGTTGGAGAGATATCAAGCATCCCCAAGCTTAACTCCCGCTCGTCCTCGAGTAGGTAAGTGATAACAAAAGAATAATTTTTGAGGTGACATGCACCTACACAATCTTGATCATATATATAAGCATTTGTGAGCTGGGATCATAAGAACTTAAAACATGGGCATGAAAGATATAATCTTGACAATAAAAACTTAGCAACCATGTTATAACATGCAAATGAACACAAACAAAAGATCATGAAAATGAAACAATGAAAGTCAAACATGTGTTCAAATCATAAGGAAAAACATACAAATGGTTTTCAGCTTGTCCTTAATAGAGAGGAAAACGTAAATGCATAGGACACCTTCAAGTTTAAGAGGGCGACTAGATACAAATAATTTAAGAACAAGTGAAACCAACAATATGAATCAATCAATGAAAACTTTGGGACAATGCACATTATACTAAGAATGACAACTATGCTCTCTTAATGGTGCATAAAGATAGAAGGTGGTGACTCAACATGAAAGTAAAAGAAAGGCCCTTCACAGAGGGAAGCCGTGATTGCAAGTTTTATAGACCTTCAAAAATTATGTTACTTACTGGCTTTGAGCTCTCATTGCCCCCATCATAAGCATCTTGAATGGTTAAAGTTAATGCGAGAACAATTATGATGCATATGCTTGACAAATCATAAGTCGAAATCCTCGTGCCCCGTGAATACGAGTACCCAAACCTCATGCTACTTTACTTAGAGTCCCAAGCAAGGCTCTTGTCATTGTAAGTATATGTGTATCATCAAAAACCGCCAACGGGGTACCTCCATGCCCGATGACATGGAACAAGCCCACACCAAAATGACACGACAAGCAGACAATGAACACCTCGACAACTCTTTTATTTGCCATTTGTTTAGCTTTTTATTTTGAGATGCGTCGTCGAATGTCCACCATGGGTATGCTACAAATTTCCACCATGAATTATGCATGGCTTAGAATGGCGGCCCAGGCGTTTCCCTAACATATATACAAACTCCATGATCCCCGCAAGATTCCCAATTCATTTCACACCGCGGGCATCCATAAACAAAAGATCACGATATCAACTCAAATAAGAAGTGCAATGTTGAAAGCTTGCCCCATGACAACATGGTTGGGCTAGTAACCAACTTGCAACTTGCAAGCATAATAACTCAACATAAGAGACCACAATGTCAAAATTTTAAGAACAAGAAAAAGTAAAGTGTGCCTTCCAGTTCCTGAGAGCTTTACTAACCAATTTTCGCATAACACTGGTAAGAGTTTAATTTGAAGAGAAAATAAAAGAAAGTCAAATTTACTTGGAATAGCAAATTGCTAGTAGGTATGTATGGTGGACACTTTGGCAAACTTGGTTTTTAGGAGTTGGATGCACGAGTAGAGCTCATACTTAGTACAAGGCGAGGGCTAGCAAAAGACTAGGAGCGACCAACTAAGTGAGCAATAATGGGCATAATCATGCAAAGCGACAAAGCAACATTAAAAGAAGCATAAGATGGCATCAAAAGTCAAAAACTAAATGATCATAGAGGCTATTGGCGACTTTGTAAGAGTCTAATATGTGTGAGCATGCGCCAAGTCAACCCAAATAAAGCATCAAGGAGAAAACCAAAATAATGCTTCCAAATAATAAAAACAACGCATGATTTTTTTCAAAGGCTCATTAAGCAATCTCAGTTATTTGAGACAAGTCATGCTACAGCAAAACCACTAAGCATACTATAAAAAATACATCAAGCATGACATGAAAAAGCCTAAGCCGCAGTCTAGACAAGCTCCTTCTTGTACCACTTTTTTGCATAAAGCTTTTTCTCTCTTCCAACACCATTTGAAATTTTTTAAGACACCTCTTTTGATGAAAACCAATAAAGATCAGAGGCAAAAATACACCTTGATGAAAAGATATGACAAGGTATGAACGCAAATCAAGGTAAAAACGAAAACCAAAAGCAGTAGCAGAAAAAGAAGAACACTCGGTTTTTGATAAGAGTGAAAACTAGAGCGTTCTTGGCAAATGAAAAGCAAGGCAACTTCTCCAAAAGAAATTTGTTGGGGTCCAACCATTTATTACAGCAAACAAAACTAAACTAATAAAGAAAACTAAAACAACTAACGCTCCAAGAAAAACACATAGTGCATGAAGCAATAAAAATATAGTGTCGTGAAAGGTGACCTGATTTTTGCCGATGAAGAAGGGGTGCCTCGGGGGCATCCCCAAGCTTTGACGCTTGTACTTCTTGGATATTTCTTGGGGTGATGCATGGGCATCCCCAAGCTTGAGCTTTTTTCCATTCTTCAACTCATCTCATCATTCTCCAATCCCTACACTTGAAAACTTCCTTCATACAAAACTAAACACAAATATATTAGCAACATTAGTGTAAGCATAACATATAATCAACCTATTTTTTGCTCCAGGTTTCAACCCAAAACCACCACATATAAAGTATATACTACTTTAGCTACTTCCCCAAAAGTTCCGTGATCAAAAGAACTAAAAAAGAAAGCGATAAAGCGGCAAAAACAAATAGTGGCAGAAATCTGTCAAAATAGAACAACTGACAAAGGTCAAATTTTTTAGGGGTTTTCTGTTGCTCAAATAAAAAAGTGTTCAACTAACGAAAGTTTGGATATAGCCTGGGGCATATGCACAAGAAATTTCAGGTCCAAAAGATATACAGAGAATTTTCACGAATTTTGATGGTGCAGCACCGAAAACAGTTTCAGGACAGCAACATCCCCAAATCTTTACCTCACTCGAATTAGAGGCTTCTCTTGGCACAACAATGAAATAAAAATGATAAGGAGAGGTCATTACAGTAGTAATGACTTCCAAGACTCAAATAAAAGAAAAAGTACTGAAAATAAAACATTGGGTTATCTCCAAGAGTGCTTTTCTTTAACGCCTTTGAGCTAGGCGCAGAAAATTGCGAATCAAGTAACATCAGAGGGAGCATTAAGATCAACTGCAGAGGTCTTGTAAATAAGGCATTGTATTTCATCCACATAAGTTTTTGAAGACGCTTTGTGATCATGCTTTGGTTCTCTCAAATCACTAAAAAGAGTTTTGGGACAGATCCAGTCAAAATTATTTTCGAAAGCTTCATACAATCCCAAGAGCTTGTTAGGTATAGGTATTTCGGTTCCTTCATCGTTTGTACTAATAACCTTTATAGGTGAACCGAGTTTATTAAAACGCTTAAGAACTTTCCTAGCTTCAATAGCAACATCTTTAAATTCTAAGCGCAAAGTTTCTAAGATAAAGGCTTTCTTTTCAGGATCCTCAATTTCATGAAGCTTAAGGAACATGTGTTGCATAAAAGGATTAAGACTAGCAAACCTAGCTTCCAACATGTGAATTAAATAAGCAGAAGCAACTTCAATACTAGGAGCTAGCTCAACCAAAGACTTTTCCTCAACTTATTTATGCATACTAATGTGATTAAAGAAATCCTCAATGTTATCTTTCCCAATAATGGAACCACTACCTACTGAGAGGTCCTCCAAAACATACTTAGGGAACAACATGATGAACTAAAAGCAAGTAGATAAAAGTAACTATAAAGTAAACTAATTTTTTTGTGTGTTTTTGATATAAAACGATGCAAGTAAAAATAAAGTAAAGCAAAACTATAAAACAAAGTAAAGGATGTGCGTGCGAAAAACTCCCCTTGCAGAGGTCTTCCACTTCTTCCCCGGCAATGGCGACAGAAAACTTGTTGATGGCGCGGTGATGATGATGCCAGAAAACTTGTTGGCTTGTAGTAAATGACCGGCCAGTTGGAAAACCCCAATAGAAGGTTTTGATGAATATTGCAGCAAGTTTTCCCTCAGTTAAGAAACCAAGGTATGTCGATCAGAAGAAGAGCGGACAATATGACTGAAGGTGATGCTACTAGCTTCGCGACAGCTTTGGACAATTTATAGGGTGCCTCGTCCAAGCTTTGCTTTGCTAGCTGCAACGCGGAACCTGCACACACACAACCAAGTACTTTGTTCCCAACTTGCGATGAGGTTGTCAATCTCACCGGTTTGCTTGAAACAAAGGGTATGAGCGTATCGAGTGGAAAGTAATGGTAATATGCGAGTAAAGTAAATAGGTGATAGCAATATGATGAAAATAGGACTGGGGTCCACAGTTCACTAGTGGTGTCTCTCCATAAGATAAATAACACATGCTGGGTAAACAAATTACAGTTGGGCAATTGATAGAATAAAGATAACATGATATGTCAAGAAGATCACTATGCGATTTACTCTGGGCATTACAACAAAATACATAGACCGCCATCCAACTGCATCTATGACTAATAATCCACTCCCGGGGATATCATCCGAACACCCCATGAGTATTAAGTTGTGAACAACAGATAATTGCATTAAGCAAAGTGTGTAATGTAAACAAAGCATATGCCCTCGAGCATATGAATGTTGTTTTCTCCCTAGTAGCAACAGCACATCTACAACCTTAGAGGTTTCTGTCACTCCCCCAGATTAAATAGAGGCATGAACCCACTATCGAGCATAAATACCCCCTCTTGGAGTCACTAGCAACTACTCGGCCAAGATAGCTACTAACAACGGAGAGCATGCAAGATCATAAACAACATAGAGATAACATAAGATATATTTCAGTATAGCAACTCAATCATAACACCAATATTCATCGGATCCCAACAAACCAAACATGTAGAATTACATAACGGTGATCTCAATCATGTAGGGCAGCTCATGAGATCTAAACATGAAGCACATGGTGGAGAAGACAACCATCTAGCTACTGCTATGGACCCATAGTCCAAGGTAGACTACTCACTCATCGCTCCGGAGGCAAGCATAGCGATGAAGAAGACCTCCGGTGGCGATTCCCCTCTCCAGCAGGGTGCCGGGAAGAGCTTCTGGACCCTCCCGATCTTCGGGTCGACGGCGGCGGCGGATCACGATGTGTTCTGGAAAAATGATCGGGTACTTAGGTTTTTCCGTCGTGGGGTCTTTATAGGCGAAGGGGCATCGTCAGAGGTGGACCGAGGCGTCCTCACACGTAGGGGGCACGGCCAGGGGCTGGGCCGCGCCGCCCTGGTGTGTGGGGCCCTTGTTGTCCCCCTCCGACTCCTCTTCGGATCTCTGGAAGCTTCCGGGAAAAATAAGACTTCGGGAACTTGTTTCGTCCAATTCTGAGAATATTTCCTGTGTAGCACTTCTGAAACACAAAAACAATAGAAAACAGGGAACTGGCACTGTGGCGACTTGTTAGTAGGTTAGTTTCGGAAAATGCATAAAAGTGCCACGAAGTGTAACGAAACAGTAGGAAAATGGTGTAAAAACAAGCATGGAGCATCAAAAATTATAGATACGTTGGAGACGTATCAGTCTTCACGGATTTTCATGATCCGACTGAAGGTCATTTACCAGAGAAGAGTTCTCGGTAATGTCTATAGCATTCTCAAACCGTCGGGTAACACGCTTAAGAGATCACGATGCTAAAGACGTTTTGGTATTATCCGGAAACACCATGTGATGTCATATGAGAGAGGGGAATAGTTCCAACTAAGTCCGAAATAGTTTTGGCAGAGTCCAAAATAGTTTCAGTGAAATCCAAAAAAGTTTCGGTGGAGTCCGAAATGGTTCCAACGGAGTCCGAAAGTGTTTCGGAGTAGCGGGGAATTAATTATGAGTTAATTAATATTAATTAAATAAATTAATATTGATTAAATAATTAATAAATCATTATTTCACTAAAATGGGCTGATTTAATGAAAGAAGCCCATTAGGGAATAAAAGAAAAAAGGAGGGGCGCCTAGCCCTGGCCCTGGCCGGCCAGGGTTAGGGTTTGCCTGGGGGACGGCCGGCCCTAGCCCTGGCCGCCGCCCTAGGTGGCTTGGTGGAGGGGTAAGGGTGCCCCCTTCCCCATTATATAAACCCCCTGGAGGAAGAGTCAACACAAAACCAATTCCACGAGCCCTTCCTCCACGGTCTCCTCCTACCACCTCCTGGTGCGCCAGCCCTGCCCTCGTCTGCTGCCCCTGCCTCTCTCTCTCTCCCGCGTGGCCTCTCGAAGGGCTGCGTAGGAGTGGGAATCACCACCGCGACATGCCCTCGTGTTGCAGAGTTTCCGGATCCCTGTTCCAAAGTCTCTACTTCCGCATCTCGCCTGGAAACGGGGTTCCAGGAGTCATCATGGTCGCGTACATGTGTGAGTACACGGAGGTGCCTGCTGCGTGTGATGGCATGTGGTTAACGTGGGAGCAGACTGTCCTTGTGCGTGGTGGATAACCAGCCCGTTGGGAACCCCAAGAGGAAGGTATGATGAGTATAGCAGCTAGTTTTCCCTCAGTTAAGAAACCAAGGTATGTCGATCTTGGAGAGGAGAGACAAACGACTGAAGGTGATGCGGAACCTGCACACACACAACCAAGTACTTTGTTCCCAACTTGCGATGAGGTTGTCAATCTCACCGGTTTGCTTGAAATAAAGATTATGAGCGTATCGAGTGGAAAACAATATAGTATGCGAGTAAAGTAAACAGTGCGAGTAAAGTAAACAGGTGATAGCAATATGATGGAAATAGGACCGGGATCCACAGTTCACTAGTGGTGTCTCTCCATAAGATAAATAACACATGCTGGGTAAACAAATTACAATTGGGCAATTGATAGAATAAAGATAAACGTGATATGTCAAGAAGATCACTATGAGATTTACTCTGGGCATTACAACAAAATACATAGACTGCCATCCAACTGCATCTATGACTAATAATCCACTCCCGGGGATATCAATCCGAATATCCCATGAGTATTAAGTTGCGAACAATAGATAATTGCATTAAGCAAAGTGTGTATTGTAAACAAAGCATATGCCCTTGAGCATATGAATGTTGTTTTCTCCCTAGTAGCAACAGCACATCTACAACCTTAGAGGTTTCTGTCACTCCCCCAGATTAAATAGAGGCATGAACCCACTATCGAGCATAAATACCCCCTCTTGGAGTCACTAGCAACTACTCGGCCAAGATAGCTACTAACAACGGAGAGCATGCAAGATCATAAACAACATAGAGATAACAAAAGATAATATTCAGTACAACAACTTAATCATAAACACCAATATTCATCGGATCCCAACAAACCAAACATGTAGAATTACATAACGGTGATCTCAATCATGTAGGGCAGCTCATGAGATCTAAACATGAAGCACATGGTGGAGAAGACAACCATCTAGCTACTGCTATGGACCCATAGTCCAAGGTAGACTACTCACTCATCGCTCCGGAGGCAAGCATGGCGATGAAGAAGACCTCCGGTGGCGATTCCCCTCTCCGGCAGGGTGCCGGGAAGAGCTTTTGGACCCTCCCGATCTTCGGGTCGACGGCGGCAGCGGATCGCGATGTGTTCTGGAAAATTGATCGGGTCCTTAGGTTTTTTCCGTCGGGGGGTCTTTATAGGCGAAGGGGCGATGTCAGAGGAGGAGCCAGACGCCCTCACGCGGGGCCCGCGCAGCCAGGGGCCTAGCCGCGCCACCCCTGCGTGTGGGGCCCTGGTGGCCCCCCTCCTACTCTCCTTCGGATCTCTGGAAGCTTCCGGGTAAAATAAGACTTCAGGAACTTGTTTCGTCCAATTCCGAGAATATTTCCTGTGTATCACTTCTGAAACCCAAAAACAGCAGAAAACAGGGAACTGGCACTGTGGCAACTCGTTAATAGGTTAGTTCCGAAAAATGCATAAAAGTGCCACGAAGTGTAACGAAACAATAGACAAATGGTGTAAAAACAAGCATGGAGCATCAAAAATTATAGATACGTTGGAGACGTATCAAGCATCCCCAAGCTTAACTCCTGGTCGTCCTCGAGTAGGTAAGTGATAACAAAGAAATAATTTTTGAGGTGACATGCACCTACACAATCTTGATCATATATGTAAGCATTTGTGAGCTAGGATCATAAGAACTTAAAACATGGGCATGAAGATATAATCATGACAATAAGAAACTTAGCAACCATGTTGTAAACATGCAAATGAACACAAACAAAAGATCATGAAAATGAAACAATGAAAGTCAAACGTGTGTTCAAATCATAAGGAAAAACATACAAATGGTTTTCAGCTTGTCCTTCAAAGAGAGCAAAACATAAATGCATAGGACACCTTCAAGTTTAAGAGGGCGACTAGATACAAATAATTTAAGAACAACTGAAACCAACAATATGAATCAATCAATGAACTTTGGGACAATGCATATCACACTAAGAATGACAACTATGCTCTCTTAACGGTGCATAAAGAAAGAAGGTGGTGACTCAACATAAAAGTAGAAGAAAGGCCCTTCGCAGAGGGAAGCAGTGATTGCAAGTTTTATAACCTTCAAAAATTATGGTACTTACCGGCTTTGAGCTCTCATTGCCCCCATCATAAGCATCTTGAATGGTTAAAGTTAATGCGAGAACAATTATGATGCATATGCTTGACAAATCATAAGTTGAAAACCTCGTGCCCTGTGAATACGAGTACCCAAACCTCATGCTACTTTACTTAGAGTCCCAAGCAAGGCTCTTGTCATTGTAAGTATATGCATATCATTGAGAACCGCCAATGGGGTACCTCCGTGCCCGATGACATGGAACAAGCCCATACCAAAATGACAGGACAAGCAGACAATGAACACCTCGACATCTCTTTTATTTGCCTTTTGTTTAGCTTTTTATTGTGAGATGCGTCGTCGAATGTTCACCATGGGTATGCTGCAAATTTCCACCATGAATTATGCATGGCTTAGATTGGCGGCCCAGCGTTTCCCTAACACATATATAAACTCCATGATCCCCACAAGATTCCCAATTCATTTCACACCGCGGGCATCCATAAACAAAAGATCACGATATCAACTCAAATAATAAGTGCAATGTTGAAAGCTTGCCCCATGACAGCATGGATGGGCTAGAATCCAACTTACAACTTGCAAGCATAACAACTCAACATAAGAGACCACAATGTCAAATTTTTAAGAACATGAAAAAGTAAAGTGTGCCTTCCGGTTCGTGAGAGCTTTACTGACCGAATTTCGCATAACACTGGTAAGAATTTAATTTGAAGAGAAAATAAAAGCAAGTCAAATTTACTTGGAATAGCAAATTGCTAGTAGGTATGTATGGTGGACACTTTGGAAAACTTTGGCTTTTAGGAGTTGGATGCACGAGTAGAGCTCATACTCAGTACAAGGTGAGGGCTAGCAAAAGACTGGAAGCGACCAACTAAGAGAGCAGTAATGGCCATAATCATGCAAAGCGACAAAGCGACATTAAAAGAAGCATAAGATGGCATCAAAATTCAAAAAATAAATGATCATGAAGGCTATTGGCGACTTTGTAAGAGTCTAACATGTGTGAGCATGCGCCAAGTCAACCCAAATAAAGCATCAAGGAGAAAACCAAAATAATGCTTCCATACAATAAAAACAACGCATGATTTTTTCAAAGGCTCATTAAGCAATCTCAGTTATTTGAGACAAGTCATGCTATAGCAAAACCACTAAGCATACTATCAAAAAGACATCAAGCATGACATGAAAAAGCCTAAGCCGCAGTCTACACAAGCTCCTTCTTGTACCACTATTTTGCACAAAGCTTTTTCTCTTTTCCAACACCATTTGAAATTTTTAAAGACACCTCTTTTGATGAAAACCAATAAAGATCAGAGGCAAAAATACACCTTGATGAAAAGATATGACAAGGTCGGAACGCAAATCAAGGCGAAAACGAAAACCAAAAGCAGTAGCAGAAAAAGAAGAACACTCGATTTTGAATAAGAGTGAAAACTAGAGCGTTCTTTGCAAATGAAAACGAGTACATCTCCTCCAAAGGAAATTTGTTGGGGTCCAACCATTTATTGGAGCAAACAAACAAACTAAATCAACTAAGAAAACTAAAACAACTGACGCTCCAAGAAAAACACATAGTGCATGAAGCAATAAAAATATAGTGTTTTGAAAGGTGACCTGATTTTTGCCGATGAAGAAGGGGTGCCTCGGGGCATCCCCAAGCTTTGACGCTTGTACTTCTTGGATATTTCTTGGGGTGATGCATGGGCATCCCCAAGCTTTAGGTTTTGTCCATTCTTCAACTCATCTCATCATTCTCCAATCCCTACACTTGAAAACTTCCTTCATACAAAACTAAACACAATTCTATTAGCAACATTAGTGTAAGCATAACATATAATCAACCTCTTTTTGCTTCAGGTTTCAACTCAAAACCACCACAAATATAGCAAATACTACTGTAGCAACCTTCCAAAAAGTTCCGTGATCAAAAGAACTCAAAAGAAAGCGATAAAGTGGCAAACACAAATATTGGCAGAAATCTGTCAAAACTGAACAGCTGACAAAAGGTCGAATTTTTGAGGGATTTTCTGTTGCTCAAATCAAAAAGTGTTCAGCTAAAAAAAGTTTGGATATAACCTGGGGCATATGCACAAGAAATCGCAGGTCCAAAAGATAAACAGAGAATTTATACGAATTTTTACGGTGCAGCACCGAAAACAGTTTCAGGACAGCAACATCCCCAAATCTTTACCTCACTCAAATTAGAGGCTTCTCTTGGCACAAAAACGAAATAAACAAGATAAGGAGCGGTCATTACAGTAGTAATGACTTCCAAGACTCAAATAAAAGAAAAAGTACTGAAAAGAAAACAATGGGTTATCTCCCAAGAGTGCTTTTCTTTAACGCCTTTGAGCTAGGCGCATAAAATTGCGAATCAAGTAATATCAAGTGATGAAGCTTCGAGATCAACAGCAGAGGTCTTTTCAACAATGAAGGAAAATGTATTCAACTGAGTTTTTGAAAGTCCTTTACGATCATGCTTTGACACACTACTTTCATCGAAAGGATTTTTAGGGCAAATCCAACTGGAATTCTTTTCCCAAGCATCATGAATTCCTATAAGTTCATAAGGTATCGGCACTCTAATATCATTGGGTGTACCAACCACCACATGTGAGCCAAGCTTATTAAACTTCTTAAAAACTTTCCTAGCCTCAATTGCAACATCTCTAAATTCTATGCGCAAAGTTTCCAAGATAAAAGCTTTCTTTTTGGGATCCTCAATTTCATGAAGCTTAAGGAACATGTATTGCATAAAAGGATTAAGACTAGCAAACCTAGCTTCTAACATGTGAACTAAATGAGCAGAAGCAACTTCATAGCTAGGAGCTAACTCAACCAAAGACTTTTCCTCCACTTCCTTATGCATACTAATGTGATTAAAGAACTATTCAATGTTACTTTTGCCAATAATCGAACCACTACCTACCGAGAGGTCCTCCAGAACGTACTTAGGGATCAACATGATAAACTAAAGTAAAGAAATAACAACTACCAAGGATTCTAATTTTTTGGGTTTTTGATAAAAAGCAATGCAGGTAAAATAAATAAAGTAAAGCAAAACAATAAAACAAAGTAAAGGATGTTTGTGCGAAAAACTCCCCTCGCAGAACTCTTCTACTTCTTCCCCGGCAACGGCGCCAGAAAATAAGCTGCTGCGTGTGATGGCGTGTGGTTAACGTGGGAGCAGACTTTCCTTGTGCGTGGTGGATAACCAGCCCGTTGGGAACCCCAAGAGGAAGGTATGATGAATATATCAGCTAGTTTTCCCTCAGTTAAGAAACCAAGGTATGTTGATCTTGGAGAGGAGAGACAAACGACTGAAGGTGATGCGGAACCTGCACACACACAACCAAGTACTTTGTTCCCAACTTGCGATGAGGTTGTCAATCTCACCGGTTTGCTTGAAACAAAGATTATGAGCGTATCGAGTGGAAAACAATATAGTATGCGAGTAAAGTAAACAGTGCGAGTAAAGTAAACAGGTGATAGCAATATGATGGAAATAGGACCGGGATCCACAGTTCACTAGTGGTGTCTCTCCATAAGATAAATAACACATGCTGGGTAAACAAATTACAGTTGGGCAATTGATAGAATAAAGATAAACGTGATATGTCAAGAAGATCACTATGAGATTTACTCTGGGCATTACAACAAAATACATAGACCGCCATCCAACTGCATCTATGACTAATAATCCACTCCCGGGGATATCAATCCGAACACCCCATGAGTATTAAGTTGCGAACAACAGATAATTGCATTAAGCAAAGTGTGTAATGTAAATAAAGCATATGCCCTTGAGCATATGAATGTTGTTTTCTCCCTAGTAGCAACAGCACATCTACAACCTTAGAGGTTTCTGTCACTCCCCCAGATTAAATAGAGGCATGAACCCACTATCGAGCATAAATACCCCCTCTTGGAGTCACTAGCAACTACTCGGCCAAGATAGCTACTAACAACGGAGAGCATGCAAGATCATAAACAACATAGAGATAACAAAAGATAATATTCAGTACAGCAACTTAATCATAAACACCAATATTCATCGGATCCCAACAAACCAAACATGTAGAATTACATAACGGTGATCTCAATCATGTAGGGCAGCTCATGAGATCTAAACATGAAGCACATGGTGGAGAAGACAACCATCTAGCTACTGCTATGGACCCATAGTCCAAGGTAGACTACTCACTCATCGCTCCGGAGGCAAGCATGGCGATGAAGAAGACCTCCGATGGCGATTCCCCTCTCCGGCAGGGTGCCGGGAAGAGCTTCTGGACCCTCCCGATCTTCGGGTCGACGGCGGCGGCGGATCGCGATGTGTTCTGGAAAATTGATCGGGTCCTTAGGTTTTTTCCGTCGGGGGGTCTTTATAGGCGAAGGGGCGATGTCAGAGGAGGAGCCAGGCGCCCTCACGCGGGGCCCGCGCGGCCAGGGGCCGGGCCGCGCCACCCCTGCGTGTGGGGCCCTAGTGGCCCCCCTCCTACTCTCCTTCGGATCTCTGGAAGCTTCCGGGTAAAATAAGACTTCAGGAACTTGTTTCGTCCAATTCCAAGAATATTTCCTGTGTATCACTTCTGAAACACAAAAACAACAGAAAACAGGGAACTGGCACTGTGGCAACTCGTTAATAGGTTAGTTCCGGAAAATACATAAAAGTGCCACGAAGTGTAACGAAACAATAGACAAATGGTGTAAAAACAAGCATGGAGCATCAAAAATTATAGATACATTGGAGACGTATCAGTGCCGCTCATGCGGTGTGATGGTGCATAGTAGGCACCCAGTTGGGAACCCCAAGAGGAAGGTATGAGGAGCACAGCAGCAAGTTTCCCTCAGTTGTGAAACCAAGGTTTATCGAACCAGTAGGAGAAAGCCAAACTTCAGAAGGTGATGCTTGCTAGCTTCGCGACACTCTGGACAATGGCGCCAGAAAATGCTGGTGCATAGTTGACGTGGGAGCTTCTTCACCTAGCAGCAACGTGGAACCTGCACACAACACAACCAAGTACTTTGCCTCAACTTACGATGAGGTTGTCAATCTCACCGGTTTGCTGTAAACAAAGGATTAAGCGTATTGAGTGGTAAAAGGTAATAGTATGCGAGAATGTAAATAAGCAAGTAAAACAGTAAATGGTAATAGCAATGTAAAAGGAATTGGACCGGGGTCCACAGTTCACTAGTGGTGTCTCTCCATAAGATAAATAACAATATGCTGGGTAAACAAATTACAGTTGGGCAATTAATAGAGTAAAGATAACGTACATATGTCATGAGGATCACTATGAGATTCACTCTGGGCATTACGACAAAATACATAGACCGTAATCCAACTGCATCTATGACTAATAATCCACCCTCCGGATGTCGTCCGAGCAAACATTGGGTATTAAGTTGCAAGCAACAGATTATCGCCTTAAGCAAAGTGCGTAATGTAAACAATGCAAATGTCCTTGGACACAAGAATGTTGTTTTCTCCCTAGTGGCAACAGCACATCTACAACCTTAGAGGTTTCTGTCACTCCCCCAGATTACTAGAGGCATGAACCCAACTATCGAGCATAAATACTCCCTCTTAGAGTCACTAGCATCTACTCGGCCAAGATATCTACTAGCAACAGAGAGCATGCAAGATCATAAACAACATAGAGATAACATAAAGATAATATTTAGCACATGAACTTGACAAAGTACCAATACTCATTGGATCCCAACAAACATAATATGTATAATTACACAAAGATGATCTTGATCATGATAGGCAGCTCACAAGATCTAAACATGAAGCACATGGCGGAGAAGACGACCATCTAGCTACTACTATGGACCCGTAGTCTATGGTAGACTACTCACACATCACTCCGGAGGAGACCATGGTGGTGGAGAAGGCTTCCGGCAGGGTGCCGGGTGAAAGGAATATGCCCGAGAGGCAATAATAAAGTTGTTATTATATTATTCCGTGTTCATAATAGATGTTTATTTTTCATGCTAGAATTGTATTAATCGGAAACATTAATACTTGTGTGATTAATAAACTAAAAGGGTTCCTAGTAAAGCCTCTCTTTTATACTAGCTCGTTGATTAACTGATGATCAAGGTTTCCTGATCATGAACATTGGATGTTGTTAATAACGGGGTCATATCATTAGAAGAATGATGTGATGAACACTCACACCCATAGTACGAATAGCAATACGATCAAGTCATCAAGTTCATTGCTATATCAAACTCATGCGAAGTAGTTCTAATCCTTAGACCATGAGATCATGTTAATCACTGATACCGGAAGGGTACTTTGATGATATCAAACGTCACACCGTAATAGGGTGATTATAAAGGTTGATTTGGGTACTCTGAAAGTATTAGTTGAGGCTCATGGATCAAGAGTGGGATTTGTCCATCCGGATGACGGAAAGATATTCTCTGGGCCCTTCTCGGTGATATTGCATTAGAATAGCTTGCAAGCATGTGACAAGGTCACGGAATGCATTATCACAGAACGAGTAAAGAGACTTGTCGGGAATGAGATCGAACTAGGTATGGTTGATACCAAATGATCGGATCTCGGACAAGTAATAATATCGTGAGACAAAAGGAATTAACTATGTTCGTTACTGGTTCACACGATCACTAGTTCATCATTGAGTAAGTGGGAGCCATCATGGATTTCCAGATCCCGCTGTTGATTATTGATCGGAGAGGAGTCTCGATCATGTCCACGTTATTCACGAACCGTAGGGTGACACACTTAAGGTTCGCCGTCGTTTTTGAGTGGATACGATACTCCGATTGAATTACAGGACAGCATGAGGGTTATTTTAGAAAAGCACCGAAACTGTTTCGGATATCGAAATAACTCGAGGGTGTATTTGTTAATGTTTGTTAATTGAATGAATTAACAAATATTAAAGAAATAAAAATGTTTTATTAAATCAATAAGTGTGAATTTTAATTAGCATGAATGTCATGCATTAAAATGGGGGTTACCTCATGTTGATGAGGGAGTTATCACCATAATGGGAATGAAGAGGGGACAATGAAGAGGAGGAGACCCCTTGGCCGGCCACCCCTTGGCTGCCCCTCCTCCTCTATATAAACCCCTCCCTCTCTCCCTTGTCACACACTTCTTGATCCTCCCCTCCCTTGCATAGTTGCTGCCCACTTTCCGTCTTGGCTTAGCGAAGCTCTGCCGGAATTGTAGTTCGTAGTTCATACACTTAGAGAAGTGTGTGGAGGAGTGTCCGGCGGATCCCTTCTTCCGCTGCCCCGCTGGACCGAGGGCGTGGAGGAGTCGACGTCGAGCTGTACGTGTGACCGAGCACGGGGGCGCTGCCACTTGTGGCGCCGGGTACACGATCTTGTGATCGTCAAGTGAACCACGACGTCGACTACGTCAAGTGAACAACTACGTCGACTACGTGCGTCTTCACCAACTCTCCATCGTCAACATTTGTGCGGGAACGTAATCCCCGCTTACGGTCGTCGAGGGTTAGTATCCGTTGCTATCATCTCGTAGAGTTTCTTGGCCAGTTTATGCGTTCTTGCGTAGGAAAATTTTTGTTTTCTATGCTACGAACCCATCAGTGGTATCAGAGCCATCTCTATGCGTAGTTGGTATGCACGGTTAGAACACATGTGGATGTGGGCGTTGATGATCATGTTATTGCAATTTTTGGTATTTTGGATCATAGTGGCATAGTGGGATTGAAGCTGCCCGAGACTAACCTTACGTGACCGCGTTCACGAGACTTGTCCCACACTTGACATGCTTCGGCATATGTGGCTTTGCGGGTGCACATTTCTCCCACTATAGTTATGATCTATTTTATAAAGATTTGTTAATAATATTTTTATCACCGTTGTGGTTCTTGTTCGTAGGTAAGAACGGTTCTTCCTAGAAAGCCCCAAACCACGTAAAATATGCAAGACAAATTAGAAACGTCTAACTTGTTTTTGCAGGGGCATGTGATGTGATATGGTCAAATTGTTTATGTTACAAATTATATGCGATGATCCTTTTTGTAAGTTATAAACAACCGGCAGGAGCCATATGGTTGTCTTTACATTTAAATGGCCTGCGTGCCGTATATATATATCCAAGTGATATATTGTAATGGAGGAAGACAACCAAGTTGGCGCGCCATGGACCTTGGTGCTACGCCGGTGGAATGATGGAGATCATGCCATGACGCACAAGATGGAGATCGAGTGCATGAAGGACCATATCATGTCACATTATATATGCATGTGATGTTTATCCTTTTATGCATCTTATTCTGCTTAGATTTGATCGCGCGGTAGCATTATAAGATGATCCCTCTCACATAAATATCAAGATAAAATGTGTTCTCCCATAACATGCACCGTCACGAAAGTTCGTCGTTTTGAGACACCTCATGATGATCGGGTGTGATAGACTCTACGTTCACATATGACGGGTGTAAGACAGTTTTACACACGCAAATGTTATGGTTCTACTTGGCGAGCCTGGCATGTACAGACATGGCCTCGGAACACGAACCGAAAGGTTAAGCATGAGTCATATGGTTGATATGATGAACATGGTGATGTTCGCCTTTGAAACTATACCGTTGCACGTGATGATCGGTTGCGGTATAGTGGATTTGGTTCGTGTAATCACTTAAGAAAACTAGGAGGGATGTTGTTTTTAAGTGGGAGTTCACGTAGAATTTGATTTAACCTGAACTCATTCTATTATGAACTTAGTCTAAGTTAACTTTGCAAATAATTTGTAGATCATGGCACCACCTGCTCTGAATTTCAATGCGTTCATGGAGAAAGAAAAACTAGCCACCAACGGTAGCAACTTCACCAACTGGGCACTTAACTTGAGGATCCTCCTCAATGCCTCTCAAAAGGGCTATGTGCTTGAGGCACCGCTAGGTAACCCGCCTGCAGAAGATGCTCCCGATGAAGAGAAAAATGTTTTTCTGACTCGTAAGGAGGACCACAGTTTAGTTCATTGCGGCATACTGTATGGACTTGAGCTGGAGCTGCGAAAACGTTTCGATAACAACAACGCTTATGATACAATGGGAGAGTTGAAACTGATCTTTGACTCCCATACTGCCGTAGAGAGTTATGATGCTTCAGAAAAGTTCTTTAGCTGCATGATGGAAGAGAACAGCTCCGTTAGTGAGCACGTACTCAAAATGTCTGGGTACGCCGATAAGCTCATCTCCTTGGGAATAACGATTCCCAATGAGTTGGGAATACATCGGGTTCTCCAATCTCTCCCACCTAGCTTCAAGAGCTTTGTGATGAACTACAACATGCAGGGCATGAGGAAGTCTCTCCCCGAGCTTCTCTCAATGCTTAAGACTGCAGAAGTGGAGATCAAAAAGGAACATCAAGTGTTGATGGTCAATAAGACCACTAGTTTCAAGAAAGGTAGAAAGGATAATAAGTCCAAGGGAAGAAACAAGAGGGACGGCAAATCTGTTGCCGGTTCTGAGAGAAAACCCAAGGTTGGTCCTAAACCTGAAACTGAGTGTTTCTACTGCAAGGAAATGGGGCACTGGAAGCGCAACTGCCCAAAGTATTTGGCGGATAAGAAGAACGGGAAGATTAACAAAGGTATATATGATATACATGTTATTGATGTGTACCTTACTAGTAGTCGCAATAGCACCTGGGTATTTGATACTGGTTCGGTTGCTCACATATGTAACTCGAAACAGGGGCTAAAGAATAAGCGGCAACTTGCAAAGGATGAGGTCACGATGTGCGTCGGCAATGGATCAAAAGTTGATGTGATCGCCGTCGGGACGCTGCCACTACATTTACCATCTGGATTAGTTTTAAACCTGAATAAATGTTATTTGGTGCCTGCGTTGAGCATGAACATTATATCTGGATCTTGTTTAATGCGAGACAATTATTCATTTCAGTCTGAGAACAATGGTTGTTCGATTTATATGAATAATATCTTTTATGGACATGCACCTGAGAAGAAGGGTTTATTTATTTTGAATCTTGATAGTAATGAAACACATATTCATAACGTGAATGCCAAAAGAATTAAGTCAAATGATGATATAGCCGCATACATGTGGCACTGCCGTTTAGGTCATATTGGTGTTAAACGCATGAAGAAACTTCATTCGGATGGACTTCTGGAATCACTTGATTATGAATCATTTGAGACATGCGAGCCATGCCTTATGGGCAAGATGACTAGAACGCCGTTTTCCGGTTCAATGGAACGGGCGACAGACTTATTGGAAATCATACATACCGATGTATGTGGACCTATGAGTGTGCCGGCGCGTGGTGGATATCGTTATTTTGTTACTTTCACTGATGACTTAAGTAGATATGGGTATATTTACTTAATGAAACACAAGTCTGAAACGTTTGAAAAGTTCAAAGAATTTCAGAGTGAAGTAGAAAATCATCGTAACAGAAAGATTAAATTTCTATGATCTGATCGTGGAGGAGAATATCTTAGTTACGAGTTTGGCGCACATATGAGAGAATGTCGAATAATTTCACAACTCACTCCCGCTGGAACGCCACAACGAAATGGTGTATCCGAACGTCGTAACCGTACCTTATTGGATATGGTTCGGTCTATGATGTCTCTTACCGATCTGCCACTATCTTTTTGGGGTTATGCGCTAGAAACAGCCGCTTTCACTTTAAATAGGGCTCCATCTAAATCCGTTGAAACAACACCGTATGAATTATGGTTTGGAAACAAACCTAAGCTGTCATTTCTAAAAGTTTGGGGATGCGATGTTTATGTGAAGAAACTTCAGCCTGATAAACTCGAACCCAAAGCGGAAAAATGTGTCTTCATAGGATACCCTAAAGAAACAATTGGGTACACCTTCTATCACAGATCCGAAGGCAAAGTGTTTGTTGCTAAGAACGGATCCTTTTTGGAGAAGGAGTTTCTCTCGAAAGGTGTGAATAGTAGGAAGGTAGAACTCGATGAGGTTACTGAACCTCCTCTTCATGAATTGGCGAGTGGCGCAGCGCCGGAAACCGTTCCGGTGGTGACTTCACCAAATGAAGTGGGAGCTAATGATGAAGATCATGAAACTCCAAAAGAGGATACTACCGAACCTCGCAGGTCGACAAGAACACGCACCACTCCTGATTGGTACGGTGATCTTGTCGTAAATGCCATTGTTGAGAACGATGACCCTGCGACGTATGATGAAGCGATGATGAGCCCAGATTCCAACAAATGGCATGAAGCCATGAAATCCGAAATGGAATCCATGTATGAAAACCAAGTATGGACTTTGGTGGAACTTCCCAATGACCGAAAGGCCGTTGAGAATAAATGGATTTTCAAGAAGAAAACAGACGCTGATGGTAATGTGACCGTCTATAAAGCACGACTTGTCGCAAAAGGTTTCCGACAAATTCAAGGAATTGACTACGATGAGACTTTCTCACCCGTAGCGATGCTGAAGTCTGTTAGGATTATGTTAGCAATTGCTGCATTTTTCGATTATGAAATTTGGCAGATGGATGTGAAAACCGCGTTCCTTAATGGTAACATTGAGGAAGAGTTGTACATGGTACATCCCAAGGGTTTTGTTGATCCTAAGGATGCTGACAAGGTATGCAAGCTTCAGCGATCCATTTATGGACTGAAGCAAGCATCCCGGAGTTGGAATCTCTGTTTTGACGAAGTTATCAAAGGGTTTGGTTTTGTCAAAACTTATGGAGAAACTTGTATTTACAAGAAAGTGAGTGGGAGCTCTGTAGCATTTCTAATATTATATGTGGAGGACATATTGCTGATTGGAAATGATACGGAACTTTTGAAGAGCGTAAAAGATTACTTAAACAGTAAGTTTTCAATGAAAGACCTTGGTGAAGCGGCGTACATTTTAGGCATCAAAATCTATAGAGATAGATCGAGACGCTTAATTGGGCTATCACAAAGTAC
Organism: Dactylis glomerata; assembly: GCA_007115705.1. Lineage (NCBI taxonomy): Eukaryota > Viridiplantae > Streptophyta > Magnoliopsida > Poales > Poaceae > Dactylis > Dactylis glomerata. The sequence continues at coordinate 1,625,821 of QXEO01002113.1, forward strand.
ATACCTTGACAAGATTCTAAAGAAGTTTAGAATGGAGGATAGTAAGAAAGGGTTCTTACCTATGCTGCAAGGAAAGATCTTGAGTAAGACTCAAGGTCCGGCTACAGCTGAAGATAGAGAAGTGATGAATAAGATTCCCTATGCCTCTGCCATAGGCTCTATCATGTATGCCATGTTATGTACAAGACCGGATGTGGCACATGCTATTAGTTTGACTAGTAGGTACCAATCTGATCCAGGTTTGGAACACTGGACAGCGGTCAAGAATATCTTTAAGTACTTACGAAGGACTAAGGATATGTTTCTCGTATATGGTGGTGAAGAAGAGCTCGTCGCAAGTTGTTACGTCGATGCTAGCTTCGACACTGATCTGGATGACTCTAAGTCTCAATCCGGGTACGTATTTGTTATGAATGGAGGGGCGGTAAGCTGGAGGAGTTCCAAGCAAAGCGTGGTGGCGAGATCAACTATAGAGGCAGAATACATTGCTGCTTCAGAAGCAGCAGAAGAAGCAGTTTGGATGAAGGAGTTCATATCCGAACTTGGTGTGGTTCCGAGTGCATTGGATCCAATGGTTATCTATTGCGACAACAATGGTGCCATAGCCAATACTCAGGAGCCAAGGTCTCACAAGAAATTCAAGCATGTAAAGCGCCAATTTCACTCCATCCGTGAACATGTCGCGGATGGTGATGTAAAGATTTGCAAAGTACACACGGATCTGAATGTGGCAGATCCGCTGACTAAAGCTCTCCCCAAGGCAAAACATGATCAGCACCAGAACTCAATGGGTGTTAGATTCATCACTATGTAATCTAGATTATTGACTCTAGTGCAAGTGGGAGACTGAAAGGAATATGCCCGAGAGGCAATAATAAAGTTGTTATTATATTATTCCGTGTTCATAATAGATGTTTATTTTTCATGCTAGAATTGTATTAATCGGAAACATTAATACTTGTGTGATTAATAAACTAAAAGGGTTCCTAGTAAAGCCTCTCTTTTATACTAGCTCGTTGATTAACTGATGATCAAGGTTTCCTGATCATGAACATTGGATGTTGTTAATAACGGGGTCATATCATTAGAAGAATGATGTGATGAACACTCACACCCATAGTACGAATAGCAATACGATCAAGTCATCAAGTTCATTGCTATATCAAACTCATGCGAAGTAGTTCTAATCCTTAGACCATGAGATCATGTTAATCACTGATACCGGAAGGGTACTTTGATGATATCAAACGTCACACCGTAATAGGGTGATTATAAAGGTTGATTTGGGTACTCTGAAAGTATTAGTTGAGGCTCATGGATCAAGAGTGGGATTTGTCCATCCGGATGACGGAAAGATATTCTCTGGGCCCTTCTCGGTGATATTGCATTAGAATAGCTTGCAAGCATGTGACTAGGTCACGGAATGCATTATCACAGAACGAGTAAAGAGACTTGTCGGGAACGAGATCGAACTAGGTATGGTTGATACCAAATGATCGGATCTCGGACAAGTAATAATATCGCGAGACAAAAGGAATTAACTATGTTCGTTACTGGTTCACACGATCACTAGTTCATCGTTGAGTAAGTGGGAGCCATCATGGATTTCCAGATCCCGCTGTTGATTATTGATCGGAGAGGATTCTCGATCATGTCCACGTTATTCACGAACCGTAGGGTGACACACTTAAGGTTCGCCGTCGTTTTTGAGTGGATACGATACTCCGATTGAATTACAGGACAGCATGAGGGTTATTTCAGAAAAGCACCGAAACTGTTTCAGATATCGAAATAACTCGAGGGTGTATTTGTTAATGTTTGTTAATTGAATGAATTAACAAATATTAAAGAAATAAAAATGTTTTATTAAATCAATAAGTGTGAATTTTAATTAGCATGAATGCCATGCATTAAAATGGGGGTTACCTCATGTTGATGAGGGAGTTATCACCATAATGGGAATGAAGAGGGGACAATGAAGAGGAGGAGACCCCTTGGCCGGCCACCCCTTGGCTGCCCCTCCTCCTCTATATAAACCCCTCCCTCTCTCCCTTGTCACACACTTCTTGATCCTCCCCTCCCTTGCATAGTTGCTGCTCACTTTCCGTCTTGGCTTAGCGAAGCTCTGCCGGAATTGTAGTTCGTAGTTCATACACTTAGAGAAGTGTGTGGAGGAGTGTCCGGCGGATCCCTTCTTCCGCTGCCCCGCTGGACCGAGGGCGTGGAGGAGTCGACGTCGAGCTGTACGTGTGACCGAGCACGGGGGCGCTGCCACTTGTGGCGCCGGGTACACGATCTTGTGATCGTCAAGTGAACCACGACGTCGACTACGTCAAGTGAAAAACTACGTCGACTACGTGCGTCTTCACCAACTCTCCATCGTCAACGTTTGTGCGGGAACGTAATCCCCGCTTACGGTCGTCGAGGGTTAGTATCCGTTGCTATCATCTTATAGAGTTTCTTGGCCAGTTTATGCGTTCTTGCGTAGGAAATTTTTTGTTTTCTATGCTACGAACCCATCACCGGGAAGAGCTCCTGGATCCTCCCGATCTCGCGTCGACGACGACGGCGACTTGCAGTATGTTTCGAGGAAAAGTGATCCGTGCTTTATGTTTTTCCCGTCGAGGGGAATATATAGGCGGAAGGGCGGCATCAGGAGGTGGACTAGCTGGTCTCACCCCTTGGTGGCGCAGGCCAGAGGTAGGACGCGCCACCCTAGGGTAAGCCTAGCCTGTGGCCCCCCTCCGTCTCATCTTCGGTCTTCGTGACACTTCGGGAAAAATAGCAGGTTTGGCTTTTGTTTCGTCCAATTCTGAGAACATTTCCTGTGTAGTTTTTTGAAATACAAAAACTGCAGAAAACAGAGAACTGGCACTGTGACATCTCGTTAGTAGGTTAGTTCCGGAAAATCCATAAAAACGCCACAAAGTGTAACAAAACACAAAGCAAATGGTGTATAAACAAGCATGGAGCATCAGAAATTATAGATACGTTTGAGACGTATCAAGCATCCCCAATCTTAACTCCTACTCGTCCTCGAGTAGGTAAGTGATAACAAAAGAATAATTTTTGAGGTGACATGCACCATCATAATCTTGATCAACAATGTAAAGCATTGAGTGCTGGGATCAAAGAACTTAAAACATGGGCATAAGAGACATAATCTGGACAATAAAATTTAGCAACCATGTTATCACATGAAAAGTAACACAAACGAAAGATCATGAGTAATGAAAATTTGAAAGTCAAACGTGTGTTCAAATCATATAGAAAAACATATCAAAGTAGTTTTCATCTTGTCCTTCATGGAATAGCAAAACATAAATGCATAGTACACCTTCAAGTTTAAGAGGGCGACTAGATACAAATAATTTAAGAACAAGCAAAACCATAATCATGAATCAATCAATGATAAACTTTGGGACTATGCACATTAAACTCAGAATGGAAACTATGCTCTCTTAGACGGTGCATAAAGGTAAAAGGCAGAGACTCAACATAAAAGTAAAAGAAAGTCCCTTCGTAGAGGGAAGCAGGGATTAAATATGTGCTAGAGCTTTTCATTTGTAAAACAGAGAGATAAAAATTGGTTTTGAGAGGTGGTTGTCTTTGTCAACGTCTGGCAATGGGGTTCTTACTATCTTCCATACAAAAAAGCAAGTTTTTGAGAGAGAGATTGGCACTTTAGTGCTCTTTTATAAAGCTTGGCACTCCTCCCCACATTTTCCTTTCGCAAACCATGGCTAACCGATTCCATCGGGTGCCTACCAACTTTCACATACCATGGAGGAGTGCCTTTTTTCTTTTCTTTTTTTTCCTTTTTTTTTCTTTTTGGAATAAAATAATATGGAAGATAGCAAATCCGACCACTACGTCCCCATGAGCTGAAAACAGTGTCACAAAACGAGAAGTATTTTGAAGGTTTTTTGAAAGGTAGCACATAAAAATTTACTTGGAATGGCCTGCAAATACCATGCATAGGAGTTTATAGTGGACACATTGGCAAACTTGGTTTTTGGGAGTTGGATGCACGAGTAGAGCTCATACTCAGTACAAAACGAAGGCTAGAAAAGACTGGGGGCGACCAACTAAGAGAGCAATAACGGCCATAATCATGCATAGCGACAAAACATCATAAACCGAAGCATAAAGTGGCATCACAAGTCAAAAACCAAATGATCATAGAGGCTTATAGCGACTTTGTAAGAGTCAAACATGTTGTAAGCATGCTCCAAGTCAACCCAAATAAAGCATCAAGGAGAAAACCACAATAAAATGCTTCTATATAAAAAAAACAACGCATGATTTTTTCCAAAGGCTCATTAAGCAATCTCAGTCATTTGAGACAAGTCATGCTACAGCAAAAACTACTAAGCTTACTATCAAAACCACATCAAGCATGGCATGCAAAAGTCTAAGCCGCAGTCTAAACAAGCTCCTTTTTGTACCACTTTTTGCATGAAACTTTTTTCTCTTTTCCAACACCATTCAAACCTTTTTGAGACAACTCTTTTGATGAAAACTAACATAGACCAGTGGTCTAAATACACCTTGATGCAAAGATATAACAAGATCTGAACAAAAATCAAGGCGAAAAACGAAAGCTAAACGCAGTTCTAGAAAAAGAGAACACTCGTTGAACGATAAGAGTGAAAAATAGAGTGTTCTTGGCAATGAAAAATAGAGTGCGTCTTCTCCAAAAGAAATTTGTTGGGGTCCAACCATTTATTGCAGCAAACAAAATAAAAGAAAACTGAAAGCAAAAGTAAAGACTCTCCAAGAAAACGCATAGAATATGAAGCAATACAAATATAGTGTGTTGAAAGGTGACCTGAATTTTGTCGACGAAGACGGGGTGCCTCGGGGGCATCCCCAAGCTTTGACGCTTGTACCTCTTGGATATTTCTTGGGGTGACATAGGGATCCCCAAGCTTGAGCTTTTGTCCATACTTCATCTCATCTCATCACTCGCCATTCCCAACACTTGAAAACTTCCTTCATACAAAACTTCACACAATTCTATTAGCAACGTTAGCATAAACATAATAGTAAATCAACCCTTTTGGTTTAGTTTCAAACTCAAATACACCACATATAAAGCATATACTACTGTAGCAACTTTCTCAAAAGTTCCGTGATCAAAAGAACTAAAAAAGAAAGCGATCGAGAGGCAAACACAAATAGTGGCAGAAATCTGTCAAAACAGAACAGCTCACAAACATCGATTTTTTCGAGGACCTTCTGTTGCTCAAATCGAAAAGTGTAAAACTAATGAAAGTTTGGATATAACCTGGGGCATATGCAGAAGAAATATCAGATCAAAAAGATATTCTGATAATTTTCACAATTTTTTACGGTGCAGCGCAGAAATCTGTTTCAGGACAGCAACTTCCCCAAATCTTACCTCCCTCAAATTAGAGGTTTTTCTTGGCACAACAACGAAATAAAAATGATAAGGAGAGGTCATTACAGTAGTAATAACTTCCAAGACTCAAATAAAAGAAAAATTACTGAAAAGAAAACATTGGGTTATCTCCCAAGAGTGCTTTTCTTTAACGCCTTTGAGCTAGGCGCAGAATGTGGAAATCAAGTAATATCAAATGATGCATTAAGATCAATTGCAGAAGTCTTTTCAACAATGAATTGAATTGTATCCAAATGAGTTTTTGAAGATCTCTTGTGAACACTCTTTGGTTCACTACTTTCATCGAAAGGGTTTTCAGGACAAATCCAATCAAAATTCTTTTCGAAAGCTTCATGCAATCCTACAAGTTTGCAAGGTATTGGTACTTTGATATCTTCCTTATTTGTACCAACAACCTCTACACATGAGCCAAGCATATTAAAATGCTCAAGAACTTTCCTAGCTTCAATAACAACATCTCTAAATTCTCTATGCAAAGTCTCCAAAATAAAGTTTTTCTTTTCGGAGTCTTCGATATAATGAAGCTTAAGAAACATTTGTTGCATAAAAGGATTAAGGTTAACAGACCTAGCCTCCAACATGTGAACTAAATAAGCAGTAGCAACTTCATAACTAGGAGCAAGCTCAGCTAAAGATCTATCCTCAACGTCTTTATGCATACTAACATGATTAAAGAACTCCTTGATGTTACCTTTCCCAATGATAGAACCACTACCTATTGTAAGGTCCTCTAAAGCATACTTAGGGAACAATATAATGGAATAAAGGTAAAAGTAATGGAATGCAAACTACCAAAGGAACTAATTTTTTTGGATTTTTGATAAAATGATGCAAGTAAAAATAAAATAAAGCAAAACAATAACAAAGTAAACAGTTGAGCGTGAGAGACTCCGCTTGCAGAAATCTTCTTTCTCCCCGGCAACGGCGCCAGAAAAATGCTTGATGGTGCGTAGTAGGCACCCAGTTGGGAACCCCAAGAGGAAGGTATGAGGAGCACAACAGCAAGTTTCCCTCAGTTGTGAAACCAAGGTTTATCGAACCAGTAGGAGAAAGCCAAACTTTAGAAGCTGATGGTTGCTAGCTTCGCGACACTCTGGACAATGGCGCCAGAAAATGCTGGTGCGTAGTTGATGTGGGAGCTTCTTCACCTAGCAGCAATGTGGAACTTGCACACAACACAACCAAGTACTTTGCCCCAACTTACGATGAGGTTGTCAATCTCACCTGTTTGCTATAAACAAAGGATTAAGCGTATCGAGTGGTAAAAGGTAATAGTATGCAAGAATGTAAATAATGCAAGTAAAATAGTAAACGGTAATAGCAATGTAAAAGGAATTGGACCGGGGTCCATAGTTCACTAGTGGTGTCTCTCCATAAGATAAATAAAACATGTTGGGTAAACAAATTACAGTTGGGCAATTGAAAGAGTAAAGATAACGTACATATGTCATGAGGATCACTATGAGATTCACTCTGGGCATTACGACAAAATACATAGACCGTAATCCAACTGCATCTGTGACTAATAATCCACCCTCCGGATGTCGTCCGAGCAAACATTGGGTATTAAGTTACAAGCAACAGATTATTGCTTTAAGCAAAGTGCGTAATGTAAATAATGCAAATGTCCTTGGACACAAGAATGTTGTTTTCTCCCTAGTGGCTACAGCACATCTACAACCTTAGATGTTTCTGTCACTCCCCCAGATTACTAGAGGCATGAACCCAACTATCGAGCATAAATACTCCCTCTTGGAGTCACTAGCATCTACTCGGCCAAGATATCTACTAGCAATGGAGAGCATGCAAGATCATAAATAACATAGAGATAACATAAAAATAATATTCAGCACATCAACTTGACATAGTACCATTACTCATCGGATCCCAACAAACACAACATGTAGAATTACACAAAGATGATCTTGATCATGATAGGCAGCTCACAAGATCTAAACATGAAGCACATGGCGGAGAAGACGACCATCTAGCTACTGCTATGGACCCGTAGTCCATGGTAGACTACTCACACATCACTCGGGAGGCGACCATGGTGGTGGAGAAGGCCTACAGCAGGGATTCCCCTCTCCGACAGGGTGCCGAGAAGAGCTCCTGGATCCTCCTGATCTCGCGTTGACGACGACGGCGGCTTGCAGTATGTTTCGAGGAAAAGTGACCGTCCTTTAGGTTTTTCCGATCGAGGGGAATATATAGGCGAAAGGGCGGCATTAGGAGGTGGACTAGCTGGTCTCACCCCTGGTGGCGCGGGTCAGGGGTAGGCCGTGCCACCCTAGGGTGAGCCTGGCCTCTGGCCCCCCTCGGTCTCATCTTCGGACTTCGTGATGCTTTGGGAAAAATAGCAGGTTTGGCTTTTGTTTCGTCCAATTCCGAGAATATTTCCTGTGTAGCTTTTCTGAAACACAAAAACAGCAGAAAACAGGGAACTGGCACTGTGGCATCTCATTAGTAGGTTAGTTCCAGAAAATGCATAAAAACGCCACGAAGTGTAACAAAACACAAAACAAATGGTGTATAAACAATCATGAAGCATAAAAAATTATAGATATGTTTGGGACATATCACGGTGCCGGAGTCGTTGCTCCAAGATCTTCACGCCTTGAGGTCAGCTACGTCGTCTTCGACAGCAACGCTTGTGCGGGAGCGTAATCCCCATGTTTCGGTCTTCGAGGGTACGTGTCTGAAACTCCTACCGTTACAACATTACTAATAGATAGGTCCTTGGGCAATCGGGGTTGCGTAGCACAAAAAAAATTATTTGCACCGAACCCCAACACATTTGACAACAGCGAGCTCTGGAATGGTGATTTGGTGGGGAGTTCTCCAGATTTACAGGTAAGCGATGATGCTCTTTCTCTGGCTCACCGTGGAGGCCAGGGAAAGAAAAGTAGCATCTCTTTTCTTTGCAGGTCTAGAGCTTTGAGGAATGGAGAACGGGTGGTGCGTCAAATCGGAGCTTTGATGTCGACATCATCTACTGAAGGGAAGGAAGTCCACTTCTTTGGGGGCTCTTTTCCGACACCTATTCTTCAACGAGTTGATGTCGTCCAGGTGCTAGACTCAAAGGCTATAGGGCATCCGCTCCCGCCCTGGTCGCCGGCTTTCTAGCGTGTGGTGTTCATCCTCTAGGCATGTTTGCCAAAGCGGATGTTTTCTGTCTTTGGGGCGGTGGGCTCCCGCTGTTGTACATTGAGTGGTCTCGTCCCCGATGGTACAGTGGTAGAAATGTTCGCAAGCATCGACATGGATGCGGTGGAGAAGGAGCTAGAGGAAGGGAAGGACTTGATTGTTTTTTCAGTTTTTGTCCAAGGGTCTTCAGTGTAAATTTTATGGGCCTAGTTGTAATTTTCATTTCTTGTGAGGTCCTTGTGTAAATTTATCTCCATTGACGATAACAGAAGAAGCATCGGGGTCCTTCCAGACCCCTTTTCCCGTTCAAAAAAAGAGAGGAACAATTAAATTCAAAATTTATGAAGAATATACAATTTTATACATGTGGATAATAGACTAGCAATTAATTGTCCCTGTATGTTGTAAAAATTATAACCATTTGCTCGCTGCACAATAGGCAGTAATCTATAGTATATATGTTATGGAACTTAAAACAGAACTTCGAGACATCACTACATTTCACAAAATTTATGTTGATATGTTGGTATTTTTTGTAAATTCCAAAAGATATGATTTTCTGAAATTCATAAATTAATACCATACAAATTCAAAATGTTTTTGGCTCGACGTGAAGCGATGCTTGTTTCTTTAAGGTCGGAAAAGACGTTTATTTTTCAACATATATGCGAAAATATAGTATGGGACTATGGGTGAGTTTGCAAACATGTGCTCTACCCCACACACCCTTTCTTTAGCAGGAGTTTGTCCTAGCTGGAAGGATAGTGCTTCATAAAGATCTTTGCGTGATGTCCATTCTGACAACCTGTTTCATGTTTGTTCCTATGGCTGAAGTGCAAGTCCCGTTAAAACTTCAAACTACATTTTTTTATTGTTATGTGCCTCTTGGCTACACCAAATATATTCTCTGAAGTTGCTGATGGGATTATTTTGTTCCCAGCTGCCCAGTTGATATATACTGTATAACTTTAGAAGTTTGTATAGCACACGAACTCATCCGGTCCTCTCCTTATCGTTGTTCTTCTTTGGCTGAATGAGCAGCGCCTCTTTTCAAAACAAGAAGATACGGTGCGGGCATCTCTTTCACTTGACGGCTACTCTTCTCCTCTGCGTCACTGTCCGATCCAAACTGTCTTGAAAATTGTCTATCGTTAGCATGGACAGTTTTAAAAGGCGATGATATTATTGCCTTGGACTAAGCTAGTGACGGTTTACTCCTTCCTATCTCTCTCACACTCGCAAGCTCGGCTTGCATGACAGTATGGCAGGTTTATAAACTGCTGAGGCGTCACCGACCGTGTCCCCATTGAAAGCATCACCATAGCCGACTATTCCGATCTTATAATTAAGGTGCTTCGATCAACAAGTTTGGTCCACTCAACCACCCTTCTTCTCTGGCAAACTTGGAACTGTGCGAGCCTGTGAACCATCCATTTCCCCCACCATTACAACGGTCTACCTTTAAGCTAAGCTCTACCAGCACATCACTAGCTTGCACACCAAGAACTTGCCACTGTGTGCTGCTGCTCTGTTTGATCAAGCCGGGCACCAACTGCTAGATACAGCCATGGGGGCCAGCCTCAGCCTCGTGTCGCTCCTCGACTACTTCGCCCGCCGCCAGTTCCTCGCCGCCGGCCTCCGCCCGCACTCCGTCACGCTCCCCTACCGCGACGACGGGTCCTGCTGTACCATGCACTATTGGGCCCCGCCGGGTGAGCCGCGGCTCCCGCCACTTCTGCTCGTCCATGGCTTCGGCCCGCGGGCCACCTGGCAGTGGCGCTGCCAGGTGGGGCCACTGTCCCGCCACTTCCACCTCATCGTCCCGGACCTCCTCGGCTTCGGCGGCAGCTCGTTCGACTTCGCCTCGTCGCCGCCGCCGTCGGAGGCCACGCAGGCGGCGGCGCTCGCGGCTCTGCTGGACTCCGTGGAAGGTTTGAAGGGCAAGCGGGTGGCCGTGGCGGGGACGAGCTACGGCGGGTTCGTGGCGTACTGGCTGGCGCGCGCGGCGGGGCCCAAAAGGGTGGGTCCCGTTGTGATCACCAGCTCCGACCTGCTCAAGACGGCGGCGGACGATCGCGCCTTCATGAAGAGGGCCGGCGAAAGGTGGAAAGGCGGGGACGAGCTGCTCATTCCGACCGAGCCCGCCGGGATGAGGAGACTCATGGAGATCACCATGTACCGGCCGCCGCCGGCGCTGATGACACTGGACTTCGTCCTCCGGGACTTCATCCAGGTGCGTACTGTACTGGTGCATGTTTGACTTCTCTTTTTTTCGTAGCGATGTCTAAAGTCTTAATTCTACGCACGAGCACGACACACTGCAATATTGCTGACTTCCTGAACAAAACCACGAAGCAGACAAGTAATTACTTCTCTTCCAACCTAAGGAAAAGTTTAGCTACTATTACAATTTCATTTGAAGTAAACTGGTATAAATTTTCCCTTGGAGAGTGAAGACTGACCATGCGAATTGTGAAGTGACGTGCAATTTCTATAGGCCTAGTTACAGAGTAGCAGGCTGCCATCATCCTGGGTTTTCTTTGTACGTCCAAAGTTTGGCTCTTCTAGTGAGCTCTCTTTAATTTCCAAATGGCGACTAAATTAGTTCAGGTTTATATCGGAAGATAATTCAAGTTTGTTTTCTTGAGAAAGCACCGAGGATGCGCAAAGTACAGCCACACAACACACCAAAAAGGAGAACACACCAAACCACAAAACCAACAACAAAAATAGATCACTGCCAAATTGTGCTGGCACGGCGACCGCAGGTGTAATGCAAGACGTCTGAAAGCTAAAAGACGAACTTATATCATACAAATAACTTACTAGTACCTGGTTGGTAGAAGCAGACAACACGTCCAGGGTTTTTTCTGAAGCAGACAACACTTCCAGCTTTTTTCGGCGAGGACAAGCGGGACAACACCATCAGCTCTGCCTGATAGCAAAATGTCCAACCACAACAGTAACGCACACCTCCTAACAAACAAATCTAGCACTGTAGCATTCATTTCCTCCTTTTTAGATTTAGTACTACAGGTCTACAGTACGCACGGCCACTGCAATAATGGGAATTGCAATAATCTACAACGTTCGTGATATCAAGATTTCATCAGACTTGACCTCTAATTTCAGTTATGCTTCAGCCATAAGAATAGCAATAGCGGTAGAATACAACAGATGTAAACCACTGAGGTACTGAATCGGATGATCTTGCTGGCTCCTGTCAGAAACTCTTCACAGACAACAGGGAACAGCTCATCCATGTTTTAAAGGGGATCACGGTCGGCACAGACAAGTACCAAGTAACTCCATTATCTCAGGTATATACACCCCTCGTGGCTTGGATGCGCATTTTATTATGTGTGTATTGTGTATTGAAATCTTCTCGTTATATCGCCTTGAACTCTTGATTCGACGTTTGGTTCGACAAATTTACTCAAACAATTTGTCCCAGCTAATATTTTTGCCATTGCGTATGAATCTCTATGCAGGAAGTGTTAATTGTTTGGGGAGAGCATGACCAGTTGTTCCTGGTAGAGAAAGCATTTCTAATTCAAAGGTAACACTCGCTACAAGAACTTCAGTTTAGTACATGGTAGAAGAACCTCATTTCATCATTTTGTATTGACCACTGATCGGCTCGTGTTCGGCGCAAATAATTACTATATTTTCAGATCGTTGGACAGGAAAGCCAGAGTGGAGATCATAAAGAAGACAGGCCATTGTCCACAGATCGAGGACCCAGCACAGTTCAACAAGATTTTGAAGGACTTCTTGATGTCTGCTGACAAGCCTGATCTTGTTTGCATCAAGGACAGTTCGCTATAAGATACATAGTTTTGCAAATTGCAATAAGGTTGCTTAGCCACCTCGGTCAATTCAGACGCCGTGCTAGTAAAAATATCAAAGCTATGTACACCAAATTATTTTGGCAATGTCAATGTGTAAATGCCACAGTGAGTCACACAACTGTTTCTGTATATGCACAGGAGAGAAGGTACAAGTAAGGCCTGGGCCAAAATAGAATTCCAGGGGAGAGCTCATGCATAAGCTCGAAGGACAAAGCGATTTTTTGACTCTTGGATGCTCTCTTTATTTGAAATGCATTTTTAACACATTTGAAAATATCAAAGTATTCCAAAGAATTTTTCTTGCATGTACATCTTCACATCCAACGTGCTCACGAAGTCGTTTCAAGAAAACTAACTTTTTATGTGGCTTGTGTAAGAAAAAAAAATTGGTGGAGGTTTTTTTGTCTTTTTGCACATACCACAAAGAATGTTAGTTTTTCATGAAACTTTGCGTGAGCACATAAACTGTAGAGATATAACCAAATATTTTTTTCTATTTTTTCAATATTTTAAAATTACTATTTAGGTAAAGGGAGCATATGTACCCAAGGCCAAAAATGCATTTCCAAAGCTCAAAACACAACACAACTAATCTCCCAGCATATATTAAATTCACCAACATTTCGGGCATGCAATGGCCCAAATTTCTCACTCCTTGATGTCCACAACGAGGCAAAAAACCAACTTCTAAACACATTAAAAGACCCTAGCATTGTGTTCATTCCAAAATTCTCCACGAGACGAGAGTGCGGATGGATGTCATTGCCTTGCGGGAGAGGCATTAATGAAGGGACATCAGGAAGGCTAGCCCATATGAGCGAACATACATGGTGGATACCCAACCATATGAGAATCTTGTTCCAAATCATGACAATGTAGCGGCAGTGAAATAGCAACTGAACCGCAGATTAGGAAGAATGTTTGCACAAAGGTCATAAGCCACAATTGGGGCATTCTCGATACTAAAGACGATCCAAGGTCCAAACGCGATTTTGAATCACCAACAAAGCATAGACATTGTGTTTTGGGGGCGTCCAAGTGTTCCAGACATGCAATCACCTTCATAAAGAGCTTGTGGACCCCAAGAACGGCAAGTAGTAGGAAGACGAGGCAGAGTATTCTCTAGAAGGTGTGAATCTCTAAGATATGGCGTCTGGCTGATCCGAGAGCGCAGTGCCACCCACCTTGGCCCAAAGAGATGCCTATCAAGAAAATTGTTGCAGACAAAGACCCGTTGGATATTCAATATATGATATCCATGCTAAGTTTTGTAAAGCTTGGGAGACTTTCCAGCTTTTTCTCTTGCTAGTAGCATAGATATCAGGTGTAATGTTTTTGGGTCATTGGTCGTCGATCCAAGAAGAGTGCTAGAAATCTTCATTGTCACCATTTCCGAGTGTGATCAGAGTAGACTTATTGAAAAGCACCAAGTCCACCATAGAGCATGGGCTCCCAAGGATGGCCCACGATTTATCAAGATCATTCCAAGCATGCCAAGGTCAACACAGGAGCAACGTGCACATGAATATATCAAGTTTTATGTTGCCAAGACCGCCAAGATTTTTAGAAAGACATTGTCCTAATTGACCTTACATTTTCCTCCAGTAAATGTAGCCGCTCTCGCTCAAAGTAATGTTCGTTTAGTCTTCTCAATGTTGCTCAAGGAACCTGGAGGTACCAACAAAGGAGTGCTATGGAAGCTCTCTTGATAGATAGACACCGACTTAATCCATGTTCATCTACCGTCTATCGTCATGTGCATTCTGGCATGCATGGGAATCTTGGTATCAACTTTTATCCTCCAAAAAAATGGAAGTCAGTCCATTTAAGACACTGGATGGAAAGGGCGATCCCCAAATATCAGATATGGAAGGTGGATCAAACAGTTGGGAAGATGGAAAGAACCACATCAAGATCAATGTTGGAACATTAAATTGGAAAAATGAAGATCTTCAGAAGATTCATGACTCGGATGGTCACATCGCCAAACCTATTGAGGATAGATGCGAGCATGTCGACATTACCGTTGATAGGCTTTAGGAACATAACCATATCACCCGGATAATGTGAAGCGCGAAGGCGTGCACCATGACCCTGAATCCGACATAAAAGGTCATGATGAGTGGCCATCTTGAGAAGTTGCTGCAAGGATCAATGGTGATGTCGAATAGGAGAGGAGAAATGGGTCTTCCTAGCGTAAGCTGTGACCATGACAAATAGGGTCATTAGGAACACCATTGAGAAGTATTATGGAAGATGTTCTGGATAGTAAGATGGATATCCAATCAACAAATCCTGCAAGGGAAGCCTATAAGAAGCAAAAGGTCAATTAGGTAATCCTAATGAACATAGTTGAATGCCTTGTAATGTCCTGCTTGATGGAGAGAGAGGGATTTTTTGCGGTGAAGCCTTCCAAGCATAGTTATGAATAAAGATAAAGTTAATGAAGGCGCTCTAGGCACTGGAGACAAGCATGTCCATGAGCCGAGCAAGGCGGATATCAAACGCTTTTGCCACCACCTTAGTGATGGAATGGATGAGGCTTATAGGGCTAAAGTCTCCAATTTGCTCGGCTCAATCCTTCTTGGGAAGCATGACAACCGATGGCAAAATTGAGCTCGTGGATTTTTTTCTTTATCTACATGGTTAGTGTACCATTCTTCATCTTTCGTCATCTAGAAATATAGTTCTTTTGCCCCCGCCCAAATGGATCTTCTATGGAAATACTTCGTACTGGCATAGTCTTCTCTAATTTTATAATTTGTCCACATTTTCTTTCTTGAACGCTTTAGTACGGTAGTACCGTGAAGCCAATGACCCTCCTTTTGATCCTTGTGCGAAGGTCCCGTTCCTCGGGGAAGAGAGCATGGGATTCTTGAGCTACTTAGAGGCGCAGGATAAATTGAAGGGCCATGTGAATTGGATTTTGTGATCGGAGGTGAATGTGTTACTCCATTGGTGAAGATGGTTTTCAGTGCATGTTAGCTTAATGAAGAAGCACATGATAAGGCTCATGCATTATAAGCCATCCCATGATCGAAAAAAAATCCATGATTCTTCATGTATCAAGAATACAAGACAAATAATGAACATTTATACTTTTTTCAGAGAAGAACTGGCAGTGCAACTTGTCAATGAGTTATAGATTAGAGGAAGTTATGCATACTCATGCGAAGTGTAAACACACCAACCTTGAAGCAATATGTGCCTTTAGATAGTATTCAGGCATTTTAGTATGAGTGGACGGGAAGTTTTATCTAATACTGCTGAGAGTCTGAGATGTTTGTCTTGTACATCCATGGGTTGTCAACATCAGTACAGCATCAACGCTCCTGCAAAAGAAAAGAAAAGAAAAAGGAAGAAGAAGCATCCCCGTCCCCCACTGACTCCCCGAGAGCACCATATACTAGCCGACTTTTTGGATCTTATTACAGTTATTTATAAAATTCCTAGATTTCCTTTTTTAACTTGGAAGAAGGTACGTTTGGTGTTCAACCACCGTTCTTCCCTTGCAAACCCGGAATGCTGTGAACCCTCCATTTCTCCCACCAGCTGGTATCCTCCTTTTAAGCTAGAGAGCTGCACCGGCCACCATGTCACTTCGATCTCACTCTGTTTTCATGCACACTTGGATACGCAGAACTTGAGGCTGTGCTGTGCAGTGCTGCACTGCTTGGTCAGGCCGGGGCACCACGCAGCTAGAGCGTAGAGCCATGGGGGCAAGCCTCAGCCTCGTGCCGCTCATCGACTACTTCACCCGCCGCGAGTTCCTCGCCGCCGGCCTCCGCCCCCACTCCATCACCCTCCCCTACCCCGACGATGGCGGCGACGGCAAGTCGTCGTCGACCTGCACCGTGCACTACTGGGCCCCGCCGGGCGAGCCGAAGCTCCCGCCTTTGCTGCTCATTCACGGCTTTGGCCCTCGGGCCACTTGGCAGTGGCGCTGCCAGGTGGGGCCAATGTCCAGCCAATTCCACATAATCGTCCCGGACCTGCTCGGCTTCGGGGGCAGCTCGTGGGACTCCCCCACGGCGCCACCGCCGTCGGAGGCCACGCAGGCGGCGGCGCTCGCGGCGCTGCTGGACTCGGTGGAGGGGCTGAAGGGCAAGCGCGTGGCCGTGGCGGGGACGAGCTACGGCGGGTTCGTAGCGTACTGGCTGGCGCGCGCCGCGGGAACCGAGAGAGTCGGACCCGTGGTGATCGCGAGCTCCGACGTGCTCAAGACGGCGGCCGACGACCGCGGGTTCCTGAAGAGGGCCGGCGAAGAGTGGGGCGGCGTGCACGAGCTGCTCCTTCCGGCCGAGCCCGCCGCCATGAGGAGGCTGATGCAGATGGCCGTGTACCGCCCGCCGCCGGCGCTGATGACGCCGGACTTCGTCCTCCGGGACTTCATCCAGGTTCGTACTCTGCACTGATTTCACCTCTGAGTTCTACTATCCTAAATTTAACACAAGGTCAAGTCAACGGGTCGGCCCGTCAATCCGTCATGCTGCGACACGCTACTGCTCACAAGTCACAGCTTAACTGCATCAGGCAGCAGTACAGTCAGAATCTTTTTTTTTCTGGTTTTATGAACTGGAAGTTTAATTAACTTGTGTAAATTTCCCTCTGGAGACTCTCCAAGCAAATTCGATAATGATATATTTTGAAGTTGTTATATCGACGAATCGAAGTTTCTCTAGGAGCATAATTCAAGTTACTGAAAGTTCTTACAAGCAACCTCGTTGGTAGGCAATAGCATCAGCTTCGATGGCAGCAGAACATCTAACCACAATTCACAATACTGTAGCTAAAGCTCTGGCCTAAGAAATCCAGCAATTTATCATATTTATTGTCTTTTCTCCAGATTTAGTCAGCATTTATTTCCGATCGAAACAGACAAATGCACGCTGCAGTAATGCCGATCCAACTGCTTATCCTGACTCAGTATGAGTTTCCCATCTTGAAACTGTTGGAGGCTGGAGTGTTAGAGCTCCCGTGACTTCGACCGACCTTGTCCTATAATTTCAGCGCTGTTATGTCGGTCGTAAAGATAGCAGTATAGGTAGATGTAAACCACCAAAAGTTGCTGAATCTGATGGTCTCTGTTATCTCCTGCCAGAAACTCTTCACGGACAACAGGGAACAACTCATCCATCTTTTCAAGGGGATCACCGTCGGCACAGACAAGTTCCAAGTAACACCATTATCTCAGGTCTGTATCTGTATGAATATGCTCACCTAATACTCGAACCAATGCATTTACTGAAACGCCCTGTCGCAGCTAACCTTCTTGCCTCGTTGGATGTATGGTTGTGTAGGAGGTGCTGATTATCTGGGGAGAGCATGACCAATTGTTCCCAGTAGAGAAGGCATTTGCAATTCAGAGGTATGGAGTATAACTTATCACAAGCATGAACTTTGAGTCGTTTTACAGTGAGCCCGCGTGTAGTTCCTTCACTAACAGACGGTCTCCGCCTCTCCGGTTGTATTGACTTTGTCCATGGCTCCATGCTGTTTTCAGGTCTTTGGATGGGAAAGCAAGAGTGGAGATCATAAAGAAAACAGGCCATGCGCCACAGCTCGAGGACCCGGCCCGGTTCAACAAGATCATGCTGGACTTCTTGCTGGCTGATGACAAGCATGCAGAAGCAGAACCTTCCATCAATGGCAGCTCCCTTTGAGTTGCACAGCTGCTTGTCAACTACGCCATTGTTTGTAATAAGACCGCTTAGCCACCTCGGCCCATTCAGAGCTATTGTAACTGTACACTGATCATATTGTTTGCAATGATAGTGGAGTAGTTGTTGAAATATTGGGCCTTTTCATATGAGCCCATAATAGATTTCAGAAATTCCTAGAAATCTCAAAGCCCATGTGTGTGAGCCCATTTGGAATGCAGCCCAAGTTTTTGGCTGCACAAAGGCAAGGGGTGGGAGCTAAATTTAGTCCTACATGGAAAGTTGGGAGAGATGTAGACCAACATATAAGGTGGGGTGTTGCACCACTTGGTAAGTGAGTGAGAAGAGAAGTGCCACACGCGCGCTCCTCCTCCTCCTCCTCCTCGCTCGACTCGACACATCACGACGCGCGCGCCGCGGTTTGCGGAATTGAGCCTCGGAGACGAGCTTATCTTTTTGCCGCACAGGAAAACCGAACGTTTGACCGAGTCCTTGACGGACGCGTCACAGCTAGCCGGATCATGGGCTGCTGTAACCGACTCGGGCGTGCGATGTGGGCGTGGCCCACGTTGCCTAGGGTTTCTCCGCTGTGCGCCCACGCTGCACACCTTTGCGATCCTGTACGGGAGAGGGCGAATTAGGTTTTTGGGAAGCGCTCTGCGCGACTGCTCAAGCTCTTCATCACGGGTCGTCTTCCATCCAAGTCGGGCGGTGCAGCCTACCGCCGTCTTTATCGCCGTCTGCTTCGACCGGTCTACTCCAACGTTGTGATCAACAACGTTACTGCAATGACTACATCTGCAAACGAACGGTACGTGCGGTCTACTGCTGATCGTCTGTTCATCATGTTCTGCGAGTACATGTTTAGCTGCTACTTGTTTCCGTTCATCTTGTCGTTCAGTACATCTAGTATGTTCGAGTTACATGTGGTAGTAGCTGGTTTTGTCATGCTTAATATTCTGGAATTAATTATGGAAATTGTGCCTAATTCTCTAACAATCCAAAAACCTAATTGTAGGCAATTTCTTGAATTATCAATGGCTGGTTTTACCGATGCATTGAGGCCGGATAAATTTACCGGTGTGCACTTCAAGAGGTGGCAGTACAAAGCTGAGCTTTGGCTGACCACGATGAAAGTGTTCCAGATTAGTAAAGGCAAACCTGAAGGAACTATGTCTGAGGATGATCAGAAAAAGTTCGAGGAAGCCAATACTATCTTTGTGGGATGCATTCTGAGCATTCTTGCTGACTGTCTGTGTGATGTGTTTATGCACATAAAAGACGGAAAGGAGCTCTGGGACGCACTGGACGCCAAGTTTGGTGCTGCAGATGCTGGCAGTGAACTGTACATCATGGAGAGCTTTCATGATTTTAAGATGACTAAGGACCTTCATGTGGTTCAACAAGCTCATGAGATACAGTGCATTACCAAAGAGCTCGAACTCCTTAAGTGTGCCTTACCCGACAAGTTTGTCGCGGGTTGCATTATTGCTAAGTTGCCCCCTTCATGTAGGAACTTCGCCACAGCTCTCAAATACAAGAGACGGGAGATATCAGTTGAAAATCTGATAGCGTCCCTTGATGTTGAGGAGAAGGCTCGTGCTAAGGACACTAATGGGTTCGTAGCATAGAAAACAAAAAATTTCCTACGCAAGAACACATAAACTAGCCAAGATACTCTACGAGGTGGTAGCAACGGAGACTAATCCTCGACGACCGTAAGCGGGGATTACGTTCCCACACAAACGTTGACGATGGAGAGTCGATGTAGACGCACGTAGTCAACGTAGTTGTTCACTTGACGTAGTCGACGTAGTGGTTCACTTGACGATCACAAGATCGTGTACACGGCGCCACAAGTGGCAGCGCCCCCGTGCTCGGTCACACGTACAGCTCGACGTCGACTCCTCCACGCCCTCGGTCCAGCGGGGCAGCGGAAGAAGGGATCCGCCGGACACTCCACTATACACTTCTCTAAGTGTATGAACTACGAACTACAATTCCGGCAGAGCTTTGCTAAGCAGAGACGGAAATTGGGCAGCAACTATGCGAGGGAGGGGAGGATCAAGTAGTGTGTCACATGGAGGAGAGGGAGGGGTTTATATAGGGGAGGAGGGG
This sequence comes from Dactylis glomerata, assembly GCA_007115705.1. Classification (NCBI taxonomy): domain Eukaryota; kingdom Viridiplantae; phylum Streptophyta; class Magnoliopsida; order Poales; family Poaceae; genus Dactylis; species Dactylis glomerata. The sequence continues at coordinate 1,646,022 of QXEO01002113.1, forward strand.
CAGCCCCCAAGGGGTGGCCGGCCAAGGAGGCCCTCCTCCTCTTCATGGTGATAACTCCCTCTTCATTCCCTTCATGGTGGTAACTCCCTCATCAACATGAGGTAACCCCCATTTTAATTTTGCATGACATTCATGCTAATTACAATTCACACTTATTGATTTAATAAAACATTTTTATTTCTTTAATATTTGTTAATTCATTCAATTAACAAACATTAACAAATACACCCTTGAGTTATTTTGATATCCCGAAACAGTTTCGGTACTTTTCTGAAACAACCCTTATGCTGTCCTGTAATTCGATCGGAGTATCGTATCCACTCAAAAACAACGGCGAACCTTAAGTGTGTCACCCTACGGTTCGTGAATAACGTGGACATGATCGAGACTCCTCTCCGATCAATAATCAACAGCGGGATCTGAAAATCCATGATGACTCCCACTTACTCAACGATGAACTAGTGATCGTGTGAACCAGTAACGAACATAGTTAATTCCTTTTGTCTCGCGATATTATTACTTGTCCGAGATCCGATCATTTGGTATCAACCATACCTAGTTCGATCTCGTTCCTGACAAGTCTCTTTACTCATTCCGTGATAATGCATTCCTGTGACCTAGTCACATGCTTGCAAGCGATTCCAATGCAATATCACCGAGAAGGGCCCAGAGAATATCTTTCCGTCATCCGGATGGACAAATCCCACTCTTGATCCATGAGCCTCAACTAATACTTTCAGAGTACCCAAATCAACCTTTATAATCACCCTATTACGGTGTGACGTTTGATATCATCAAAGTACCCTTCCGGTATCAGTGATTAACATGATCTCATGGTCTAAGGATTAGAACTACTTCGCATGAGTTTGATATAGCAATGAACTTGATGACTTGATCGTTTTGCTATTCATACTATGGGTGTGAGTGTTCATCATATCAGTCTTCTAATGATATGACCCCGTTATTAACAACATCCAATGTTCATGATCAGGAAACCTTGATCATCAGTTAATCAACGAGCTAGTATAAAAGAGAGGCTTTACTAGGAACCTTTTTAGTTTATTAATCACAGAAGTATTAATGTTTCCGATTAATACAATTCTAGCATGAAAAATAAACATTTATCATAAACATGGAATATGATAATAACCATTTTATTATTGCCTCTCAGGCATATTCCCTTCAGACACTACTGAGAAAGGAGAGGGTCATGCTACTGCTAACTTTGTGCAGCAGAAAGGCAAATCCTCAGGCAAGAATAAAGGGAACTTCAAGCCCTCTTTCAACAAGCCTGTAAAGACTACAACCTTCAAGAAGAAGAAGCCGAACAGGGACAGGAGTGATCTGACTTGTTTCACTTGTGGAGAGCCTGACCACTTTTCCAAGGACTGCCCAGAACGCGCAGACCGCAGAGGGAAAAGGGCCAAGAATGTCAACGTCGTGACTGCTAGCAATACTGATGGGTATGGTAATCTATTTACTGTTCTTTCAGTATTTCAATCTCCCTCTTGGTGGATTGATACGGGTGCTAACGTTCATGTGTGTGCTGACATCTCTATGTTCACTTCTTATCAGGCCGCACGGGATTCCTCTGTCCTAATGGGCAATGGGTCACATGCCTCTGTTCGTGGTGTTGGCACGGTAGATCTGAAGTTCACTTCGGGGAAGATCGTGCAGCATGTCCCTTCTATGAACAAGAATCTTGTTAGCGGTTCCCTTCTCTGCAGAGATGGGTTTAAGGTTGTGTTAGAGTCAAATAAGGTAGTCATTTCCAAGCATGGACAATTTATTGGAAAAGGCTATGAGTGCGGAGGCTTGTTCCGCTTTTCACTTTCAGATTTCTGTAATAAATCCGTGAACCAGATTTGTGGCGGTGTTAATGATGATACCAGTGTTTGGCATTCTCGTTTATGTCACATTAATTTTTGTTTGATGTCTCGGTTATCCAGCATGAGTTTAATTCTAAAATTCACTATTGCCAAAGGTTCTAAGTGCCATAGTTGTGTGCAATCGTAGCAACCTCGTAAGCCTCATACGGCGGCCGAGGAGAGAAACTTGGCACCTCTAGAACTCATACATTCTGATCTATGCGAGATGAATGGTGTGTTGACAAAAGGTGAAAAGAGATATTTCATGACATTGATTGATGATGCGACTAGATTTTGCTATGTTTACTTGTTGCAAACTAAACATGAAGCTTTAGACTACTTTAAAATTTATAAGGACGAAGTTGAAAATCAACTAGATAGAAAGATCAAGCGTCTTAGGTCGGATCGTGGTGGAGAGTATTTTCCTAAAATCTTTGACGAATTCTGTGAGGAACACGGTATTATTCATGAGAGGACGCATCCCTACTCGCCCCAATCTAATGGGGTGGCCGAGAGGAAAAACCGCACGCTGTCTGACTTGGTGAATTCCATGCTCGACACTGCTGGTTTATCGAAGGCATGGTGGGGGAGGCTTTGTTGACTGCATGTCATGTCCTGAATAGAGTTCCTAACAAGAATAAAGAGAAAACCCCTTATGAAGAGTGGGTTGGGAGAAAGCCATCACTTTCGTATTTGCGCACTTGGGGATGCTTGGCAAAGGTCAACATTCCCATCCCAAAGAAACGCAAACTCGGACCAAAGACTGTGGATTGCATCTTTCTAGGTTATGCTCAGCGGAGCATTGGCTATAGATTTTTAGTAGTTAAATCCGAGGTACCTGATATGCATGTTGACACTATAATGGAATCTCGTGATGCAACATTTTTTGAGAATATGTTTCCTATGAAAGATATGCATAGCACTGCTAGATTTTCTTCCAAGATAATTCCTGAATCTAGTGCATCTGATGATTATTTTGAGCAACCACATGAGAACGTTTTTGAGAACGTTCATGAGAAGGATGACAATGAAGCTCCTACAAGGAGCAAGAGACGGAGGACTGCAAAGTCCTTCGGTGATGATTTCATTGTGTACCTTGTGGATGATACTCCCAAGTCCATTGCTGAGGCATATGCATCACCAGATGCAGATGATTGGAAAGAAGCTGTCCAAAATGAGATGGACTCGATTCTTTCTAATGGAACATGGGAATTATCAGAGCGCCCCCATGGCTGTAAGCCTGTGGGCTGCAAGTGGGTGTTCAAGAAGAAGCTAAGGCCTGATGGTACTATTGAGAAGTACAAGGCGAGACTTGTAGCGAAAGGCTACACACAGAGAGAAGGCGAAGATTACTTTGACACCTATTCACCTGTCGCAAGACTAACCACCATTCGAGTACTACTTTCCATGGCTGCCTCTTATGGTCTTATCGTTCATCAAATGGACGTAAAGACAGCTTTCCTCAATGGAGAGTTGGAAGAGGAAATCTATATGGATTAGCCTGATGGATTTGTGGTAAAAGGTGAAGGGACAAAGGTGTGCAAGTTGCTAAAATCTTTATATGGCCTGAAACAAGCACCTAAGCAATGGCATGAGAAGTTTGACAGAACTTTAACTTCTGTTGGCTTTGTTGTTAATGAGGCTGACAAGTGCGTATACTATCGCCATGGTGAGGGCGAAGGTGTTATATTGTGTTTGTATGTTGATGATATTCTCATCTTTGGTACAAACATGAAAGTGATACTTGAGGTCAAGTCTTTCTTGTCAAAGTGCTTTGATATGAAAGATCTGGGAGAAGCTGATGTGATCCTGAACATCAAGCTGAATAAGAACAAGAGTGGGATTACTTTATCGCAATCCCACTATGTTGAGAAGATCTTGAGCCGGTTTGGCTTTATTGATGGCAAGTCTTCTCCAACACCTTATGATCCCAGTGTGATATTACGTAAGAACAAGAACGAACCAACAGATCAACTGAGATATTCTCGGATCGTTGGTTCACTCATGTACTTAGCGAGCGCGACAAGACCTGACATCTCTTTTGCTGTGAGCAAGTTGAGTAGGTTCATGTCAAAACCGGGTATTGATCATTGGCATGCACTTGAAAGGGTCATGCGCTATCTATGTGGTACAATGAGTTACGGGATTCACTATTCAGGACACCCTGCTGTGCTTGAAGGATATAGTGATGCAAATTGGATCTCTGATGTAGATGATATCAAAGCCACTAGTGGGTATGTGTTTACCTTTGGAGGTGGCGCCGTATCATGGAGATCATGTAGACAAACCATATTGACGAGGTCAACTATGGAAGCAGAACTTACTGCTTTAGACACAGCCATTGTAGAGTCAGAATGGCTGCGTGAGCTCTTGATGGACTTGCCGGTGGCTGAAAAACCTATGCCGGCCATCCTCTTGAATTGTGACAATCAAACAGTTATTGTCAAAGTGAACAATTCTAAGGATAACGCGAAGTCATCAAGACACGTTAAAAGACGTTTGAAGTCTGTCAGGAAATTGCAAAACTCTGGAGTAATAACTGTTGCGTATATTCAAACAGACAAAAACCTGACAGATCCCTTTTACCAAGGGACTATCACGTAATGTGATAGACAGTGCATCGAGGGAGATGGGTTTGAGACCCACAAATGTTATGCCATAGCGGTAACCCAACCTTTGTGATCGGAGATCCCGTGAATTAGGACCTGGGAAAACAAGCTAGTGGTTTAACTGAGGAGAGTATTCTGTAACCCTCTCTATGTGAAGATGCAAAACTCTCAAAATCTGTAAGGCAGGTTGGCAACATGCCTTAATGTGTTTCTGTTGGCTATGATTAGCAAAGATGCTGTCCTACAGAGCATTCTTGAAAGAACACACCTATATGAGTCCGACTGTTAAACGTCGCAGTCTATGAGATTTGGGTGATCTCTAGTAAACTCATGAAGAGACCATGGAGTACGACGCATATGCTCCAACCCGCGGGGTAGGCTACTGGCAGCCATGTACTAGTTATGACTTTGAGTGAAATCTTGACGCACAAAACTTGCAATTCAAGGCGTAGTCCATTGTTCAAGTTGCTGATAGACGTAGCTTAAGGTTCTAGGCGGAAGTTCAACTTAACAGTCTCTGCTGAAACACTGGTATATAAACAAGTAGTGAGGTTTGAAAAATCTCTAAATGGGCATTTGAGATCTGGTGGGGGATTGTTGAAATGTTGGGCCTTTTCATATGAGCCCATAATAGATTTCAGAAATTCCTAGAAATCTCAAAGCCCATGTGTGTGAGCCCATTTGGAATGCAGCCTAAGTTTTTGGGTGCACAAAGGCAAGGGGTGAGAGCTAAGTTTAGTCCCACATGGAAAGTTGGGAGAGATGTAGACCAACATATAAGGTGGGGTGTTGCACCACTTGGTAAGTGAGTGAGAAGAGAAGTGCCACACACGCGCTCCTCCTCCTCCTCCTCGCTCGCTCGTCTCGTCTCGTCTCGTATCGACACGTCACGACGCGCGCGCGCGCCGCGGTTTGCGGAATTGAGCCTCGGAGCCGAGCTTATCTTTTTGCTGCACAGGAAAACCGAATGTTTGACTGAGTCCTTGACGGACGCGTCACAGCTAGCCGGTTCGGGTCGCTCCCGGATCGTGGGCTGCTGTAACCGACTCGGGCATGCGATGTGGGCATGGCCCACGTTGCCTAGGGTTTCTCCGCTGTGCGCCCACGCCTATATAAACTCTTGCCCGGCTACCGTCGCACACACCTGAAACCGATCTAGGGTTTTGCCACCTCTCGCTACTTGCGCCGCCTCCGTAGTCTACTCCATCCGGAGCGCCAGCGTGCACCGGCGAACGGGAGAGCAGGTCTCCGGAACCACTCGCCTTTGCGATCCTGTACGGGAGAGGGTGAATTAGGTTTTTGGGAAGCGCTCTGGCGCGACTGCTCAAGCTCTTCATCACGGGTCGTCTTCCATCCAAGTCGGGCGGTGCAGCCTACCGCCGTCTTTATCGCCGTCTGCTTTGACCGGTCTACTCCAACGTTGTGATCAACAACGTTACGGCAACGACTACATCTGCAAACGAACAGTATGTGCGGTCTACTGCTGTTCGTTTGTTCATTATGTTCTGCGAGTACATGTTTAGCTGCTACTTGTTTCCGTTCATCTTGTCGTTCAGTACATCTAGTATGTTCGAGTTACATGTGGTAGTAGCTGGTTTTATCATGCTTAATATTCTGAAATTAATTATGGAAATTGTGCCTAATTCTCCAACAGTAGTAGTGTTTACACCAAATTATTTCGACATCACTGATCAATATATATACCTCCAAGTCAGAAGTCGCCCTATTAGATCTCATGGGATCGACCTTGAGGATGTCCTCCAACCATATTCCCGGTGCTCCGCACTTCCTCCCCGATGCGCTACTTAGGGCTTCCCTAACAAGATTGAAACACATACATTTACAATACCCTGAAGACAAAGTGGCTATAAAGCTTGTTCCTTGGATTGGGAAGCACACTTTAGCCGGCCGTAATGTGCTTGGCAAAGCGGTACTCAAGTGTCATTATCTACTTCGTCACCGTTCTCGAATTGCCCGTGGAGGTCCTTCTCAAGATTGATAGCATCCCTAGAGCATTTTCTTTGGGCGGCATATGAGAAAGTTTTTGGTGGGTGCAAGGTTAATTTGGTTTTAGTTTGCAAATCAAAAGACAGAGGGGTCTTGGAGTGCTAAAACTCAACAAGTTTGTGGCAGCTTTTTTGCATCTGTTGGCTTTGGTTGGAATGGGCGGATGAGATAAAGTTATGGATTGGCTTGGGGAACCCTTGTAATGCTCACGACTGGAATCTTTTTGTGTCGTCACAAACGTTGTCATTGTAAATTGCAATAAGGCTCTATTTTGGGAGGATTCGTGGTTAGAGGGATGCCGAGCTAAGGATATTGCACCCCTCATCTTCGCTCGATCTCACAAGAAAAAATGTACCATTTGGAAAGCTATGGAGAACAACTTTCGGATATCTCAAATCAGCACTGAAGATGGCGTTACTGTTGAGCATATTGCACAATTTGCTAAGCTTTGCCCCCACTCAACTTTTGGACGACATCAAAGATTCCATCACTTGGAAGTTAACTAATAATGGAATGTACTCCTAGACATCGGCATACAAGATGCATTTTGAGGGACTTATATCCTCAACCATGCCCTCATGGTTTGGAGACCGTGGGCGACCCCAAAATGCAAAGTTTTCACATGTTTGGTGCTTCAAATAGAATATGGACGGTAGTTAGATTAGAGAGGCGATGATGGCAAAATTGTGGGTGTTGCAAACTATGCAATTAACTAGGTTCAGGAATCCGCTGTCCATCTTCTTTGCATTTGTCGGTTCACAACTAGAGTTTGGTCAAGCGTAAATGATCGCCTTGGTATTCATGATGTCAATGCATATTGTTCACTTTGTCAATAAAATGGTGGAGCACCTTTGTCTAGAAGGGAGGTCAATCTAGGAGAGCCATGGCCTATCTCGCCATGCTTGTATCATGGGAAGTTTGGAAAGAGAGAAATGCAGGGTTTTTTTTAGAATCACTCATCAACCGTCAAAGATGGTGGTGGAAAAATCAAGGATGAGGCTTTGTTATGATCCTGCCAATGCATTGTATAATTTGATGCTGCGAGAGTAGGTTGTGTTTATCTAGGGCTTGGGCTCTGTAACACTTTAAAAACCAGAAAGTGTTTTTTGCTCCTGGGCATGAGTGATCTCATTGTTTTAAAAAAATTAAAAAACTATTTACAAGTTTTAGGAAAAATATAAAAAAAATCCGGACATATTTAATAATGTATCCTACAAGCATGCAAATTTGCAATGTGAAATTCTTTGTATTGTGGGCTACATAAAAATAACAAAATCCAATAAGATTTCAAAATATACATACTTAGATCCACACACACACTTGTCATTTTTTGTAGCCAAAAATACAAATTATTTGAGATTGATATTTTCATGCTTGTGAGATAAATCATTGTCAACATCTAGATTTTTTTATAATTTTTGAAACTCATAAATATGATTTTTGTATTTTTTTTAACCAGTTAGATCACTGGTGCTGACAAGGTTATAGCTAATAGAGCCCGCTAGTTGCGTACCCCTGAGGCCCGTTAAGCTAGGCCCAATTGTAATAATAGTCGAGATACGAGTTCTTACCGTATATCGATATTGTAATCTGTATCGGACACTACCCGATCCTCGAGACCTGGCCACCTATATATAGGGGCCAGTAGGGGATGGTGTAGGCTAGATTGAAAGCAAGCAAGGTTCAACACCCAAGTTTACTTTCGATATACACCTGTTTCGACTAACTTCACCTTCGAGTTTATCGGACGCCCTATCTCCCCGATCCTAAGTCCTTCATCTAGGACATTTGTCGAGTTAACCCTCGTCAATTGGCGCCGACCGTGGGGACTCTGGGCGTTGGAATTATGAATTTGACGGCTTTTTTGCTTTTAGCCAACAGCAGTGCAGGAATCGATAAAAGTCAAGAGATGGAGTTGACGATCGGAAGTTTAAGCATCTTAATCGGACCCTCGGGTTCGACCCGCCTCTCGGATTCGACGAAGCCAGATCCGTCGGCGAGTGAGCCCGAGACAGTAGCAATGATGGAATCATCTGAAGGCTCTTCCAGCGAGGTAAACTCGTCGGTCAGCTTAGGAGAAGCACAAATCACAGAAGGCGACGAAATTCTGGAAGAACTCGACACGGAAGTAAAAACGTTTAAAACGCACAATAGTACAAGGGACTTCGCCGCTGGAAGTAGTGGCGTCTCCAAAAGAGTACAGCAGTTATGCGTCATTATCACTGAAGCAGAAGAAGAAAACAATAACGAGGGAAACGAAGGGGTCGACAAGCAAGTCGACAAGATAAGGGAGCACAACAAAAAAGAGAAGGAGAAAATTCACGTCTCAGCCGGAGAGTGGAGGATCATCATGTCAGCTATCAATCATGGCACAGAAGTACGGCTCAAGAAGAGAAGTTTTAATGGGATATCAGTACGCATTACACCAGCACAAGAAGAAACTGAGAGAGGAAAGAGACATGTTTTTGAGAAGTCAAGATAATAACAGTATGTCAAGGGAAGAGTATTGGGATGATTATAGTGATGATTCAGAGTACAGCAGGGAAGTGAAGGGATTCGCAGCATAGTAAATCAAAAAAATTCCTACGGATGCGAACAAGAAAGCCAAGATCTAATCTAGGAGATGTAATCAACGAGAGAGATAGATGAGATCTTCATACCCTTGAAGAAATCGCACAGCGGAAACGTTCAACAGAACGTGGATGATGTAGTCATACTAGCCTTCTCCTCCTCGCGATCCGATCCGATCCAACGCCGCAAGTGGCGGCGCCTCCGAGAGATGCACACGTACGGTGCAGCAACGTCTCCTCCTTCCTTGGTCCAGCAAGTATGGTGGAGAGATAGATTGGATCTGCAGCACGACGGCGTGGTGCTTATGGTGGAGAGTTTCTACGGCAGGGCTTCGCCTATGCACAGTCGCGAGAGAGAGAGAGAGGTGGAGGGGCAGCAGTTGGACGGCGGCTAGGGTTGGAGTGGAGGGAGGCTGCGCCCTGATACGTCTCAAACGTATCTATAATTTTTGATGCTCCATGCTTGTTTTTACACCATTTGCCTATTGTTTTGTTACACTTTGTGGCACTTTTATGCATTTTCCGGAACTAACCTATTAACGAGTTGCCACAGTGCCAGTTCCCTGTTTTCTGCTGTTTTTGTGTTTCAGAAGTGATACACAGAAAACATTCTCGGAATTGGACGAAACAAGTTCCTAAAGTCTTATTTTACCCGGAAGCTTCCAGAGATCCGAAGGAGAGTAGGAGGGGGGACACCAGGGCCCCACACGCAGGGGTGGCGCGGCCAGGCCCCTGGCCGCGCGGGCCCCGCGTGAGGGCGCCTGGCTCCTCCTCTGACATCGCCCCTTCGCCTATAAAGACCCCCCAACGGAAAAAACCTAAGTACCCGATCAGATTTCTAGAACACATCGCGATCCGCCACCGCCATCGACCCGAAGATCGGGAGGGTCCAGAAGCTCTTCCCGGCACCCTGCCGGAGAGGGGAATCGCCACCGGAGGTCTTCTTCATCGCCATGCTTGCCTCCGGAGCGATGAGTGAGTAGTCTACCTTGGACTATGGGTCCATAGCAGTAGCTAGATGGTTGTCTTCTCCACCATGTGCTTCATGTTTAGATCTCATGAGCTGCCCTACATGATTGAGATCACCGTTATGTAATTCTACATGTTTGGTTTGTTGGGATCCGATGAATATTGGTGTTTATGATTAAGTCGATGTACTGAATATTATCTTTTGTTATCTCTATGTTGTTTATGATCTTGCATGCTCTCCGTTGTTAGTAGCTATCTTGGCCGAGTAGTTGCTAGTGACTCCAAGAGGGGGTATTTATGCTCGATAGTGGGTTCATGCCTCTATTTCACCTGGGGGAGTGACAGAAACCTCTAAGGTGGTAGATGTGCTGTTGCTACTAGGGAGAAAACAACATTCATATGCTCAAGGGCATATGCTTTGTTTACATTACACACTTTGCTTAATGCAATTATCTGTTGTTCGCAACTTAATACTCATGGGGTGTTCGGATTGATATCCCCGGGAGTGGATTATTAGTCATAGATGCAGTTGGATGGCGGTCTATGTATTTTGTTGTAATGCCCAGAGTAAATCTCATAGTGATCTTCTTGACATATCACGTTTATCTCTATTCTATCAATTGCCCAACTGTAATTTGTTTACCCAGCATGTGTTATTTATCTTATGGAGAGACACCACTAGTGAACTGTGGTCCCGGTCCTATTTCCATCATATTGCTATCACCTGTTTACTTTACTCGCATACTATATTGTTTTCCACTCGATACGCTCATAATCTTTGTTTCAAGCAAACCGGTGAGATTGACAACCTCATCGCAAGTTGGGAACAAAGTACTTGGTTGTGTGTGTGCAGGTTCCGCATCACCTTCAGTCGTTTGTCTCTCCTCTCCTGATCGATATTAAACCTTGGTTTCTTAACTGAGGGAAGACTAGCTGCTATACTCATCATACCTTCCTCTTGGGGTTCCCAACGGGCTGGTTATCCACCACGCACAAGGACAGTCTGCTCCCACATCAGCTTGGACGCAGCACGCCCCTGCCCCTCCTTATATAGGAGGCTGGCCGGCTGCCTTGGCGCCTCCTCCAAGCCCTAGGGCGGCGGCCTAGGAGGAAGAGTGGGGGGCAAGTTTCCCCCCTCCTTCTGGAAGGTTCCCTTAGGGTTTCCCCTAAGGGCTGGCCGGCTGGGCCTTAGGAGCCTTGTGCGCCTTGCCCAAAGCAGCCAGGACACTTCCCCTTAGGCCCACACAGGCCTCTGACAAGTGGGCCCACGTTGGTCCCACTCTGGAACCTTCTAGAACCTTCCGGTATAATACCGATAAACTCTGAAACGATTCCAGAATCCAAAAACTGCTTTCCTTTATATAAATCTTATTCTCCGGACCATTCCGGAACCTCTCGTGATGTCCTGGATCTCATCCGAGACTCCGAACAAAAACTCATTAACCAATTATCCATTCTATCCTAGTGTCGATGCACATTAAGTGTGTGACCCTACGGGTTCGAGAATATGCAGACATGATCTTCTATCAATAATCAACAGCGGGATCTGGAAACCCATATTGACTCCCACATATTCATCGATGATCATATCGGATGAACCATGATGCCAGGATTCAATTAATCCCGTATATGTATTCCCTTCGTCACGCGATATTTTACTTGCCCGGGATTCAATCATCGGTATCGCCATACCTAGTTCAATATCGTTCACAGCAAGTACTTTACTCGTTCCGTAATCCGATATCACTTCATGATTAACTCCTTAACCACATGCTTGCAAGCGGTGTTGATATCGATTACCGAGTGGGCCCGAAGTATATCTCTCCGACTCGGGAGGGACAAATTCCATCTCGATACATACAACCCAACAAGTACTTTCCGATCACCTGAGAGACACCTTTATGATCACTCTCTCATAGGATGACGTTTGATGACCTCAAAGCTTTCTTTCGATACCAGGGAGTTGTATTATCTCATGGTCTAAGGAATACAATACTTGACATAGGAAAAAACTTCGCAAAGATGAACACGATGACACGATCTAATTGCTCTGCTTTATTTGGGTCTGTCCACCATATCATTCTCCTAATGATACGATCTCATCATTAATTGACAACTCATGTCTATGGTTAGGAAACCTTAACCATCATTAATCAATGAGCTAGTCCATAGAGGCGTACTAGGGACACAGTGTTGTTCATAAACCACAGAAGTATTAAAGTTTCCGCTTAATACAATTCTAGCATGGAATATAAACATTATCATGAACAAGAATTATAATAATAACATCTTTATTATTGCCTCTAGGGCATAATTCCAACAGTCTCCCACTTGCACTAGAGTCAATAATCTAGTTTACATCTGGCAACAATCTAACACCCATGGCATTAAGGTGTTGATCATGTTTTGCTCGTGGAAGAGGTTTAGTCAACGGATCTGCGACATTCAGATCCGTATGTACTTTGCTAATCTTCATATCTCCATCTGCTATATAATCTCGAATTATATGGAACCAGCGGTTGATGTGCTTGGTCTTTGGATGATATCTTGGTTCCTTAGCCAGTGCTATGGCGCCAGTGTTGTCGCACAATATCTCCAGTGGGTCCAAGGCATTTGGAACCACACCAAGCTCAGTGCTGAAGTTCCTGATCCAAACTCCTTCACTTGATGCTTCTGAAGCAGCTATGTATTCCGCTTCTGTTGTAGATCCCATGATCACGCTTTGCTTGCAGCTTTTCCAGCTCACAGCTCCACCATTCAAAATATAAACGTATCCTGTCTGAGATTTAGAATCATCCAGGTCGGTGTCGAAACTAGCGTCGACGTAACCTTTTACGATGAGCTCCTCATCACCTCCATAGACCAAGAACATTTCTTTAGTCCTATTTAAATACTTTAGGATGTTCTTTATGGCTGTCCAGTGTTCCACTCCTGGATCACTTTGGTATCTGCTCGTCAAACTAAGAGCATTGGACACATCCGGTCTAGTACACAGCATGGCATACATGATAGAACCTATGGCCGAGGCATATGGCACTTTGCTCATAGTATCTCTATCTTTTACCGTAGCTGGACACTGAGCCTTGCTCAATATATATCTTACCTGACAACATGGGCAATGAACCTTTCTTTGCTTTATCCATTCTGAACCTTTTCAGAACTTTGTCCAGGTATGTACTTTGGCTTAAAGCTATTAGGCGTCTTTGTCTATCTCTATAGATTTTGATGCCTAATATATAAGCAGCTTCTCCTAGGTCTTTCATTGAAAAACATTTATTCAAATAACTCTTCACATCGTTAAGCATACCAATGTCATTTCCAATAATCAATATGTCATCCACATATAGTACTAAAAATGTCACCGAGCTCCCACTCACTTTCTTGTATATACAAGCTTCGTAGCAATTCGGAACAAATTCAAAACTCTTGATCACTTGATCAAAACGAAGGTTCCAACTCCGAGATGCTTGCTTCAGTCCATAAATGGAACGCTGAAGTTTGCACACCTTATTAGCATCCTTAGGATTGACAAAACCTTCGGGCTGCATCATATACAACTCTTCATCAATGTTGCCATTGAGGAACGCAGTCTTGACATCCATCTGCCAAATTTCATAATCATGAAATGCAGCAATTGCTAATAAAATCCGAATGGACTTAAACATCGCTACGGGAGAGAAAGTCTCATCGTAGTCAACACCTTGAACTTGCCAAAAAAACCTTTTGCGACAAGCCGAGCTTTATAGACAGTAACATTACCATCCGCGTCCGTTTTCTTCTTGAAAAACCATTTGCACTCAACGGCCTTACGGTCGCTAGGAGGGTCCACCAAAGTCCATACTTGGTTTTCGCTCATGGATCCCAATTCGGATTTCATGGCCTCTAGCCATTTCTCAGAGTCTAGGCTCATCATCGCTTCCTCATAGTTCGCAGGTTCACTGTTGTCTAACAACAAGACGGTTAAGACAGGGTTGCCGTACCATTCAGGAGTGGCATGTGACCTTGTCGACCTACGAAGTTCAGTAGTAGCATCGTTCAAAGTTTCATGATCCTCGTCATTAGCTTCCTCTCTTGTTGGTGCAGACGGCACCGGAACAACTTTAGGTGCTGCGCTACTCTCCAACTCGAGAGAAGGTTCAATAACATCGTCTAACTCTACCTTCCTCCCACTCACTTCTTTTGAGAGAAACTCCTTCTCAAGAAAGGATCTGTTCTTTGCAACAAACACTTTGCCTTCGGATCTGTGGTAGAAGGTATACCCAATCGTTTCCTTAGGGTATCCTATGAAGACGCATTTCTCCGCTTTGGGTTCGAGCTTGTCCGGCATCAACTTCTTGACGTAAGCTTCGCATCCCCAAACTTTAAGAAACGACAACTTAGGTTTAGCACCAAACCATAGTTCATACGGTGTCGTATCAACGGATTTAGATGGTGCCCTATTTAAAGTGAATGCAGCGGTTTCTAATGCATAACCCCAAAATGATAATGGCAAATCTGTAAGAGACATCATCGATCGCACCATATCTAATAGAGTTCGATTCCGGTGTTCAGACACACCATTGCGCTGTGGTGTTCCGGGTGGCGTGAGTTGCGAAACGATTCCGCTTGCTTTAAGATGTGTGAAAAAATCATAACTCAAATATTCACCTCCACGATCAGATCGTAGAAATTTAATTTTCCTGTTACGATGGTTTTCCACTTCATTCTGAAATTCTTTGAACTTTTCAAACATTTCAGATTTATGCTTCATTAAATAGATATACCCATATCTATTTAAGTCATCAGTAAAAGTGAGAAAATAGCGATATCCACCGCGCGTCTAAACACTCATTGGTCCGCACACATCGGTATGTATGATTTCCAATAAGTCCGTTGCTCGCTCCATTATTCCGGAGAACGGGGTTTTGATCATCTTGCCCATGAGGCACGGCTCGCACGTGTCAAATGATTCAAAATCAAGAGACTCCAAAAGTCCATCAGAATGGAGTTTCTTCATGCGTTTTACACCAATATGACCTAGACGGCAGTGCCACAAATAAGTTGGATTATCACTATCTACTTTGCATCTCTTAGCCTCAATGTTATGGATGTGCGTTTCATTGCTTTCGAGATTCAGAAGAAATAAACCATTCACAACAGGTGCATGACCATAAAAGATGTTATTCATATAAATAGAACAACCATTATTCTCAGATTTAAATGAATAACCGTCTTGCAATAAACACGATCCAGATATAATGTTCATGCTCAACGCAGGCACATAATAACATTTATTAAGGTTTAAAACTAATCCCGAAGGTAAAACTAAGGAGAGCGTGCCGACGGCCATCACATCAACTTTTGATCCATTGCCAACGCGCATCGTCACCTCATCCCTTGCTAGCCGCCGTCTATTCCGTAGCTCTTGTTTCGAGTTACAAATATTAGCAACTGAACCAGTATCATATACCCAGGCACTACAACGAGCGCTAGTAAGGTAAACATCAATAACATGTATATCAAATATACCTTTAATGGTGCCAGCCTTCTTGTCCGCTAAGTACTTCGGACAGTTGCGCTTCCAGTGACCCTTGTCCTTGCAATAGAAGCACTCAGTGTCCGGCTTAGGTCCAGACTTGAGCTTCTTCTCAGTAGGGGCAACGCGCTTGCCGCTGCCTTTCTTGAAGGATCCCTTTGCACCCTTAGCTTTCTTGAAGCTAGTGGTCTTGTTGACCATCAACACATGATTATCTTTCTTGATATCCACCTCCGCAGCTTTCAGCTTTGCGAAGAGCTCAGTGATCGTATCAGTGGAACCAATTTGATTATGAGTAACCACAAAACCTTTGTAGCTAGGAGGGAGTGATTGCAGAACTCTATCAATCTTGAGCTCTTCTGGAATCTTGCAGTCCAGTTGTTCAAGGCGTTGAGTGTAGCCCGACATTTTAATGGCGTGCTCACTAACGGAACTCCCTTCCTCCATCTTGCAGTTAAAGAACTTCTCAGAGATCTCATATCTCTCAGAATGGGCTTGAGTCTGAAACATGGTTTTCAGTTCCTCAAGTATCTCAAAAGGCCCGTGGTACTTCTCAAAACGATTTTGAAGTTCCGGGTCCATAGAAAACAACATGGTACTCATAATCGCATCATAATCATCTCTGTGAGAATTGAAGTCAGCAAGTTCTTCAGTTTTTGCGGTTGCAGCAGGGGGGTTACCTAGCGCTTCCTCAAGTACATAAGCCTTTTGTTCGCCAGCAAGAATGATTCTCAGATTGCGGAACCAGTTGGTGAAGTTAGACCCATTGTTTTTAAGCTTTTCTTTCTCAGCAAACACGTTGAAGTTGAAGTTGGACTTAGCCATTTGATCTACAACATTACAAGTACAATTTTAGACTATGTTCAAGATAATTAGTTCAACTTAATCAAATTACTAGATGAACTCCCACTAAATTCAACATCCCTCAAGTTGTTTAGTGAACACGATCCAAATTCACCACACCTAATCCGATCTTCACGAGAAGAGATATGGTTTCAATGGTGGACAACTAAGTGTCGATCATATCATTCATATGACTCATGTTTAACCTTTCGGTTCGTGTGTTCCGAGGCTATGTCTGTACATGCTAGGCTCGTCAAGTCAAACCCAAGTATCTCCGCATGTGCAAAACTGGCTTGCACCCATTGTATGTGAACGTAGAGTTTATAGCACCCGATCATCACGAGATGCTTGAAAACGACGAACTTTTGCAACGGCGCATACGAGGGGAGAACACAATTTTATCTTGATCTTTAAGTGAGGAATCATCTTATAATGCTACCGTTGTGATCTAAGCAAAATAAGATACGTAAAAGGATAAACATCACATGCATATAATTTTATGTGACATGGTATAGCCAATCTCCGCGCCATGATCTCTATCTTGTGCGCTCCGACATGATCTCCATCAGTCCACCATGATTGCCTCCACCACGAATAGCAACTACAACTATTGCTAACTACTTAGCGATAAAGTAAAGCTATTACATGGCGTATAAGAAGTTGACACGCAGGTCATACACAATTATAAAGACAACCATATGGCTCCTGCCGGTTGTGAACTCATCGACATGCAAGTCGTAAAATATTACAAAACATGATCATCGCATACATCACATATATCACATCACATCTTGCGGCCATACCATATCACAAAACACTCCCTGCAAAAACAAGTTAGACGCCTCTACTTTGTTGTTGCATGTTTTACGTGGCTTATGGGAGTAACAAGTTAAGAACGATTCTTACCTACGAAAAGCCACAACGGTGATATTATGGTTGCCAACATCCGTTGTAAATCCCATGACTACTATAGTGAGAGAAACTAGCATCCACCAGCCGCATGTGTGGAACAAGCCACACGTCAAGTGCGGAGCCGGTCTCGTGAACGAGGTCGCGTAAAGTTGGCCTGGACCGCTTTGATCTCACTATGCCGCACCATAAGAAATACACAACAAAGAGGTTTGCAACAAAAAATATCAACGCCCGCAACAAGCATGTTGTGTTCTACTCGTGAAACACATCTAGCTCTGATACCACTAAAGGGATTCGCAGCATAGTAAATCAAAAAAATTCCTACGGATGCGAACAAGAAAGCCAAGATCTAATCTAGGAGATGTAATCAACGAGAGAGATAGATGAGATCTTCATACCCTTGAAGAAATCGCACAACGGAAACGTTCAACAGAACGTGGATGATGTAGTCGTACTAGCCTTCTCCTCCTCGCGATCCGATCCAATCCAACGCCGCAAGTGGCGGCGCCTCCGAGAGATGCACACGTACGGTGCAGCGATGTCTCCTCCTTCCTTGGTCCAGCAAGTATGGTGGAGAGATAGATTGGATCTGCAGCACGACGGCGTGGTGCTTATGGTGGAGAGTTTCTGCGGCAGGGCTTCGCCTACGCACAGTCGCGAGAGAGAGAGAGGTGGAGGGGCAGCAGTTGGACGGCGGCTAGGGTTGGAGTGGAGGGAGGCTGCACCCCTGCCCCTCCTTATATAGGAGGCTGGCCGGCTGCCTTGGCCCCTCCTCCAAGCCCTAGGGCGGCGGCCTAGGAGGAAGAGTGGGGGGCAAGTTTCCCCCCTCCTTCTGGAAGGTTCCCTTAGGGTTTCCCCTAAGGGCTGGCCGGCTGGGCCTTAGGAGCCTTGTGCGCCTGGCCCAAAGCGGCCAGGACACTTCCCCTTAGGCCCACACAGGCCTCCGACAAGTGGGCCCATGTTGGTCCCACTCCAGAACCTTCTAGAACCATCCGGTACAATACCGATAAACTCCGAAACGATTTCGGAATCCAAAAACTGCTTTCCTTTATATGAATCTTATTCTCCGGACCATTCCGGAACCTCTCGTGATGTCCTGGATCTCATCCGAGACTCCGAACAAAAACTCATTAACTAATTATCCATTCTATCCTAGCGTCGATGCACGTTAAGTGTGTGACCCTACGGGTTCGAGAATATGCAGACATGATTTTCTATCAATAATCAACAGCGGGATCTGGAAACCCATATTGACTCCCAAATATTCATCGATGATCATATCGGATGAACCACGATGCTAGGATTCAATTAATCCCGTATATGTATTCCCTTCGTCACGCGATATTTTACTTGTCCGAGATTCGATCGTCGGTATCGCCATACCTAGTTCAATCTCATTCACAGCAAGTACTTTACTCGTTCCGTAATCCGATATCACTTCATGATTAACTCCTTAACCACATGCTTGCAAGTGGTGTTGATATCGATTACCGAGTGGGCCCGATATCTCTCCGACTCGGGAGGGACAAATTCCATCTCGATACATACAACCCAACAAGTACTTTCCGATCACCTGAGAGACACCTTTATGATCACCCTCTCATAGGATGATGTTTGATGACCTCAAAGCTTTCTTCCGATATCAGGGAGTTGTATTATCTCATGGTCTAAGGAATACAATACTTGACATAGGAAAAAACTTCGCAAAGATGAACACGATGACATGATCTAATTGCTCTGCTTTATTTGGGTCTGTCCATCATATCATTCTCCTAATGATACGATCTCATTATTAATTGGCAACTCATGTCTATGGTTAGGAAACCTTAACCATCATTAATCAATGAGCTAGTCCATAGAGGCGTACTAGGGACACGGTGTTGTTCATAAACCACACAAGTATTAAAGTTTCCGCTTAATACAATTCTAGCATGGAATATAAACATTATCATGAACAAGAATTATAATAATAACATCTTTATTATTGCCTCTAGGGCATAATTCCAACAGGAAAGGCGCGGAGACCCAAAACACAACAGAGGGACAACGACGCAGAGTAGAGAGGAAAGGTACTCAAGAAGTATTACTCCACAGCTAGAGGAGGAGGAAGAAGACTTCGTGCAAGAAACACCGGAAGCAGCGCTGATAGCAGCACATGCATACCTACTAACCACGCGGCCAGAACCCGGAGATCCGCGGGAAGACATGCACCAAGCCGCAATATGAAGCCTCGGGATAGTGGAAGACAAGATCAGGGGAAAAGGTCCAGAGGCAAAGTCGACAAGCTACAAGGAGAGGCGAAAGGAGAAGTTCAAGCACAAAATCACACAAAACGAGTCTAGCGAGTCATCAAAAGAGGAAAGGCGACAAAAAAAGGAAGGAGGACGCAAGAAATATAATAGCGTAGGCTCGAGTAAATAAATCGCGCCACGCGTGGAGGGAAGAAAATTATGAGGACGACGAAAAAGAGATGGGCGTGTTGTGCTTTACCCGCAGGGTTCACAAAACGCGGGTACCCAAAGGATTTAAGTTACCGCACGACCAGCAAAAATATGATGGGTCGCAAGAACCTACCCTATGGTTATCGGATTACCTACAGGTAGTACAGATATTAGGGGGAACAAAAACGACAGCAATGCAAAGTTTGCAATTACACCTCACCGGCGCAGCACAGTCCTGGTTGAATACCCTACCCAATGAATCCATCGGAAGCTGGGGAGAACTCAAAAGCCAATTCGTAAGAGATTTCCGCTCGACATATAAGCGCCCAGCGTCACTGGAGGAATTCAAAGCGTGTGTGCAAAGGAAAGGCGAAACTCTACGTTCTTATATACAACGATGGAGTGTAATAAAAAACTCAGCAGAGGACGTCTCCGACGAAAGAGCAATAGACGCTTTTTCGGCTGGCCTTCATCGCTCAGACCTCGTGGAAGAGATAGGAAGAACAAGGCCAACAACAGTAGCCGAGTTAATGGAAGAAGCCAACAAATTCGCTGATGGAGAGGATGCATATAATAACAAAAGAGGACGTTCACCAGAAGTCGACAGAACAAGTAGACAGAGGAGAAGACACCGCAGTAGGGATAACCAAGGAAGGCGAAATCAGGTAGCCGCGGGGTACGAAGCAAAGGAAGAGGAAGGTTATGAAAATAGGAAGTTTCAAGCAAAAGGAGCAGAAAAACCAAGATACTCCGGCCCTTCGGCCGAAGACATGCTATATGGACCTTGTCGAATCCACTACGCGTATCTTGATGGAAAGAGAGTCTCAAACCACCAGATGAAGGATTGTAGAACTTTCCTGAGGTTACAAAGCGCCATGGGTTCAAGCCAAGGGGGATGGCAATGAGAAAAATACACAAGTCAAGGATATCAAGTACAAAGGCTAGCGAGGCACCTAGAGTCGAAAGTTTACATATTGGCAATGATTCAACCGGTGCCCAAGTCAAAGAAAGAGCGAAAGAACATATCCAGGCAAGTAAACCTAGCAATATCATCGCCACCAGCCACTACGGAGTACTTGCGGTGGTCAGATCAACCAATTAAGTTCAGCAGAGCAGACCACCCAAGGAAAGTTCCCAGGCCGGGCCACTCGCCAATGGTGTTAAAAGCGCAAATAGGAGGGTACGACATCGGGAGAGTATTCATGGATGCAGGAAGCGGCATAAACCTAATATATGCTAGAACCCTGAAGGCAATGTGTATCTCGCTGTCAAGCCTGAAGCCAACAGATTGTTCTTTCCATGGAGTAGTACCAGGAGCCGCAAATTACCCTCTGGGGAAAATAGAACTCGACGTCTGCTTCGGCAGTAGCAGCAACTATCGCAGGGAGAAGTTGGAATTTGAAGTTATGGACTGGCCCTCACAGTACCACGCAATTCTAGGGCGCCCAGCATTTGCAAAGTTCATGGCAGTACCTCACTACGCATATCTAACGCTAAAAATTCCAGGACCCAAAGGAACGATTACAGTACAAGGGAGCTTTGAAGTAGACAACACTTGCGACAAAGAATTCAATAGAATGGCGCAAACTTTTGGCATGACAGCAGAATATGAGAGGCTGAAAGGAGAAACCGATCATAATGTGCTACCCGACGTTGGACGATCCCTGCCAGATCAGGCTTTCGACACAACTCAGGACTCGAAGAAAATCCAGGTCCACCCTACGGACCCGAACAAGACAACATCGATTGCGGTAAACCTGGATCCCGCATAGGAAAGCGCGCTCATCGAGTTCCTCTGTGAGCACTGGGAAATCTTCGCCTGGTGTCCTTCAGACATGCCAGGGGTTCCCAGGGAACTCGTCAAGCACGCATTAAATGTAGATCCTAAAGCAAAGCCAGTCAAGCAACCATTGCGACGATTTGATGAACCCAAAAGGAAGGCGATAGCATCAGAATTGCACATGCTAGAAAACGCCGGATTTATCAGAGAAATAAAAACTTCGAGTTGGGTATCCAATCCAGTCATCGTACCCAAGAAAAACATAGACGTACAAAGAGTGTGTGTCGATTACACATCTCTCAATAAGCACTGTCCAAAGGATCCCTTCCCTCTACCCCGCATTGATCAGATAATTGATTCAACAGCGGGATGTGCAAGGCTTTCCTTTCTGGACGCATATTCTGGTTACAACCAGATCAAGTTGAAAAAAGAAGACGAAGAAAAGACAGCTTTCATTACACCATATGGGGTGTTTTGCTATCAAGTAATGCCTTTCGGCCTAAAAACTACAGGAGCAACTTATCAACGGATGATGCAAAACTGCCTTGGGAGCCAAATAGGACGCAACATCCAAGTCTATATTGACGATGTAGTCATTACCACAAGAAAGGAGGAATCCCTAATCAGCGACTTGGCAGAAACCTTTGACAACCTGAGCAGGTACAAGCTTAAGCTTAACCCGACAAAGTGTTCCTTCGGCGTATCGGCATGACAACTTTTAGGGTTCCTGGTGTCAGCACGAGGAATAGAGGTGAACCCAGAGAAGATCCAAGCAATTTTAACAATGGGGAAACCCACGAAACTACACGACGTACAAAAACTCGCAGGACGCGTCGCGGCACTAAGTCGTTTTGTTGCTCGATTGGGAGAGAAAGCACTCCCTTTCTATGCACTTATGAAGAAGTCAGATGATAAATTTGAATGGACAGAAGAAGCAGATGCAGCTTTGGTGTCGTCGTGGTGAAACAACATATGCCATGGGATGGCTTAAATGGGGGCCGAACTAGATGTTGGAGGATTCGGGGGAGGGGAACGAGCTGAGAAGCACGACAAAAAGAGACACAGATCTACCCAGGTTCGGGGCTCTCGTTAGGAGATAACACCCCTACTCCTGCTCTACTGGTTATATATTTGGATCGATGGAGTACACAACAATGGTGCTTCCAAGCTCCCTGCTAGAGGAGGAAGATAGACTGCTAAGCGTAAGAACACTCCAAGACCCACCCCTCACTAGGGCTCCCTGCGCCACCTTATATAGTGGTGGCCAGGGTTACAACGGTCACATGAGACCAGGAGACACCAACTACACTCCAAACAGGACATGCTGACGATGGCTGAGACCCTTGACTTTGCCCCTGATTGCTCTCGATGGGACTCCACATCCCTGTACGTTGTACTTCTTGGACTGTGACCTTACCACTGTGAGGTAAGGGTTGTACTTGTGCACAGTGAGGGTAGGTAAACCACCACTGTGCACCCTGTCAACATGATCCCCCTCCATACTTGGCAGAATCTCTCCTTGATTGTAGGGACATGACACCTTGGTTGACTTATATATCCCGGATATGACCGTTGGCCATATCCTGGACCTATATGCCGGATCAACGACCTATGAAGGTCGGGTAATCCGGCCTCCCTGCCCCTACACATCATATCAAATAAGTTAGGCCGGCATATCTATGCATATGCCGGCACTCCTCAACAAGTATCCCAGTTATACCGGCATATCTGAATAGCGGCCGGGATACACTTATATGCCGGTCTGGCTGAGACTCTTATATTCCAGCCAGACCCCACCTTGGTTAACCGACATAAAGTCAACTATATTCCTTGTATCTTTCTAGTCTCTTGACCCTACCGGGGGTCATCCCCCCGACATTTTGCGTAGCTGAAAAAAGTGCTTTCCACGCCACCAGTGCTGGTCGCACCAAAAGAAAAAGAGCTACTACTACTCTACATCGCCGCAACCCATCAGGTGGTGAGTACAGTATTAGTAGTCGAAAGAAGTGAAGAAGGAAAAGCCCACGGCGTCCAGAGACCGGTATATTTCATCGGTGAAGTACTTTCTCCGACAAAACAGAGGTATCCGCACTATCAAAAACTTACATATAGTGTCTTTACAACAGCACGAAAATTGCGGCAGTACTTTGCGGTGCACCCAATAATAGTGGTCAATAAAGCACCACTATCAAACATATTGAACAATCCTTCAGCAACAAGACGTGTCTCTTTATGGGGAATCGAATTATCTCCCATGGACATCACATATGAAAAAAGAAAGGCGATCAAGTCGCAAATCTTGCCAGATTTCACAGCAGAGTGGTTGGAGTTGCAAAGCACGGGACCGCCAGATTTATCGAATGTCTGGACAATGTACTTCGACGGTTCTAAAAGAATCCAAGGCGCAGGCGCAGGAGTAGTCTTGATATCACCACACGGTGACAAACTGAAATACGTTTTAAGGATGAGTTTTCCGCAGGCCTCTAATAATGAAGCAGAATACGAGGCCTTACTGCATGGAATGAAGATGGCCAAGGCGTGTGGAGCAACTCGTCTAAAAATATTCGGAGATTCAAACCTCGTCGTCCAACAAGTTATGAACAGATGCGACACAATCAATGACAACATGATGGCCTATAAGAACTTATATCACTATCTCGAAGGAACATTCGATGGGTGTGAAGTCTCGCACGTCAGCAGAAACAGCAATGAAGAAGCCAACAATCTGGCAAATATCGGGTCACAGTGCCTGCCTGTGCCATCTGGAGTCTTCTGGGAAGAAATAGTGGAAAGATCGATAAAAAGCGTCAAAAGTTCGACTACTGCAGTAGGCTCGGGGCTGGTGCGAAAAGTGACGAGAGTGCACCAGAACCCGAAGAAGTCATGATGATAGAAGAAGCCTGTATGCAACCATATCTCGCATACATGATAAATAAGAAGTTACCAGAAGATGCAGTGGAAGCCAAAAGAATAACTCGACGATCGAAAGCATTTGTCGTGTTGCAGGGGAAATTATACAAAAAGAGCATAACTGGCGTTCTGCAGCGTTGCGTAACGCCCCAAGAAGGACAAGTAATATTAAAAGATATACACGCCGAAGTATGTGGCCATCATGCTAGCAGCAGGGCAATCGCGGCAAAAGCGTTTCGAGCAGGATTCTATTGGCTAACAGCCATCAAAGACGCAAAAGATATAGTTCGAAAGTGTGAAGCCTGTCAAAGATTTACGTCTTGACCACACGCGCCAACAGCAGAGTTACAGCCAATACCATTGTTCTGGCCCTTTGCACTATGGGGCCTCGATATGGTAGGGAAGTTGCACAAATCCTAGCCAGGAGGGCATGTTTACATGCTAGTGACAGTCGACAAATTTACCAAGTGGGTGGAAGCGGCCCCGGTAACAACTCAAGATTCGACAGAGCAATCAATTTCATTAAGTCAATAGAGTTTCGTTTTGGTGTACCATACTGCATCATCATGAACAACGGGACAAACTTCACTTCAAAGGAATTCAAGAATTACTGCGAAGGTTTGGGAATCAAACTCAAGTTTGCATCCGTAGCACATCCGAAGACAAACGGGCAAGTCGAAAAAGCCAATGGCCTAATATGCAACGGGATAAAAAAGAGGCTCTTAGCACCTCTCGAGAAAGCCAAGAGTGCTTGGGTAGATGAACTGCCCTCCATTCTTTGGAGTTTAAGAACAACGCCTAACGCAGCTACTCAAGAAACTCCTTTTTTCCTGGTCCACTGCGCAGAAGCCGTGCTTCCAGTCGAGATTACACACGAAGCTCCAAGAGTGACGGCATACGACGAAGTAACCTCAACAGAAGCGTTACAAAAGGACGTCGATGCACTGGATGAAGCAAGAGATAAAGCACTGGAAAGAGTCACGCAATATCAACAGAGCCTGCGGAACTACCACAGTAGTCGAGTTCGTCCGCGATCCTTTGTGGTGGGAGATTTAGTCTTACGACTCAAGCAGGACAGCCACGGCAAGTTAGAGTTCCCTTGGGTAGGACCTTACATCGTCACATAAGTAATACCAGGAGGAGCTTATCGGCTACAAGACAAAAAAAAACAGGAAAAGACGAAAGCAACCCGTGGAATGCGGAGCAGCTACGGCGTTTTTACGCATAGAAGAAATCTAGTGACATCAGTATCTTCGAGTTGACCCTCTGAATCCAGGACATGAGGCCATAGGTCGGGTTCCTTGGGTTAAATCGACAAATTGTACAAATATTTTACTTTTCCACTCGGGGGCTTTAACCCTCGGGTCGTACGAAAGAAAGTTCAATACAATATGGAGATTTTTAAAGACATACTACTACGTTGTGCGACAACCCGATATTCTTCAAACAATATAAGTTCAAAAGAACCCGATAATATATATAGCATACCTCGGAACAACGATTTGTTCCCATGGTCTAACAAATGCAAGCATAAAAACCAAATACGATTATTCATTACATCTAGCACGACAACAAGGCAACTCGAAAAGGAGATTCTAGTGGAAGTGTACTTCAGCCTCATACTCCTTCTGGCATTGAGTACAGTCGAAGATCTTCACATCAAACTTCGACGTACCAATATGATAGTCGAAGGACATGAAGAAACCTCGCTGGATGTCGTGATCATCCACAAACTGGGACCAGCCGCCCTTGAAGTATTGTTCGCCAGCACCGTCATACCAGACTTCCACCTCGTAGGGAGTTCCTCCCCCGAAGTGTTCACGAAGAATTGCTTCACGCAACTCCCGCCCATCCATGAACTTGGTGAACTTTAGCGGCAGCCGTTGAATTTCATGGCACTGCGCGCCGGCAATACAGAAAAATGAGTATATCCTCGGCTGAGGAGGAGAGGTGTTACCAGGAGGTGTGCTTGGACCTGGGATAGCGCGAGGCACCTTTGGTTTATTCTTACTCTCGACAGGGCGGCCGGGATGACGCTTCACTGGAACAGACGATGAAGATCCTACAGCATCTGGCGCTGTCTTATTCTTGCTGCCACGAGGGCGGCCGCGACCCCGCGGCGCCGTCGGGGAGCCGAGGTTCAGACGGGACCCATCTGCATCAGCCATGGAGACAAGTTGACAGAAAAGAAACCCTAGATAAAGAAGAAGATTATGCGGCAGAGGAGGAATCTGCTTAGGGTTTTTACCCTCGCCAAGTGTGCTTTATTTATAAGCACATAGTAACGGGCCTCCACGAAAACAAGGCCCATAAAATATTTACAAAGGAGTTAAATTCTGCACATAGCAGACGATAATAAAAAGAATATCAAAGAAAGTACGGGAAACCTCGCCTTGGACTCGGGGACTTATGACTTCAAGGGAAAAAGAAAAGGTAATGAGTATACTAGGAAGAATTTATATCCTTTGAGCCTATGCCCGGGAAAAATTTCTCGGCTATAGCCTCGGGGGCTACTCCCATCGGGAGCGCTGAGCGCGCACCCGATAGAGAATAGAAAAGTAGCAATAAAGATGAAGAAGTTACGGTTAAAGAGTTACTGGATACGGTATGAGTCACCAAACATTTCGACAATAATGAAATTTCGACTACATAGTCGACGAAATATAGAGCGATTACTCCCATCGGGAGCTACTCATGAGAAGTTAATATAAATTCAAAAGATTTTGGATATTGCATCAGTCAAATAAAGACTGTGACATATGATTCTCGAGTTGCGTTATCGCAACGAAACTTGAATGCCGTGATTTATCACGAAGGTAAGACCCCGGGATCCGTCCTGTGTGGCCTAGTATACACACATGGATGCGCTCTACTGGTATGTATCCGTGTCCACGACGCGAAGAAAATCCTGGTGGACGCACTGGGTACCCTGAGAACTACTGGGATTCATTCTTTGTAAGTCCTAAATGCGGCAAAAGAGTGGGTTTGACCGGTCTTCCGAATTCAAGTTCAAGGGGATTGAATTTGAAGTAGGTGGCAAGTATCTGTTCCGGCGGTTAACTGACCTCTTGATCCGTCAGAGTTGTCAGGCTTGTTCATCAAAATCCCTTGCGAGATATTATCATGGAAATAAGTCGAAAGACCAAGTCGAAGATTTGAAGATATGAAGAAATCGAAGAACTGATCAAGTCAAAGATTTAAAGATTAGAGATTCAACCCGAATCTGCAATTCTGGTAGAATCTCAGGGGCTACTGACAAGGTTATAGCTAATAGAGCCCGCTAGTTGAGTACCCTTGAGGCCCGTTAAGCTAGGCCCAATTGTAATAATAGTTGAGATACGAGTTCTTACTGTATGTCGATATTGTAATCTGTATCGGACCCTGCCCGATCCTCGAGACCTGGCCACCTATATATAGGGGCCAGGAGGGGACGGTGTAGGCCAGATTGAAAGCAAGCAAGGTTCAACACCCAAGTTTACTTTTGATATACACCTGTTTCGACTAACTTCACCTTCGAGTTCATCCAATGCCCTATCTCCCCGATCCTAAGTCCTTCATCTAGGACATTTGTCGAGTTAACCCTCGTCAGGTGCCCTTAATAAATCTCCACTCACAAACCTTCCTCTTAGTTAATAAAAATGATAAATCTTTTATCTCGGAAAGTGTCTTTGACACATGGGCACTAGTAATCACTCCATTTTTAGATCTTTTAAAATTTTAAAATCTCATACTTTGATGCCTCCAAAAATTATGGTGTTAAACATATAGAAAGATATATACAAAAGGAGTGTACACAAAAAAAGTCCCATTGAAAAATATTTAATATTTTGAGTAATACAAAAAGAAATTTTTTAGACAAAAAGATATACTTTTTTACTACTTTTTACTATCAGAAATTAGTTTTTTTATATTTCACAAAATACAACGTTTTTTTAACATGACTTTTTTACATACTGACAAGGGTATAGATAATAGAGCCCGTCAGTTAAGTATCCCTGAGGCCTGTTAAGTTAGGCCCAATTGTAATATTAGTTGAAATACGAGTTCATGTCGTATATCGGTCTTGTAATCTGTGTCGGATCCCACCTGATCCTCGAGACCTGGCCATCTATATATAGGGGCCATGAGGGGACGGTGTGGGACAGGTTAAAAGCAAGCCAGGTTCTATACCCACGTTTACTTTCATAGCCACCTTGTTTGACTGAGTTTACCTTCGAGTTCATCTGACGCCCTACTTCCTCGATCCTAAGTCCTTCATCTAGGACATTTGTCAAGTTTAACCCTCGTCAATTGGCGCCGACCGTGGGGAGTCTGGGCGTCAGAATCATGAATTCGATGGCTTTTTCGCTTTTAGCCAATAGCAATCCAGAAATCGACGAAAATCAAGAGATGGAACTAACGTTCGGAAGTTTAAGCTTCTACATCGGACCTTCGGGTTCAGCTCGCCTTTTGGATCCGACGAAATCAATTCCGTCGGCAAGCAAAACCGAGAGAATCACAGCATCTGGATCATCTGTAGGCTCTTCTAGCGAGGCAAACTCGCCAGTCAGCTCAGCAACAACAGAAAATCTGCAGGAAAAATTCGAGGAACCCGACAAAACCGGGCAAAAGACCATCGTAGAAGCAGCAGTGGACAAATCAAGGGACATCGCCAGCGGAAGCAGCGGCGTCTCCAGAAGCATACACCAATTATGCGTCATCATCACTGAAGCAGCAGAAGAAGAAAACAATCACGCTGGCAACAAGGAGGTCGACATGCAAGTCGACAAAATAAGGAGCAATGGCAAGAAAGAGAAGGAGAAAGTGCATGTTTCAGCCGGAGAGTGGAGAATGATCATGACAGCTATCAA
The DNA here is from genome assembly GCA_007115705.1 of Dactylis glomerata. Classification (NCBI taxonomy): domain Eukaryota; kingdom Viridiplantae; phylum Streptophyta; class Magnoliopsida; order Poales; family Poaceae; genus Dactylis; species Dactylis glomerata. Next base: position 1,675,296 of record QXEO01002113.1, read on the forward strand.
CCACAGGACTGGTGTACCCACAGATTCAAGAAGAGAAGTTTTAATGGGATACCAATACGCGCTACACCAGCGCAAAAAGAAGTTAAGGCAGGAAAGAGACATGATTATGACAAGCTCAGATTACAACAGCACATCAAGTGAAGGATATTGGAGTGAATATAGCAATTCATCAGAGTCCAGCATGGAGAGACATAGAGACCCAAAGCACAACAGGAGGACAACAGCACAGATAAGAGAGGAGAGCTACGTGAAAAGTCAAAGCCCATAGCAGTCAGAAGAGGAAGAAGATTTCGTTCAAGAAACACCAGAAGCAGCGTTGGTAACAGCACAGGCATACCTACTAACCACACAACCAGAGCCTGGAGATCCACGAGAGCACATGCATCAGGCCGCAATACGAAGTCTCGGGTTGGTAGAAGACAAGTTGATGGGAAAGCTTCCAAAGGAAAAGGTGACACATCAAAAAGAAAGGCGAAAAGAAGAATTCAAGCGCAAATCCTCGCGAAACGAACCCAATGATTCATCAGAAGATGAGAGGCGACAAAAAAGGAGGGAGGACGAAGGAACATAATAGCACAAGCACGAGTAAACAACTCACGCTATGCGTGGAGAGAGGAAAACTACGAAGATGATGAAAAAGAGATGGGCGCATTATGCTTTACCCGCAGGGTTCGCAAAACGCGGGTACCCAAAGGTTTCAAGTTGCCACACGATCAAGAAAAGTATGATGGGTCGCAAGAGCCCACTCTATGGTTGTCAGATTACCTAAGCAGTACAGATACTAGGAGGAACAAGAGCAACAGCCATGCAAAGTTTACAGTTACACCTCACCGGCGCAGCGCAGTCCTGGTTAAATACCCTACCCAACGACTCTATTGGAAGTTGGGGAGAACTAGAGAATCAATTCGCAAGAAATTTTCCCTCAACACATAAGCGCCCAACATCGCTGGAAGAAATCAAGTCGTGCGTACAGCAGAAAGATGAAACCCTACGCTCTTATATACAACGCTGGAGTGTAATCAAAAACTCAGCAGAAGACGTCTCCGGCGAAAGAGCAATAGACGCTTTTTTGAGTTGCCTTCGTCGTTCGGACCTAGTGGAAGAAATAGGGAGAACAAGGCCAAGGACAATGTCTGAGTTAATGGAAGTAGCCAACAGATTTGCCGATGGAGAAGACGCGTATAACAACAAAAGGGGGCGTTCACCAGAAGTCGACAAAACAAGCAGGCAAAGGCGAAGATACCGCAATGGCGACAACCACGGGAGGTGAAATCAGGTAGCCGCAGGATATGACAGAAGGAATGAAGAAGGCTATGAAAATATCGAATTTCCAACGAGAGATGGTAGGGGAAAGGAGAAGCCAAGGTACTCAGGTCCTTTGGCAGAAGATATGCTATATGGTCCTTATCGCATCCATTATGCTTACCTAGATGGGAAAAGAGTTTCCAACCACCACATGAAGGATTGTAGAACCTTCCTAAGGTTGCAAAACGCCATGGATTCAAGCCAAGGAACACGACAGGGAGGAAAAAGCACGAGTCAAGGATATCAAATGCAGCGACTCGCAAAGCAACTGGAGTCAAAGGTATATATATCAGCAATGATTCAACCAGTACCAAAGTCAAAGAAAGAAAGGAAGAGCATATCTAGACAGGTCAACCTGGCAATATCATCACCACCAGCTACTACAGAGTATCTAAAGTGGTCCAATCAACCAGCGAGATTTAGCAGAGCAGACCACCCAAGGAAAGTACCCAGGCCAGGGCACGCACCAATGGTACTAAAGGCGCAAATAGGGGGATACAACATCGGGAGAGTATTCATGGATGCAGGAAGCGGCATAAACCTGATATATGCAAGAACTCTGAAGGCAATGTGCATTTCACTAGAAAGTCTAAAGCCAATAGATTGTTCTTTCCATGGAATAGTACCAGGAAGCACAAACTACCCTCTCGGGAAAATAGAACTCGACGTTTGCTTCGGCAGCAGCAACAATTACCGAAGAGAAAAGCTGGAGTTCGAAGTTATGGATTGGCCTTCATAGTATCATGCAATCCTGGGACGCCCAGCATTTGCAAAGTTCATGGCAGTACCACACTACACATATCTCACGCTCAAAATCCCAGGACCCAAAGGAACGATCACGGTATAAGGCAGTTTTGAAGTATCCAACACGTGTGACAAAGAATACAATAAACTGGCGCAAACTTTCGGCATGACAGCAGAGTACGCGAGACTAAAAGGTGAAACCGACCACAACGTGCTACCCGACGTCGGGCGATCCCTGTCAGACCAGGCTTTCAATGCAACTCAGGACTCGAAGAAAATCCAGGTCCACCCTACGGACCCGAACAAGACTACCTCTATAGCAGTAAACCTGGATCCCGCATAGGAAAGCGCGCTCATCGAGTTTCTCCGTGAGCGCTAGGAAATCTTCGCCTGGTGTCCTTCAGACATGCCAGGGGTTCCCAGGGAACTCGTCGAGCATGCACCAAACATTGATCCCAAAGCAAAGCCAGTCAAACAACCATTGAGAAGATTTGATGAACCCAAAAGGAAAGCAATAGCATCCGAGCTACCCAGACTCGAAAATGCAGGGTTCATCCGAGAAATCAAAACATCGACTTGGGTATCTAATCCAGTTATAGTCCCCAAGAAAAACACAGATGTGCAAAGAGTGTGTGTCGACTATACATCTCTCAACAAGCATTGTCCAAAGGATCCTTTCCATCTACCTCGCATTGATCAGATAATTGACTCAACAGTAGGGTAAGCAAGGCTTTTCTTCCTGGATGCATACTCTGGCTACAACCAGATAAAGTTGAAGAAAGAAGACGAGGAAAAAACAGTTTTCATAACACCTTACGGCGTGTTCTGCTACCAAGTCATGCCTTTTGGCCTAAAAAACGCAGGAGCAACCTACCAGAGGATGATGCAAAATTGCCTCGGAAGTCAAATAGGATGAAACATCCAAGTCTACATCGACAACGTGGTCATTACCACAAGAAAAGAGGAGTCACTAATTAGTGATTTAGCAGAAACCTTTGACAACTTAAATAGGTACAAGCTCAAGCTTAACCCGACAAAATGTTCTTTTGGGGTATCTGCAAGACAACTCCTAGGATTCCTAGTATCTGCAAGAGGAATAGAAGCAAATCCAGAGAAGATCCAAGCAATATTAACAATGGGTAAGCCCACAAAGTTGCACGATATGCAGAAGCTCGCAGGACGCGTTGCGACACTAAGTCGATTCGTTGCAAGACTAGGAGAAAAAGCGCTCCTTTTCTATGCATTGATGAAAAAATCAGACGACAAATTCGAGTGGACAGAAGAAGCGGACACAGCCTTCGCGCAACTCAAAAAAGTGCTTTCCACACCACCGGTGTTGGTCGCACCAAAAGAAAAGGAGCCACTACTACTATATATTGCAACAACACATCAAGTGGTGAGCACAGTATTGGTAGTCGAAAGAAACGAGGAAGGGAAAGCTCATGGAGTCCAACGACTAGTGTATTTTGTCAGCGAGGTACTATCTCCAATGAAGCAAAGGTATCCGCACTATCAGAAACTCGCATACAGCATTTTTACAACAGCATGGAAAATACGGCAGTATTTTGTGGTCCACCCAATCATAGTGGTCAACGAAGCGCCACTATCCAATATATTGAACAATCCTTCAGCAACAGGACGTGTCTCCTTGTGGGGAATCGAGCTATCGCTCCTGGACATCACGTATGAAAAGCGAAAGGTGATTAAGTCTCAAATTTTACCAGATTTCACAGCAGAGTGGCTGGAGTTACAAAATACAGGGCCACCAGATTTATCGAGTGTGTGGACAATGTACTTCGACGGGTCAAAAAGAATCCAAGGCGCAGGAGTAGGGGTAGTCCTGATATCACCACAAGACGACAAGTTAAAATATGTCCTAAGGATGAGTTTTCCTCAAGCTTCTAATAATGAAGCCGAATACGAGGCGCTTCTTCATGGGATGAAAATGGCCAAAGCGTGCGGAGCAACTCGACTGAAAATATTTGGAGATTCAAATCTCATCGTTCAACAAGTGATGAACAAATGCGACGCCATCAGTGACAACATGACAGCATACAGAAACTTATAGGGATTTCTATTTTTGTGCCCTCAGGTCATTAGTTGTACTCAGTTTTCCCCATCTCGTTAGTTTTTCCTCAGTTTTCCCCAAGCCGTTGTCTGAAACCCTCAGACGGAGCTCGGACGGGAGGATTCCCGTTAAGTTGACCGTTTCCGTGCGGACGTGTGGGGCCGCGTCGTGTGGGGCCGCGTCGCGTGGGGCTGGTAGAAAGGGACCGCGTGGGACAGGACGAGACCGCGTTTGGTTGTACATGAGAGCTCGGTTCTGTCTCTCTCGGGCCAAATTGGCATTGACTTTTCAGAGCGCCTTTTCAGAGCGCCTTTTTCCCCTCTCTCTCTGTAAACAGTTCTCTCTTTTTTCACCAAATTAGTATCAAATCTAGAGAAGCTTCTATTTCTGTCTTTCTTCAATGATTGCTGCCTTTTGGCCCTCGTTTTTTGCCCAATGTGGTAACAAATCTAGAAGCTAATCTAGAAGCTAGTATAGTATAATAAATAAAATGCATACAGCAGCCAAAAGAAGCCAATAACGATGTTAATGTTCACGACAAACTAAGTTGAAAATAATATAAGACGCAATGTATGCCCAACATGAAGGTTCTTCATTCTTCATCATATATTTCGGAGTCGCTACAATTCATGAGATGAAGGAAATATTCACTGAACTCCTTCCGTCTGCAGTGTGCAGCCAATAGATCCTCCAAACGGTATGGCCTTTGTTCTATTTTCATACCGTCGGAATCTAATCTATCCACATGTCGTGGCCACTCATCCCAGGCCTTTCTATCATCAAAGTACTGTCTGATATAACCGCCCTCGTAGTAGATGCAGCAGGTCGAACTGTCGGGTGCACTCTGGTGTCGACGGAGATACACCGTTTATAACTGATGAAGAAGGCACGACTGCCAATGTTGACGGCATGGAGAGAGAGGCTCTCAGTGTCCACACGGTACACCAATGGTTGACCTTCCTCCAAATGCCTGTTGCCAGTGCTGCCGCCGAATAACACAAGCAGCAGATCACCATCAGACTCCACAAGGTAGAACTTGTCATTTCCAAGTTCTGGAAATGAAAATAGTGTCTCCATGTTGATAGTGCTCGCGTGCTTCTCCAACTGGACATTGTTGGTGCACACTAATGTTCCGAACTCAAAATTGTTCACAGCTATTGCATACAATTCACCATTGAACGGGGTAAGGCAACGCAGAGAATCGTCCTCGATCGAAAATCTTCCTTCTCCCCAATCTTCTACATCTATATCCTTAGTAGGAGAACTCTCATCGACCCAAGCAATTTCATTGGGGTAACCTGCGCAAATGAAGACCATAGTCGGGGACTTCATTACAGCGACTGACTCCACAATCATAGATGGCATCTGAGCCTCAAACATAGCGTTCAATGTCTTTGTGAGTGGGTTCAGAAGCCGTATCTTGTGCGGCTGGTTCCTCTGGGCAAGCACGATGATGCCACGGTAAAAGCCGACAAAGTAGTATCTAAAAGGGAGTTGATGAAGATAACATTCAGCACTAAGATGTTTACGATTGAAAATAAAAATAGACTAACTCTATAGATATGGAGGAATTTGAACCTTGCATGAACTTCCGTTAGATCGATGGTGACGTAGCGGGATGTGCGAAGGTTGAGGAAGGAGAACTCAGCGGCGTGTGGAAGGGCGTGTTCTACCACGATCCATTCATGCAGGTGCACGTCGGGCTCAGGTAGATCTGAGCGCCAATTTGTACAAACTTGCCTCAAAGCAGCGTAGGTGTCCACGTACTCCTCGTTCGCCAGTAAGCAGTCGCCGATCTTGTGAAGTGGTCCGTCACCCTTAAGAGAGGCCCAGTTCACGGAGGCGCCGCGCTTGGATGCGCCGCCCTCGGATGCGACGGGCTCGGCGGCGACGGGCTCGGATGCGACGGGCTCGGAGGCGATGGGCTCGGGGGCGACGGCCGCCGGCGCATTCTATTGGATAATTAGGCACAATTTCCATGATTAATTCCATAATATTAAACATGACAATACCAGCTACTACCACATGTAACTCGAACATACTAGATGTGCTAAACATCAAGATGAACAGAAACAAGTAGCAGCTAAACATGTACTCGCAGAACATGATGAACAAACGAACAACAGTCAACCGCACGTACCGTTCATTTGCAGATGTAGTCGTTGCAGTATCGTTGTTGATCACAACGTTGGAGTAGACCGGTCGAAGCAGACGGCGATGAAGACGGCAGTAGGCTGCACCGCCCAACTTGGATGGAAGACGACCCGTGATGAAGAGCTTGAGCAGTCGCGCAGAGCGCTTCCCAAAAACCTAATTCGCCCTCTCCCGTACAGGATCGCAAAGGTGAGTGGTTCCGGAGACCTGCTCTCCCGTTCGCCGGTGCACGCCGGCGCTCGGGATGGAGTAGACTACGGAGGCGGCGCAAGCAGCGAGAGGTGGCAAAACCCTAGATTGGTTTCAGGTGTGTACGGCGTGTAGCCGGGCAAGGGTTTATATAGGCGGCGCAGCAGAGAAACCCTAGGCAACGTGGGCCACGCCCACGTCGCACGCCGCCCGAGTCGGTTACAGCAGCCCACGATCCGGGAGCGACCCGAACCGGCTAGCTGTGACGCGTCCGTCAAGGACTCGGTCAAACGTTCGGTTTTCCTGTGCAGCAAAAAGATAAGCACGGCTCCGAGGCTCAATTCCGCAAAACGCGGCGCGCGCGCGTCATGACGTGTCGTGTCGTGTCATGTCGAGACGAGACGAGACGAGCGAGGAGGAGGAGGAGCGCGTGTGTGTCACTTCTCTTCTCACTCACTTACCAAGTGGTGCAACACCCCACCTTATATGTTGGTCTACATCTCTCCCAACTTTCCATGTGGGACTAAACTTAGCTCCCACCCCTTGCCTTTGTGCAGCCAAAAACTTGGGCTGCATTCCAAATGGGCTCACACACATGGGCTTTGAGATTTCTAGGAATTTCTGAAATCTATTATGGGCTCATAAGAAAAGGCCCAATATTTCAACAATCCCCCACCAGATCTCAAATGCCCATTTAGAGATTTGCCAAACCTCACTACTTGTTTATATACCAGTGTTTCAGCAGAGACTGTTAAGTTGAACTTCCGCCTAGAACCTTAAGCTACGTCTATCAGCAACTTGAACAATGGACTACGCCTTGAATTGCAAGTTTTGTGCATCAAGATTTCACTCAAAGTCATAACTAGTACATGGCTGCCAGTAGCCTACCCCGCGGGTTGGAGCATATGCGTCGTACTCCATGGTCTCTTCATGAGTTTACTAGAGATCACCCAAATCTCATAGACTGCGACGTTTAACAGTCGGACTCATATAGGTGTGTTCTTTCAAGAATGCTCTGTAGGACAGCATCTTTGCTAATCATAGCCAACAGAAACACATTAAGGCATGTTGCCAACCTGCCTTACAGATTTTGAGAGTTTTGCATCTTCACATAGAGAGGGTTACAGAATACTCTCCTCAGTTAAACCACTAGCTTGTTTTCCCAGGTCCTAATTCACGGGATCTCCGATCACAAAGGTTGGGTTACCGCTATGGCGTAACATCTATGGGTCTCAAACCCATCTCCCTCGATGCACTATCTATCACATTGCGTGATAACCCCTTAGTAAAGGGATCTGCCAGGTTTTTGTCTGTTTGAATATACGTAACAGTTATTACTCCGGAGTTTCGCAATTTCCTGACAGACTTCAAACGTCTTTTAACGTGTCTTGATGACTTCGCGTTATCCTTAGAATTGTTCACTTTGACAATAACTGTTTGATTGTCACAATTCAAGAGGATGGCCGGCACAGGTTTTTCAACCGCCGGCAAGTCCATCAAGAGCTCACGCAGCCATTCCGACTCTACAGTGGCTGTGTCTAAAGCAGTAAGTTCTGCTTCCATGGTTGACCTCGTCAATATGGTTTGCCTACATGATCTCCATGATACAGCGCCACCTCCAAAGGTAAACACATACCCACTAGTGGCTTTGATATCATCTACATCAGAGATCCAATTTGCATCACTATATCCTTCAAGCACAGCAGGGTGCCCTGAATAGTGAATCCCGTAACTCATTGTACCACATAGATAGCGCATGAACCTTTCAAGTGCATGCCAATGATCAATACCCGGGTTTGACATGAACCTACTCAACTTGCTCACAGCAAAAGAGATGTCAGGTCTTGTCGCGCTCGCTAAGTACATGAGTGAACCAACGATCTGAGAATATCTCAGTTGATCTGTTGGTTCGTTCTTGTTCTTACGTAATATCACACTGGGATCATAAGGTGTTGGAGAAGACTTGCCATCAATAAAGCCAAACCGGCTTAAGATCTTCTCAACATAGTGGGATTGCGATAAAGTAATCCCACTCTCGTTCTTATTCAGCTTGATGTTCAGGATCACATCAGCTTCTCCCAGATCTTTCATATCAAAGCACTTTGACAAGAAAGACTTGACCTCATGTATTACTTTCATGTTTGTACCAAAGATGAGAATATCATCAACGTACAAACACAATATAACACCTTCGCCCCCACCATGGCGATAGTAGACGCACTTGTCAGCCTCATTAACGACAAAGCCAACCGAAGTTAAAGTTCTGTCAAACTTCTCATGCCATTGCTTAGGTGCTTATTTCAGGCCATATAAAGATTTTAGCAACTTGCACACCTTTCTCTCTTCACCTTTTACCACAAATCCATCAGGCTGATCCATATAGATTTCCTCTTCCAACTCCCCATTAAGGAAAGCTGTCTTTACGTCCATTTGATGAACGATAAGACCATAGGAGGCAGCCATGGAAAGTAGTACTCGAATGGTGGTTAGTCTTGCGACAGGTGAATAGGTGTCAAAGTAATCTTCGCCTTCTCTCTGTGTGTAGCCTTTCGCTACAAGTCTCGCCTTGTACTTCTCAATAGTACCATCAGGTCTTAGCTTCTTCTTGAACACCCACTTGCAGCCCACAGGCTTACAGCCATGGGGGCGCTCTGATAATTCCCATGTTCCATTAGAAAGAATCGAGTCCATCTCATTTTGGACAGCTTCTTTCCAATCATCTGCATCTGGTGATGCATATGCCTCAGCAATGGACTTGGGAGTATCATCCACAAGGTACACAATGAAATCATCACCAAAGGACTTTGCAGTCCTCCGTCTCTTGCTCCTTGTAGGAGCTTCATTGTCATCCTTCTCATGAACGTTCTCAAAAACGTTCTCATGTGGTTGCTCAAAATAATTATCAGATGCACTAGATTCAGGAATTATCTCAGAAGAAAATCTAGCAGTGCTATGCATATCTTTCATAGGAAACATATTCTCAAAAAATGTTGCATCACGAGATTCCATTATAGTGTCAACATGCATATCAGGTACCTCGGATTTAACTACTAAAAATCTATAGCCAATGCTCCGCTGAGCATAACCTAGAAAGATGCAATCCACAGTCTTTGGTCCGAGTTTGCGTTTCTTTGGGATGGGAATGTTGACCTTCGCCAAGCATCCCCAAGTGCGCAAATACGAAAGTGATGGCTTTCTCCCAACCCACTCCTCATAAGGGGTTTTATCTTTATTCTTGTTAGGAACTCTATTCAGGACATGACATGCAGTCAACAAAGCCTCCCCCCACCATGCCTTTGATAAACCAGCAGTGTCGAGCATGGAATTCACCAAATCAGACAGAGTGCGGTTTTTCCTCTCGGCCACCCCATTAGATTGGGGCGAGTAGGGAGGCGTCCTCTCATGAATAATACTGTGTTCCTCACAGAATTCATCAAAGATTTTAGGAAAATACTCTCCACCACGATCCGACCTCAGACGCTTGATCTTTCTCTCTAGTTGATTTTCAACTTCGGCCTTATAAATTTTAAAGTAGTCTAAAGCTTCATCTTTAGTTCGCAACAAGTAAACGTAGCAAAATCTAGTCGCATCATCAATCAATGTCATGAAATATCTCTTTTCACCTTTTGTCAACACACCATTCATCTCGCATAGATCAGAATGTATGAGTTCTAGAGGTGCCAAGTTTCTCTCCTCGGCCGCCGTATGAGGCTTACGAGGTTGCTTCGATTGCACACAACTATGGCACTTAGAACCTTTGGCAATAGTGAATTTCGGAATTAAACTCATGCTGGACAACCGAGACATCAAACCAAAATTAATGTGACATAAACGAGAATGCCAAACACTGGTATCATCATTAACACCGCCACAAATATGGTTCACGGATTTATTACAGAAATCTGAAAGTGAAAAGCGGAACAAGCCTCCGCACTCATAGCCTTTTCCAATAAATTGTCCATGCTTGGAAATGACTACCTTATTCGACTCTAAAATAACCTTAAACCCATCTCTGCAGAGAAGGGAACCGCTAACAAGATTCTTGTTCATAGAACGGACATGCTGCATGTTCCTCAGCTGCACGATCTTCCCCAAAGTGAACTTCAGATCTACCGTGCCAACACCACGAACAGAGGCATGTGACCCATTGCCCATTAGGACGGAGGAATCCCGTGCGGCCTGGTAAGAAGTGAACATAGAGATGTCAGCACACACATGATTGTTAGCACCCGTATCAATCCACCAAGAGGGAGATTGAAATACCGAAAGAACAGTAAATAGATTACCATACCCATCAGTATTGCTAGCAGTCACGACGTTGACATTCTTGGCCCTTTTCCCTCTGCGGTCTGCGCGTTCTGGGCAGTCCTTGGAAAAGTGGCCGGGCTCTCCACAAGTGAAACAAGTCAGATCACTCCTGTCCCTGTTCGGCTTCTTCTTCTTGAAGGTTGTAGTCTTTACAGGCTTGTTGAAAGAGGGCTTGAAGTTCCCTTTATTCTTGCCTGAGGATTTGCCTTTCTGCTGGACAAAGTTAGCAGTAGCATGACCCTCTCCTTTCTCAGTAGTGTCCTTAGCACGAGCCTTCTCCTCAACATCAAGGGACGCTATCAAATTTTCAACTGATATCTCCTGTCTCTTGTGTTTGAGAGCTGTGGCGAAGTTCCTCCATGAAGGGGGCAACTTAGCAATAATGCAACCCGCCACAAACTTGTCGGGTAAGGCACACTTAAGGCGTTCGAGCTCTTTGGCAATGCATTGTATCTCATGAGCTTGTTGAACCACAGGAAGGTCCTTAGTCATCTTAAAATCATGAAAGCTCTCCATGATGTACAGTTCACTGCCAGCATCTGCAGCACCAAACTTGGCGTCCAGTGCGTCCCAGAGCTCCTTCCCGTCTTTTATGTGCATAAACACATCACACAGACGGTCAGCAAGAATGCTCAGAATGCATCCCACAAAGATAGTATTGGCTTCCTCGAACTTTTTCTGATCATCCTCAGACATAGTTCCTTCAGGTTTGCCTTTACTAATCTGGAACACTTTCATCGTGGTCAGCCAAAGCTCAGCTTTGTACTGCCACCTCTTGAAGTGCACACCGGTAAATTTATCCGGCCTCAGTGCATCGGTAAAACCAGCCATTGATAATTCAGGAAATTGCCTACAATTAGGTTTTTGGATTGTTGGATAATTAGGCACAATTTCCATGATTAATTCCATAATATTAAACATGACAATACCAGCTACTACCACATGTAACTCGAACATACTAGATGTGCTAAACAGCAAGATGAATGGAAATAAGTAGCAGCTAAACATGTACTCGCAGAACATGATGAACAAACGAACAACAGTCAACCGCACGTACCGTTCATTTGCAGATGTAGTTGTTGCAGTAACATTGTTGATCACAATGTTGGAGTAGACCGGTCGAAGCAGACGGCGATGAAGACGGTGGTAGGCTGCACCGCCCGACTTGGATGGAAGACGACCCGTGATGAAGAGCTTGAGCAGTCGCGCAGAGCGCTTCCCAAAAACCTAATTCGCCCTCTCCCGTACAGGATCGCAAAGGCGAGTGGTTCCGGAGACCTGCTCTCCCGTTCGCCGGTGCACGCCGGCGCTCGGGATGGAGTAGACTACGGAGGCGGCGCAAGCAGCGAGAGGTGGCAAAACCCTAGATTGGTTTCAGGTGTGTACGGCGTGTAGCCGGGCAAGGGTTTATATAGGCGGCGCAGCGGAGAAACCCTAGGCAACGTGGGCCACGCCCACGTCGCACGCCGCCCGAGTCGGTTACAGCAGCCCACGATCCGGGAGCGACCCGAACCGGCTAGATGTGACGCGTCCGTCAAGGACTCGGTCAAACGTTCGGTTTTCCTGTGCAGCAAAAAGATAAGCTCGGCTCCGAGGCTCAATTCCGCAAAACGCGGCGCGCGCGCGCGTCGTGACATGTCGAGACGAGACGAGCGAGCGAGGAGGAGGAGGAGCGCGCGTGTGGCACTTCTCTTCTCACTCACTTACCAAGTGGTGCAACACCCCACCTTATATGTTGGTCTACATCTCTCCCAACTTTCCATGTGGGACTAAACTTAGCTCCCACCCCTTGCCTTTGTGCAGCCAAAAACTTGGGCTGCATTCCAAATGGGCTCACACACATGGGCTTTGAGATTTCTAGGAATTTCTGAAATCTATTATGGGCTTATAAGAAAAGGCCCAATATTTCAACACATTCTTCTTCTCCATCGCCGCAGGGGAGCGCGCGTAGGGCGGCTGGGGTTTTTTTGGAGAAGGTGATGGGACGTGAGAGGCGTGGTTGCGTGCGTGAGTTATGATGAGACTGTGTGCAGAGGGAGGGAGAGGGGCTCTGTACTGGCAAAGTGACGGTTCGTCTCAGCAGTTGACGTTTTGGTCTCAACACGCGCACCGCGTGGCTAACCGCTGCTCACCGCGACACGCGTCCGTGGGACTGCACGTCAGCACCGTTACGTGTACTCAGTTCTACCCTCGAATCTTACACTGGAAAAATATCTGTACTCAGTTTTCCCCTCGAGTACTAATACTGCCTAGTGCAATATACTCAGTTTTACCCTCAAGTGGCTGGTCAACAGAGAGTCAACAGATGGGATTAAGCCATCTAATTGAGTCATTTCATGCGCAAAAAAAATCAAAAAAATAAAATCATAGTGCCTCCTACTCATGGAGTCTTGTTACGCGACCTGCCACGTAGGAAATCATAACAATCATGTATAAATCAAGTTTTCACACAAATGGCCACTTCTGAAATCACTAGTAGCTACGAACGTTCATGGCTTTCCACTCAAACCCCTTCTCAAAACATCTATACCCAAAACATAGTTTGTCTGAATGAGGCCATAATTTTTACACTCGTGTATATTTGAATTGCTAATACTTTGAGGTAGGCCAACCTGGGTTTCATTGTACAAAACATGTGTTTTTCTTTTTCTAAATCTCTTATTTGAATTCCTTAGCCTGTTTACTATTTACTTGCCCTTGTATCCTTGATACTACTCAGTTTTACCCTCTCCCTTCTCACAGAAGCCCAAACTTGGCCTGATTGGTCGAGCTGTTGTCACACGGATCGTGCCCACCTACCGTCGATCCTATGATCCAACGGGCAGGATCGTGCCACCCTCTCTCTATCTGTCGGTGGCAAACTACTACCCCTCTATGTATGCTAAATGACGAGTTTGCCACCGGATTCAACAAGTTGGGTAATCATGAATTTCTTGTAGGCATTACTTTTCACGGTAAAATGATAAACTATCATGAATTTCCATTTCTTGTAGGCTTTACTTTTCACGGTAAAATGATGAACTATCACGAATTTCCATTTCTTTTAGGCATTACTTTTCATGGTAAAATGATAAACTATCACGAATTTCCATTTCTTGTAGGCATTACTTTTCACGTTGAAATGATAAACTATCACGAATTTCCATTTCTTGTAGGCTTTACTTTTCACGGTAAAATGATGAACTATCACGAATTTCCATTTCTTTTACGCATTACTTTTCACGGTAAAATGATAAACTATCACGAATTTCCATTTCTTGTAGGCATTACTTTTCACGCTGAAATGATAAACTATCACGAATTTCCATTTCTTGTAGGCTTTACTTTTCACGGTAAAATGATGAACTTTCACGAATTTCCATTTCTTTTAGGCATTACTTTTTTGTTATATAAACCACCCCCACAACGGTCATCTCCTCCTTAATTTATTGTGTAAACCCCACAACGGTCATCTCTACCTTAATTTATGGTGTAAACCCCACAACGGTCATCTCTCCCTTATAAACCCCCACAACGGCGATCCCTCATGTCAATAGGTTCTGCCTCTCTCTTCTTCGTTTCTGCCTCTCTCTTCTTCGTTCACATACACTTGATCCATTGCCATGGCTTCCACGTCTCGGACGCCGACCGGAAGGGGAAGGGGAAGGGGAAGGGGAAGGGGAAGGGGCGGCCGGGGTGGTGGATCATCATCATTGCCACCACCACCGTCAACACTGCCATTGATCATAGATGAGTTCTTCATCACCATCTATGAAGACCCTTTGGCCAAGAAGGTACGTACGCGTTCCCACATATATGATGCATGTGATTAATTATGTGCATGTTCTAAAAAACCTTTAATTTCAAACGATCGGCGCTCGATCTCTTCGCAGGCACTCCCACAAAAGTTTGCGGACTATCTTGACGGCCAGGAGCCCGCAAAGGTGTATCTGCGAGCAGCTGACTGCGGTCCTCGTCTCTGGACCGTGGAGGTCCTATTTGACGGACAAGGCCGGATGTACCTCGACAAGGGCTGGGAGAATTTTGCCATCGCGCACGGTGTGGATTTCGGCTGTTTCCTACACTTCAAATATGAAGGCGATTATGTGCTCACAGTGAAGGTGTTCGACGGAACAACATGCAAGAAGTACTACTACACGGACGACGAAGATACTGACGATGAAAGCGACGACGACGTGAAGCCATGCATCTAAGGGGATTATGACCAAGAATATATATGTAGCTTCATATGCATCGATTTATAGATCTAGCTATTTTCTATATATTATGCATATAAAAATAATAGGGAATCGCAATTTTCACTATGATTCGAGCACCACAGCCTCCAAACGATGCCGATGCCGATATCGGCATGGTCAGAACGGGTATGCATGCTCGCCGCCACTGCTAGGTCACCGTCGGGATGCACCCTCAATCCCGTCCCCTCATTCGATCACTGACACACTAGAGATACCGCCGAGGCCAATGACGAACGTACATGCTGATGCCAATGCCGAATATGCACGCCGCTGTGGGCACGGCCACGCCGCCCCGCTATGCTGGACGCCACAGAGCACCGCGAGGTCTTTCCCTTCACCACCACACTCCCCTAGCACCTATCTATACACGCCAGAAAGGAGAGACACTAGTTTTCTCTACATTGCTTGCGCTCGTGTCCGACACCGTCAGTCAAAGTGTTGAGGTCGTCGTCGATGTCCTCGACCATTTCTTCTCTTCTTTGCATGGTTAAACGCGTCTAGTTCATATCTATCTAATGCGTCTGGTCTCGCCTCATGTAGTTCTTTGTGGACGTCGATCTCATCTCGGCACCCCGCAGGCCACCTCCTCCGTGCCATCGCTGTAGAGCTCCATTTAAAAATCTAATCCTACCCGTGTATTGCCCCTTGTATCAGCGTCATGGCCCCACTTGTCATTCGATATACCGAAGCCCCACTCGTCCGCGTTTTGGTCAGGGATACGGCGATGCTTACGGTCAAACAAAGATGGATGCTCTGACGTGTCTTTGCGGGCTCTACGTGGCCCCACTAGTCAGCAGTTAACGGTCAAAGGTGTTCAACCGTCGGGCAACCGGCCGTTCCAGCACTGGTGACGGTTTCAGACAAGGGCTTGGACAAAACTGAGGAAAAGTTAAGCGGCTGGGGAAAACTGAGTACAACTAACGAACCAGGGGCATGAAAATAGAAATCCCAAACTTATATTATTACCTTGAGGGAACATTTGACGGATGTGAAGTTTCGCATGTCAGTAGAGCAAGTAATGAGGAAGCCGATAATTTAGCAAATATTGGGTCCCAGTGCTTACCCATACCACAAGGAGTTTTTTGGGAAGAAATCGTAGAAAGATCAATAAAAAGCACCAAAGTCTCGAAAGACGCAAAAGACATAGTAAGGAAGTGCGAGGCTTGTCAACGTTTCGCATCTCGACCACACGCGCCAGCAGCAGAATTGCAACCAATACCATTATCTTGGCCCTTCGCACAATGGGGTCTCGATATGATAGGGAAACTACATAAATCCTGGCTAGGAGGGCATGTTTACATGCTGGTAGCAGTCGATAAATTCACCAAGTGGGTAGAAGCAGTCCCAGTGACAACCCAAGATTCTATAGACGCGATTAACTTCATCACATCCATAGTTTTTCGCTTCGGAGTACCGCACAGCATAATCACAGATAATGGGACAAACTTCACATCAAAAGAGTTCAAGAATTACTGTAAAAGTATAGGAATCAAATTGAAATTTGCATCTGTAGCGCATCCAAAGTCAAATGGGCAAGTCGAGAAAGCCAATGGCTTAATATGCAATGGGATAAAGAAAAGGCTGCTAGCACCCCTCAAAAAAGCCAAGCACGCTTGGGTAGATGAGCTACCCTCCGTACTCTAGAGTCTACGAACTACATCCAACGCAGCTACTCAAGAAATGCCCTTTTTTCTGGTCCATGGCGCAGAAGTCGTGCTTCCAGTCGAAATAACTCATGAAGCTCCAAGAATCGCAGCATATGATGAGGCAACTTCTATAGAAGCACTTCAGGATGATGTCGATGCGCTTGACGAAGCAAGAGATGTAGCGCTCGCCAGAGCTACTCAATATCAGCAAAGTCTACGAAAATACCACAGTAGTCGAGTTCGTCCATGATCTTTCGTGGTGGGAGATCTAGTTCTACGACTCAAGCAAGATGGCCATGGAAAACTCGAGTCCCCATGGGTGGGACCTTACATCGTCACAGAAGTAATACCAGGAGGAGCTTATCGACTACGAGACAAGAAAAAACGGGGAAGGACGAGAGTAACCCGTGGAATGCAGAGCAGCTACGACAGTTCTACGCATAAGCGATATAAGGCGACAAAAGAGTTTTTCAAGTTCTGACCCTCTGAACCCAGAACATGAGGCCATAGGTCGGGTTCATTGGGCCCAATTGACAATAGATGTAAATATTTTACTTTACACTCGGGGGCTCAGACCCTCGAGTCGTACGAAAAAATAGTAACAACTTATCGAGATTTGAGACTATCCGCGGTATACCACAAGGTTGATTGCAACCCGATATTTTGTCTACGACATAAACGGTTCAAAGGAACCCGACAAAATGCGCACACCTCGGAACCATGATTCATTCCCATGGTCTATTAATAAACACATAATCCAGATATGATTATTTATTACAGATAGCACGAGGAAGAACAACTGGGAAATGAGATTACATAAAGAAGAGAACTAGTGAAAATGAACTTCGGCTTCATACTCCTTCTGGCACTGGGTGCCGTCGTAGATTCTCACGTCGAACTTCGACGTGCCAATATGGAAGTCAAAAGTCATAAAAAACCCCTGATGGAGGTCATGATCCTCCGCAAATTGCGACCAGCCGCCCTTGAAGTATTGCTCACCGGCGCCGTCGTACCAAACCTCCACTTCGTATGGAGTTCCTCCACCAGAGTGTTCACGAAAAACCGCTTCCCGCAGTTCTCGCCCATCCATGAACTTGGTGAATTTTAGTGGCAGGCGCTGAATTTTGCGGCACTGCGTGTTGGCGATGCAAAAGAAAGAATAGATTCTGGGCGAAGAAGGAGAAGCATCAGGGGAAGGAGCACTTGGACCTGGCGTAGCAGATGGCACCTTGGGTTTATTCTTGCTCCCGGCCAGACGGCCGGGGCGTCGCTTCACCAGAGCAGAAGATGACGATACCGCAGCTGCGGCGGTAGTCTTGTTCTTACTACCGCGAGGACGGCCGCGGCCCCGTTTCTCCACCGGGGCGCCGAGGTTCAAGCGAGATTCACTTGCATCGGCCATGGAAACAGGTGCCAGGAATGAAAAACACTAGATGGGGTGCGGAAGAAAGAGACGATGCGGCGGAGAAAGGCACTAATGAAGGAATTATGGTTTTTTAACCTGGCCAAGCGTGCTTTATTTATAAGCACGTACTAACGGGCCTCTGAAGCGGCAAGGCCCAAAGTGTACTTCTGAGTTTTTACAGTGCAAATAGTACAAAGGAATTAACGTATCAAGGAAAAAGATGCGTTCAAAAATAAAGAGAGAAAAGAACAGGGAATAACAAAATATCTGTCAAGAAGCACAAGTTCACCTCGTCTTCGACTCGGGGGCTTGCGATATAAAGAGGGGAGAAATCCACTGCAAAGGCAAATAAAGTCGACAAATGATGCGAGAAGGAATATGGAGCAGGTTTATCTATTTTCTTGAGCCTATACCCGAAACTTTCGGTTATAGCCTCGGGGGCTACTCCCATCGGGAGCGCTGTCACGCACCCGATAAGAAAGAAGTCGACAAAAGAAAGGAGGCGAATCGAAGCTGGTAATAAAGAACAAATTGATGGACATAAGGTTCAGACATAATTGGTTACATCTCTTCAGCAAGGAACTTTGGCTACATTGCCAACAAAATAAACATCGATTACTCCCATCGGGGGATATTCATGAAAGTTAAAAAGGATAACTCGAAAAGTTACATATATTGAATCAGTCAAACAAGGCTGCGAAACATAATTCTCGAGTTGCGTCATCGCAACAAAACTTGAATGCCGTGGTTGAAATATATCATGAAGGTAAGACCCCAGGATCCGTCCTGTGTGGCCCGGTATACGCACATGGATGCGCTCTGCTGGTATGTATCCGTGTCTACGACGCGAAGAAAAATCCTGGTGGACACACTGGGTACCCTGAGAACCACTGGGACTCATTCTTTGTAAGTCCTAAATGCGGCAAAAGAATGGGTTTGACCGGTTTCCCGAATTCAAGTCCAAGGGGATTGAATTTGAAGTAGGTGACAAGTATCTGTTCCAGCAGTTAACTGACATCTTGATCCGTCAGAGTTGTCAGGCTTGTTCATCAAAGCCCCTTGCGAGATATCATAGTAAAAGATAAGTCGAAAGACCAAGTCAAATATTTCAAGATTTGAAGAAGTCAAGTATTGATCAAGTCAAAGAATTGAAGATCTGAGATTCAACCCGAATCTGCAATTCTGGTAGAATCTCGGGGCTACTGACAAGGGTATAGATAATAGAGCCCGTCAGTTAAGTACCCCTGAGGCCTGTTAAGTTAGGCCCAATTGTAATATTAGTCGAAATACGAGTTCATGTCGTATATCGATCTTGTAATCTGTGTCGGATCCCACCCGATCCTCGAGACCTGGCCATCTATATATAGGGGTCAGGAGGGGACGGTGTGGGACAGGTTGAAAGCAAGCCAGGTTCTATACCCACGTTTACTTTCATAGCCACCTTGTTTGACTGAGTTTACCTTCGAGTTCATCTGACGCCCTACTTCCCCGATCATAAGTCCTTCATCTAAGACATTTATCGAGTTTAACCCTCGTTACATACACTCCTACTATTTACTATCAGATATATATTTAACGTCATAATTTTTAAAGACATAGAAATATGAGATTTTAAAATTACCGATGCTCACCAAATGCCTTCTCCTTTTATCTTGCTTAAAAAATATATAAATACCTACACATTGTTTTCCCTTTAGCCTTGTGATGAGTGATGACTCTAGAGCGCGCGGTAGCCAGCCAGACACACGTACTCGTTCATAAGCGAGAGCCGACAATGAGTTTGCTTTCATGACGCGTCGGTGCTCCGGTAAGCGGCGAACGACTATCCCACCCGCCGAGTTTGCTTAGCCCGTCTCACTTCGCCGCTCTAGCTGCACTAGTGCACCGTGCACGTACGTCGCCATGGGCATCAGCTTCCTCCCGGTGATGGAGTATTTCTTGCGCCGCGCCTTCCTCGCCGCCGGCCTCTGCCCCCAAACCGCCTCCCTTCCGTGCGAAGGCGGTGGGACCCGAACGATCCACTACTGGGCGCCGCCGGGGGAGCCGCGCCAGCCGCCGCTCCTCCTCATCCACGGCTTCGGCCCCATGGCAACGTGGCAGTGGCGCCGCCAGGTCGGGCCCTTCTCCCGCCGCTTCCACGTCATCGTCCCGGACCTCCTCTGCTTCGGCGGCTCCACCCCCTGCCCTTCCTCCCCGCCGCCATCCGAGTCGGGCCAGGCAGCCGCGCTTGCGGCGCTGCTCGACGCGCTCCCGGGCCTGGCGAGGACGGCGCGCGTCGCCGTGGCCGGCACGAGCTACGGCGGGTTCGTGGCCTACGCCCTGGCCCGCGCGGCAGGGCGCGGGAGGGTGGGACCCGTGGTGATATCCAACTCCGACCTGCTCAAGACGGCGGAGGACGACAGGGCGTTGCTCCAGCGCGCCGGTGGCGAGTGGGCGAGCACGGCCGAGTTGCTCATGCCGCTGGACGCGCGCACCGCGCGCCGGCTCATGGAGCTCACCTTCTACCGGAGGCAGGTCACCGCTATGCTGCCAGACTTCGTGATCGGAGAGACGGTGCAGGTGATCAACCATTGTTCCGTCCACTCTAGCTGATCAATGATCAGTACTAAGCGGTGATCTTGTCAATTACAGAAACTTTTCACGGATAAGAGGGAAGAAAAGATTGAGCTTATGAAGGCTATAACTGTAGGCACTGATAAGTTTCAAGTTACACCCTTGGAGCAGGTAAAACTTTGGACGAAATGAGGCGAAAATTCGACCCAGCCACACTCTGTTCTCTGTTTCTGAACTACTGCACTGTCATTCAGAACAGCAACAAATCCTTGATTAACTCTGTATTTTATCTTGTTAACGGCAGGATGTGTTGCTAATCTGGGGAGACCATGATCAGATATTCCCTTTGGACAAGGCATTTGCTGTCAAGAGGTAATTCACAACAATACAAGGACTTCTAAAAAAACAAGTACATGAACTTCATATCCATCCACTTCCACTGCAAAAACTGACAGTGGCTTGAATGGCCGATCCTACATATGCTCAATTTTCTACCGTGTATAATGTAAAATTGCCACACTGCACACAAATTTGCAAATTGAAGCACAACCCTTATTTTCTGGTGTTGCTCTTATGATGGCTGTAGGTGCTTAGGAGAGAATGTCAGACTGGAAATCTTCAAAGGAACCGGGCATGTGCCTCAGATGGAGGACCCAAATCGGTTCAACGAGGTCGTCTTGGACTTCTTGCTTGACTCTCAAAAATCCGCAATCCAGAATGATCAGTAGTTCATATAGTTCAGTTCTATCCTGAATCCAGAGTACCAGAGAACATCACTGAGCTTGTAATATGCCAGTGCAGACTTGCAGGAATTACATATGACAATGCTCTAAGTTGTACTGTCCCTGTTACGTATTTATTGTACATTATACTAGGTTGTACAACTATATATGTTCAGTCAATAGAACAACTTCACTCTTTAACCAGAGAAAGTTGAAGTTACTAGTTTGTGCTGGATCCATTCAGGATGCCTAGAACCGTCTAGTTAATTTTTCCATTGACCATACATGCTAACTTTACATATCCAGTAGCGCTTTGCTTGTTCAAATGAATTTGTGCACAATAGGTTGTAGTTAGGTTTCATCCTCCCATATTTAGATAACAAAAGTCACGCCTTACAAATGTTTAGTTTCCCTTGCATCTGGAGTCCTCCAAGCATATATTTTTCTTTAATTTTCGCAAGCAATCGAGATGATGAGAAACTTATGACAAAGGCCAAAAACATGTCATTACAGTCAAGCAGTTTGGTTCCTCTACATACATTCAGAAAACAGAGGCCTCATGATGAGAAACTTATGACAAAGGCCAAAAACATGTCATTACAGTCAAGCAGTTTGGTTCCTCTACATACATTCAGAAAACAGAGGCCTCAGTGGAATTCCACATGCCGAATGAGAGTTTGCGTTGATGGTTACAGACTCATACAGGGCATGCCAAAATTGTGGATTACATGAAGTCTAGTGAGCTTTGTCTGCCTCCTGTGATTTCCCGGAGCGGAATCTCCGCATCCATTTCCTCTGGTTTGCAGTGAGTTCGTCAGGGTGCACCGACCCAGATGTAGCGCTTTGGCCAGGGAGCTCGGCCGGGAGCGCGGCGGCGGTGCCAGTGAGGGCGTTGAGGACCAGGAACGCCAAGATGGGGGACAGGTCCAGGCCACCGAGCGGAGGGATGATGCCCCGGAAGATGTTCAGGTACGGGTCGCATACCGTGCTGCACGTCACAAGCAACATTTTCATTCAGAAATCACACAAGCGATCAGAGCAAGTTATATGGTTCGTCAGGCTAAAGCCTTTCCTTCATCGACAGCTATATGTTTCGTCAGGCTAAAGCATTTCCTTCATCGGCAGAGACGTGATTGACAGGGGAAAAGCTTTTCTGCTTTTGCAATCTTGCATCTTGACTTTAATTAAGAGAAGGATCGTGATAGCTTAGCAGTATGTAGCAGTAGCCAATCTAAATTCGTCTGTGTCCTGAATCATCCATCTGACGCAGTTCGGTTGGCCTTAGGGCTGACGCATGATTGTACTACTGGGATAATGCGTTCTGCTTGTGCAGTGTGCGTACCTGAGGGGCGAGACGATGGCGGGCGGCGTGTTGGGGAACCAGGTGAGGACGAGCCTGATGACGAGCACGGTGTTGTAGATGCTGAGGAAGCTGTTGACGCCGTTGGACACCACCATCCCGGCCACGGAGCCGCCCAGCACCGCCGCGAAGCAGCCCTCCTCACCGGCCAGCGGGCACGCCGCCTGCCGCATCGCCACCATCCGCTGCCTCCTGCTCTGCTCATTTACACATTGGGCGACATTAGATCGTCCTCGTGCGGTCGTGATCGGGCTCGGCGAGGGAGCGGATGTTCGATTACCTGAGAGAAGGTGGAGAGGTGGTGGTGGAAGTCGAAGAGCGGCTTCAGGAGCGGGTGGGCGGCCGCCGCGGCGGCGAGCTCGTCGAGGCGGCGCGCCAGGGGGGCGAGGTCCGGGGACGGAAACGCGCGCGGCCGGTGGACGCCGGGAAAGGGGACGTGGCGTAGCGCGAGCAGGAGGGGCGGCGCCGATGCAGGGTCGGCGTGCGGCGAGGCCATTGGATGAGTCGGAGCGGAGACGCCGGGAAGACGTGGATGGCAGACGAGACGAGAGGTTAGAGATAACGTTCGAGGCAGGGGATATGGGGATTTTTTGGGTTCAGCCCTCCCTTGGAAAACAAATTTGCCAGAATTTTTGAACGAACATAAGCAAATTCACATAAGAAAACTAAATTTACATGTTTTGGGTTTCCCAGAAATTTTTGAGGGAACATAAGCAATTTCACAGACCAAAACTAAATTTGCACGTTTGGTTTTTTCCCAAAATATGCCACGTTTTACTCTCGGCCATTTTGGTGAACTCTCCCATTTGTCCTGCGGTAATGCTACACTTAAAACCATTTCTTGGGTTCAACCCTTGTACTATTAACAAAATTTCCAGAAATTCTCAAACTGAACATAATAAGCAATTTGATAGAACAAAAAAAAAATTATATGTTTGGTTTTCCCCAAAATAAGCAACATTTTTCTCTTGGCCATTAGCTTGACCTCCCCATTTTACCGCAATGTGTGCACCTCATCCCTCACCTCTCACAAAGTTCTCTCTTCAAGCAACAAAGGTCTACATAATACAATCATATATTTTTACTAGTTGCAATTTTGGCTTCAAATGGTTGCCGCTGGAGTTCTAATTTGTTGCGGAGATTTTTGTGTCTCTCACAACCTTGACCGGCGATATGGAAGGACATCTCTTTTTAACC
Organism: Dactylis glomerata; assembly: GCA_007115705.1. Lineage (NCBI taxonomy): Eukaryota > Viridiplantae > Streptophyta > Magnoliopsida > Poales > Poaceae > Dactylis > Dactylis glomerata. The sequence goes on from QXEO01002113.1 coordinate 1,699,185, forward strand.
ATAGTTAGGGTTTCATTCATTGGCATTTCATATCAAACATAGTAGCGGGGCTTTATTGCCTAGTAGAGTTTATGTTCAACAATGACATGTTCACCTCCTTCACCCCCTTTAGTTGCATTTGTGCACTACATGGGATACGTAGGTCTCTCCTTCAAGCTAAAGGGTTATGTTCATTGTTAGCAGCTATTAATACCATTGTGTATCTATTTTTTTGGCTGAGGGTAAGATATGACATCCCGAGTCATAGACAGATGGACCAATTGTGTCCAATCGTGCCACCGCCACATTCTGACTATGCCACTGAAGAACCGTTTGCTGCCAGCAGTAGCCCCATGGACAAGGAACCAAGCCGCTGGAGGGACCTCGCCTCCATCTATGGCGATGCGAGCTCCGCCAGACCGTGTCCTTAAACTGAGGCGGAGGGAGAGAGTGAGGAGGACAAGGAGGGGAGGGGGTGGCAGAGATTTAGGGTCCCCTCATGTCGCCTCCGTGAGGGAGGCTGTCGTGGTTTCGTCAACAGATCTGCCATAGAGGTAGGGGTATGGCGGTTTGTGGAAGGGGGTGAACACGGAGGAGCGATCCAGGACGGTGGTAGCACGAGTTTACCCAGCTTCAGATCCCGCGACGGTGGCGAGATCCTACGTGCTGCTATAATTCACTATATGGCAACAAGTGCTCGATTACAATGATGAGGTTGGCTGTTTCGCTATGCGATTGGCCGTATGACTAGAACGTCTAACTTGCCTCAAGGGCTGCTCCACGCCGGGCTTATAAAGGCGCCTGGCGTGGGCTACACGTTGGTACCGGAGCGGATACAACTTGGAGTCCTAGACAAAGTCCTATGCGTGTACGTCAAGGTAATCCGCCATGGGCCGTCTCCGGATCCGCCATGGGCCTGCCGTCAGTAATCCGCCAGGCCTGTCTGAGGATCCGCCATAAGTGCCTGCGTCCAGTACCGCTGTGTCAGCTTCAGCAACTGGGCCGCCCGGTATGGCGAATCCGCCATACCACCCTTGATGGGCCACCCTGGCTTGCTGATTCAGGACTATGTCGCTGGTATACCTATTTGGTATATCCCCAACAGTAGCCCCCAGGGAACTTCAAGATTGCCATCTATATCCGCCATGCATGTTCTTGGTGAGTCATTTCCGCCATAGCTCTTCTTCTCTTCTGTGCTGGGATGGCGGTCATCTTGATGTTCCTTCTTCCATCTATTAATCCGCCGTAAATAACGGATCAAGCGACGTAGTTATCTTAGCGAGATTTTTGGGATCCGTTGGATCATACCGTTGAAATCTGCCGTAAATTTCAGCACACAGTTCCTTCTAGGGCAAGACTTACAGCGCATGCACTGTTTTCACCAAGTTACTTTTTTACCCCTGGACACGTGTCGCCAAATTAGGGTTTCTGCGATCAGGATGAACGGTGGTGATGGCGGGCATGAATCTCGAGGCCCGGGGTCTATATATACCCCGTCCTCTCACCCCCGGCCGATCACCCCTCATTCGCCCCCGTCGCATTCTCTCTCCTCAGCGCCTCCACGAGAGCTTCACCATCTCCGACGAGCCACCGCGGGAAATCCTCACCGCCGGCGACATTTCTGCCGGAGCAGCTTGCTCAGGCACTTTGCAGGTTTCTCAGCGGAATCTTCCTTCCGCTCAACGCCATGGACGCCAGTTCACCATCCCGCCATCATTCCGAAGCCGAGGAGGAGGATTCTCCCCTTCAACAGTCAACTCAGGGAACACATTCGGCAATGGCGGATTTGGACCCAGAGGACACTATGTCCGAGGCTGAAGAGGAGATGGCGGAAGCAAACCCGGATGATCCCGCAGACAAGGAAGCGGATGGCGAGGCAGAGGAGGAAGGTGCTGAGGACGAGGAAGAGCAGATCCCCCAGAACCTCCATGGGTATTGGCAGAAATCCCATGTTAAGGATTCTGATGTCCAGGCCATGGAGGGCGAGGGCACTGTGGCTCCTCAGGCTGAATTCGGATGGCGGACTGACTTCAAGGCCCCAGTGCCTACTCCTAACCCCTCCGAGATCGTGATGCTCAAATTTCACGTGGAGAGGGGTCTCAGTATGCCTCCATCTCTTTTCTTCACTAATCTTCTGAAGTTCTATGGATTGCAGCTCCACCACATATCACCAAACAGCCTGGTGTCTGTGGCGGGCTACGCAGCTTTGTGCGAGGGATACCTCAGGATCCGCCCCAGGGTAGACCTCTTCCAACTTTTCTTCTCCGTGCGGGCCAATTATGAAGATGACGGATCCCTTCGAACCTGCGGAACGGTTTGCTTTCTTCCACGACGGTCGAAGGAATACCCTTTCATCATGCCTCTGGATTCCGCCATCGGATGGAGAGGATCCTGGTTCTATATGGCGGATAAGCCTGTGCCATCTCAACCCCGCGGCCTTCCTCCCTTTAAGAACGTTCCTGCTGAATCTCGCGACTCCTGGACAGCTGTCAACGATGAGTCCGCCACTCCCTATGTCAAGCTCTTGGCTCGGCGGATTGCCAGGCTATCTGTGGATGGCTTGAGAGGGATCGACACCATCAACTGCTGGATATCCCGGCGGATTCAGCCACTCCTACACCGCGATCGCCTGATGCATGAGTATACTGGTGCAAATGATGGCATGCGTTGTTCGGACCAGGAGCTGGACCCTAAAGTCATTGAGAAGCGCATCCGTTCCCTGATGAAGTCTCCTAGGAAGAAGCCTTTGAAATTTGGCATGGCTATGTTTGAGAATGGCACCTGCCCTTCGGTAAGTTCCCTTTCCGCCATAGTATCACATAATATCTTTATATTTCATAGGACATAACATTTTTCTTCTTATCAGCTCAAATCGCTTGGTCCTGCTCACTTTGCCCATCCCCTTCGCCGCTCCAACCTCAAATCTGCCGCTAAGGAGGAAGTTGTTCACTCTAGCGGAAACAAAGAGGAGATGGCGGGGAATATGGATGATACAGCCCATACGACCCAGGAGAAGGTGGTTCCCAAGAAACGGGCTGGTAGTGGAAAAACTCGCGGTGGTGTGATACGTTGCAAACGTATCTATAATTTTTGATGCTCCATGCTTGTTTTACACCAATTGCTATATGTTTTGTCTACACTTTGTGATACTTTTAAGATTTATTTGGACTAACCTACTAATAGTTGAAAAAGTGCACAATGTTCTTGTTTTACACTTTGATGTGTAGGAATTACCAAGAATACAAGTGGAAACCTTATTGGAGTCAAATTGGGACTTTCCAGAAATCTGTACCAGAACTTTTTTCGAAGATGGTCACGTTACGGGTCGAAGACGGCGTCAAACGGAAAACTCTTCAAATACAAAGTTGTAGGGAATTTCACGGCGAACGTTCTGGATATAAACTTCACCTGATTCCGAGTCCGGACGGCCGAGATAAGCCCGCTCCTTTGCAGACTAGGCCTGGGCCGCGCGAGCTATGTGGGAGAAGGCCCTGGTCGCCTCCTGACGACGCCCCTTCGCCTATATAAAGCCTCGGGACAGAAAACCCTAAAAGGAGTCGGCAATTTTCCAGAAAGAGTTCCGTAGTTCCGCCGCCGCCACCGACGAATTTCGGGGGACAGAAGTCTCTGTTCCGGCACCCTGCCGGGACGGGGAAGTGCCCCCGGAGCCATCTCCATCGGTCTCCATCGCCGTCTCCGCCGTCTCCATCGACCTCACCGCCATCTCCATCAACCTTGCTGTCTCCTATGATGAGGAGGGAGTAGTTCATCCCCGGGGCTGAGGGCTCTACCGGTAGCTATGTGGTTCACCTCTCTCTCTCCCATGATGTGATCTTTATGTGATCGTGAGCTTTGTATCATGTTGAACAAGTAGATGTTATTATTCAGATATTATGTGTACTCTAGTGGTATTATTAAAGTAATCTATTCCTCCTGCCATGGTGTAACGGTGACAGTGCGTGCATCATGGTGGTACTTGGTTTAGGCTATGATTGTGATCTCTTATGGATTATGAGAATAATTATTGCTATGATAGTATTGAAGTGATATTTTCCTCCTTTCATGGTGTAATGTTGACAGTGTGTGCACCGTGTTAGTACTTGGTCTAAGTTGCAATAATATCTATCTTGAGTTGTGCTTTGATTTGGATATCTTTATGAGTGGTGTTTGTCAAGTACTTGATAAACTTTAAGGGGTGCTTCTGTAGCCACTACACAATGATTAGTGTTATTCAATAGGAGAGTAATTCAGAGTACCATAGTGGAGAGAAGTTGTTTATTTGTTCAATCATGTTATATTGTTGGGAGTGTGTCCACTAGTAAAAGTATGATCCCTAGGCCTTGTTTCCAAGATCTACACACCGTTTACTTGCTGTTTTGTTACATGTTTGCTCGCAGCGATATTTACTTCAAATCTCATTTGCTATTTATAATCATCACCACTACTTGTATTTCACTATCTCTTCGCCGAACTAGTGCACCTATACATCTGACAAGTGTATTGGGTGTGTTGGGGACACAAGAGACTTTCTGTATCGTAATTGCAGGGTTGCTTGAGAGGGATAGCTTTGACCTCTTCCTCCCCAAGTTCGATAAACCTTGGGTGATCCACTTAAGGGAAACTTGCTGCTGTTCTACAAACCTCTGCACTTGGAGTCCCAACAAGTGTCTACAAGAATAGAAGTGCATAGACATCAAGCTCTTTTCTGGCGCCGTTGCCAGGGAGGTAAGGTAAAAGGTACTCGCATCCTCCTGTGCGAGTGCTCGGAGTTATTTCCTTTAGATTCTGCAATTACATCTTTTTGTTTCTTGTTTTTATTTTCACTAGTTAGGCTTAATGGAAAACAAAGAGTTCTTTAGTCTTTTTCCTGATTTTAGATTTGAAGCGAAAATTGAAAATCCTTTGGAGCTTATTTCGCATAGCAATATTATTAGTACGAATGCTTTGAATACCGTTAATGCTAATGCTATAGAAAAGTCTAAGCTTGGGGAAGCTGGTTTTGTTAAGTATGATATTTTTAGTCCCCCGGCTTTAGTGGAGAAGGTTTGTTCTGATAATATTTTATCTCCCATATGTGATGTTTCTAATGATGCTTGTGCTCCTCATCCTTTTAAAATACCTATGAAAATTGTTGATCATGTTAAGAATAACTGCTATTTAGGAGATGGAACTGTCCATCCTGGTGATCATTTGCTTTTTATACATGAATTATGCGAGTTATTCCAGTGTGCAGGTATTTCAATGAACCAAGTTAAGAAGAAGCTATTCTCTTTGTCAATGAAAGGCAGAGCTGAGGAATGGTATCGGCTGCTTGAAGATGGTCCATCTATTGCATGGGAGGAAATTGTGTCTCTCTTTTATTCCAAGTTTTATCCTCCAAGTGAAATTCATAAAGATCGTAATCGGATATATAACTTTTGGCCTCATGAGGGAGAAAGCATTGCCCAAGCGTGGGGAAGATTGAAGTTACTAATGCATAAATATCCTATTCATGATCTTCCCCGTAATATTGTTATTAATAATTTTTATGCAAGGCTTTCAGGACATTACAAGGACTATCTAGATGCATGCTTTGATGGGTCTTTCACAAGCAAGGATGTCGACACCAAGTGGGGGCTGCTTGAGACAATTCAAAATAATATTGAAGGTTGGGATAGCGACAAAGGTAAAGGATCAGGTATGAATTACGAGTTTGATTGCATTAAGTCTTTCGCTGAAACTGCTAATTTTCAAGAGCTTAGTGCTAAATATGGTCTTGATCCTCAAATTATGGTTGATTGCTTTAAAGCCTTTGCTTCCCATATGAATGTTCCTAAAGGAAATGGGGATGTGTATCATGAACCTTTTAAGGACACTTGCATAGAAAGTGATATTGTTATTGATGATTGCAATAAACATGCTCAAACTTCTAAAAGTCCTATTTCTTATAAGCATGTTAATTTTTGTGGAGTACATAGACCTTGTGAACAGAGTTACAACAAGGAAGATTATTGCATCACCCACGCAAATGAAGAAACCAGTATGTGGCTCAAGGATCTAGATGTGCTTGGTGAATGGGTTTGTGAGCTTTATCCTTTTCTTTGTGAATTTTGCGGTGAAAAGGGGCACTTTAATTTTCAATGCCCAATTAATCGAACGAGTACCGCAGATTTGTATTGTGATGATAAGATTACTTTCAATCAGTATGATGAGCTTACTTTGTTTTTGAATTGTGAAGAGATATCTAGAAAGATTGCTTTGGTAGACATGAATGATGTTGATATTAATAGCACCCTTCTTGGTTGTCATCTCTATTGTGCTAAAGACTGCCTCGCAAATACTTACTTACAAGATCTTATAAAACATGATGTTTTGCCAAGCTATGACATGACTAATAGATGTTTCGATATTATTAATAGAGAGGAGGAATCCTCCAAAGTTTCTTCTGTTGTTTTTGTCAGCAAACCAGATTATGTGGAGAAGATGCCCTTCAAGTCTCTCCCTCCTAAAGGAGAGAGTAAAAAGAAGAAGAAGAAGAAGAAGAAGAAGAGGAGGAGTAAAAGGCGAGAGGACACGGTATATTCCCCTAAGCGTTATGATCCTGCTATAGATTATAATAATTCTGATTGGGATGATGTTCCTATGCCTATTACTTATGTTAGTGATCATGATTGGGAAAAGCACTCTACTTTTGATATTGAAAATCTTTTTGGTACCAATTCTAAGGTTAATAATTGTTGTACCATTAGTGCTATCCATGTTCCTTCTTATGATGATATGTTTGATGAATATGCTTTGCGACATAGTAGTTCTCTATCTTGTGATGATACTAAGCCTCTAGTTTGATGATGAGTATAATGTTTTCAATTCACCTACTTTTGAGGAGAAAAATAGTTATGATTATAATATGCCTCCTGTCTTTGATGATTATGGTGATGAGAATAATTATTCTATTGATTCTGCTCCTACTACTATTGTTCATGTGGGGAGTATTAATCCTTTTATGCATGTGGCTCATGATAGGGATGCTTTATGTGATAGTTATATTGTTAATTCTATTCATGATGCTACTGAAAGTTATTATGAGAGAGGGAAACATGGTTTGATGGATCTCAACAATATTGAGTTTCCCCTCTTTATGTTGCAATTCTTGAAGTTGTACTTGTTTTGCCTTCCTATGCTTTTTGCTTTGCGCTTTCATAACTTGTCTCTTTACAAGACTATTTTTCATAGGAAGTGGTTTAGATTTAAATGTGTTCCATACTTGCTTTTTGATGCTCTCTATTGCTTTAAATTCCTATATGGCGCATTTGCCTCAAGCGCGCCCACATGAGCATCTTTGCAAATTTCTGCGCCTAGCTCAAAGGCGTTAAAGAAAAGCACTCTTGGGAGATAACCCAATGTTTTTACTTTCAGTACTTTTTCTTTTATTTGAGTCTTGGAAGTTATTACTACTGTAATGACCGCTCCTTATCCTTTTTATTTTATTGTTGTGCCAAGAGAAGCCTCTAATTTGAGTGAGGTAAAGATTTGGGGATGTTGCTGTCCTAAAACTGTTTTCTGTGCTGCACCGTAAAAATTCGTATAAATTCTCTGTATATCTTTTGGACCTGTGATTTCTTGTGCATATGCCCCAGGTTATATCCAAACTTTCATTAGTTGAACACTTTTTGATTTGAGCAACAAAAAACCCTCTAAAAATTCGACCTTTGACAGCTGTTCTGTTTTGACAGATTTCTGCCAATATTTGTGTTTGCCGTTTTATCGCTTTCTTTTTGAGTTCTTTTGATCACGGAACTTTTGGGGAAGTTGCTACAGTAGTATATGCTTAATAGGTGGTGGTTTTGGGTTGAAACCTGAAGCAAAAAAGGGTTGATTATATGTTATGCTTACACTAATGTTGCTAATAGATTTGTGTTTAGTTTTGTATGAAGGAAGTTTTCAAGTGTAGGGATTGGAGAATGATGAGATGAGATGAAGAATGAACAAAAACTCAAGCTTGGGGATGCCCATGCATCACCCCAAGAAATATCCAAGAAGTACAAGCGTCAAAGCTTGGGGATGCCCCCGAGGCACCCCTTCTTCATCGGCAAAAATCAAGTCACCTTTCAAGACACTATATTTTTATTGCTTCATGCACTATGTGTTTTTCTTGGAGCGTCTTTATTTTTGTTTTTAGTTTTCTTTTGATTTGTTTGCTGCAATAAATGGTTAGATCACATCAAATTTCTTTTGGAGAAGTTGCCTTGCTTTTCATTTGTCAAGAACGCTCTAGTTTTCACTCTTATTAAAAATCGAGTGTTCTTCTTTTTCTGCTACTGCTTTTGGTTTTCGTTTTCACCTTGATTTGCGTTCAGACCTTTTCATGTCTTTTCATCAAGGTGTATGTTTGCCTCTGATATTTATTGGTTTTCATCAAAAGAGGTGTTTATAAAAATTTCAAATGGTGTTGGAAAAGAGAAAAAGCTTTGTGCAAAATAGTGGTACAAGAAGGAGCTTGTGTAGACTGTGGCCTAGGCTTTTTCATGTCATGCTTGATGTCTTTCTGATAGTATGCTTAGTGGTTTTGCTTTAGCATGACTTGTCTCAAATAAATGAGATTGCTTAATGAGCCTTTGAAAAAATCATGCGTTGTTTTTATTATATGGAAGCATTTATTTGGTTTTCTCCTTTGATGCTTTATTTGGGTTGACTTGGCACATGCTTACACCATGTTGACTACAAAAATAAGTCGCCTATAGCCTCTATGATCATTTAGTTTTTGACTTTTGATGCCATCTTATGCTTCTTTTAATGTTGCTTTGTCGCTTTGCATGATTATGGCCGTTATTGCTCTCTTAGTTGGTCGCTCCCAGTCTTTTGCTAGCCCTCGCCTTGTACTGAGTATGAGCTCTACTCGTGCATCCAACTCCTAAAAACCAAGTTTGCCATTGTGTCCACTATAAATTCCTATGCATGGTATTTGTAAGCCATTCCAAGTAAATTTTCATGTGCTACCTTTCAAAAAAACCCTTCAAAATACTCCTTGTTTTGTGACACTGTTTTCAGCTCATGGGGACGTAGTGGTCGGATTTGCTATCTTCCATATTGCTTATTCCAAAAAGAAAAGAAAAAGAGAAAAAGAAAGAAAGAAAAAAGGCACTCCTCCATGGAATGTGAATGTTGGTGGGCACCCGATGGAATCGGTTAGCCATGGTTTGTGAAAGGAAAAAAGGTGGGGAGGAGTGCCAAGCTTTATAAAAAAGAGCACAAAGGTGCCAATCTCTCTCTCAAAAACTTGCTTCATTTTTGTATGGAAGATAGTAAGAACCCCATTGCCAGTCGTTGACAAAAGCAACCACCTCTCAAAACCCAATTTTTATCTCTCTGTTTTACAAATGAAAAGCTCTAGCACATGTTTAATCACTGCTTCCCTCCGCGAAGGGCCTTTCTTTTACTTTTATGTTGAGTCACCACCTTCTATCTTTATGCACCATTAAGAGAGCATAGTTGTCATTCTTAGTGTAATGTGCATTGTCCCAAAGTTTATCATTGATTGATTCATGACTATGGTTTCACTTGTTCTTAAATTATTTGTATCTAGTCACCCTCTTAAACTTGAAGGTGTCCTATGCATTTATGTTTTGCTCTCTTTGAAGGACAAGCTGAAAACCATTTGTATGTTTTTCCTTATGATTTGAACACACGTTTGACTTTCATTGTTTCATTTTCATGATCTTTTGTTTGTGTTCATTTGCATGTTTACAACATGGTTGCTAAGTTCTTATTGTCAAGATTATATCTTCATGCCCATGTTTTATGTTCTTATGATCCCAGCTCACAATGCTTACATAAATGATCAAGATTGTGTAGGTGCATGTCACTTCAAAAATTATTTCTTTTGTTATCACTTACCTACTCGAGGACGAGCAGGAGTTAAGCTTGGGGATGTTGATACGTTGCAAACGTATCTATAATTTTTGATGCTCCATGCTTGTTTTACACCAATTGCTATATGTTTTGTCTACACTTTGTGATACTTTTAAGATTTATTTGGACTAACCTACTAATAGTTGAAAAAGTGCACAATGTTCTTGTTTTACACTTTGATGTGTAGGAATTACCAAGAATACAAGTGGAAACCTTATTGGAGTCAAATTGGGACTTTCCAGAAATCTGTACCAGAACTTTTTTCGAAGATGGTCACGTTACGGGTCGAAGACGGCGTCAAACGGAAAACTCTTCAAATACAAAGTTGTAGGGAATTTCACGACGAACGTTCTGGACATAAACTTCACCTGATTCCGAGTCCGGACGGCCGAGATAAGCCCGCTCCTTTGCAGACTAGGCCTGGGCCGCGCGAGCTATGTGGGAGAAGGCCCTGGTCGCCTCCTGACGACGCCCCTTCGCCTATATAAAGCCTCGGGACAGAAAACCCTAAAAGGAGTCGGCAATTTTCCAGAAAGAGTTCCGTAGTTCCGCCGCCGCCACCGATGAATTTCGGGGGACAGAAGTCTCTGTTCCGGCACCCTGCCGGGACGGGGAAGTGCCCCCGGAGCCATCTCCATCGGTCTCCATCGCCGTCTCCGCCGTCTCCATCGACCTCACCGCCATCTCCATCAACCTTGCTGTCTCCTATGATGAGGAGGGAGTAGTTCATCCCCGGGGCTGAGGGCTCTACCGGTAGCTATGTGGTTCACCTCTCTCTCCCATGATGTGATCTTTATGTGATCGTGAGCTTTGTATCATGTTGAACAAGTAGATGTTATTATTCAGATATTATCTGTACTCTAGTGGTATTATTAAAGTAATCTATTCCTCCTGCCATGGTGTAACGGTGACAGTGCGTGCATCATGGTGGTACTTGGTTTAGGCTATGATTGTGATCTCTTATGGATTATGAGAATAATTATTGCTATGATAGTATTGATGTGATCTTTTCCTCCTTTCATGGTGTAATGTTGACAGTGTGTGCACTGTGTTACACTAGTAGAAAAAAGGGCTTTCGTTTGAAGCTGTCCGGAGCTTTAGCACCGGTTGTCTTATGAACCCAGACTAAAAGGGGCATTAACACCGGTTCGTAAGGCCAGGGCATTAGCACCGGTTCGTAAGAGACCTTTAGCACCGGTTTGAGCCACAAACCGGTACTAAAGTGGTTGTGTGCAGACGCTAACCCTTTAGCACCGGTTTGTGACTCAAACCGGTGCTAAAGGTCCCCCCTTTTGCACCGGTTCGTGGCTCAAACCGGTGCTAAAAGGTCACTACCTTTTAGCACCGGTTCGTGGCACGAACCGGTGCAAAAGGGGTACCTTTAGCACCGGTTCGAGCCACGAACCGGTGCTAAAGGGTTGACACCTATTTTTTCCTCTCATGCCTACCCCGCGTAGAAAAAAAGTCTAAAAAAATAAACAAAAATGATAAAAACTTCAAATTTCAAAATCCTTTGACATGCATGTACCTCACGCAAGCAACTTTTATGGAAAATTTGAAATTTTGAATTTTCATATATTTTGAACAAAAAGGTTATTCCAAATTAAATCGGCAATAACTATTGCGTACGGACTCGAAAAAAAACATATAATATATGAAAAACCATCTACGCAAAAAGTTATATCCGATTTCAACGGGAAATATGAAAGCGAGAATATTTTAGATTTTGTCAAAAAAAAATAAAAAATTTGTTTTTTTGAAATTTATTTTATTATTTCTTCTACTTTTTAGTTATTTTGAAGTTTTTATATTATTTTGGAATTTTTTAAGTTTTTTTGATTTTTTGAATATTTTGAGTTTTAAAATTAATAATTAAATTATACACAAAGATTATTTGGAAATCATTGATGCTTATTAATAATTAATCATTGTTGCTTATTTTTAAAATTATTTGGAATTCAAAAAAGTAAAATCATATATTATCAAAGTGTATGGGTTAATAGAATTCACAGCACAGTATTATCAAGAAGTCGCGAGCACAATCTTGGAAGCTAGTAGAGAAAGAATAGAGAAGTTAAGCGTGCTAAGGGTGGAGCAGTGTGAGGATGGGTGACCGATCGGGAAGTGGGACCACTAGTATATACTTTGACATGAGAATAGGGGTGATTAGAGATTAGAGTGGAAACTGTCAAACAATTCAAATATCCAAAAATTGAGAAATTCTGAAAAATAATTTCAAATTTTTTTAATTTTTTTCAAAATTTATACCAGAAATTCGTCCGGACCTTTAGCACCGGTTCGTGTCTCAAACCGGTGCTAAAGGGTCCTTCAGCCGCGCGGGCCACGTGGAACCCCTTTAACACCGGTTCGTAGTACAACCGGTGCTAAAAGATGAGGCTTTAGTGCCGGATGCTTTGCACCGGTTGCAAAACCGGTGTAAATGGGACTTACAAACCGGTGCTAATACTCATATTTCTACTAGTGTTAGTACTTGGTCTAAGTTGCAATAATATCTATCTTGAGTTGTGCTTTGATTTGGATATCTTTATGAGTGGTGTTTGTCAAGTACTTGATAAACTTTAAGGGGTGCTTCTGTAGCCACTACACAATGATTAGTGTTATTCAATAGGAGAGTAATTCAGAGTACCATAGTGGAGAGAAGTTGTTTATTTGTTCAATCATGTTATATTGTTGGGAGTGTGTCCACTAGTAAAAGTATGATCCCTAGGCCTTGTTTCCAAGATCTACACACCGTTTACTTGCTGTTTTATTACATGTTTGCTCGCAGCGATATTTACTTCAAATCTCATTTGCTATTTATAATCATCACTACTACTTGTATTTCACTATCTCTTCGCCGAACTAGTGCACTATACATCTGACAAGTGTATTGGGTGTGTTGGGGACACAAGAGACTTTCTGTATCGTAATTGCAGGGTTGCTTGAGAGGGATATCTTTGACCTCTTCCTCCCTAAGTTCGATAAACCTTGGGTGATCCACTTAAGGGAAACTTGCTGCTATTCTACAAACCTCTGCACTTGGAGGCCCAACAAGTGTCTACAAGAATAGAAGTGCGTAGACATCATGGTGGCGGGAAATCTGCTGATTCCCGTTGTTTCGAAGCTCAACGCAGGGCGGAGTTAGAAACGCCATCCGAGAATACCGCTACCATCAATCTGCCCAAGTCAAGGTAATCTTTGGACACCCTTCTTCATTGTTTGCTGCTTTCCATCTCTAATCACCTTTTTCTCAGAAGAAAGAAGCCTACTGTCAAGGAGCCGTCCTCCAAGCGAGCCAAGCCCTCCCATGCCGCTATCCCGCTCACCCCTGACGCACCAACTCCCTCCTCTGTTCGTATCGATATTGATATGGAGGATGCTGGTGGTCAGTTTGACCCAATGCCAGAAACCAACCCAACGACTGAAGCTGCGGCTAATGATGTCGTCCAAAGCAAAAAGGCTTTTGGCTCTCAGGGTCAAGTGGCGGATACTCCGTCGGGGGGCAGTTTATACTGGAGACAAAAGCAACTTGAGGTCGTCAATCTTATTTCTAGCCAGGAAGATGCCAGCAACCAGCTGTCCAGCGGCATTGCCGCTTTTGTTGAGAAAACAGAGACTATGAAGAAGGTATGTACTCCCAGTAGCTCCCGAGCGCCATGGAGGATTTCGAAATTCGATCCGCTATGGAGCTTCAAGAGTGACCCCTGTAAGTTTTTGAATAGCACAGCCTTCGAGCGCTGGTAGTTTCACAGTGCTCTATAGAGAACTTTTGTTTTTAAATTTCATACTGAGTAGCCCCCGAGCATTATGGCGGATGACTATCTGTCATAAAGCTCTTAGGAAGACAAAAAATCAGTATAAGTAGCCCCCGAGCATCATGGCAGATTCTGTCCATTATGATGCTCTAAGAGTGACTAGAAAATCATTGTGAGTAGCCCCCGAGCGTTATGGCGGATTCTTATCCGGCATAAAGCTCTAAGAGTGACTAACACTTCAAAAAAAAATTTTTGCCAGAACTACAAGAAGGTGGTAGAGGACCTGGTCCAGGTCGTCAGCTCGCAAGAGAAGGAGCTGGCGGAAAAAAGCGCTCTGGTGGTGGACTTGCAGCAGCAGCTTGAGAATAGCGGTAATTTACCTTAACAAGTTTGTTTTCCTTTATGCTTATTCAATCAATGCTGAGCTGACAAAATTCCGCCATGCAGATGCTGCCAAGCTCAAGTCCACACTTGAGGGAGTGGAGAAGGGCCACGCCGTTGCGATGGATGGGCTGCAGCAGCAGCTCCAGAAATCTCTGGCCACAAACACCTCCCTCGAAGAGCAGCTGAAGGACCAGGAGCGCCAGGGCAAGAAGAAGGACAAGGAGATAGCGGACTTCCGCAAAGCCGCCGCTGATTTTGAGAAGCGGCGTGAAGGCTTCAACGAGCTCCTCCATTACTTCCAGGACAACCTGCTAGGTACCATTCCAACTTATAGCGTAAAGTTTTTACCAATTTCTACTATGCCGTGCGTGATGCATCTTCTTTTTCCGCTATGCAGTCGCTTTGGGGCAGGGCGAGGCGGATACCGCCGAAGGTTTGCGCATGGCCACCGACGCAGCAAAGAAGGAGGTTGATGGCCTTCTCAATGCTGGTCGCCAAGCGTGCGGGAGCCTGCAGATAGCGGGTTCTTCCAACCTCTCCGCCATCTTGCTCACCCAGAAGCTGCTGCTAGTGCCAGGGCTGGTGGCGGACTGGAAACTGTCCTCTGCTCGGGGTGGTGCCAGAATAGCTTTGACTTTGGCGAAGGCCCACTACCCCGAGATGGATCTGGACCTGCTCACCTCCGGCATCCCGGAGAGCGGCGAGGACGGTGCGCCGGTGGACGAGGCCGCCATCCGGCAGAGCGTGCTTGGATATGATCAACTGTGTGCCCTTGGCACTCAGTTGAATGTATACTACGAAGCATACGATCTGCCAGGGTCGCCAAGCCATGCTTCGGCATCAGCCTCTGCGGCTACTGCGGGCGGTGATGGCGGTGACGAGGTGTCCTCCAAGGTTCCGCCATCTTCATGAGATGTGCCCTGCAATATGGCAGGAAAAAATACTTTGCATCAATTCGGCCCCTGAGTGGGTCTGTAATTTAAACTTAAACTGCGTGTGAATGTTTGTGCACTGTGACTGATCTGCTTGTGGCGGATTAGTTGAATGCTTTTGAACTCTTGCAGCTTGTTTTTTTATGAAGTGGTTTAATTGCGCGAAGAAACTGCCAGGCCTAGTTTTATGCAACTTGCAGTTTTTGCCATGCCCAAAAAACAACACTTTGAAAAAATTTCACGCGTAGGATTATGCGATCCGCCATCCGGCTCTCTGTGCTTGACTTTTCGTAAGATGGCGAAATCTTCGCACGAACAATCCGCTAGGGCGACGATACTTAATAGCAACCGTCCAAAACCCTAAGCAGATGGCGGCTTAGATCGTCAAAAAGTCACTACTCTGGAATCCACACAGAAAACATCGAATGAAGATCAAAACATAAAGAAGCTACGCGGACCGCTTATGGTGGATTTAAAAGAAACGCAAGTGCCAAGCACAATTGCGCAAGAGGTTCTATACGATCTAAATGAACAATAAAGGAGGTAAAAGACTCAGAAAAAATCAAGAGTGAACCAAATGCTTTATTTCATTGATCATATAGAGGTGCCTATTACATAGCTAGAGAAGTGCTAAGTGTAGAAAGGACGTAGCTGTGCGATGTTCCATGGACGATCTGTCTCGTCGTAGATATCGTCAGGGTCTCTTCGTTTGCGCTTCTTACTTGGTCGCTTATCTAGCTCGCGAATATCAACGAGGTAGTAGGAACCATTCAGTAGAGCTTTGCTGATGACGAAGGGTCCTTCCCAAGGCGGGGATAGCTTGTGGGACTTCTGCTGTTTGAGGCGTAGCACCAGGTCACCTCCTTTGAACGAGCGTTGGCGAACTCGCCTGCTGTGATAGCGGCGGAGATTCTGCTGGTAGATGGCAGATCTCTGGGCTGCTAGGTCCCGTTCTTCTTCCAGCAGGTCTACAGAAAGTTGTCTGGACACTTCTGCATCTTCTTCCTTGTAGGCCTCGACTCTTGGAGAGTCGTACTGAACATCACTTGGCAAGATTGCCTCTGCTCCGTAGACTAAGAAGAAAGGGGTAAGGCCAGTTGATCTGTTTGGCGTGGTCCGTAGACTCCACAGCACAGATGGCAACTCCTCTGCCCAGGCTCCAGCTGCTCTGTGTAGTGGTGCTTCTAGGCGTGGCTTGATCCCTGACATGATTAGTCCGTTGGTCCGCTCAACTTGGCCATTAGACTGTGGGTGTGCCACAGATGCTAGGTCAAGGCGGATTCCGTTGTGATGGCAGTATTCTTCAACTTCTCCCTGAGACAGATTAGTGCCATTATCGGTGATGATGCTATGTGGGATGCCGAATCTAACCACAATGTCCTTGACGAATTTGAGGGCAGTTTTGCCATCAAGTTTCTTGATGGGCTTAGCTTCCACCCACTTCGTGAATTTGTCTACCGCTACCAGGAGGTGCGTAAATCCCGAAGGTGCTGTTTTTAGCGGACCCACCATGTCCAGCCCCCAGACTGCAAAAGGCCAAGTTATGGGGATTGTATGCAGTGCTGTGGCGGGCATATGGGTTTGCTTGGAGTACATCTGGCAACCGTGGCAGAGCTCCACAATGCGGTCTGCCTCTGCCTTGGCTGTTGGCCAGTAGAATCCATGGCGGAATGCTTTAGCTACTAGGGATCTAGCGGCGGCGTGATGCCCACATTCGCCTTCGTGGATCTCTCTTAGTATTTCGATTCCATCCACTTGGGATATGCACTTCATGAAAACTCCCGAGGTGCTTCGTTTGTAGAGTTGGCCATCTATGATGGTATACGCTTTGACTCTACGCTCGATTTGTCTTTTTTGGACTTCGTCTTCGGGAAGCTTCTTGTTCGTCAGAAATTCCAGGTAGGGCTCTGCCCATGGCGGATTGCTTGGCAAAACCGCCATAACAGGGGAGCTCGCTAGCTCCGGATTTTCTGGATCCGCCATCTTGACTGATGGTACGCGCAGATGCTCGAGGAATATGCCTGGCGGAACTGCCTTACGGCTGGATCCTAGTTTGGACAAGGTATCGGCCGCCATGTTATCTTCTCGCCGTACGTGTTTTATGTCGTAGCCGAGGAAACTTTTGGCCATCTCATCCACTTCGTCTCTATACGCCGCCATAACTTCGTTCCGAGCTTTGTATGTGCCAGCCACCTGCTGAGCCACAAGGTCGGAGTCTCCGCAGCACATTATGTGTTGTACGCCGATCTCCTTTGCGACACGTAGCCCGTGCAGTAAAGCTTCATATTCCGCGATGTTGTTGGTGGTGGGGAAGTGGATCTGGAGAACATAGCTTAGCTCATCTCCCTTAGGAGATTTGAGTGTCACTCCAGCCCCCGAGCCGTGTAGCAACTTTGAGCCATCAAAGTGCATTACCCAATGCTCTGGTTCTGGAATGGGTGTAGTTTCCTGCGCTTCCTTCCAATCCGCCATAAATTCCGCCAAAGCCTGAGACTTGATGGCGGTGCGAGGCTTGTAGTCGATGTCGAAAGAGGCCAATTCAATGCCCCACTTCGCAACTCGTCCTGGTGCGTCGCTGTTGTTGATGATGTCCTTCAGTGGGGCTTTGCTCACCATTGTGATCTTATGGTCATAGAAGTAATGCCTCAACTTACGAGAAGCTAGGAAAACTCCGTATGCCAATTTTTGGTAGTGAGGGTAGCGCTGCTTGGATTCTGTCAGGACCTCGCTGACATAGTAGACTGGTCGCTGTACGCCATACTCCTGCGCTTCTTCCTTACGCTCTACCACCATGACAATGCTGACCACCCTGTTAGTTGCCGCCATGTATAGTAACATGGGTTCCTGGTCTTCGGGAGCCGCTAGGACTGGTGCAGTGGATAACACTCTCTTCAGATCCTTAAGTGCAGCGTCTGCCTCGTCGGTCCAAACGAATTCGTCTGATTTCTTCATCAGCTTGTAGAGTGGCAAAGCCTTCTCGCCAAGACGACTGATGAATCTGCTCACTGCTGCCACGCAGCCTGTGAGTCGCTGTACATCTTTTAGATCTATGGGCCGGGAGATGTCGAGGATTGCCTTGATCTTCTCCGGGTTAACCTCAATTCCGCGGTGGGAGACGATGAATCCTAGGAGTTGTCCAGCTGGGACCCCGAAGACACACTTCGTGGGGTTAAGCATCATGTTGTACTTCCTAAGATTGTCGAAGGTCTCTTGCAAATCCGCTATAAGGCCATCTTGCTTCTTAGTCATAACTGCGATGTCGTCCACATATGCGTGGATGTTTCGTCCGATTTGATCCGCCAGGCACTTTTGCATAGTGCGCTGATACGTTGCCCCTGCGTTTTTCAGACCGAATGGCATTGTGACATAGCAATATGTGCCATAAGGGGTTACGAATGACGTAGCGAGCTGATCGGACTTTTTCATCTTGATCTGGTGGTATCCTGAGTAGGCATCTAAGAAACACAGCAGCTCCGATCCCGCCGTCGAGTCAATGACTTGGTCAATGCGAGGCAAGGGAAAAGGGTCTTTTGGACACGCTTTGTTCAGGCCAGTGTAATCTACACACATGCGTAGAACTTTTGTGTTTTTCTTAGGAACTAGCACCGGATTTGCCACCCACTTAGTATATATCACTTCCTTGATGAAGCCTGCTTTCAACAGCTTGGAAATTTCCTTTGCTATGGCGCGGCGCTTTTCATCTCCGAAGCGTCTCATGGCTTGTCTTACTGGCTTGGAGCTAGGAATTATCTGCAGAGCGTGCTCGGCGAGTTCCCTGGGTACACCCGTCATGTCAGATGGCTGCCATGCGAAGATGTCCCGGTTCTCACGGAGGAACTCGACGAGCGCGCTTTCCTATTTGGGGGACAAGTTTGTCCCAATGGCGGTGGTCTTGGCGGCATCGCCAGCGACAGGTTCCACCTGCTTTGTGTCGACCGTAGGCTTGAAGGTGGGTGGGGAGGCGGAAACCTCCCGCTTGGATGCCGGCATCTCCGCGGGGTCCGTAGCAGCGTGGATTTCTTTGAACTCCTCGCCGAAGAACACTGCTTCTGCGAAGGTGGCTTCTCCTTCCTCGCATTCCTTTGCCTTTCTGAAGCTGCCATAAACAGTAATTATGCCATCCGGTCCTGGCATCTTCAGCTAATTGTAGATGTAGCATGGCCTTGCATGGAAGCTGTGGAAGGCGGGGCGACCGAAGATCACGTGGTATGTGCTTTTGAACGGGACAACCTCAAAGGTTATGGGCTCTTCTCTATAGTTTTCCTCACTGCCAAAGGCAACCTTGAGTGTGATGGACCCGAGGGACTTGGCTTGGCGACCAGGAACCACCCCATAAAAGGTGACCGCGCTATGGCGGAGTTGGGTCTTGGTAAGGCCGAGCTTTGTCAAAGTTTCCACATACATGATGTTCAGGCTGCTGCCGCCATCCATTAAGCATTTGGAGAACTCATAGCCGTGGATTACAGGGCATACCAACATGGTGTAATATCCATCTGGGATGTGCTCTAGATGATCATCGCGGCTCCACTGCACCGGTACCACGGACCATCGGACGTACTGGCGGATTTTTGGCACGGTGGCATTAAGGGAGCGCATGGCAGCTCTCTGTGCCTTAGCCGTGGGGGGTCCAAGGAATGTGTGAAAGGCACCTTTTTTTGTCCTTGATTGGGTTACCCTTGCCAGCACCACCCTCTGCCTTTTTGGCGGGTTTGGGCGCAGGGTCTTCGTCCATATCACTGCCATCCCTAGACTCCTTGTCTTTGTCCGCTTTTCCTTTGCCACGAGGCCGTTGTCGCCGGCTACGTTTGAAGCCAGCTTCTTGATCCGCCTTGAGGTCGTTGACAAACTTGCAGTTCCGGTTGGTGTGGTTGCACTTTCCTGAAGCGTCACGATGGGCAAAACATGGCATATCGCGGTATTCGTCGTAAGACACGGGGGCGGATGGCGTCGAAACGGGAGTTGCAGAACTCCGCGGCTGGCCACCGCTACCGCCGCGTCCCCTGCCGCGCTGGCTGCTTTGGCCCTTGTCAGCGAAGGTTGTGGCCACCATATCCGGAGCCTGCTGCTCTTCTGGCGGATTCTTCCGTTTGTTGCTGCTATTTCGCTTTCCAGTGTTCTGGATGGCGGAAGCCTTCAGAGATTCGCGGGCGTCGTCGGCGGCGGCCGCGTAGTTGCTTGCGATGGTGATCATGGAATTTAGGGTCAATTTCCCTTCGTTCCTTTCCCGCAACAGCCGATGGCGGAGCAGTTGGCCTCTCTCCAAACTGTCAATAAACGCAAGGATGGCGGATTCGTCAGTAACCCCTTCACAGGAGTTCTTCATATCTAGCCATCGCGCGAGGAAAGTTCGGGAGGTCTCGTCGTCGGCCCGTCGGCACCGTTGGAGGTCACCAATGTTATGGGGTCTCTTGTACGTCCCCTCAAAATTTTCGGTGAACGCAGTTTGCATATCGAACCAGGTTTGGATAGAGTTTTCTGCCAAGTCGTTGATCCACTGCCTCGCAGTGCCAGATAGCATCAGGGGCAAATAGCGGACATCAACATTGGGTGATCCCCCGGTGAATTGTACTGCGTTGAAGTAGTCTTGTAGCCAAGTTAAAGGCCGATCGACTCCATTGTACTGGCGGATATTTTTCTCGATCTTGAACCCATGCGGGATGGGCTCATCACGAATCCGTTGTCCAAAGCACTTTGGGCCGAGGAAGAAGGTTGTTTGAGACTTGGCAATCTCGTTTAGATGGGTACGAGCGTCGTAGGGCTTCTGGTCCGGCGGATCCTTGCGAGAGTTGCGTGACTTTGCTGGTCCGCCACCACCGCCGCTGCCATGGGGGCTCCCTGGTGGGGATGGCGAAGGGTCGCGTCGTTGTTTACTCTCGCCGTCCTGCGACTGATCTTTGCAGCTACGACGGCTTCCTTCCGTTCTTCGTGGAGATGGATCGTCGTTATGGCGGCGGGAGCCTTGCCCTTTGTCATCGTGGCGGCGAGTGGAGCGATGCTTGTCTTTGTCGCCGTCATGGTGCGCGCCATCATCATGGCGAGATCGGTCCCTTCTCTTGGATCCGCCGTCTCTGCTGGTTTCCCGTCGTGGCGGATCGTCTTTGCGTCCAGCATCACGGCTTCGTCCTCGCTTGCCATCATTGTCGCGTATGACGATCCCTCCCTTTGGGACTTCGAACGTCTTATACTTTGGTGGCGGCATGTTGGTCTTATGGCGAGGGGCAGCATTGTCTTGTTGGTATCCGTAAGCAGGGTAATTCTTGCGGGGTGGCGATGGATTTCTCTGCGGGCCTTTGCCATTTGGTTTGTCATCGGAGGATATTGGGATGGCGTTCGCCCGGTTGCGAGCTTCTCTTCTTCGGATTTCTGAGGATCCGGTATGAGATTCGTTGTCAGGGCGCGCACCATGGTTGCCAGCCCCCTGAGCCTTAGAGGCAGTACTGGACCTGCATAGCGCGGGATCAGATTCGAGCCGTCGTGACGACGTAGCCTTTTCCTGCTGCACTAATGCTTTGGTCATCAGTTTCACCGCCGTTTCTAGGGCTGCTGGGCTCTTATTATGCTCCAATAGCTCCTTTGCAGCCACGATATTTTCAATGGGCGTAGCCCTGACTTCATCGCGGTTTTTATCCACGTATGGCGGATTCTTGATGTACATCTTGGCCAGAGTTTCCGCTGTTGGTACGGTGAACTCGAGGTTTCGTACCAGCTGCGGGTCGCCTCCCTTGTTGATCTGGTTCTGGATGAGAGTGGCATACTTCTCTTCCATGTTCCTTGCGCGCTTCAGCGTGTCTTGAGCTTTAGCAATGTCGTCATCAACCTGCTTGCCCATCTTGTCGACTCGCTTTGCTTCCTTGAGGAGTGCTCGCCTCTTCTTCTCGAGATCGTTCACGTCTCTGACATAGTCAGGGGTGATTGGATCTGCTAGAGTTCCATAGACGACGTTGTCCAGCGGGGTCGTGAAGTCTTCCGGGTGCTGGTCCACGGGGATGGCGGGTTGCAGAGGCCTGGGTCCGCCGTGTATCTCAGGAAGTTGTTCCGTGGCGGGATCGGCGGCTGGTGGCGGGTTACCCTGCTCATTGCCGGCATCTCCGTCGTGGACTGCCTGAGATGGCGGATCACCAGTTGCCTGCCCAGCATCATCTCCTTTGTTGGTTACAAACACCTGCTTGGCCGCTGCTTGTTGCTCTTCAAGTGCCTGCTGCGCCAATTCCGCCTCGAGTTTCCTCATGGCGGCATCGTAGTGGTCAGAATCATAGCCTTTGCTGTCCCAGTCATCCGATTCACCACTTTCGTTAAGTGCCTCAAGGATGGATTCACCTGGGCTATCTTCTCCATTGGAGGTAGATCCTGAAGTGATACCTGCGAACGCAACAAGGCAGTACCGCGGTGTCTCTAACGCCAGATTACTCATGGCGGATTCACTGCGGTCTTCCACCACTTCCTCTACCTCTAGGGCGGGCTGGGTGGGATTACTTTTCAGATCCGATCTGGGTAACTTGGAAAGTTCCAGATCAGATGAGTCCTCCTCCGTATCCAGCTCGAAAGCGGTCCGTTTGGGGATTTCAGCCATACCGATCCGCCGGAAATTGGTTTCCGTGGCGGGGGTAGGGTTTGTCTCTCCGATGAAGATATGGATATCTCCAATCGGAACGACGGTGAATCGAGCAGGGTCTTCTCTAGCCGGCACCCAGAGGTTATCCGCTGGGACGATGGGGAAGCCGGAATCGTAGAGGACGCGCCCGATGGCGACGGTGTCGCTGATGCCTGCAAAGGCGGATCCCGCCTGGATCCGCGCTCCAGACGCGCTTAGCCCCACGGTGGGCGCCAACTGTCGTGGTTTCGTCAACAGATCTGCCATAGAGGTAGGGGTATGGCGGTTTGTGGAAGGGGGTGAACACGGAGGAGCGATCCAGGACGGTGGTAGCACGAGTTTACCCAGCTTCAGATCCCGCGACGGTGGCGAGATCCTACGTGCTGCTATAATTCACTATATGGCAACAAGTGCTCGATTACAATGATGAGGTTGGCTGTTTCGCTATGCGATTGGCCGTATGACTAGAACGTCTAACTTGCCTCAAGGGCTGCTCCACGTCGGGCTTATAAAGGCGCCCGGCGTGGGCTACACGTTGGTACCGGAGCGGATACAACTTGGAGTCCTAGACAAAGTCCTATGCGTGTACGTCAAGGTAATCCGCCATGGGCCGTCTCCGGATCCGCCATGGGCCTGCCGTCAGTAATCCGCCAGGCCTGTCTGAGGATCCGCCATAAGCGCCTGCGTCCAGTACCGCTGTGTCAGCTTCAGCAACTGGGCCGCCCGGTATGGCGAATCCGCCATACCACCCCTGATGGGCCACCCTGGCTTGCTGATTCAGGACTACGTCACTGGTATACCTATTTGGTATATCCCCAACAGAGGCGGTGGATGCCTTAGGGTTATATCATTCTGGAGATGCTTTATCATGTATTACAATGGAGACCATAGATACATCATTAAAGCTCTACCATTTCAAGGTCTCTCGGCGCTCTTGATATTGTTAATGCCCATGAACAGTTCTTTTTAATAGTCATTTTTGGTGATAATTTTCTAAAAGAAAATACTACAATGAAAAGTGATCACACTAATTTCCCGCAGTAGTTTTTTAGGTTATTCTCTGCAGTATTTTTGGCATTAGTTTTTTTTACAGCAATTTCCTGATATAATTTTTTTACTTTAACGGTAATTGCGCTCTACAATTTTAAGGCCTCTCAACGCTCAAGTACCTATGAACAGTACTTGTAAACAGTAACATCACATTTACCCAATGTTCAAAAAATCGGCCGATATGCCGATTAATCTCCCGATTAATCGTGAATCGTTGGGTGAGCGATACGATTTTAGCTTATCAATCTAATTTATCGCCTAGGCCGATATACCAATCTGTTAACCGATATTTTGACCAAAATATCACAAATTTCACAACTTACCGTGATTTGGTAGCCGATTTATCTGCCGAAGAGACGTTTTTGGGACAATAATCTTGTAGAAGTCTACATTAGATCATTTTTTTTTCCATTTTCGTTGATTAAATGAAATGATTCAAGGTAACACTTCTCTCCAATACCCCAATGTTGTTTTTGCGTATCATATTTTTGAACTTTTAGTGCCAAAACTTGAGATTTATGGGTAAACTGGCTGATAAATAGTCGACCGATAAAATCGATTAATCGGCCGATAAGTGATTAATCTCAAATCTCAGGCCGACCGAAAAGTTAACGATAAATGCTTTCTTGAACATTGCATTTACCATCATTGCAGTAAATTTTTAATAGTAATTTCTCGATGGTAATTTTCTAATGGTATTATCGCAATGAATAGTGGTCACTCTAATTTTCTGCAGCACTTTTTGGCGGTTATGCTCTACAGTAATCTTTGGCGTTAGTTTTCTGACAGTAATTTCTTGATACAAATCTTTAACTTCAACTGTAATTACCCGACGATAGCTATCTAACAATATTTTTCAAAGTCAAAGAATTCTTAGAGGGTAATTTCGCAATGGTATTTTTACAACGATACATGAATTCTTCCGTACCAAATGAACAATGCTCTATAGTAATTTCTAATTTTTATTCTTTAATAGTATTTTTTATTCAAATCTCTAGCTCCAATAGTAATTCCCTGACAATTATTATCTAACAACAATTTTTCAACGGTGTTTAATTCTTCGGTGGCAATTTAGCAACACCATTTCTTCAATGGTGCACGAATGGTAATTCTGAGCAATTCTTCATAAAAAATCTTCAACCCCAACTATAATTCACCCTCAATAGTTATCCAACATTAATTTTGGTAACAATTATCTCATAGTAATTTTTCAACAATGTGCAATTTCTGGACGATCATCTCCCAATAGTATTTTCCCAATTTCTTTGGTAGGTACTTTCCCACACAACTCTTCAACCGCAACAACAATTCTCCAATCTCTAACGGTAGTTAACCAAGAGTACTTCTTCAACGGCGAGTAATTCTTTGAAGATTATTTCACAGCACTATTTATTCAAGGGCATATGACAATAATCTTCGCCTATAATTTTTTTAGTGTAATCTTGAATGCTAATTGTCTTCTTCTACCGTAGTTCCATGTTTTTTATAGTAAGTTTGAGAAGACTTTTCTTTTAAGCTTCATCACTTAAAAGGGACATATGCAATAGCTCAAAAAATACACTCCAAAGAACTTCAAGGTTCTCCTTGCTAGTAATTTCTTTTAAGCTTCACCACTTAAGAGGTAGATATCCTAAACTACTCAAAAAACACGCTTCAAAGAAGCAACTACTAACTACTTCTACTAGAAGATTGGCACCACAAGCACAAATTTCATTTAAGCTTCACCACTTAAAAGTATATACAAAAATGACTTAAAAACGCACTCCAAAGAAATTCAGAGTTCTCGAATAACTTCGAAAAGACTTCTATTTTAGGCCTCAACCCTTTAAATGTACTGTAGATACAATAACGGCTCAAAAAACACGTGAAAACGAAGATGATAACACTACACATACATTCCCCCGACACATCTAGCGAGGATGCTTGTGATGATCACAATTCACAAACCAGTGTACTATCACGTCCCAATAATGCTCAACAATGCTCTCGTGTGGCACGAGTCCGCTGCCTCCCAAAGACAAAGAGGCAAGGACAACACCCACCACCACGTTTTCCACGCGAGATCTCGTTCCAAACTCTATCCATGGATCGCCGTCCAGAAAATCCAGGACGGGTGATTACTGATCACCTCCGACAGTACTCCATGTCACCATCACTGCTCAAGCTAAAATCCCGACGAGCACTTCACCACGGCCACTCCATTTCCCACCACCACTGTCGCCGCACCTACCCGTCTTCGACTCGGCGCGTTCCATGGCCGCCTCCTCCTCCCCTCTCCTCCTCCACGGCGCAAAACCCTAAGCGGCTGGCACCCGAGGCTCTCATCCCGCCGAGACCTCTGGCCTCTGGATCGCCTACATGGCCACCAGCATCACCGCCGTCTGCTCCCTCCTTCAATCCCGCTCCCCAATTCCCAGCGCCAATCCTCTCCTCGTCCAGCGCATCCGGCTGCTACGCGCCCGCCGCTCGGCTCCGGCCTCCCGGCAACGCCTCCACCTCACGCCCCGCGGCGAACCAGCGGCCGCACCCCGTGCCACGGCAGACCCCTCCGCCTCGACCGCCGCCGTCGATGCGGTCCCCGCGGGCGCCAACGCCACCGTGCTGCTCGACGTCAGCGGCATGATGTGCGGCGGCTGCGCGGCGCGGGTGCGGTCCGTCCTGGCCGCGGACGCGCGGGTGGAGAACGTGGCGGTCAACCTCCTCGCCGAGTCGGCCGCCGTGCGGCTGCGGTCGCCGGCCCCGGGCGCCGGGGAGGAGCTGGCGGCGAGGCTGACGCAGTGCGGGTTCCCGTCGGAGGCGCGGCGTGGGGGCGCGGCCGCGGGGGCGACCGAGAGCGCGCGCAAGTGGAGGGAGATGGCCGCCCGGAAGTCGGAGCTCCTCGCGCGGAGCCGAGGGCGCGTCGCCTTCGCGTGGACGCTCGTCGCGCTCTGCTGCGGCTCCCACGCCACCCATCTCCTCCACTCGGTCGGCATCCACATCGCCCACGGTGAGTTCAGACTGTCACAAGAGCGTGATCTCAAGCTGTGGACGAAAAAACGAAGCTCAAATTGGATGTGTTTTTTTTTTAATTTGAAGCTACATTCGCCACCGATGCTCATGCTTACCTGGCCGCTTTGGGAATGATGCAGGAACGTTTATGGATTTGTTGCACAACTCCTATGTGAAATGTGGCATTGCTATGGTGGCATTGTTTGGGCCTGGAAGAGGTATATTAGCTACAGTATTATCATATTTAAAGTAAAATCAGACAGCGACTGTTAGAGGCATTACCACATATCCAATCAGATTTTAGGAATTATAGAGAATATATATATCACCAGGTCCTTTTAGAAAAAATATAGCACCAGGTAGGTTGTCTGACACAAGATACTGATAACTCTTAGTCAACTTAGTATAATATATCTGATTTTTTGTTTCATGAGGTTTTGCTTGGTATAGTGGACTTCTAAAGAGACATTTGTTTACTTCCTCCTATGTGGGGATACGTGCTAAGAAACAACAGCATAATGACCGCGAATCAGAACCATGCATTGTATATAACTGCACTTGTTGAAACTGAAGGTCATTTTTCAGGATAGCCGTGCACTGTGCTTTTCTGGATATCTTATTATACTTTCTCACAACGTGGTCAATGTTATTCCAGATATACTTTTTGATGGTCTTAGAGCGTTCAAGCAAGGCTCCCCCAACATGAATTCTCTTGTAGGATTCGGGTCTGCAGCTGCATTTGCTATTAGTGCAGTAAGTGGACTTATAGTTTGTATTTTCTCTGTTCAGACTTGCAGAAATACTAAAACACAGTTTTTCATATGAAGGTGTCTTTGCTGAACCCTGAATTGGGGTGGAATTCAACCTTTTTTGATGAACCGGTGAGTCACGTAAATAGCAAATGTGTTTGAACTTTTAGATACTTGCAGCTGATGCTTTTGTATCTATGTATACTTGACAAAATAAGTGTCAACACTCACCATCTCATTATTAGACTGAACTATTGACAAGATATCTAGTGTGATGTTAATGAATTTAGCTTATTTATTCCCATTATATTTCCCTTGATTTTCTGTTGATGAAATAACAGTTCAAATATGTATTTTCTCAAGAAATTTTGTTAAAGGAATTCGTCTTGTAGCATGCAGGTCATGCTTCTTGGGTTTGTACTTCTTGGACGATCTCTTGAGGAAAGTGCTAGGCTTAAGGCATCTAGTGATATGAATGAGCTCATTGTAAGTACATATCTAAGCATTTATGGAAATATGGAACACTCAACATTTTGCATCACTAGAAATAGAAAATAAGATGTTCCGCAACTTGATGAATCTGTATAAACTATTGAGAAATATTGAATATTGATGCGTGGTAAGTAGTGTAGCTAACATTTTAAATATTATTCACCAATATAACCGAGATATTGACAACTAATTATGTTTAATGTAATGTGGCAGTCACTCTTATCTCCTCAATCAAGGTTAATTGTTACATCGTCAAGTGATGACCCTTCTTCAGATGGCATTTTGAATTCGGATGCAATCACAGTTGAAGTTCCTGTCGATGATGTTCGTGTTGGAGACTCGATATTGGTTCTTCCAGGAGAAACTATTCCTGTGGATGTAAGAAGTCAGACCATAGCTTCACCTTTTGTATTTTCTAGCATCTTACAATGCAGGCATACAATTATTTGTTTAATTAATACAAACTCTAAATTTGACGAGACCCTGTATGGCTATTAATTTTTCCATAGTAAAACCATCCTACAAAGTGAACTGCACATACTAAAGATCATTCAAAGGCGACTCTTTTCCCTTTGTTTTATCAGTTCTTCTAAGGTACATATTTGACCAGTAACAGTTTGCTGTCTCCAGACTCCAGTTATGTTCCATTTATTGCTTACTCTCAGTCTCTCACATACTTTAGTTTGTATGTTGTTTCTAGCTAATTGTTTTGAGCGACAATGTTGCTCAAATGTTTTTTATATTATTTTTATCCTATAATAAGAGTCAAAATCTTTGAAGGATGTCCTAGCTCCTTTACTTGGGAGGTACTAATGATTGTAAATATACACACTCGTCATCCTTCCGTTGCAATTTTTATACATCAGCTTGTGGTTGCGTGGAATTATATGATGGATCTATTGAACCATTGGCACTTAATCTTGCAGGGAAATGTCGTTGCGGGGTCAAGTTTTGTTGACGAATCAATGCTTACTGGTGAATCCTTACCAGTAGCCAAGGAAATAGGACGTCCTGTATTTTCTGGAACTGTGAATTGGGTACGTATATGATAGTTTTCTGACAGAAAGCCTGGTAATTTATTTGTGATCTTGTTTCCACTGCATGGTGTCAATAAATTGTGATTTATACCTAATGCTGAGCTCTGTCATAGGTATGTTCCATGCGTAGTCTGTGCCAGAGTTCATCAAGAATTGTAATTCAAGTTTCAATAAGCTCTACACTTAATTTTTCTTATGTCCTAATTGATTCCAAGTATCTTTTAAGTAGACATACTTCATTGAAACCATTACAGTGTGTTTCTTTCACTCATTTATTCTTCTTCTCTCTCTCTCTCTCTCTCTCTCTCTCTCTCTCTCTCTCTCTCTCTCTCTCTCTCTCGATTGCTAAATTGATCTAACAATCCCTTCTTTTGACTTCTTAAAGGATGGGCCTCTGAAGATAAAAGCTACAACTACAGGACCATCGTCAACAATTGCCAAGATAGTCCGTATGGTTGGTACACATGGACAATTTTTTTTATTTTTTTTATAAAAGATATTATCTCTTGTAACTATATTCATACTGTCTCTGAGCAGGTTGAGGATGCACAAGCACGTGAAGCCCCTGTTCAAAGGCTTGCGGATTCAATTGCAGGGCCATTTGTATATACAGTTATGACATTGTCTGCAGCAACCTTTACTTTCTGGTCTGGCCCACTTCTCCTTTTCTTTTCTTTCTCAAAAACAAGTATACAAAAAAATCAAGAAGCTATATAAATGTTTTTTACTAACCTTTTCTCTGCAACCTAAGGTACTACATGGGCACACACATATTTCCAGAGGTTCTTCTAAATGATATTTCTGGCCCTGATGGGGACTCTTTGCTTTTAAGCTTGAAGCTTGCAGTAGATGTACTAGTAAGTAATCCTGCTACTGTTTTCCTAAACCCAGCCTTCAAAAATAATGGATTGAAAAAAAATTGGTCACCAGGCACAAAATTTGCATAGCCAAGCCAGGCATTCTAAAATTCATCTTGGCTCACTGAACATGCAAAACATCCTGAAATCTCAATATTATCGATCCAGTTTGGAGGTGTGGTTGACCATCCAACAGCTGTCACATAGCTCAGTCTCAAGAACTGCCTATTCGCTTATTTGTGATAGATTATTATTTATACCCCGCAGGTTGTTTCCTGTCCGTGTGCGCTCGGGTTAGCTACGCCTACAGCTATCTTAATAGGAACTTCCCTGGGTAAATCCTTTGCCCACATGTTTGTATCCATTTATATTCTCAATGTTTGATGAGACAATGTGCCGTTCTAGTTTTGTACCGCATAAATTCAATTATAGTTTTTTTCATAAATGTCATTGCTTCAGTATTCCTCTATGCAGTACTTATTTGTAGCAACTCTTATCTAATTTTATATCCTTATGAGCTTATAACACCCTGTGACTAACTTTTATCTAAACTAGGTGCTAAGCGAGGGCTACTTATTAGAGGAGGTGATGTTTTGGAGCGTTTGGCTGGGATTGATGCAATTGTTCTTGATAAGGTATATTACTTCATTTATTATAGTTTTCAAGCAAATTTTTGTATCTGGATTACTGATAGTCTGTACGATCTTAGACAGGGACGCTGACGAAAGGAAAACCAGTTGTTACTTCTATTGCTTCCTTAGTATATGGGGAGATGGAGATTCTTCGTCTTGCTGCTGCAGTGGAAAACACAGCATTGCATCCTATTGCGAATGCTATAATGAAGAAGGCCGAAGTGCTCAAACTGGATATTCCAACTACAAGCGGGCAGCTTACAGAGCCTGGTTTTGGCTGTTTGGCTGAAGTGGATGGGCGTTTGGTTGCAGTAGGTACTCTGGACTGGGTCCACAATCGTTTTGAAACCAAGGCATCAGCAGCTGAACTGAGAGATCTCAGTGGTCGCCTAGAGTTTGTGTCTTCTAGTGAGGCATCATCGTCAAATCAGTCAAAATCAATTGCTTATGTTGGCCGTGAAGGAGAAGGAATAATAGGAGCCATCGCTATCTCAGATGTTCTGCGTGATGATGCAAAGTCAACTGTTGACAGGTATTTACTGGAGATATTATGTGCATGGTAAATGTATTTGTCTGTGCGTTATTGGGGGTTATATCTCGCTCTTAACTGACAAAAGAATGTTCAGAAGTCGTAATATTGCCCCATTCTTCAAAATGTCTTAACTTAAAAGTTTATTTGTTCTCTGATGCTGTGAAGTAGTACCGTCCGAATCTCAGATGTTGCAAATGCTATTTTAGTGTTTTAATGCAAGGTGCATCTTTGAGAGTCATATCTGTATAATTCAAGTAGTGCAGCATGTGTAACTGACGTTCCTTTTCTGGTTGATCAATAGGCTGCAGCTAGAAGGAATTACAACATACATACTATCAGGAGACAGGAAAGAAGCAGTGGAAGGCATCGGGCAAACTGTTGGGATCAGGAGTGAAAACAGAAAGTCATCCCTCACTCCGCAGGAAAAAGCAGGCATTATATCAACTTTGCAAGAGGAAGGGCATAGAGTTGCGATGGTAATTTATTGTGGTGTTCTATTTTTGTTTATCTTACCAATACGTTCAATTGGTTTTATGGGTTTGAAACAGATGTTTGTGGTAAAAACTGTTCTGGTTTGCTCATTTGAAAAAAAAATGAGATATGCAAGTTCAGTCCACAACTAAAAAATTAAACCTAAAAAAGGGCATCGTTTGCAGATAATATGACGGAAGTTTCAGTTTGACCATTAACAAAGCTGTATTTTATAGGTTGGCGATGGAATAAATGATGCACCATCTTTGGCAGCTGCTAATGTTGGAATAGCTATGCGAACTCACTCAAAAGAGAACGCTGCATCTGATGCAGCTTCAGTTGTTCTATTAGGGAACAGACTCTCTCAGGTATATTATTCTGCCCAATCCGTTTTTTTACTAGACCAATACAAGTGGCATAATCCATTGATAGATGAGAAAATCTCTGGCACAGGTTGTAGATGCCCTATCCCTGTCTAAGGCAGCTATGGCAAAAGTTCACCAGAATTTGGCTTGGGCTGTGGCATATAACATAGTAGCCATTCCTGTTGCGGCTGGAGCGCTACTACCTCAATTTGATTTCGCCATGACACCATCTCTTTCAGGTAAAGTTTATCTAGTGAATGAAATGTCCGTGGTTGCTTATGTCAATCTCGTCATATCAATAGACGTTGCTATACTAATGATGCCGTCTGATGTGTGTGTCGTGCAGGAGGACTGATGGCCCTGAGTTCCATCTTTGTCGTCAGCAATTCCTTGCTTCTGCAGCTACACGGATCGTTTCAGAAGACAGGAAAAACAAGGCCAGATGAACTGAAGTCTGGATCAATGTAAATTGGTTGGTTTATCTCGTCCCAGATATAGGTACATAGGAAAAATGCTTGGGACACCACGATTGTACATTTTTACTGGGTCATAGAGCGTGCCTTTGAACTGTGGTTTTCAACCTTCGGCCAAGTCATATGCAGCACCAGCAGCTTATATATAGCCGACTAGAAATCTATAATAACTAGAAGTTCAGCTTTGAGAGATGGTAAAGAATTCCAGTTTGAACTCAGAACGGATATAGTCTGTGGCAATCCACCTACCCTACGCACAGCCTCTATTTAACCGCCAAGCAGATGATATGATCTGAAAAAATACATCTCTCAGGTAAGAAAGTACGGCTGCCTTTTGTTGCATTTCAAGTCATACGGAATAACACAAATTCTTCCAACTGGATTCATTGAAATTGTTCAAAAAAATAACAATCAAGCGGTAAAAGACCAATTGCAGGAGATTAGATGATATTACAATTTGGCTTTTCTTAGAATAAGGTTAAGGTAGCTGGTGCTGCTGCCGGTGAATGAAACTATCAACAGACATGTACCACTACAACTCTAGAAGGGAATAGGATGGGCAAACAGGCTCCTAATCGTCCCTTCGAGGATGGTGCTGAATGTAAAAGCATCCTTGTGTTCGCCGTACATGAATGGCATGCTGATTGTCATATTCGCGACTCGCTGTATCACGGGGAGTAGTTCGGGGCGCTCAAAGCGTACTTGATTTGTGGTCTTCCATGCATCTTCGATCATAGAACCTATTTTGGCAAAGGCCTCATCATCACTTTCCACGCCGTGTTCGCTGATGTAACATTCCACTGAACTGTGCACATCATATTTGTTCTTTCCATGCTGTGAACAACACATGCTTCATCAGGGTGTTATCTTGGTTAATGGATAGGAAATATGGGTCGTAATCGTGGAGATTTAATTTGTACCTTAAATGAAGCAAGGTCATTCATAAAACGTGTCACCACCGCACAAGCCCTGACAGCATCCGTGCAACCAAGTGCCCATTCGAGTGCCTCCTTGGTTGCAGTATCACCCATACCAACTAACAAGCCAACACATGCCCATGGTGCGCCGGAGCATATACTAGATACCTTCACTTGATCATTGAATCTGGGCTTGTGATTTTGATGAAACCATTCGGCTTCTTGGAGATGGTTACTTGATAATATTTGAAACTGCAAATGAAGAAATGTATCAGTACTTCTGATAAAAGATTTGGATAATGTAGGCTATGGGTATGGATGTAGACAATAAGACTTTGTTTTAAAAATACACATGAATGTTATAAGTGTTAAAAATTAGAATAATCAGATTTGATACCCAGTTGGGATGATATTTTAAGGAGCACTGATATCATTAAAACTTTACCTCATGTTGAAATGTGTGGTTTCTACAACTAAACGACATACATGTTTGTGCGGAGTATGTATAGCGTAACTTTTTGTTAATCAGAGATCCTCTGCAGGGAAAAGCCTTCGACCGGAGATAGTTACAGTACCGTTACACAAGATTTAATGTCCCAAATAGAGTTTATATTATGAGAAAAAGGTAATTTTGTGAGATATCATCATGGAAGGATAATGGAAATAAAAATAGCACTTAGTAATAGTCATCTTGTGGTTCTAAGATGAGAATGATGTACCGCTTTTGTGCTAAAAGAGACACGGTACTTCTCGTCTGGTTTCAACTCGTCCTCAAACTCTTTAAATGTGCTTATCAGCTTGAGGTAGAACTTCTGGAGGTACACTGGTAGAAGAGAGATAGCACTCTCCTCCCATCTGTATATAATTTAATTAGTCACACCCTTGAGCAGTTATATGAGTGCATGTTTTATTCTAAAACAGAGAAGATAAAGCAACATAATGCGAGCTCCAACCTTTGTATAGCTTCATTGAGTTGTGTACACTCCATCAAAGTAGCATGTACATCATAAGTATCATCTATCATTGCCATTATTGCAATTATCTTGGCAAGAATCATTCTTGCACGCGTATACTCTTGTTCATAGTATACCATATGTGACCATAAGTAGCACTCAACAATACGGTCCCGTGAATATGTTATCCCCACTTCACTATACATATCTTCCCACCATCTGAAATTTATTTTGTTGTTAATGTTCTATACAAGAAATTGTAGCTAGGTTCATTTACAAGAAGTATGCACTCGAAGTTGTCGCAGAGTTGTTAGACATAAATTTTATCTGATGGGACTAAACTTGCATGCTGCTTTAACATTTTGAAACTGAACAGCATGATCTCCGGTTTTGCACAAACTTGCATGGCTGTGAACATTGAAGTAATTACTTCTCACATAAATATGCGTGATTTTTCAGTCAATATAAAACACTCATACATAGTCTTTCCCAGATTAACTGAAGTTTAAGAATCAAATATATATCATGCAATGCAGGGTTCCTTTGTAAGATCATGACAGATATAACGGAAGGGCTAGTTGTGGGGCTAATTAAGAGGACATCATAGCTCTTCCCAGCACATGTCTATGCCTAGTTGCTTACTTGATTGTTTGAGCCTAGTTAGGTAAGATATTTTGCACTCATATGATCTAAAATCCAGGTCTTTTAGGACATTCACAGAATTACAAGATGGTACTTTGACCATCAATTTCTTTGCAACATTGTTGTTTCACATCAGTAATTTAACGTTAGTAAAATAAATTAAGGATAAATATGGTAATATCAATTAGATTCTTTGGATGCTAGAAATTTAATAATGTACGTGATCAAACTAACAAATATTTGGCCGGTAAACTTTCTAAAATGACCTACTTTCAGATCAGAGGTAGTACTTCTTAGGGTTTGGACACTGGGGATTTCCTCAAACAAAATTTATGTTACCTGGAGAGAGCCTTGAGTTCCTTTAAGTGGAGGCGTTGCAGAAGGTTAAAATCCAGTTTGGCTAATTCTAGAAGTGAGGAATTGTGCATTGGTTCATCTTCGTACTCTGACATATAATGCAACACTTCTACTCTCTTCAAGGTCCTTGGCAGTGGTAAGTGAAGAGCACGCTTGACTTGCTCAGCCAACGGGGGCTCAAGGTCATTTTTCATAGACTCAAGGTGTTGCCTTGCAAACAGGATAATATTTTCAAGTTCCGTTTCTCCATGAGTATAAAGATATGCTGCATTGTACAGACTTAATAGTTCCCTTGGCTCATTACTTATGTCAACCTTGAACGCCCCATCTTCATCTTTAAAGTTGTTGAATACATCTGCAAGATATAAATGATAATCTGATGAGCAATTGCGCACATTAGCTTGTGTTTTGTCATCTTGGATCATATGCTTCTTAGTATATACCTGGAGATACCCAGAACCCTTGTTGCCTTAGTAAGCGGAATCGAAGAGCAACATCATGAAGGCTAGAGCTATTGAATTCGGAAGCATGGGTGCTTCTTAATATGGCGACAATTTCTTTATCAAAATTATGATCTATACCCAGATGTTGGAGAGTGTCCACAAGGTTCAGTTTTTCAGCCATAGTACTGCAAGCCTCAAGTACCCCAAGCACTTTCTCCTTCAGTTGATTGGACCTGTCTTTCATGCGTTCCTCAGACATCTACTTCCATACCAAAATATAAGTTAGGCATAGTGAAATAGAATATATTGTATGCCGACGTCTGCTTATCTCCGTGCATTATTACAAACTGGAGTAAATCTAGCATACATGGTGTATCTTTCTATTTCTGAAAGGAGGCTAATCCCCGGCCTATGCACAGATTTGTGCCCACATCCACATTTATTTATTGCAGAGTATTATTCATTGCTACTAAAGAAAAGCTCTGAAGAGGAAGCAAGCGAAAAGCCAAAAAACCATGATAATAAGTTGCATCAAGCATTTATGCATTGCTAATCCTATTGTAAGGCCGGCAGCCATATCGATTGAACAAAGCCGTACATGGTGTATCTAAGCAAGGAGGGGCAATGGGAGGAGAATAGATTTCAAAAAAGACATGTGGACCAAACTGACTTGGATTTTCTGAAACTGAAAAAGAAAGATACCACAGATTGAAATGTAATAGATCTTCTACCGATGTACATGTACACAAGCATCACCTGTGATGTTTCTGGAGTGTGGTGGATGAAGAAGTCACCCCATAGCGTGGGATGAAAATGCGTCTCTGGAACGGCAGCACCCTGGGAGAACGCCATGACGATGTATGTAACGGTGATCAGTGGTTGGCATAGTAGTGTGTACTAGCTCTGAATGAACATCGATCTGACGGCAGATGGCCTTATATAGACATGCAGGGCTAACAAAATTGCATCTTTCAACAACCGGGCGCCATTATCTTGGTTGCAAGTTGGTTTAGGTTACTTAGCACGAGTACCACGAGATGGCCAGTGGGCACCCTTTAATACCGAGAGTCGTATTAGAACAGTGTACTGTAGGGAAGACTTGAATCTTCTGATCACGTGAGCGTATCTCTTCATTCTGGTGGTGCGGGTGCTCTCTGATTTTGTTGGTTCTTGTACGCCAAATCTTTTTATTCGGTAGGGATGGAGATAGAGAAATATGTTGTGTGAGCTTGTTGTACTCCGCATCCCACCTTCTCCTGAAGTGCCGGTTCACTATTCGAGTGTGGAATAAGGTGAAGAATTGGCTTGATCTTCACGATGTTGAGCCTGCTAGTTGGCACACTATGCGGAGCGGCGATTCATAAGCAAGGGTGATTTAAGAAGGCTATGGGGTCGATTGCGATGTTGATTTCTTGAGAACTTCGGAACAAAACAAGCACCAGACGTGAGCTCGTCTCGTGTCACATAGATCAGATAAATCTGTCCACGCCGTAATGGCCGTCAGTCACAGCGCGACGAACCAAAAAGGACAGAGAACGGTAGTAAACACGCAGGCGATCATCATCGCTGATCCGTTACATAGTTGATTGCCATTTTCGTTTCAGCTAGCAGTCGTCTGTGTTTCCCCAGCGCACCTTCTTGCCGCCGGTGCCGTCGCTGTTCGTGGTCACCTTCTCGTCCACCAGCTGCACAGGCGCCATCAGCTTCCCCGCCGCGGCCGCCTCGTGCTCCCTTGCCCACCGCCGGCCCACGGCGCAGGCCACCGCCAGGGCTCCGGCCTGCACAACGAACATGCCCAGCAGCAGCGCCTGCTCCAGGAACACCAGCACGAACTGCTCCCTCCGGTCCCTCGCCGACCCGAGGAGCGCGAGGCTGCGGCCGTGGCAGTGGAGCAAGGCGTACAAGGCGAGCGCTTGACCGCAGAGCGCGGCGACCGCCAGAGCCGCGTGCGCCGGCAGGCAGCAGCGGAGGTGGCGGCGAGCGAGCAGCACGTAGAGACACACGAGCGCGGAGAGCAGCGTGGCGGCGTGCACGGAGACGAGCGCGCAGCCGAAGGGCGTCGGCCGGGGACGGAGGAGGAGCACCGGGCCGAGCGCGGCGGCGGCGAGGGCGAGGAGGGAGATGTTGAGGAGCAACAGGAGAAAGCTGGGGAATCGCCGGCTTCGGAAGCCATTTCGTCCTGAGCTGCCTGGTGGTGTACTGCTATTGCTACGCTGTCCCTAGCGAGAGGGGAGAGGTTTTAAACACTGGGCTAGAGATAGCCGTTGAGTTGAGCGGGCTGAAGCGAAGTAGCAACGGCAGAGGAAGAGGAGCGGGGAGCCTATGATTACTGTTGCGCTCTAGCTCATGCTTTGGTTCTTTTCAGGCCACGCACTGTCAGCTCAAACTAGAGGACCATGCGAACCTGATAAAGCTCCAGCATCGTACACTGCAGCCTGCAGGTGGCGTTGCTCTCATCCAGAACAGGTTAGGCTACCATGACAAACAAGAGCGCATGGCACAATTTGACTTATTTTTGCTGCCTGCATAGTGGTACCTGGAAATGTGCGCTGAGGTGAGCACATCATGTAACACCAACAAAAAGAATGGTAAAGTTCTTGAGCTCAGCCAGGATTCATAATCCATACAACTATGCAGAATTCTAGCGAGTCTATCAAGACGAGTCAGTTTCTGAGGGGTACCACATCCTATATTCACATACTTCTAAGCTAGCAAGTAACCTAGACTAGGAAGTAAAAACAAAGTGCACACAGATAAGGATGGACAGTTTGGGTCACTCTGGATCAAAGGGACAGATGTAGACTCCAACTTGCGAGTGCTTGCGTCATATCAGCAAGGAACCTGCCACAAGAGTTTAAAAGGTCAAATCTCCACACTTTCAGTGATAATTTGATTCCAGTAAAATTCATTTAAAATGAATGGCAGCATATGTTGTGCCTATGCCAGTAGCTATTCAGATGTGACAATTTTCTGCCAGTTGAAGGAAACAAATTCAGATCCAAATAACACATATATTTCAACTAGGTAAAGGCCAATCGGGAGTTGTCTGACAAAAGTTTAGTATTTTACAGATTGATGAAAAGGAGAAAAGACATAGTTAGAGATTTTTCAGTTCGTGTTATTATAATTCAAATATCATGCCAAAATTATAATCAGGATAGTAAAGTGAGGTCATGAGTCAACCCTCCAGAAGAAAGTTTTTCAATTACCTCAAGAGTCATAAACCCTGAGCATGTATTGGATGTCTTGCCTACACACAGGGCACAATGGTTCATCCATGAGTTCGACCCTTTTTGCGCAGTTGCAGCAGCACACGAGATGACCACAGGGAACAAAGGCTGCCTTCCTTCTTTTCCTTAAGCATATGACACATAATTGCCCGTCTCCCATTTCACCAGGCTCGTCATCGCCACTGTCATTTTCTGCAGTATCATCTTCATTGTCACCCTGGTGAAACCTTTCTTGAGCTTCTCTTGCCTCTCTGCGCCGTTTGACTCTCTCACAGAGCCTGCATTATTATAAACAAAAAATTGTCTGTAAGAAAGTAAGAAACAAGACTACAAAAGAGAAAACAGAATAGCTCAAAGGAACCATAACAGGCTAATGTAAAGTATCTAGATGCATTTATCCCATAACAATCAAGGACCAGTAAACCAAACCTTCAGCAATGGTGAAAAATGCCACATTTGATAGTTCAAGAAAACAAAATTTCAACCAATCATTTAGTTCAACGCTTTGTTCCATAAGTTTTAAAAAGGTACCTGTAAATGGCATGGCCTATTAAGCCAACTGACACGGTTCCAAGAGCAATAGTAATCCAGAAGAACGCTCTAGCACGTGAAGACATCTCGGCTTCCATCTCACCCTTGGTCAGATCAGACCTGATTCAAGGCAAAGCGTTATAGAAAGATC
Source organism: Dactylis glomerata (assembly GCA_007115705.1). Lineage (NCBI taxonomy): Eukaryota > Viridiplantae > Streptophyta > Magnoliopsida > Poales > Poaceae > Dactylis > Dactylis glomerata. The sequence goes on from QXEO01002113.1 coordinate 1,738,584, forward strand.
TGGACTGCAGCAAAAAAAATACCTTAACATGCATAATAAATATGGATGCTCTAGAATTCTCATGGTTGGCATCTGTAAGAAAGAACATGGAAACATATATGGTTGAAAATATCCTTACAAGAAAAATGGTAGCTCTGGGCATGAGGTGATCTCAACATTTCGATTATTCACTCGACATAATCCTATTGCTGTAAGTTCCTTTCCGATCGGAAGAATCTTTTCCTCGTCCAGTAACGCAATCTACATTATGAAGAAGAAAATAGCTATAGAAAGAAACCCGCAAGATAGTAGCTAGATTTGTTTTGGGGTACAAACAAAAGAACTTACCGGATAGCCATTGCCAACAATAGTCTGAAATAATGTGTAAGAATTCTGTTCGACTGGGATGAGTTTATGATACACGGTCGTAAGAGGTAACGGTTGCTGAACTGACCAGTCTAACTTCACATGCACCATTCCTGACGGTTTCTCAGGATCCACAAGAACAAACGGAACCTTTCAAAAGGAAAAGTGTAGTTTAATGTAAAATGATTGTGAAAACAGCAAATGTATGAAAATCAAGTACAGATACTTAGATATCATACCCATCTAAATGATGTTATAATTTGCTCTTTCAACGATTTAAAAAAGAGAGCATGGAGATCAAAAGTCCATCCAAAGATGCCTCTCCATTCGCCAAACAAGCACTGCATAAGTAGAAAATCATCACACAAGTTAGACATCTCTGCGAGGAGAGAATAGTAGGTAAACAACAGTTTGTTAAAAGAGCAATACGAAACCATATAGAAAGTTCAGGGTTACAGAAGTGTTATTTCCTTTCTTACTCATAGGAGTGTACCGTGATAGAAACAATATGGGGAAATTAAACCATTCACTCCAGCTATTTCTTGGAGCCATGAGGACCCCAAAATGGACTAAAAGCCTAAAACTATTAATATCCAATCCCTTGTGTGAATAACAACCTTTACACAATAGTCTAAGGGGCACTGGGATATTCTAGAATTTGCGTCTAATCAGCAATTGGGGGAGCCAATGCTTCATTCAGAGACAATTGTTACACAAAGACCCAGAAGAAATTCAGCACATGATCCTGTTGAATGCCACTGCATCTAAGCAAAGTTCAAAATTTACCAATTTTTCACAACCCAGGATTCACAGTTATCACAACTGGCTTGCTGTTGCATTTTCTTAAGTTCATTTCAGACCCTAGAACATTTCCTACCATCCTATGACTACAACATGATAAGCACTCTAGTCACTTTGCTACCATCAAAACTCCAAATTGGCTGCATCACACCATATTACATGCCACGCTTCATGAGCTTTATAATGCTCTCATGAGGGCCAAAAATCACAAAAGCATAGCAGGTTTACAGAATCTGGTTTGAGCTTAAAGGCTTCTTACTACTACTATTGGCTGCTGCCAATGCAATACCATTTTAATTCCAAATGCAACAGAAGTTCAAACAGTTTCACAAATATTAGCAATCGACATTGAAAGAGTTGATAACACACTACAAACCCCTCAGAAATTTTGAAGCAAGGATAACCTGGCCGGAAACCCTGAGAAACAGGATCTACTTCTCCAAACTATCCTCTTGAGAAAGAAACCACAGAAGTGGATACAATTCTCCTTCCTACTCCCATACCAAACCTAATAGGGTAGTTGCTAGTACACAAATTATGTAAGATATCTTCAACAACTTCGTACCTTTATCTAATTAGCACGGCATCACTTCAAATTATACGCCCCAATGCCCAAACCTGCCTATAGCCCGTGCTTAATCGGAAACTCAAAATATCTCACCGCCATTGGGCACCCAATTCTCGAGGGTTTAAGATTAAAAGAAAATTTCTTGCCTAAGCAGCCATATACTAGGCCGTAGCGCTTGCGCTTAGGGAAGAGAGAAATCTGGAACTCACCGTCTGGGTGTGCCTGGTGACGACGCAGTGCTCGCGTGAGCCCGGGGGGATGAGGAAGGTGCCCCCGGGCGGGGAACGGACGAAGCCCCGCAGGACGGCGAGGCGCGACTCGCCCTCGCCGAGCCCCGCGAGGAGAGAGTAGCGGACGTCCGGGATCGCGACCGCCGGCGCCTCGGCGATGCGGCGGAGCGCCCCGGAGGCGGCGAGGTACTTGGTGAGGGACGCGACGGCGAGCGCCGCCGTGCCGAGGCCCAGCACCGCCCCGTCCAGCGCGGCGGCGACGCGCGCGAGCGCCTCGATCGTCTCCCGGTCCCGCGCCGACATGGCTGCGTCTCGCCGCCGGCGCTAGGGCGGCGGCTGACCTTTGCTGGCTTGTTGGTCTACGCGTGCGGCTCGCGGTTGGGGTTCCGACTGGACCGAGATAGCTATGCGTGCTGGAGCCTATCCGACCGACCGGTGAAAACATATATCTACAGAGCGTTCGAGTCGAGACCGAATCGAAACCAGTTCGAATACTCCCTCCCTTCGGAAATATGAGATGTTTTTAGCTTCGTGAAGCGGATGTATCTAGACATCTTCATCTTTTAGTGTATAGATTCAAGCGAATCTATACATTAAAAGATGTCTAGATGTATCCGCTTCATAAAGCTAAAACATCTTATATTTCCAAACGGAGAGAGCACGTACGATACTACCTCATATTTGTGTGAACTTGCGAAGGAGGAAGTACTTCGTTTGAATTTACAAAATAAATTACTCGTAATAGTAATCCATGGGCAATTTTTTCATTTGTAACACGTATACATGAAACATGACTATAGATCCAAGACCACATGTAATCCAAAATGGATGTATGTGATCGATTTATTTCTCTTCATAAATACTGAAACTGGAGTTACTTTTACTTTTCGTAAACTTATCTTCTACTAATAACAAGGTTGAGTTTTAGACTGGTTACAATCCAAAGTACTATCATACTCTAATATTATACGTATGCAAATTTGGTACTATCCAATATGGTACTACATATGATTTTATTCTTTTTCTTGCCTAAAGGAGTCTTACATAAATTGGATTATTATCGGTCTAGATTCTTTTGGCAAGGGGACAGCGAGAAAAAGAAATACCGATTGGCTAAATGGAGTGTCGTGTGCTCTCCTAAAGACCAGGGCGGGCTTGGTATTCATGACCTTGAGGTCAAGAATACAGCCTTACTGGGAAAGTGGTTGTTTAAGCTACTCACTGAGGAGGGGACTTGGTAAGCCATTCTTAAGAGAAAATATATTAGACAAAAAGCATTATCTCAGGTTCTTTGGAAACTCGGTGATTCATATTTTTTGGCTGGACTCATGGCAACGAAGAAGTTTTTCTTTGATCTGGATTCTTTTTCCATCAAGGATGGTTCAGAGGAAGGTTCTGGGAAGACAAATGGCTTGGCAATGCCACTCGTCGTGAGCAGTATCCAGCCTTATATAGCATTGTGCGTCACGAAGGCAATACTATCGCCAAATTAATTGAGACTTCTCCACCAGCTGTGGCGTTTAGAAGAGATTTGTTTGTGCAAAGACTTATAGCTTAGAATGCCTTACTTCACTGTTTGGCAAACATCCAACTACAAAATGGTCATGATGAATTCCGTTGGAACCTACATGAAAATAGCAAGTTTTCAATAGCTTCTATATACAATGCTCTTATTCTTCCCGATGTGCCAATCGATAAAATTACTAATAATAAGCTTTGGAAGTTGAAGATTCCATTACGGAAAAAGATATTTGGATGGTACCTACATAAAGCTTGCAAATCGGAATTGGCATGGAAGTAAGAAATATGTTTTTTGTCATCAGGATGAAACAATTAAACACTTATTCTTCCAATATCGTTTCGCCAGATCTATATGGCCAGTCATCCAGGTAGCTTCAACATTATTTTTACCATGCAGTATTACCAATATATTTGGGAATTGGCTAAATGGAATCGACAATAGGTTTAAAAAGCATGTTAGGGTGGGAGCGATTGCCTTTATTTGGTCGCTATGGCTATGTAGAAATGATAAAGTGTTTAACGACAAAACTCTTCCATCTTGCAGGTTATCTACAGGGCTATTAGTACACTCCATTTGTGGTCGTCTCTACAGCGTCTGGAGGATCGCGACCTTTATATGGAGATATGTGCACGACTGAAAGCTACGGTGAGAGATATTTTTTCCCAACATGGATGGTCGTATAGTGAAAGGATCGATACGGGCGACTAGAGGGGAGGTGAATAGGCGCTAAGACAATTTTTAATCTTTTTCAATTTTAAGGCTTGACACAAAGTAAATTCACTAGATGTGCAACTAGGTGAATTTCCTATGAGTGGCAAGCATGCAAGTAAACAAGTAACTAGCAAGATACAAGTAAGGGAAAGGAATAACCGAAGAGTGGAGACCGGAGACACAAGGATGTATTCCCGTAGTTCCTTCCTTTTGAGGAGAAGTACGTCTACGTTGGAGAGGTGTGGTAACACGGAGTCTACCAACGCCACAAAGGCTCATCTTGTTCTCCGATGAGCAAGCCACGGAGGCTAGCTCGTTTCCACTAAGCGGTGGTATTAGGGGAACCACGAATCCCTTACACGGAGCTTGGGGCACACATCCACAACTCAATTGGAGGCTCCCAAGAAAGCCACAGAGGCTAGAATCACCACAAAGATGAGTTAATCAACCAATTACAACACCTAGGGTCACAAGATCCCCTAGGCACAAATTCTCCAAGCAAATGGAGGGGGAAATGAAATTCCTTCGGTGAAGATATAGATCGGTGCCTCCTCCTTCAATCCTCCAAAGATCAAGAGCTTTGGTTGGCTAGAAGGGGAGATCTATGAAATTTGGTGTTTTGCAATGGGGGGTAGGTGAGAGCTTCAAGGATGAACAATGGTAGGTGAAGTTCTAACCCTACCCCAGCTGGAAGAAGGGGTATTTATAGGTGGGTGGAAATCTGGCCGTTGGAAGCTGCCCGAGAAGATGTTCGGCGATAAGTTCGGCGGCGCCAGCCTCTGGGCCGGACGCTCCGGCGGTAAGTCCGGCGGGACCGGACGGTCGGCCGGATGTCCGGCGGCCCGCCGGGCGGATTCGACGACGGGCCGAAAACCCCTTCAGACTAGCAGTTCGGCGGCTCCACCGGACTGGCCCGGTCTGCCGCCGGATGGTCCGGCCAGACCAAACCAGGACAACTTCTGGCAGGCGATTCCACCATCTTTCTTTTTATGCATGAAAACTCCTTCACGTGTGAACTTAACCCTGTATGCATACATTTCAAATATTAGTTCACACAAAGCATAGTTATGTCATCGTTAATCAAAAAAGTAGAAACGGACAAATGTCCTTTCAATCTCCCCCTTTTTGATTTACGATGACAAGCTATGATAGAGTCACATAGGAATGACATAGCATGGTATCTAAGGAATAGTGAGAGTGCTCCCCCATAACATATGCACATGGTTGAGTTTGCTTTTGGAATGCAAGGTGCAAAATTTAAATTATGATGAGCTCCCCCACCATCTTTAGGAACCAAGCATGATATGGACAAGATAATAACATGGATAGCTAAGAATATACGCAAGCATAAACATATCCAAACATAGAGATAAGACATAATTAAGGTACACACTTGTCCACACACGAAATAAGGAGTTTGAGAGATAAAAAAAGGCAAATAAGAGCGCAAATGGACACAAGCCACTTAAGAACCAAGGAAAATGAAGCTAGGCTTGTGTCATGCGACGTTATTCCTAGAGACTCTACACTCTTCTCCCCCTTTGGCATTGAAACACCAAAAAGGGACAAAAGAGTAGAAGATGCTAGCGCTAAAAAATCATCACTCGAAACAGGAGAGCCGCCGCGTTCTTCTTCTCCACTGGCACCTTCATCTCCATCAGCATCTTCTGGCTCAGAGGGAGGCTCAAAGTCTTCAAAGTCTTCAACACCGGCAAACATGTCATCATCAAGAGGTGGCATGACAAAGTTGACATATGGGACCGGATCCAACAGGAGGAACAACACCTCCCCTAGCAGCCAAGAAGTCATTCTGCCTCTTCCGAGTCTCCTGACTCATCTCCATGCTCTTGTGAGCCACATCATAGGAGCTGCGACACATATCCCACAAATTCTTGAAGAAGGCAGCAAGGCCCTTCTTGCGAGAGGACCTATGGTGGCGACGGTGGTGGCGGTGACGACGATGGCTAGATCCAGAACCTGAGGCATGGTGAGGATCAGGAGCATCCATGGTGCAACCTCTAGCCCTAGCACGGAGCAAACTCGGAGCCTCTTCAAAGGAGCCCTGGAAACCCACAGTGAAGGTTTCCATGTCAACAATCTGTCCACGCACCTGACTAGTCTGAGCCCTGGGCTGTCTGTTGATCAAACGCTGAACAAACTAGCAGTAGTTAGGAGTCATGCGCTTCAGAGTAGATCGCTTGATTTCCTAAAAGATGAAGTCACATCCATCTATCTCCCGAAGCTTCTCGGGCTGGCAATAGTACAGCAGATTCCTGTGATAGCCCCTGACACTAGCATCATCTCCAGCCTTACTCACAAGATTCTGACGAAAGAGCTTGGCAAGAGCGTTGTAGTAGTAGTACATCCCTGAAATGGCAGGAGCAGGTTGGGATGGCTCATCTGGATAGCAAATGCGAAAGATCTTCTCTGTGGTAAAGGGCCCCTCAGAGTGAATCTTGAACCCACGTGCCCTACCACCACCATAGCCCAAAGCCTCACAGAAATCAACAAAGTTGGCGGTGAGAACATCTTGGCCAGTCATCCAAGAGAAGGACTCCTCAGGATCATTATGGAAGTGAACTGCGCAACTGAACTGACGGACCACCAAAGGCTGAATAGGCTCCGAGAGGGTGACAAGATCAAAGATATCCATCTTGAGAAGAGCCTCATTAATGAAGCGAAAGTCCTTGGAGACATAGTGCTGAAAGTGCTCAGTGTTGAGAGATTTAGGCACCACATAGAACCCACTCTTCATGTGCTCAGATGCATCATAGTAATCATCCCACATGGCTCGCTGAGAATCAGTCCAGAACTTCTTGTCACTGCCAGAGTACTGCCTCTCATGAAAGCGGTACGGGTTCTCCAGCCGAAGGCGACGCCAAGTATTGATATGAGCTGATCCTAGATTCTCCATGATCTCCTTTTCCTTCTCCACGTCCACCGGGCCACGGTGAACACTCTTGCCCCTCCGGGATGGAGGAGGCCCATGAGGTTTAACAACCTTGGTCTTCAAATGCTGCCCTGCAGCTGCAGAACTGCTATCTTCAACCGTTGTCTTCCCTATCTGATGGGTATGACGCAGAGGGCGCCCCCAGCATCATCTAGCTTCCTCTTCTTCATCTCAAAGGCTCGAGCATCCTCTGCATTGTCAATGCGGTAGTCACTGTCTTCAGTCGAGAAAGAGTCTGAAAATGCAAGCAAAAAAAAAGCAACACCAGATAAAGATACGTGTCACGGAAAAAGGAACTCAAAGTCGGGGAGGAATAAGTGCAGGATGGAGAGAAAATTTGACAGTGTGGTTCGGCGCCAGGTCCGGCGGGACCGGACTGGGGGCCGGACTATCTGGCGGGCAGCCGGACCATTTCGGCTAGGCGCCGAACTGGCATTCAGAATACCAGTTCGGTGGGTCCGCCGAAACAGTCCGGTTGGCCGCTGGGCGGTCCGGGCCAGGTCTGGCGGCCGTCGGATATCTCGCCGAAATCCACAAAAGTCACACTAACCCTCAATCATGACTCAAATAACTTGTTCCTACAAACTTTAAGGGAACAAGGATGCCAAGGAACAAAACTAGCCCAACACAAGGACGAAACCCTATCCAATAAATCCCTAGACAAAAATAGATCTAACCCTAGATACACCCTAGATCTACTCATACAATAGCATGAACAAATCAAGTGCAAGGCAAGGGCTAGAGGGAGGAGAGGATAAAAAGAGGTTACCCAAAGACATGATGCATGTGCAGAAGAGGACAAGTTCCGATCTCCCAATGCGGTTGACGAAACGCAAAAAGCTTCGGTGGAAGTCCTCCAAAACACCCAATCTACACTCGATCTGAATTTGGAAGGATTTGGTTGGGTGGAGAGACTAGGAGGAGGAGAACCTTGAGGAGGCGGCGGCCATGGAGATAGGGGCGGGCGTGGGGGAGGAGGAGAAAGGAGAAAAATTGTTTAGGAGGCCTTCCCCACGAGTTTATATAGGCCACGCAGTCCGGCGGGACCGGGCTGGGGCCGGACTGTCCGGCGGGCCGCCGGGCCATTCCGGCGAGGCGCCGAACTGGCATTCAGAATACCAGTTCGGCGGGTCCGCTAAAACGGGTCGGCCGGTTGCCGGGCGGTCCGGCGCCAGGTCTGGTTTCGCTGGACTGGCCGCCGAAAAACTTGAAGTTTTGGAAAAAGGCATGGAAATTCAACAAGAAGGGATGTGACATGTATAAACGAAAAACATGGTGTGCGGAAGAAATCAACTACCAACAAACTTGATTGCAAGAAATTCAACTTAGCTTGCATGCCTCACGAAGAAAAGCATCAAAACACGAGATTTGGAGAAATGCAATGGTGGGGGATTTCTCCCCCTATGTGTGACCACCAATGTCATGACATCGCGAAGAGACATGCTTGGGCTCAAGTGACATTTGTGGTCTTATGATGTCACACACTTGAGTATGCATCGTGCCATTAATTGACACGATGACTATCCTCAACTATGCGCATCTAGACTAGAGAAACACGCTATATTATGGGAATGAGTGCACACAATCAAGCCACATTGCAAGAGTCTAGGATATTCAATTCATGCCTCAACTCTCGGAATCTTGCTTCATCAAGGGCCTTCGTGAAAATGTCGGCGAGTTGGTCTTGTATACCTACATAAGACAGGTTAATCTCACCTCGGTTGACATGGTCACGGATGAAGTGGTGGCGGATCTCGATGTGCTTGGTCTTGTTGTGTTGAACCGGATTATGAGCGATCTTGATGGCACTCTCATTGTCACACAAGAGTGGCACCTTGTCGAAGTGAATACCATAATCCTCCATGGTTTGCCTCATCCAAAGGAGTTGAGCACACCAACTCATGGCCGCCACATACTCGGCTTCGGCGGTGGAGAGAGACACACAATTTTGCTTCTTAGAAGACCAACTAACCAAAGACCTACCAAGAAATTGGCAAGCCTCGGAAGTTGACTTCCTATCCACTTTGTCTCCTGCCCAATCCGAGTCCGAGTACCCTACAAGCTCAAAGCTTGCTCCCTTCGGGTACCAAAGGCCAAAAGTTGGGGTATCAATCAAATATCGAAAGACTCTTTTGATCGCCATTAAATGGCTTTCCTTAGGGGCGGCTTGATATCGTGCACACATTCCCACACTAAGCATGATATCCGGTCTAGATGCACAAAGGTAGAGCAAAGACCCAATCATAGAGCGATAAAGTTTTTGATCCACTTCTTTACCATTAGGATCGAGATCAAGAGTAACCTTTGTAGGCATGGGAGTCTTGGCTCCCTTCACTCCGGTGTCCATCTTGAACTTTTTGAGCATGTCTTGGGTGTACTTGGCTTGATTGATGAAGGTGCCACCCTTCAATTGCTTTATCTCAAAGCCAAGAAAGAATTTCAACTCCCCCATCATAGACATCTCAAATGTATCTGTCATTAGTCTTGCAAATTCATCATTGAACGATTTGTTAGAAGAACCAAAAATGATATCATCTACATAAAGTTGGCATATGAAAAGCTCCCCGTTTACTTTCTTAGTAAAAAGAGTGGGATCAATGAGGCCTATCTCAAACCCACGGTCTACAAGAAGCTCTCTTAGATGCTCGTACCACGCACGTGGGGCTTGTTTAAGGCCATAGAGTGCCTTATCGAGCTTGTAGACATGGTTCGGAAAGTTAGGATCCTCAAAACCCAGGGGTTGCTTTCCAAACACTAACTCATGCAAAGGACCATTTAAGAAAGCACTCTTCACATCCATTTGTTGCAACTTAAAATTATGATGTGATGCATAAGCAAGAAGGATACGGATGGACTCAAGGCGAGCCACGGGTGCAAAAGTCTCTCCATAGTCGATGCCTTCAATTTGAGAGTATCCTTGAGCAACCAAACGAGCCTTGTTCCTCACAACAATTCCATTTGCATCTTGCTTGTTCTTGAAGATCCACTTGGTTCCAATGACATTGCGGCAATCCTTGGGCTTCTCCACTAATGACCAAACTTTGTTGCGCTCAAAGTTATTGAGTTCTTCGTGCATGGCTTCTACCCAATCCGGGTCTTCAAGCGCTTCAAACAGCTTTTGAGGTTCCACACAAGAGATATAGGCATGGTGATTACTAAAGTTTGCCAATTGCCTCCTTGTGGACACCCCTTTTCTTACACTTCCAATCACATTCTCCAAGGTGTGGCTACCTCTTTGGAGAGTTGTTGTTATCTTCATGGCACAGCGAGCTTGAGATTCTTCAAGAGATTCTTGAGAGACCACTTGGTCATCACCACGGTTTTGGTCCTCGCCTTGACCTTCAAACCGAGCATGCTCATCATCTTGAGCTTGCTCAATGTCTTGAACTTGATCTTGACCACCACTTGGTGATAAATCACCATCATGCTCTTGGTCTTGATCTTGACCATGCTCACATGGTTGAGGGGTTCGAGCTTGTCTTTGGCTAGCATCAAAGGGACCTTGAGGAGCTTGTTGTGTTTGAGAGGGTGAAGGCTCTACTTGAGTAGAGCATAGTCCTTCTCCTTCCGCCAAAAGGTGTCCCTCAACGGGTATGAGATGTCCCACACCCATTCTTCTTATGGCAAGAGGAGGTATTTCATCACCTACATCAAAAACACCACGTTGCTCCACACGGGAGCCGTCATTCTCGTCGAATCTCACGTTAGAAACTTCAACAACTCGAGCGGAGAGTTTGTCAAAGATTCTAAAGGCGTGAGATTCGGCGGCATAGCTAACAAAGGTACCCTCAAGAGCTTTCGAATCAAATTTGGACAAATGGACACCTTTCTTAATATAGTAGCACTTACAACCGAATACCCGAAAGTACTTGATGTTAGGCTTCTTTCCAATGAGGATCTCATAAGGTGTCTTGTTCAAGCCCTTGTAGAGATATAACCGGTTCGACGCATGACATGCGGTATTAATGGCTTCGGCCCAAAAGTTATACGGAGACTTGAATTCCGCTAACATGGTCCTCGCCATATCAATGAGAGTCTGGTTCTTCCGCTCGGCTACACCATTTTGTTGGGGAGAGTAGGGAGATGAGTATTGATGGCGAATCCCCTCATCACTGAGAAAATCATTCAAGGTGTAGTTCTTGAACTCGGTGCCATTGTCACTTCGGATCATCAATATGTCTTGACCATATTGGCGTTGCACTTCATTGGTGAAGTCTTTCACGGTTTGTTGAGTCTCACTCTTATGAGCAAAGAAAAAGACCCAAGTGTATCTTGAATAGTCATCGACAATCACCAAGCAATACTTCTTTCCTCCAAGACTTTCATAAGAGGGAGGGCCAAAGAGATCCATGTGAAGGAGCTCTAGGACCCTCTTAGATGAAATGATGGTCTTGCTAGGATGAGGAAGTTCATGCATATTTCCTTCAATGCAAGCTCTACACACACGATCTTTTGAAAAGGTTAGATCAGTTAGTCCTAGGATGTGGTTGCCTTTGTGGAGACTTTGCAAAGTTCTCATGTTGACGTGGCCTAGCCGGCGATGCCAAAGCTATCCCACATCAACTTTAGCCATGAGGCATGTCGCGGCTTTAGTGACCTCCTTCGAGAAGTCGATCACATATAAGCCATTTTCGACATGCCCTACATGAGCTACATTAAGAGACTTGCTCCACAAAAGAACTACAATCCCAACATCAAAGAAGGTTGCAAAGCCCATATTAGCAAGTTGAGCAACGGAAAGAAGATTATATGAAAGGGACTCAACAAGCATGACATCTTCCACGGTAACATTGTGAGAGACAACAACCTTGCCGAGACCCAATACCTTTGACCTTGAAGAATCCCCATAGGTGACGTAGCCCGCATGGGATGAACCGGTGCGAAGCTCCTTCACCATTTCTTTGCTCCCGGTCATATGATTGGTAGCACCACTATCAATTATCCATTGACCACCACTGGAAGCAAAGCCCTACAAGAGATCAAGTCTTGACTTTAGGTCCCCATTTCTCAATGGGTCCTCTTTTGTTAGTGACAAGGGTCTTTGGAACCCAAATAGACCATGCAACATATTCATTTGATGAACCAACAAATTTAGCATAAACATGTCCATCTTGTGCACGGCAAAGAACATAGGAAGGATTATATTTTCCCGCAAAGTTATTATGGTTGGGCATAGCCTTTTTGCCATTCCCAATAACTTCCCTCACCTCCTCCTCAAATACATTACCATTCTCATCATAGCATATTTCACTAGGAACATGCTTCTTTAATGAGGGAGGAGGCGCGGGGACATTCTTCTTCTTGTTCTTCTTCTTCTTGTTCTTCTTGGACTTGGATGTAAATCCAAGTCCCGTCTTGTCACCATGTTGCTTTTGAGCATTCAAAAGCTCATCAAGCATCTCGTTTCCCTTTAGGGGGGCTTTCTCACAAGAGGGGTTAGTTGAGCATGAACTTGCAACAAAGGTGCTAGAAAGAGACTTGGTTGCTTCATTAGCAATTATAAGATTTAGTTTCTCATTTTGCAACCTAAGTTCATTAGCAACGGATTGAGCAATATCACGATCACTTTTAAGTTTAGCAATATCCAAATTGTGAGATTCTTCAAGACACAACTTGGATGTCTCAAGTGCCACCCTTAGGTCATGCTCTTCCTCAAGAGATTGAGTAAGAGAAGCAATTTCATCGGCATAGTCATGAGCATGCCCCTCAAGCTCAAAAATGCGTTCATCATTTTTATCATTTATTTGGATGGCTTCATTACATTGATCTAGGAGAATCTCAAAGCAAGCTTTGGTCTCCCCATGCAAGGTTGACATGAAAATGTCCATTTCATTTAGATCATCATTATCACCACTTTGTTCAACACAATCCATCAAAGATAGGCTTTTAGGTATGATGGGTGTGAAAGGAGGTGATACCTTTGTAGCATGAGCCATGAGACAAGTCGCATTGTGGTTGGTGCGCTTTGATTCATTTGCGGAAGCGAATAGGTATGATGAAGGGGTAGGTTGGGCAATGGCGATGGCGGCCCTTCCTACTTCCTCATTATCACTTGCATCATCCCCGGAGAGGTACTCTTCTTGAGTTGTCAAAGCGTGAATTGGGAGGTCTCTCTTCTTGTCGGAGTTCCTTGGGTATGACTTGGACTTCATTTCCTTGCGGACAAGTCTTCCATTGTGATCTTCAACTCTTTCATAAGGATACTCCGCAATGAAGTGGTTAGTGTTACCACAATTGTAGCAAGTCCTCACTCTACTTGTAGCCTTGGGCTTGGAGGGGCTAGATGACTTCCACTTCTTCATGAATGCCCTTTGAGCAAGAGCCATGTGCTCGGCATGAGCGTACTTCATATCCTCGGGGCTTCCACCCATTATTTCTTCCTCTTCCAACAAGCTTGCTTCTTCATGATAAGTGACTTTGGCCTTCAAAGCAAGGTTGGGAGCATGCACACCACGTGCACGAGCTAGAGCATCATCCGCATTCTTCTCGGAGATCTTTCTTGCCATTATCTCTTGCAAAATGTCATGTGCGGACATCTTCCGGAAATTGGCATTTCCCTTGATAGAGTTCACGGTATCCTTGTGGAAGGGCAAGAGAGCTTGAATGAACTTCCTCTTCATCCACTTCCAATCACATTGGGTACAGCCAAGATCCGTTAGCTTCACTTGAAGCACCGAGAGACGCCGATGTCTACGCACGCGTCTGTTCTTGTAGACAGTATTGGGCCTCCAAGTGTAGAGGTTTGTAGAACAGCAGCAAGTTTCCCTTAAGTGGATCACCCAAGGTTTATCGAACTCAGGGAGGAAGAGGTCAAAGCTATCCCTCTCAAGCAACCCTGCAATTACGATACAGAAAGTCCTTATGTCCCCAACACACCCAATACACTTGTCAGATGTATATGTGCACTAGTTCGGCAAAGAGATAGTGAAATACAAGTAGTAGTGATGATTATAAGTAGCAAATGTGATCTGAAATAAATATTGCTGCGAGCAGACATGTAACAAAACAGTAAGTAAACGGTGTGCAATGCTTGGAAAAAAGGCCTAGGGATCATACTTTTAGTAGTGTACACACTCTCAATAAATATAACATAATTGAACCAATAGATACTATCATTAATATGCAACTCAAAATAGTTCTCCAATGGAAAACGAACACTAATCATGCGTAGGGCTACGAAGCACTCCTCAAAGTCCGTATGTACCCAAACTAGATTGTCCCACACTATCACCGTGAACGCACTAGGTGGTTCCAACAAACACCAACATTTCATAGAGACATTAACCAAAAAGATACACAAGATGCACACACTAGTCACCTTTACACCATGATACGAGGTATCTTCGGAGAGTACAATAATAAAGCATAGGAGTAGCATAATATCTGAATAATAACATCTACCAATTCAACTAGATACAAAGCTCATGATCACATAAAGATCACATCATGGGAGAGAGAGGTGAACCACATAGCTACCGGTAGAGCCCTTAGCCCCAGGGGAGAACTACTCCCTTCTCATCATAGGAGACAGCAAGGTTGATGGAGATGGCGGTGAGGTCGATGGAGACGGCGGAGACGGCGATGGAGACCGATGGAGATGGCTCCGGGGGCACTTCCCCGTCCCAGCAGGGTGCCGGAACAGAGACTTCTGTCCCCCAAAATTTGTCTTCGACGGCGGCGGCACTGCGGAACTGTTCTGGAAATTTCGCCGACTCCCCTAGGGTTTTCCATCCCGGGGCTTTATATAGGCGAAGGGGCGTCGTCAGGGGGCTGCCAGGGCACCCTCACATATAGGGGGCGCGGCCAGGGCCTGGGCCGCGCCGCCCTGGTGTGTGGGGCCCTCGTGGCCCCACTCCGCCTCCTCTTCGGTTCTCTGGAATCTTCGGTGAAATTCTGGGCGACTGGCTTTGGTTTCGTCCAATTCTGAGAATATTTCCTGTGTAACTTTTCTGAAACACAAAAATAGCAGAAAATAGGGAACTGGCACTGTGGCATCTTGTCAATACGTTAGTTCCGGAAATCGCATAAAAACGCCACAAAGTGTAACGAAACACAAGGCAAATGGTGTAAAAACAAGCATGGAGCATCAAAAATTATAGATACGTTTGAGACGTATCAGCATCCCGAAGCTTAACTCCTGCTCGTCCTCGAGTAGGTAAGTGATAACAAAAGAATAATTTTTGAGGTGACATGCACCTACACAATCTTGATCATATAGGAAAGCATTGAGTGCTGGGATCATAAGAACTTAAAACATGGGCATGAAAGACATAATCTTGATAGAAGAAACTTAGCAACCATGTGATAACATGAAATAGAACACAAACAAAAGATTATGAAAATGAAACAATGAAAGTCAAACGTGTGTTCAAATCATAAGAAAAAACATACAAATGGTTTTCAGCTTGTCCTTCATGGAGAGCAAAACATAAATGCATAGGACACCTTCAAGTTTAAGAGGGCGACTAGATACAAATAATTTAAGAACAAGTGAAACCATGATCATGAATCAATCAATGAAAACTTTGGGACAATGCACATTATACTCAGAATGACAACTATGCTCTCTTAGACGGTGCATAAAGATAGAAGGTGGAGAATCAACATAAAAGTAAAAGAAAGGCCCTTCGCAGAGGGAAGCAGTGATTAAACATGTGTGTGACGACCTCAAATTTGATAACAAATTTGAAGTGCCCGTTATGTATTCCACCGCAATCCCAGAACCATTGTTGCGATATACATAACGTAGTTGGTAACCAGTTCCATAGACACTACAATACGAGGGTTCAAATACAATGGTCATACAGACCAAGTCATATTACAACACAATATAGCAGCGGAAATAACGTCTTCGGGTCCATGCCTTCACCCTACAGGCAATGGCGACTCATGGAGACGAGCTTAGTTCTGGTACTCTTCTTCATACCCTTCCTCCTGGTATTCTTCCCCATAGTCTGGCCAAGTTGATAGCCAGGGACACAGCCATGAGTACATTGGATGCACTCGCAAACCATCTTATAAATGAAATGATAAAGTAGGTATGCAAGTTGGTATAATGGACTGAGCACTAAGTTTATTTGCAAAAGCTAGTTTTATTTCCCAAGAATATTCATTGGTAGAAAAGGGAGTTTAGTTCTCTAAGTTCATTCCAAAGAGGACTTCAAGTGTGTCAATATCATTGTCAAGTCAAGTCATTCACCAAGTTCACCATTGTCACTTTTAGTCCTGACAAAAGTCAAGTACAGCTTGCCAACTGTCCATAACCGCGGACTCGGCTATTCGAATAGTTTGAAAACCTCTGCAGAGGGGTACACTTTACCCACAAGAATCGATACATCTGCCGGGAGAATTCCACGGATCGTCATACACAAGGTATGCGGGGTTCAGATAATCAAACAAACTCTTTCACTTGTCTACTCTAGTATGGGATCCTTCCCTAGAGCCCGAGACACGGATTTCCCCGTTCCGGCGCCTCTAGTTTTGCCCACTCCGGAATGCCGGATGGATGGAAATCTTCAGGAAGGAAAATTTCCAATAACCACTTGGTTCGGAAGCAACCATGCATGGAATACTTCTATAAAGGATGAAACAAGGCCTCCCATACTAAAATAAACAAGCTAGGAATAAGCCCCTTCCCATTCAGGGGTAATGTGGTCGTACGGTATGTTTGGCTCCCATAGTACATCACTCGTTGTCATTGAGAAATACATTTCATAGTTCTTAGTCAAGATTAGTTTCTTTCATAAAGCCATTATGTAGGAGCAATCTCCAATTCAAGTTTCAAGTTCAAGTCACCACTTTTCAAATGGAGTTCCCCTTATAGATGACCTCAATATTATTAGCGACTAAGCAACTACATTGAGTGATGACTACTAAATAGAGTTGGATAAACTCAACTTGATGCTCTTGCTAAACAAGACATCACTAGACTTCTATCATTCTACTCTAGCAATTCAATCATGCAATTTACTTAAAACAAGTAGAATGCAATATTAAAACTAGGCATTGGGAGTATGAATCAAAAGATGGCTTGCCTTGGTTGGCAAAGTGTCCGGGGTATTCTTCTTCTTCTTGATAATAATCCCCTCCAATATCCTCCTCGGCAACACTAGCGCCTAATAACGAATAAACACAAAGCACACCATCACTACACAATGCTAACAACACACCAAGCACACATCTTAGTTTGCTAACAGTAGCATTTATGTTGCATTTTATGGTGTTGGATGGTAAGTTTTTCTTCTAAGTTTTCTTCAAGTGTGCAAGTTAGATTTTCTACTAAGTGTCATATGGGGTTCACTTTCTAAGCATGGGTATTGGTTTAGGGGTACTAATGCTAGTTCAAGTGAGAAGGGATCAACTAAGTGAATTGGTAAGAGGGCAAATTAAATTCTAAGGGTACAATGGGAAGCTATCATTTTATGTTACTAACTAGAGTTGGGTTAGGGTCTAATTGATAACACTAATAGGGTTTGGAGTTGATTAGGGTTGACTAACAGTAAGGTATGTCATTGGTGAGTTCACAATTTAATTTTCATGATTTTAGGAGGCTTAAGTAATTTTCTAGAAATATTCTAGGGTTAATAAAGCTATGGTCACACTATTCATATTTAATTAAATTCCTAACTTATTTTAAATTCTAACCAGTTCTACTGTGTAGAGTATTTTATAAGCTTTCCAACGCATATTTATTTGTTACAAATGGATTTGTAAAACTCTTGGAATTTAAATTTGAAAATCATATCTGAATCATATTCAAATTAATTGAAAAAGGCGGGAGAATAAATAAAAGTGAAACGGACCGAATCTAAACTAGCTGGGCCAAATCTGAACAGAACCCGAACGGGCCGGCCCAGAAAACGGTTCGCTTCGGCGGGAGAAAATAAAAACGATGCTGACAGGTGGGGCCTACTCGTCAGTCCTAATTAGAATCCCGAACCGGTACGCTATCGTCAGATCACGATCCAATGGCGCACCGTCGTCATCTCCGTGGAACAGACCAGAGGCTCACCGGCGATGCAGTGAAGAGTGTTTGACGGCGAGGGAGTGTCGTAGAGGATGCAAAGCTTGACGGTGATGACGCAGATCGGCCGCGGTTGCTCAACTCCTCCACCTTGCACCAGCAGCAGTTCCTACGGTGGCCGGAATCTTCCTGAACGCGGCGGCGCTCCCGTGCACAGATCGGATGCTTCCGATGGAGAGAGGAAGAGAGAAGAGCTGGGGTTGGTTGCGGTGGTGGTGTGTGTCTTCTGGGAGCGTCGACGAGGGTTTTTATAGCCTCGGGAGGCCGGGAGCAAGGCGACCAGAGGGTGGCCAGTACGGGGGTCCTGGCGGCGTTTGGAGCTTGCTCCGGTCACGGCGGCCTCGGGGGTGTGCTGGGAGGGTGTCGGCTTGGCCGCGGGAGGCTGTGTGTCTGCTCTGGCGAGGGCAGTGAGGTCGGCATCGAGCAGAGAAGAAGATGACTGGGAGGGGGCCCTGGGCGCAAACCTCTTCTTCCCTCCGCTTCTCCTGGCTTGGGTCGGGGCTGGGGGCGTTGGGCTCGACCGCGGCGTCTCCCAGGAGCATGGCTACAGCGCTTGGGCGAGCAAGCACAGTGATCAACACAGTGAACTCAGATTTGGTTTGATTTTCTCTGCCAGTGTTTGACGAAATGCCCGCAAGAGTTTGAAATTCGAATTTTTGAAAATTTCCAGTTTGGGTGATCAACATATTGGCCAAGGTTTCTAGTCATATTTTTGTTCTGGAGAAATAACAGGTTTTGCAAAAATCTTATTTCAAATTTGGTTATAGTCTATGTTTCAGATTCAAACTTTGGTTGAAGTTTGAGTCAAGCTCTGGTTTGAATTTTGGGCAGATTCTTGTTGGTTGAGTTAGTATGCAACTTGGTTAAGCTCAACTAATAGGCCAAACAAGAAGGGGGTTTACAGGTTTCTTAATCTAAGGGCTCAAAGTGGTGTAGTCAAACAGATTTCCTAGATCATCTCAATCTTCTCTTTTTCTTTCTTATTTTTATTTCTGGTTTCTTTGATTCTTATAATCCTTCTCAATTGATTCTGTTGGTTCACTTAGAATTATCTAACCAATGCTCAATCAAAAATAACACACATGAAATCATAGAATACCAACAATAGAAAATACATGTATGCATTAAAGGAATAGATAAAAAGTTTTATCTGGGTCCAGAATTTGGTCTTTTAATTAAGAAGAAATGGATTACAATTTCTGAGTTGTTACAATCTTTCCCCCTTAAAAAGAATCTCGTCCCCGAGATTCACTAATTAAGAACTGAAAAGATTGGGAAACTCTTTCTGTAGGTAATCTTCTCGTTCCCACGTAGCTTCATCTTCGGTGTGATTACTCCACTGAACTTTTAGAAACTTGATGCTTCGGGTTCGAGTGGTTCTATAGGCTTCCTCGAGGATACGGATAGGCATTTCACGATAGGTCAAATCCTTGTTGATGTCCACAGAACGGTGATCAATATTCTTGAAGATTTCGGGCTTCTCCGGAACTTCAAGACATTTCCGAAGTAGAGACACGTGAAAGACATCGTGCACTTCAGACAATTCAGGGGGCATTTCCAACTGATAAGACACTTCTCCTCTGCGGTCTAGTATCTTGAAGGGTCCAATATATCTTGGTGCAAGCTTTCCTTTTACTTGGAATCTCTGCATTCCCTTGAGAGGTGATACTCTAAGATAAACAAAGTCTCCACTCTTGAAAGTCAGTTCTCGACGTCTCCTGTCGGCATAACTCTTTTGTCTAGACTGGGCTGCCTTGAGGTAATCACGAATCATGCGAACTTTCTCCTCGGCTTCTTGCAGAATATCTGGTCCAAATATCTGACTGTCTCCGGTTTTAGACCAGTTCAAAGGGGTACGACACTTTCTTCCATACAAAGCTTCAAATGGGGCCATTTGCAAACTGGCTTGATAACTGTTGTTGTAGGAAAACTCCGCGAAAGGCAGACAATCTTCCCACTTAGCTCCATAAGCTAGAACATAGGCTCTCAACATATCTTCAAGGATTTGATTCACTCTTTCAGTCTGTCCATCAGTCTGAGGGTGGTAAGCTGTGCTAAAGGCTAACTTGGTTCCCAAGGCTTGATGTAAACTTTTCCAGAATCTTGAGGTGAATTGGGTTCCTCGATCGGAAACTATGGTTTTAGGGACTCCATGCAAACTAACAATTCTGGATAGGTACAGATCTACTAGCTGTCCCGAGTTATAAGTGGTCTTGACAGGAATAAAGTGGGCAACTTTGGTCAGTCTATCCACAATGACCCAGATAGAGTCATTTCCACGGCTAGACCTTGGAAATCCCGTGATGAAATCCATTCCAACAGATTCCCACTTCCATTCCGGAACTTGCAAGGGTTGCAGCAATCCCGCAGGACGTTGATGTTCAGCCTTGACTCTTTGGCAGATATTGTCAGTTTAAACAGCTGCCTCGACAGTTTTCTTCAGACAGTTAGTTTTTCCTTTGCAAATAAACCAAGCTGCGACTTGGTAATTTCCCGTTATTTCAGTTGATTAGATCAACGCATTGATCGGTCGTGGGATGGCACGATGTAGATGGTCATGGCGTTGATGTAGGGAGCGTGCAGGTGGTGTTGGGATGGCAGCACCGAAATACCTGGTCGTGTCCTGATTTCTAGCGTTTTTCAGTTAGCTTGTATCTAGGCATATAAACAGATATGAAGGATCAGAAAAGCTGTACGTTGAACAGCACAAAAACGCTCGTGTCTATCTGAAACTTTTCTCTTCGATCTCCACTTCCACGTGAGTTGCGAGGGTCAGGGCCAACAAGTGGTATCAGAGCCTTGGTGCTCGAGATCCCGCAATGGCGCCGAAGAAGAAGTCCGATGACGACGGCAGCAATTCGCCGCGAGCCAGGGTCGGGGACCTCGCCGCAGCCTCGAGCCAAGGGCGCGAGCTGGTGGCGGCTCGGCTTGCGCCGGTCGTATCAGGAGCTTCAAACATCCCGCCATTGACGACCACGAACTACGAGGAGTGGAGTCTACTCATGGAGATCAGCTTGCAGGCCCGTGGCCTGTGGGCTGCGGTTGAAGGAGAAGAAGATCTCAGCGACGAGTACGGCTACCGCAACGACAGGGCAGCGCTGGAGCTGATCTTCGGCAAGGTACCTCCGGCCCTGCTCCAAACCCTGAGGAAGCACAAAACCGCTCAGGCGGTGTGGGCGGCGATCCGCAATCTGCGCGCTGGGTCGCAGAAGGTTTGCGAAGCCAAGGCCCAGACGCTGCGATCGGAGTACGATCAACTCCGCCACAAACCCGGTGAGTCTATTGATGATCTCGCATTGCGCCTGACAGGGATCACGTCGAGGCTCAGTGAGCTCGGCGATCCTGAATCAGACAAGAAGATCATGCAGAAGTGGCTCCGGATCGTCCCGAAGCGCTACTCCCAGCTCGCCCACTCCATCGACAACCTCGTCAATCTGGAGGACACCACGATCGAGGAGCTCGTGGGACGGTTCAAGGCGGCGGAGGAGCGGGACGAGCGAGACGCGGAGGAAGAGGGCGGCACCAAGCTCCTGCTCACGGAAGAGGAGTGGCGTGCCCGCGATGGCCGCGGCTCCTACGGTGGCGGCTCAAGCGGTGGCAAGAAGCCACGCGCAAAGGGGCAGAACTACCGCGGCAAGGACGCCGCGCACAACGGCAAGGGCGCACCGCGGCGGGACGGCAACTGCCGCTACTGCGGTAAGGCCGGGCACTGGGCACGCGAGTGCCGCAAGAAGGAACGCGATGAGGGCGGCGCCGCGGCCCACGTCACGGAAGCCAAAGCTGACGCCGATCCGGCGCTCCTCATGGCGCTGGTGATGCCAGTCGATCACGACGTGGCAGAAGAGGACGACATGGTCGTCCACCTGAACGAGGAGCGAGCCAAGGCCTGCTTGGGAGCTGAGGACGACGTGAAGGAGCCCAAGTGGCACTTGGACACAGGCGCATCAAACCACATGACCGGCGTCGCCTCCGTCTTCTCCGAGCTCGACAAGAACGTCACCGGAACCGTGCGCTTCGGCGATGGTTCGGTTGTCCAGATCAAGGGGCGAGGCTCCGTTGTCTTCGTGGCGCACGGAGGACGTCATCGTGTGCTCTCCAGGGTCTACTACATCCCACGCCTGCGCACCTCCATCATGTCCGTCGGCCAGCTCGATGAGGTGGGCTGCTCCACGCTTGTCAAGGGAGGCTTCATGGTGGTCCGTGACGTGCAGGACCAGCTCATCGCCAGGGTGCCACGGGCACCCAACCGCTTGTACACGACGGTGCTCCAACTCACCAGGCCGGTGTGCTTGGCGGCGGCCGTCGGCGAGGATGCATGGAGGTGGCATGCGCGCTATGGACACCTGAACTTCGATGCCCTGCACAAGCTGGCCAGCGCCGGCATGGTGCGTGGGATGCCGGTGATCGGGCACGTTGATCAGGTGTGCGACGGCTGTCTCGTGGGCAAGCAGCGGCGTGCTCCGTTCCCAACGGAGGCAAGCTACAGGGCCAGCGATCGCCTCGACCTCATCCACGGCGACCTCTGCGGCCCGATCACACCACCAACGCACAGTGGCAAGAGGTATTTCCTGCTCCTTGTTGATGACAAGTCACGTTATATGTGGCTCGTGCTGCTGAGCAGGAAGGATGAAGCGCCAGCAGCAATCAAACGTTGGCAAGCTGGGGTCGAGGTGGAGACGCGGGTGCAGCTCCGTGTGCTCCGCACTGATCGCGGCGGCGAGTTCACCTCGACGGAGTTCAGGGAGTACTGCGCGGACCGCGGCGTCCGGCGGCATCTCACGGCGCCGTACTCGCCGCAGCAGAACGGCGTCATGGAACGTCGAAACCAGACGGTGGTGGGCACTGCCCGGTGCCTACTCAAGTCCAAGGGAGTGCCGAACGAGTTTTGGGGGGAGGCAGTCACCACCGCCGTCCACCTCCTGAACTGCGCACCCACCAAGTTCGTGCGTGGCATGACGCCGTACGAGTCTTGGCACGGTGACAAGCCGGCGGTGAGCTACTTCAGAACGTTTGGCTGCATCGCCCACGTCAAGATCACGCGCCCACATCTGCAAAAGCTGGATGATCGCAGCCTGCGCACCGTCTTCATCGGCTACGAGCACGGGCAGTCCAAGGCATGGCGGGTGTACGATCCAGTTGGCAAGCGCGTCCATGTCACGCGCGACGCAATCTTCGACGAGGCGGCGTGCTGGGACTGGGGTGCATCTGCACATGACCCAGGTTCTTTCGTCGTCGAGCTGCCTCCAACGGTCGGCGTGGTCAGGGCGCCAGCCGCCACGCCACCAACGCCGCCCTCGCCAACTGCGGCAGCGACGCCATCTACACCGGTTTCACCAACGGCGGCCACGCCCAGCGACACGCCCGCTCCAAGCGCATCTCCTGTCCATCAGGTGAACCAAGGGCGTGGTGTCGCCGACGGGTATGTCTCGCCACCGCCCGATGCTACTCCAGATGCAGAGTTGGTTGGAGAGGAAGCACCGCGCCGCTACCGTATGTTGGAGAGTGTCGACCACGACCTGGAAGCTGCTGATGCCGATGAGCTGCTGTTTGCCTCAAGCGGTGAACCAAGCACGTTCCAGGAGGCAGAGCCCCATGCATCATGGCGCGCTGCGATGATGGACGAGATGGCGTCCATCGAGGAGAACAAGACGTGGTCGCTCACCACACTGCCGGCCGGGAAACGGGCTATTGGCCTGAAGTGGGTTTACAAGCTAAAGAAGAACTCCGCCGGCGAAGTGATCAAGCACAAGGCGAGGCTGGTGGCAAAGGGGTACGTGCAGCGCGCCGGTGTGGACTTCGACGAGGTGTTTGCTCCGGTGACACGCCTCGACTCGGTGCGGCTGCTGCTTGCCATTGCTGCACATTCAGGCTGGGAAGTGCACCACCTCGACGTCAAGTCAGCTTTTCTCAACGGAGAGCTAGAAGAAGAAGTCTACGTCTCGCAGCCACCTGGGTTCGAGCGTGCCGGGGAAGAAGAGAAGGTTCTTCGCCTGTCCAAGGCACTATACGGATTGCGGCAGGCGCCGCGCGCATGGAACGCAAAGCTGGACGACACCTTGCTGACGCTCGGTTTTCAGCGGAGTCCGTCAGATCACGTGGTGTACATGCGGCATGAGGGCGACGAGAAGCTGTTGCTGGGCGTGTACGTCGACGATCTCATGGTCACAGGAACAAGCGTGGATGCGATCATGCACTTCAAGGATCAGATGCAGTCCATGTTTGCCATGAGTGACTTGGGACTGCTGTCTTTTTACCTCGGAATTGAAGTTCAGCAGAGCAGCCATGCCATCACACTGAAGCAGACAGCCTACGCGGCAAAGTTGGTGGAGAAGGCCGGGCTCTCTGATTGCAATCCTGTGCACATTCCGATGGAACCTCGTCTGAAGCTGAGCAAGGACAGCCAGAACCCTGCCGTCGACAAGACCCTCTATCGCAGTATCATCGGTGGCTTGAGGTACCTGGTGCAGACGCGGCCGGACATCACCTTTGCTGTCGGTTTCGTGAGCAGGTTCATGGAAGCTCCAACGACGGAACACTGGGCGGCGGTGAAACATCTGGTCCGATACATTGCAGGCACCCTGCAGTTCGGGTGCAGGTACGAGCGCAGCACAGGAGAGCTGCGTCTGATTGGCTACAGCGACGCCGATCACGCCGGTGACATCGATGACAGGAAGAGCACCACTGGCATGGTGTTCCTGCTTCGGGGGAGCGTGGTGAGCTGGCAATCGCAGAAGCAGAAGGCGATCGCCATCTCGTCTTGTGAAGCTGAGTACATGGCAGCCTCTGCAGCAGCGTGTCAGGGTATTTGGCTTCGACGCATGCTGGGCGAGCTGCTTGGGAAGAACAGCGGCAGCACGACGCTCCTCATCGACAACAAATCGGCGATTCAGTTGTGCAAGAACCCCGTATTCCACGAAAGAAGCAAGCACATCGACATTCGCTTTCATCATATTCGTGAGTGTGTGCAGCACAGGAAGATTGATGTCGACTATGTGCACACAAGCGAGCAGCTGGCGGATATCCTCACGAAGGGTCTGCCACGGCCAAGGTTCCAGGAGCTGCGCAGCAAGCTTGGCATCATCGATCTCGGCAGCTGATTTAGGGGGAGAATGTCAGTTTAAACAGCTGCCTCGACAGTTTTCTTCAGACAGTTAGTTTTTCCTTTGCAAATAAACCAAGCTGCGACTTGGTAATTTCCCGTTATTTCAGTTGATTAGATCAACGCATTGATCGGTCGTGGGATGGCACGATGTAGATGGTCATGGCGTTGATGTAGGGAGCGTGCAGGTGGTGTTGGGATGGCAGCACCGAAATACCTGGTCGTGTCCTGATTTCTAGCGTTTTTCAGTTAGCTTGTATCTAGGCATATAAACAGATATGAAGGATCAGAAAAGCTGTACGTTGAACAGCACAAAAACGCTCGTGTCTATCTGAAACTTTTCTCTTCGATCTCCACTTCCACGTGAGTTGCGAGGGTCAGGGCCAACAGATATCACACTTGGATATAAACGATGCAATCTCACGCTTCATTCCATGCCACCAAAATTGTTCCTTCAAATCTTGATACATCTTAGTTCCACCGGGGTGGATGGAGTAAGGTGTCTCATGGGCTTCCTTCATAATCACTTCCTTCAATTCTGAGTCAGCAGGCACACAAATGCGTCCTTTATACCAAAGAACTCCTTGGTCATCTTCCTCAAATCCTGGCACCTTGCCGGAACTAATTTTGCGCTTGATTCCGTCAATACTCTCATTTCCCTTCTGGGCTTCTTTGATTTGGCTCATCAAGGTGGGTTGAAACTCAAGGTTGGCTAGGAATCCTTGGCTGACTAGTTCCAATCCAAATTTTTCAAACTCTTGGTGCAACATGGGTTGCTCTTCCTTGATCCTCATATTCAATGAGCATGGCTTCCTACTCAAGGCATCGGCCACTACATTGGCCTTACCGGGGTGATAATGGATTTCCAGATCATAATCCTTAACCAACTCTATCCATCTTCTTTGTCTCATGTTCAACTCCTTCTGGGTGAAAATATACTTCAAGCTCTTGTGGTCAGTGTAGATCTCACAACGGTTGCCCATCAGATAGTGCCTCCAGGTCTTCAGAGCTAGAACCACGGCTGCTAACTCTAGATCATGGGTTGGATAATTTTCTTCATGGGGTCGAAGCTGCCGAGAGAGGTAAGCTATGACCTTGCCTTCTTGCATTAATACGCAACCAAGTCCAAGCTTGGAAGCGTCGCAATAGACATCAAAGTTTTTGGTGATATCGGGCATGGTTAGGACGGGGGGCGGTTACCAATCGCTTCTTGAGCTCTTGAAAACTCTCTTCACACTTAGGGGTCCATTCAAACTTCTTGTCCTTCTTCAACAGTTGGGTCATCGGCCGGGCTATGCTCGAAAACCCTTCAACAAACTTGCGGTAATATCCCGCTAATCCGAGAAAACCTCTAACTTCAGTTTGAGTGGTAGGGGCTTCCCATTCCATGACTGATTTGATCTTCTTGGGGTCTACGGATATTCCTCCCGCTGATAACACATGGCCTAAGAATCCAACTTCCTTCAACCAGAACTCACATTTACTGAACTTGGCATACAGCTGATGCCCCCTTAGGGTTTCTAGGATTAATCTCAAATGGGTTGCATGCTCTTCTTCGGATTTGGAGTAGATAAGAATGTCATCAATGAAGACAACAACAAACTTATCCAAGAACTCCATAAAAACCTTATTCATGAGGTTCATGAAATAAGCAGGGGCATTGGTTAATCCAAACGACATTACGGTGTACTCATACAATCCGTATCGGGTAGTGAAGGCTGTTTTGGGGATATCCGTTGCACGGATCTTCAATTGGTGGTATCCAGTTCTGAGATCTATTTTCGAGAAGACTCTTGCTCCAGTCAATTGGTCAAACAAATCTTCAATCTTTGGGAGAGGATACTTGTTCTTGATGGTCACATCATTTAGCTTGCGGTAATCAGTGCACAGTCGGCTGGAACCGTCACTTTTATCCACAAACAAGACAGGTGACCTCCAAGCAGAAGAACTTGGCTGAATCAATCCTTTACTCAAAAGGTCATCCAATTGCTTCTTCAACTCAACTAGTTCAGCTAGGTTCATAAGATAGGGTCGTTGGGCTATAGATCCAGTTCCGGGGATAAGCTCAATGATAAACTCAATATCCCGATCCGGTGGCATTCCGGGCAGCTCATCGGGAAAAACATCCGGGTATTCACAGACGATGGGAACTTCCGTTATGGTTGGCCCTGAGATACTCTTATGACATCTGGGGCTTTGGGTGGGTTTAACTGACACATGCTTTACTACCACTCCATGGCTACTCCTCATGGTGATGGTCTTTTTGGCACAATCTATAATTCCTTGGTGTTGAGACATCCAATTCATACCAAGGACTACTTCCAAACCTTTGGTTCCCAACACTATCAAATTGGCGAAGAAAGCTATTCCATGAATTTCTATGGGTACTGCCAAACAGGTACAACTGGCTTTGGTTATCGACCCTGGGATTTGTACAGACATGAACTCTTTCAAGGGTGTGGGTTGAAGTCCACTTTTATCAATGAATAATTGGGTAACAAATGAGTGTGAGGCTCCAGAATCAAACAAAACTCTTGCAAGAACTGAGTTAACAGGGAACATACCCAGTACGACGTCTGTTGCTTCCTGAGCTTCTTCAACATTCATGTGATTCAGACGGCCTCGAGAGTGAGGCTGGTTCCTTGGTGGATAGTTCTTGCCATTTCCCATACGGCGCTGTTGCTGAGCAGGAGTAGTGGTCTTGGATGCATCATTAAGCTTCTTGGGGCACTCATTGGAGTAGTGCCCTTTGAGTCCGCACTCATAACAGGTAACTCCAGACTTATCACCAGGCTTGGGCAACACAGGGGCGCCATTTGGCCTTGGAGAATTGGTGTTGAAGTTGTTGCCACTAGGTCTTGGAGGTGCACGGTTGAAGTTGTTGCCGGGCAGACGGTTGGGATAGTTGGGACGTGGAGCAGGTGCAGACGGCCTCATAGGTCTAGGGGCGAAACCCATAGGTGCATTTCCCCTTGGCTTCTGCGAGTTGCTCGAGTTGCCTTGATACATCATACGGCGCTTGCGGTTCTCTGCAGCTTGCTTGAGTTTGCCTTCCATCTGAATGGCAGAGTCAACCAATGACTCCAGGTCGGCAAAGGGAATGCTGACCAAGACACATTGCATCTCATCATGAAGTCCATCCAGAAACCTTTCTTGCTTCTTTTCAGTGGTGTCGGTGTCATCTGGGGCATACCTAGACAAGGTCAAGAACTTGTCACGGTAATCCACCACAGATAGGGAACCTTGCTTCAGATTTCGGAACTCATCTCTCATCCGTTTAACCAATCCCATAGGAACATGGGCTTTGCTAAACTTGCTCTTGAACTCCTCCCAAGGCATCACATACCCTGGGGCTTGCATTGCACGGGTGCTATCCCACCAAGCTCTTGCGGCTCCCGCAAGGTAGTGGGTGGTGTACAAGACCTTCTCATTTTCACCAACTTCGGCGACTGCCAAATTGTTCTCCATGGTACGAAGCCAGTCATCGGCATCTAAGGGCTCTTCAGACTTAGTGAACATAGGAGGGTTGGTGTTTTGAAAATTCCTTAACTTGGATCGGTGATCACCATTGCCATTGCCATTGTTGTGGTTCATTGCCATCTGGGTTAATTGCTGGAGAGTGGCCAAGTTAGCTTGGCGCTCAGCTCGGGCTGCTTCCCGATCTTCCATGATCAACCTTAGCAGTTCAGCCATTTCCGGATTCGGGGGTGGGGGTGCTCGCGGCATCTGAAGATAAGGTGTGTAAGACAAGAGGGAAAAGCTAATTTGCTAAGATTTAAAGGTACATGGATGATGCAATTTTGTCTTACTAAGGCCTTAAGGGCCAAATTCATATTTCATTCAACACTCATCAAACATATCATACATACGAGTTCACACATTACAAATGGTTGACATCAAACCATTGTGACTCGTCTACTAGAGAGGGGGATACAACTCACACCTACTCGAAGTGAAAAGAAAGTGGAACTCATAGCTAGATAACACGGGGATCTCTGATCTAAACAGTGGGCTCCTCGGGGTCTTCCTCCTCATCACTCACAATGAATCCATTATGCCCACCATCTTCCGGATCATCAAGGTCCTCCATGAAGTCATCCTCATCACTAATGAGGGCATTATCCTCCTTGCGGAGATCAATGCCTTCCTCCTCACCAAGGTGATCCTCAAGACTCTCAATGTACTCAGTCAACTCTGCCACATTGGCCTTCAACTCCTCAAGGTCCTGTTCCTTCTCATCGCGCTGGCGACGAAGGCTCTTGCGCTCCTTCGCAAGTATCCTGATAGTGCTCCTTGCCTCCACCAGTGCGAAGTGCTCAAGGTTGGCCTTGGTACGGGCACGATCGGCCTCCTGCTGAGTGGAGTACAGCAAGAAGTCCATGTGATCGATGTAGGTACTCGGCTCATTCTGCCCGGGCATGTTTGCGGGACGCCCGTCCGCATCACGCCGAGCAAAGTTCCTAAAGTGCTCTCCCTGAACCTCCTCATCGTGCAGTCCGCACAAGCGGGCGTGCATCTCCTGCATCGCTCGGACCAAACCATCGGCCCAAGTGTTCTCCACTAGCTCAAACTTGATCCTTGGAGAATTCAAATTCCCCTTCTTGCCACGGCAACTGGCTCGGATAAGCCACCGTAGCTCTCCATCTGGGTGCTCATTGAGCACGGCTCCCTTGAACTCCGGATACAAATGATCCAGAAACAAGGTCAGGGTGGTGAGGTCGCGCTCGAAACAAAGGCTGCCACCATGGCCCAACTGGTAGTGCTCAACGAATACCGGGGCCATCTACAAAATTTTAGATTAGCTTAAATTAGTGATCAACCAAGTGTGCAAAATTTTAAGTAGACCAAAAACTGAAGTATGTATAAAACTTTGCAAATAGAGAGGAAAGACTAAGCAAATTTTGCAACCATTACTAATATCTTTGCTTTTATCAAGGTTTCATTTAACGCCCATTCTAACTAAGGTCTCCTAAGGTCAGCCTAGGCTCTGATACCAACTTGTGACGACCTCAAATTTGATAACAAATTCGAAGTGCCCGTTATGTATTCCACCGCAATCCCAGAACCATTGCTGCGATATACATAACGTAGTTGGTAACCAGTTCCATAGACACTACAATACGAGGGTTCAAATACAATGGTCATACAGACCAAGTCATATTACAACACAATATAGCAGCGGAAATAACGTCTTCGGGTCCATGCCTTCACCCTACAGGCAATGGCGACTCATGGAGACGAGCTTAGTTCTGGTACTCTTCTTCATACCCTTCCTCCTGGTATTCTTCCCCATAGTCTGGCCAAGTTGATAGCCAGGGACACAGCCATGAGTACATTGGATGCACTCGCAAACCATCTTATAAATGAAATGATAAAGTAGGTATGCAAGTTGGTATAATGGACTGAGCACTAAGTTTATTTGCAAAAGCTAGTTTTATTTCCCAAGAATATTCATTGGTAGAAAAGGGAGTTTAGTTCTCTAAGTTCATTCTAAAGAGGACTTCAAGTGTGTCAATATCATTGTCAAGTCAAGTCATTCACCAAGTTCACCATTGTCACTTTTAGTCCTGACAAAAGTCAAGTACAGCTTGCCAACTGTCCATAACCGCGGACTCGGCTATTCGAATAGTTTGAAAACCTCTGCAGAGGGGTACACTTTACCCACAAGAATCGATACATCTGCCGGGAGAATTCCACGGATCGTCATACACAAGGTATGCGGGGTTCAGATAATCAAACAAACTCTTTCACTTGTCTACTCTAGTATGGGATCCTTCCCTAGAGCCCGAGACACGGATTTCCCCGTTCCGGCGCCTCTAGTTTTGCCCACTCCGGAATGCCGGACGGATGGAAATCTTCAGGAAGGAAAATTTCCAATAACCACTTGGTTCGGAAGCAACCATGCATGGAATACTTCTATAAAGGATGAAACAAGGCCTCCCATACTAAAATAAACAAGCTAGGAATAAGCCCCTTCCCATTCAGGGGTAATGTGGTCGTACGGTATGTTTGGCTCCCATAGTACATCACTCGTTGTCATTGAGAAATACATTTCATAGTTCTTAGTCAAGATTAGTTTCTTTCATAAAGCCATTATGTAGGAGCAATCTCCAATTCAAGTTTCAAGTTCAAGTCACCACTTTTCAAATGGAGTTCCCCTTATAGATGACCTCAATATTATTAGCGACTAAGCAACTACATTGAGTGATGACTACTAAATAGAGTTGGATAAACTCAACTTGATGCTCTTGCTAAACAAGACATCACTAGACTTCTATCATTCTACTCTAGCAATTCAATCATGCAATTTACTTAAAACAAGTAGAATGCAATATTAAAACTAGGCATTGGGAGTATGAATCAAAAGATGGCTTGCCTTGGTTGGCAAAGTGTCCGGGGTATTCTTCTTCTTCTTGATAATAATCCCCTCCAATATCCTCCTCGGCAACACTAGCGTCTAATAACGAATAAACACAAAGCACACCATCACTACACAATGCTAACAACACACCAAGCACACATCTTAGTTTGCTAACAATAGCATTTATGTTGCATTTTATGGTGTTGGATGGTAAGTTTTTCTTCTAAGTTTTCTTCAAGTGTGCAAGTTAGATTTTATACTAAGTGTCATATGGGGTTCACTTTCTAAGCATGGGTATTGGTTTAGGGGTACTAATGCTAGTTCAAGTGAGAAGGGATCAACTAAGTGAATTGGTAAGAGGGCAAATTAAATTCTAAGGGTACAATGGGAAGCTATCATTTTATGTTACTAACTAGAGTTGGGTTAGGGTCTAATTGATAACACTAATAGGGTTTGGAGTTGATTAGGGTTGACTAACAGTAAGGTATGTCATTGGTGAGTTCACAATTTAATTTTCATGATTTTAGGAGGCTTAAGTAATTTTCTAGAAATATTCTAGGGTTAATAAAGCTATGGTCACACTATTCATATTTAATTAAATTCCTAACTTATTTTAAATTCTAACCAGTTCTACTGTGTAGAGTATTTTATAAGCTTTCCAACGCATATTTATTTGTTACAAATGGATTTGTAAAACTCTTGGAATTTAAATTTGAAAATCATATCTGAATCATATTCAAATTAATTGAAAAAGGCGGGAGAATAAATAAAAGTGAAACGGACCGAATCTAAACTAGCTGGGCCGAATCTAAACAGAACCCGAACGGGCCGGCCCAGAAAACGGTTCGCTTCGGTGGGAGAAAATAAAAACGATGCTGACAGGTGGGGCCTACTCGTCAGTCCTAATTAGAATCCCGAACCGGTACGCTATCGTCAGATCACGATCCAACGGCGCACCGTCGTCGTCTCCGCGGAACAGACCAGAGGCTCACCGGCGATGCAGTGAAGAGTGTTCGACGGTGAGGGAGTGTCATAGAGGATGCAGAGCTTGACGGTGATGACGCAGATCGGCCGCGGTTGCTCAACTCCTCCACCTTGCACCAGCAGCAGTTCCTACGGTGGCCGGAATCTTCCCGAACGCGGCGGCGCTCCCGTGCAGAGATCGGATGCTTCCGATGGAGAGAGGAAGAGAGAAGAGCTGGGGTTGGTTGCGGTGGTGGTGTGTGTCTTCTGGGAGCGTCGACGAGGGTTTTTATAGCCTCGGGAGGCCGGGAGCAAGGCGACCAGAGGGTGGCCAGTACGGGGGTCCTGGCGGCGTTTGGAGCTTGCTCCGGTCACGGCGGCCTTGGGGTGTGCTGGGAGGGTGTCGGCTTGGCTGCGGGAGGCTGTGTGTCTGCTCTGGCGAGGGCAGTGAGGTCGGCATCGAGCAGAGAAGAAGATGACTGGGAGGGGGCCCTGGGCGCAAACCTCTTCTTCCCTCCGCTTCTCCTGGCTTGGGTCGGGGCTGGGGGCGCTGGGCTCGACCGCGGCGTCTCCCAGGAGCATGGCTACAGCGCTTGGGCGAGCAAGCACAGTGATCAACACAGTGAACTCAGATTTGGTTTGATTTTCTCTGCCAGTGTTCGACGAAATGCCCGCAAGAGTTTGAAATTTGAATTTTTGAAAATTTCCAGTTTGGGTGATCAACATATTGGCCAAGGTTTCTAGTCATATTTTTGTTCTGGAGAAATAACAGGTTTTGCAAAAATCTTATTTCAAATTTGGTTATAGTCTATGTTTCAGATTCAAACTTTGGTTGAAGTTTGAGTCAAGCTCTGGTTTGAATTTTGGGCAGATTCTTGTTGGTTGAGTTAGTATGCAACTTGGTTAAGCTCAACTAACAGGCCAAACAAGAAGGGGGTTTACAGGTTTCTTAATCTAAGGGCTCAAAGTGGTGTAGTCAAACAGATTTCCTAGATCATCTCAATCTTCTCTTTTTCTTTCTTATTTTTATTTCTAGTTTCTTTGATTCTTATAATCCTTCTCAATTGATTCTGTTGGTTCACTTAGAATTATCTAACCAATGCTCAATCAAAAATAACACACATGAAATCATAGAATACCAACAATAGAAAATACATGTATGCATTAAAGGAATAGATAAAAAGTTTTATCTGGGTCCAGAATTTGGTCTTTTAATTAAGAAGAAATGGATTACAATTTCTGAGTTGTTACAATGTGCTAGAGCTTTACATTTGTAAAACAGAGAGATAAAAATTAGTTTTGAGAGGTGGTTGTCTTTGTCAACGACTGGCAATGGGGTTCTTACTATCTTCCATACAAAAATGAAGCAAGTTTTTGAGAGAGAGATTGGCACTTTTGTGCTCTTTTATAAAGCTTGGCACTCCTCCCCACTTTTTTTCCTTTCACAAACCATGGCTAACCGATTCCATCGGGTGCCCACTAACATTCACATACCATGGAGGAGTGCCCTTTTTTCTTTCTTTTTTTCTCTTTTTTTTCTTTTTGGAATAAGACAATATGGAAGATAGCAAATCCGACCACTACGTCCCCATGAGCTGAAAACAGTGTCACAAAATGAGAAGTATTTTGAAGGTTTTTTGAAAGGTAGCACATGAAAATTTACTTGGAATGGCTTGTAAATACCATGCATAGGAATTTATAGTGGACACAATGGCAAACTTGTATTTTGGGAGTTGGATGCACGAGTAGAGCTCATACTCAGTACAAAATGAGGGCTAGCAAAAGACTAGGAGCGACCAACTAAGAGAGCAATAACGGCCATAATCATGCAAAGCAACAAAGCAACATTAAAAGAAGCATAAGATGGCATTAAAAGTCAAAAACTAAATGATCATAGAGGCTATAGGCGACTTATTTTTGTAGTCAACATGGTGTAAGCATACGCCAAGTCAACCCAAATAAAGCATCAAAGGAGAAAACCAAATTCATGCTTCCAAATAATATAAACAACGCATGATTTTTTCAAAGGCTCGTTAAGCAATCTCAGTCATTTGAGACAAGTCGTGCTACAGCAAAAATCACTAAGCATACTATCAAAACACATCAAACATGACATGCAAAAGTCTAAGCCGCAGTCTAAACAAGCTCCTTTTTGTACCACTTTTTTGCATGAAACTTTTCTCTTTTCCAACACCATTCAAACCTTTTTGAGACAACTCTTTTGATAAAAGCCAACATAGACCAGAGGTCCAAATACACCTTGATGCAAAGATAAAACAAGATATGAACAAAAATCAAGGCGAAAAATGCAAGCTAAACGCAGTAGCAGAAAAAGAGAACACTCATTGAAACGATAAGAGTGAAAACGGAGTGTTCTTGGCAAATGAAAAACGGAGCATGTCTCTCTCCAAACACATGATGTGATCCAAACATTTATTGCAGCAAAAAAGTAAAATAAAACTAAAAACAAAAACAACTGACGCTCCAAGAAAAACGCATAGTGCATGAAGCAATAAAAATATAGTGTCTTGAAAGGTGACCTGATTTTTGCCGATGAAGAAGGGGTGCCTCGGGGGCATCCCCAAGCTTTGACGCTTGTACTTCTTGGATATTTCTTGGGGTGATGCATGGGCATCCCCAAGCTTGAGCTTTTGTCCATTCTTCATCTCATCTCATCTCATCTCATCATTCACCAATCCCTACACTTGAAAACTTCCTTCATACAAAACTAAACACAATTCTATTAGCAACATTAGTGTAAGCATAATAACGAATCAACCCTTTTTTGCTTCAGGTTTCAACAAAAAACTACCACATATAAAGCATATACTACTGTAGCAACTTCCCCAAAAGTTCCGTGATCAAAAGAACTCAAAAAGAAAGCGATAAAGCGGCAAACACAAATATTGGCAGAAATCTGTCAAAACAGAACAGCTGATAAAGGTCGAATTTTTAGAGGGTTTTCTGTTGTTCAAATCAAAAAGTGTCCAACTAATGAAAGTTTGGATATAACCTGGGGCATATGCACAAGAAATCGCAGATCCAAAAGATATACAGAGAATTTTCACGAATTTTTACGGTGCAGCACCGAAAACAGTTTCAGGACAGCAACATCCCCAAATCTTACCTCACTCAAATTAGAGGCTTCTCTTGGCACAAAAACTAAATAAAAAAGATAAGGAGCGGTTATTACAGTATTAATAACTTCCAAGACTCAAATAAAATAAAAAGTACTGAAAATAAACAATGGGTTATCTCCCAAGAGTGCTTTTCTTTAACGCCTTGGAGCTAGGCGCAGTAATTTGCAAAAATGCTCATGTGGGTGCCATATAAGAGCTTGAGGCAAAGGCGCCATATAGGAACTTAAAGCAATAGAGAGAATCAAAAAGAAAATGTGAAAGACATTTAAATTTGAACCACTTCCTATGAAAAATAATCTTGTAAAGAGACAAGTCATGAAAGCGCAAAGCAAAAAGCATAGGAAGGCAAAACAAGTACAACTTCAAGAGTTGCAACATAAAGAGGGGAAACTTAATATTGTTGAGATCCATCAAACCATGTTTCCCTCTCTCATAATAACTTTCAGTAGCATCATGAATAGAACTAACAATATAACTATCACATAAAGCATCCCTATCATGAGCCACATGCATAAAAGGATTAATACTCCCCACATGAACAATAGTAGTAGGAGCAGATTCAACAGAATAATTATTCTCATCACCATAATCATCAAAAACAGGAGGCATATTATAATCATAACTAATTTTCTCCTCAAAAGTAGGTGAACTTAAAACATTATACTCATCATCATAAACTAGAGGTTTAGTATCATCACAAGCTAGAGAATAGCTATTTCGCAAAGCATATTCATCAAACATATCATCATAAGAAGGAACATGGAGTGTACTAATGGTACAACAATTATTAACCTTAGAATTTGTACCAAAAAGATTTTCAATATCAAAAGTAGAGTGTGTTTCCCAATCATGATCACTAACATAGGTAACAGGCATAAGAACATCACCCCAATCAGAATTATCATAATCTATAGCAGGATCATAACGCTTAGGGGAAGATACCGTGTCCTCTCGCCTTTTACTCCTCTTCTTCTTCTTCTTCATACTCTTCTTACTCTCTCCTTTAGGAGGGAGAGACTTGAAGGGCATCTTCTCCACATATTCTTTAGGAGGGAAAGGCATCTTCTCCACATAATCTAGTTTGCTGACAGAAACAACAGAAGAAACTTTGGAGGATTCCTCCTCTCTATTAATAAGATCGAAACATCTATTAGTCCTGTCATAGCTTGTCAAAACATTATGTTTTATAAGATTTTGTAAGTAAGTATTTACGAGGCAATCTTTAGCACAATAGAGATGACAACCACGAAGGATGCTATTAATATCAACATCTCTCATATCAACCAAAGAAATCTTTCTAGATATCTCTTCACAATTCAAAAACAAAGTAAGCTCATCATACTGATTGAAAGTAATCTTATCATCACAATACAAATCTGTGGTACTCGTTCGATTAATTGGGCATTGAAAATTAAAGTGACCCTTTTTACCGCAAAGTTCACAAAGAAAAGGATAAAGCTCACAAACCCTTTCACCAAGCACATCTAGATCCTTGAGCCACATACTGGTTTCTTCATTTGCGTGGGTTATGCAATAATCTTCCTTGTTGTAACTCTGTTCACAAGGCCTATGTATTCCACAAAAATTAACATGCTTATAAAAATAGGACTTTTAGAAGTTTGAGCATGTTTATTGCAATCATCAATAACAATATCACTTTCTATGCAAGTATCCTTAAAAGGTTCATGATACACGTCCCCATTTCCTTTAGGAACATTCATATGGGAAGCAAAGGCTTTAAAGCAATCAACTATAATTTGAGGATCAAGACCATATTTAGTACTAAGCTCTTGAAAATTAGCAGTTTCAGCGAAAGACTTAATGCAATCAAACTCGTAATTCATACCTGATCCTTTACCTTTGTCGCTATCCCAACCTTCAATATTGTTTTGAATTGTTTCAAGAAGATCCCACTTGGTGTCAACATCCTTGCTTGTGAAAGACCCATCAAAGCATGCATCTAGATAGTCCTTGTAATATCCTGAAAGCCTTGCATAAAAATTATTAATAACAATATTACGGGGAAGATCATGAATAGGACATTTGTGCATTAGTAACTTTAATCTTCCCCACGCTTGGGCAATGCTTTCTCCCTCATGCGGATGAAAATTATAAATATAATTCCTATCTTTATAAACCTGACTAGAAGGATAGAATTTAGAATAAAAGAGAGGTATAATTTCCTCCCAGTCAATAGATCGGCCATACTTCAATGTTTTATACCATTCCTCAGCTCTGCCTTTCAGTGATAAAGAGAATAGCTTCTTCTTAACTTGGTTCATTGAAATACCTGCACACGGGAACAACTCGCATAATTCATGTATAAAAAACAAATGATCACCAGGATGGATAGTTCCATCTCCTAAATAGCAGTTATCCATAGCACGTTCAACAATCTTCGTAGGTATTTTAAAAGGATGAGGAGCACAAGCATCATTAGAAACATCACATATGGGAGATAAAATATTATCAGAACAAACTTTCTCCACTAAAGCTGGGGAACTAAAAATATCATGCTTAACAAAACCAGCTTCCCCAAGCTTAGACTTTTCCATAGCATTAGCAATAACGGGATTCAAAGCATTCGTACTAATAACATTGCTATGCGAAATAAGCTCCAAAGGTTTTTCAATTTTCTCTTCAAATCTAAACTCAGGAAAAAGACTAAAGAACTCTTTACTTTCCATTAAGCCTAACTAGTGAAAATAAAAACAAGAAACAAAAATATATAATTGCAGAATCTAAAGGAAATAACTCCGAGCACTCACACAGGAGGATGCGAGTACCTTTACCTTACCTCCCCGGCAACGGCGCCAGAAAAGAGCTTGATGTCTACGCACGCGTCTGTTCTTGTAGACAGTGTTGGGTCTCCAAGTGCAGAGGTTTGTAGAACAGCAGCAAGTTTCCCTTAAGTGGATCACCCAAGGTTTATCAAACTCAGGGAGGAAGAGGTCAAAGCTATCCCTCTCAAGCAACCCTGCAATTACGATACAGAAAGTCTCTTGTGTCCCCAACACACCCAATACACTTGTCAAATGTATAGGTAGACTAGTTCGGCGAAGAGATAGTGAAATACAAGTAGTAGTGATGATTATAAGTAGCAAATGTGATCTGAAATAAATATCGCTGCGAGCAGACATGTAACAAAACAGTAAGTAAACGGTGTGCAATGCTTGGAAACAAGGCCTAGGGATCATACTTTCACTAGTGGACACACTCTCAACAAATATAACATAATTGAACCAATAGATACTATCATCAATATGCAACTCAAAATAGTTCTCCAATGGAAAACGAACACTAATCATGCGTAGGGCTACGAAGCACTCCTCAAAGTCCGTATGTACCCAAACTAGATTGTCCCACACTATCACCGTGAACGCATTAGATGGTTCCAACAAACACCAACATTTCATAGAGACATTAACCAAAAAGATACACATGATGCACACACTAGTCACCTTTACACCATGATACGAGGTATCTCCGGAGAGTACAATAATAAAGCATAGGAGTAGCATAATATCTGAATAATAACATCTACCAATTCAACTAGATACAAAGCTCACGATCACATAAAGATCACATCATGGGAGAGAGAGGTGAACCACATAGCTACCGGTAGAGCCCTCAGCCCGGGGGAGAACTACTCCCTCCTCATCATAGGAGACATCAAGGTTGATGGAGATGGCGGTGAGGTCGATGGAGACGGTGGAGACGGCGATGGAGACCGATGGAGATGGCTCCGGGGGCACTTCCCCGTACCGGCAGGGTGCCGGAACAGAGACTTCTGTCCCCCGAAATTTGTCTTCGACGGCGGCGGCGCTGCGGAACTGTTCTGGAAATTTCACCGACTCCCCTAGGGTTTTCCGTCCTGGGGCTTTATATAGGCAAAGGGGCGTCGTCAGGGGGCTGCCAAGGCACCCTCACACATAGGGGGCGCGGCCAGGGCCTGGGCCGCGCCGCCCTGGTGTGTGGGGCCCTTGTGGCCCCACTCTGCCTCCTCTTTGGTTCTCTGGAAGCTTCGGTGAAATTCTGGGCGACTGGCTTTGGTTTCGTCCAATTTCGAGAATATTTCCTGTGTAACTTTTCTGAAACACAAAAACAGCAGAAAATAGGGAACTGGCACTGTGGCATCTTGTCAATAGGTTAGTTCCGGAAATCGCATAAAAACGCCACAAAGTGTAACAAAACATAAGGCAAATGGTGTAAAAACAAGTATAGGGCATCAAAAATTATAGATACGTTTGATACGTATTAGACGCCTATGGAGTTCTTCGGGAGTTTCACCATCAAGCATGGCAAAGTTGTCCGCTTCATTGGAGGCTTCGTCAAACTTGGATTCTTGAATGCTCTCATTCCCAATGAAGAGGTTGGTGAGAACATCCCAAGCTTCCTTGGCGGAGGTGATGTTGCGGATGAACGCCTTGTCCTTCTCGGTAAGAGACATGTGAATGAGATGCAAGGCGGATGCATTGAGTTGCTTGTTGATTTGCTCCCAAGGTAGCAAGTTGGTCAAGTCCTTGGAAGTTGGATGAAAACCCTGCTCAATGATCCTCCAAAGCTCAATAGACACAAAGTTTATGTGAGAGCGCATGTTATCTTGCCAATTGGCAAAGCTAGAAGCATCAAGTGGTGGCGGTGGGCTGCATGAAGCAAGGTGTGGCATTTGAAGGTGTCTTCCGGAGACATAGCTCGTAGGATGTGGAACTTCCGTGCTATGTCCCCGAGAGGTGTCATCTACCTTGGGGGGTTCCTTGTCGCCCTCATCCCCATCCTCATCCGGATCATCCTTGTTTAAGGTGGGCTTACCTGAGGATTCAACCGGGGTCGGTGGAGTGGTACTAGACGTTCCACTAATGAGGGCATCAAGTTGAGATTTTTGACTTTCCATGGCACCCATCATGGCATCCATTCGCGCCATGAGGTGACTAAGATCCGTCTTAGTGGCGGGATCCTCGTCGCCCATAATCTCTAAGGCGGTTAAGCCCAATCAAAGAGCACTAGGCTCTGATACCAATTGAAAGGATCGATACGGATGACTAGAGGGGGGGGTGAATAGGTGCTAAGACAATTTTTAATATTTTTCAATTTTAAGGCTTGACACAAAGTAAATTCACTATATGTGCAACTAGGTGAATTTCCTATGAGTGGCAAGCATGCAAGTAAACAAGTAACTAGCAAGATACAAGTAAGGGAAAGGAATAACCGAAGAGTGGAGACCGGAGACACAAGGATGTATTCCCGTAGTTCCTTCCTTTTGAGGGGAAGTACGTCTACGTTGGAGAGGTGTGGTGACACGGAGTCTACCAATGCCACAAAGGCTCACCTTGTTCTCCGGTGAACAAGCCACGGAGGCTAGCTCGTTTCCACTAAGCCGTGGTATTGGGGGAACAAAAAATCCCTTACACGGAGCTTGGGGAACACATCCACAACTCAATTGGAGGCTCCCAAGAAAGCCACGGAGGCTAGAATCACCACAAAGATGAGTTAATCAACCAATTACAACACCTAGGGTGACAAGATCCCCTAGGCACAAATCCTCTAAGCAAATGGAGGGGGAAATAAAATTCCTTCGGTGAAGATGTTGATCGGTGCCTCCTCCTTCAATCCTCCAAAGATCAAGAGCTTTGGTTGGCTAGAAGGGGAGATCTATGAAATTTGGTGTTTTGCAATGGGGGGGTAGGTGAGAGCTTCAAGGATGAACAATGGTAGGTGAAGTTCTAACCCTACCCCAGCTGGAAGAAGGGGTATTTATAGGTGGGTGGAAATCTGGCCGTTGGAAGCTGCCCGAGAAGATGTTTGGCGATAAGTTTGGCGGCGCCGGCCTCTAGGCCGGACGCTCCGGCGGTAAGTCCGGCGGGACTGGATGGTCGGCCGGATGTCCGGTGGCCCGCCGGGCGGATTCGGCGATGGGCCGAAAACCCCTTCAGACTAGCAGTTCGGCGGCTCCGCCGGACTGGCCCGGTCTGCCGCCGGATGGTCCGACCAGGGGACCGGCCAGACCAAACCAGGACAACTTCTGGCAGGCAATTCCACCATCTTTCTTTTTATGCATGAAAACCCCGTCACGTGTGAACTTAACCCTGTATGCATACATTTCAAATATTAGTGCACACAAAGCATAGTCATGTCATCGTTAATCAAAAAAGTAGAAACGGACAAATGTCCTTTCATATAGCTTACGGACTGGTGCTTCTAGTTAGGCGAGATTATAATTGCTCACCATAATATGTAATTTTGCCTTTTCTTTCATTGAGTTGAGACTTGGATTTGGACTGTGTGCATCCTAGTTATGCAGAGGCTGGGTGTAATTTTAATAATTATTAAGTAATAAAGTGCTCTTTATTGAAAAAATTATATATATGATACTAGCTTATGATACCATCCCTATAATGCATAATATCATCTACTAGTATTGTTACACCTAATTTAATATTTTGTAGAATCTCAATTCAAATATGTGTACATAATATATATTTTACTACACTTTCTAGTTTTACTTGCTATGATACTATCACTCTTACATCTCTCTTTATTAATTGTTGCACCATATCAGATTTTTATCAACATAACATGCATAGTACTACCCGTGATACTTTCAGTGTGAATAGTCTTATGGGAGGTTCTACCGACCATTATAATCCTAGACGCCTAAGATTTGTGCATTACTTGCCCCAAAATGCAGTATTTGAAAGAGTGCACCTCTACTGAAATCTTAGTGCAGTTTTAAGTTTGCGTGTCATATATGAAGTGACATGGATAAG
Source organism: Dactylis glomerata (assembly GCA_007115705.1). NCBI lineage: Eukaryota > Viridiplantae > Streptophyta > Magnoliopsida > Poales > Poaceae > Dactylis > Dactylis glomerata. Next base: position 1,781,064 of record QXEO01002113.1, read on the forward strand.
AGGATGGTTAGATGTGTTGATCCAGAACCTTAAAAAGGCAACTTAGATTTAAGAAAAAAGATTATGTAAACCATGAATGGATAATCACTATAGCTTGATTTTACTTCTATATAAGGTGAAACGGATTTGGGCTTGGTTACATATACATATACAATTATTTAAAAAGAGTGACAGGTATTTGAATATCACTTAAGTCTTAATGTTTGTACTTCACTTTAAGATTAACTAGGAAAATTGCCCATACATTGCAATTGAGCTCTTTTACGGTGATTGACACAGTACCACGGTACCGTCTGGTACCATTGAGTCTAAATTTTAAGAATCGTTGATTAAAGAAATCGATCACTTTGTTTAATTTGTATAGGATGCTTTGACGATCAGGTGAGTGTCCATGCCAGCGGTCGACCAACCTTGTCTCCCACTCTCCCCAGTCAAAAGAAAGAAATATAGAACTCTGTGTTGCTACTCGACGAGCTAGGGCGCCGCCGCCGTTGGGAAATTACTCTGCTCCTCTCCACTGCCGAGGACGGCGACGAACGTGACGAACGACGATCTGCTCTTCTCCCCCTCCAAAATTCTCGCTATCAAGCAGATCAGACGTCCTCCGATCCACCCGTTCTAGACAGGTCAAACATCGTTCCCTTCTCATCTGCGGGATCCCGGCCACCCCGTAACCCGAGACCTTCTCCTTCGCGGCCCAGTCCTGTCGAACTCCGCTGCTCTTCTCACCAGCGGGATCGGAGCCGCCATCCTCAACAGCGGGATCAGAGTCGGCGGCCACCGCCCTCCTCGCCCAGGGGATCGGATGCTACTGCCTCAAGGTCAGTCTCAAGGTCAATCTGAACACTATTGGAACATCTTGTTCATCTGTCAGTATAGTATGTGAACACGAGTTAAGAGTCAATTTCAGATTGCAATTGCTGCCAGCTACCGTTGGGTGGACTTAGAGCTGTAAATAGCTTTAGTAATGTTCAGTAGGATTGGTAACACTCTCATGTTGATGCAGCCCTCGCTGGCTCATTTCTTAGGGAGCATCAGTTGGTTGTCATGACTTCCTTTCTGTCGAAGCATTCAGGCACCAATGGTGCAATGGAAAGGAATCATAAGCGATGGCAAAGCATCTCTTCTACCTGCCTCGATTATTACTGTATGTTGCAACAGTTCGTTTAGCTGTGTATGATCTATGGTACTGAGCTACCTACCTTGGTTATCTTACCGAAAGATAGAGTTAAAAGATTAGAACCTGCCTGCACTAGGCAGGGTTGGTGTCGGTGTTTGGTGTTAAAACATGTTTTCATTTTTTTGAACCAGATAGCTGAACTGAAACTGCAACTCCTGTTACAATATCAGGCATATATCGTAGGCATAATCTTTCATAGTTTCCACAGTAAATTTGTACCTTACTCCGGACAAAATAGTAGTGGCCAGGGTTAACTAGTACTGCTCCTCGTTTAAATCACTGATCAATCACCTGCATATAGGAGCTGTGTTATTTACAGCTGGTAGATTTTTCTTATAACAATTCTTGCACTACTACTTTACTTCTGATCCCTTCCTTAAACTGTTACTTCCTCTGTCCTGTTGTGTACATGATGTAGCTTGATGAACATATCCTGAAGCTCAATCTATTTGAATCATATTTTCTTATTATATGTTATGCAAAATTTACTTTTGGCTGTGCAAGAAACTTAGTTTCACTTGGGAATTCTTGTTATTTGGGATGCTTGAAGATATCATTTTGTTTCTATGGTGTGTAATATCTAAATTAATTTTGGTTGTTTATTGTTGCAGGCTACATATCAGTGAGTCGATTAGAAGTGAATTATGTTCATGATGCTCCTTCACTATAGATGAGTGGATTAGAAGAGAATTATGTTCATGCTGCTCCCTCTCTCCGGGTTGTACATTCATGTCATATGTTGATGACCAGAGTAGAAAACAGAGTTCATGCTATAAATGTTCATAGGACCTAGGGAGAAAAGGATTGGATAATTTATTGTTTAGCAAACTTTTAGGGAATAATTGTATCAAGTTCACTGAACTGTATATTTGGTTTCTAAACCATGCAGTTCAAGTGGAAGTTTTGAACTAACAAACTTGTATTGCTTGACTAATATTTGTATTCTCGCTGTATCTTGAGGCATGCTTTAGTTTTTCTGCCGATCGCGTGGCTGCATCGATCTGGGGCAAATAAATTGGAAACAGATCACCTTAAGTGGTTGTTTGGATAGCTGAGATTAGCCATTAGCTTTTATAAAACCAGTTTTAGCAGGATTTGTAGGAATATCAGTTTTACTAACTTTTCTGTTACTAATGGACCTATAGAGAATCACGTTTGCTATAGGAAAATCTAACTCCCGTTTTGTACTATTCCTTGTTTGGACTTTTGAAACAAATTCAACCTATTCTCTCTGATCATCTTTCTGTGACGTCCCCGGCATTCATATTGGTCACCGGTAAGGCCTCTCGCGCCTCCATCCGCAGCAGGCCATTCCACTGTCATAGAAGTTTGGTCAAGACGTAGACCATGGTCAGTGGCTAGGCCTCCCGCTCTTGCATCCATCAACATCGAGGTTGTACTCCATGTTCTTCACCTCACAGTCAAAGGTGAGCAAACTGACCTATCTCGCAACTCTCATGAAGACGTACGATCAGGGAAACTATGATTCAGCTAGCTTGATAGCATTGAGTGGCCAGGGAATCACGATGGGCTGGGGGACTCGGTTTTATTTGATGGATGGACACACAGCAACTACGGCGTTGCGGCAACTGCCTATGGGCTACCGTGATCTTTTTTTTAGATAAAAGGCACGATGTGCCCGACTTTAAATTAATAAAGCCCACACATTAAGGTTTTACAAGCGACTCGTTTGACGAGGCAGGCCGAGAAAAAGTACTGGAATAGCTAGCACAGCCACACTGGCTAAGACTAGGGGACTACGAAGTTCACCAGATAAACACATAAACCACAGCACGCAGGCTGGGACAAAACAAACATCGGCACAGCAACTTAAGGTGGCGGTGGTGGCGGAGTGGAGTAGGTGCTGGCGAAGAAGGATCTTGCAAGGGAGATCAGTTCGTCCAGCAGCGACCTATCCTTAGCACTTTGAAGCGGGCGCCACAGCTGCAAAGACAGAATGGTTTTGAAAACACAGTCAGCAGGTTGGCGTGGGAACTTTCCCTCAATGGTAAATTTGTTACGAGTAGTCCACAAGGACCAGCACTGGGCGGCGAAATAAACCCAGACTAAGCGTTTTGCCTTAGGTTCCAACGTGTTAAGAATCATAAACCATTGCCACCTCGAGCTGGGGTTCCAGTTCACACTGAACATCTCCCGAACCCCACTCCACATGAATTTTGCTAAGGTACACTGGAAGAAGATGTGCTCCACATTCTCTTCCTCTCCACACAGGGCACACTTGCCATCAGAAGGCCCCCCTCTTGAAAGAATCAGATCATTGGATGGTAAGCGGCCCTTGGCAAGCTGCCAAGTAAAAATTCTATTTTTCAAAGGAATCCTGGCATCCCAAATAGGTTTAGTTAATGGGACAACAGGGGCTATGCATAGCTCCAGATACAGGGATTTGGTCGAGAACAAGCCCTTCGGTTCAAGGTGCCAAGAGATCCTGGTGGGGGAATCTTCCAAATCAATTTCGTCCACCAGATTGCATAACTCTTCCCAGGCAAGGAGATCAGACTGGTCCAAGTTTCTGCGAAAGGGGATGCGCCATCCCTCGTCAGGCTACCGTGATCTTGATCACGGAGAGACCGGAGATCGGCAAACGGGGAAAAATCAACGCTCTGATGATCACAACTAGAGTCACTAATTTGACGAATGACGAGTTGTTCGGCAAGCCCTCCGGCCGCCGGCCCGCCCTCCAGCCTCCCGCACCAAGCGTCGCTGCGCCGGCGGCCGCCCAGCCTGCTCCCTGGTGCCACCATGGCAGCCATGCGGGGGATCTTCTGGGAGGGAGCGGGGGTCTCCGGGGAGAGATGCCGTGAGTGAGCGCATGGGGGAGAGAGATGGACAGTGAGAGACCGACAGATTCGACAACCAAGAAGCTAACTTTGGTGCTTCAAGATGCGTGCACGCTCATCCAGCGATTTGTCCGCTGAAAAGAACATCCGTTTTTTACAATTTTCGTTAAATAAATTAAAATTATCAATCCCACATTATTTTGGTACCGGCCCCACACTATTGTGGTACCGTGGTACCGTCTGGTACCATTAGTTTGGTACCGTCTATTTTATCGCCGTTAGATCAGGGTGAACGGACGATTCTTAAAAATGTCAATCATTATAAAACTTGTAACATTGCAATGGGAGAAACATTGTTAAACTACTATCATGGTAGTGAAAATCGGCAAAAAAGAAAACATCAAAGGATTATGTCGGCGCTGCTACTCTTTAGATTTAGGGTTGCTTTCATGCCGTGCTTAATATGAAGAATGAATGCTTTTTTTCTTGACCATCTAGCGGGGATGGAATTTTTTTCATGATACGGTTCGCGACGTTGTGTGTAGCACTTGCCAGTTACCATGTAGAGTATATTAGTAGAAAGCAAGCGTGTATTAGCTAGTTTGTTTCGTGAAGTGCAATGCTATGTACTCTTTAATTCGGAACTAGGAAGTTTGGCACGGTGCCACGCCACGCCCTTAGATGTTAAATTGTTAGTTTAAGTACTGTTGAAGTAATATAATATTTGAGTTGCTGAAGTGCTAGAAGTGGCGGTGTCAAGAAAAATTGAAGTAACGCAGAAGTGGTGTTGTAGAGCCACTGTTTAGAATTATTTTATTCTAGCGCAAGTATGTGATCGCGAGGCGATGATAAAATAGGGTAGTATAGACAATAAATACTGGGTGATCATGACGTGATGGAAAAGAGAGAGGATAGTATGGCAGTAGCTACAACCTGTGGAGTGAGGCAGATTTTTTTTTTTTCGAAATGGGAGCTAAGTGCCCCAGCCTCTGCATCAAAATGATGCACACGGCCTTATTTATTAAACCAGTATTCAAAGTATTAAGTGTATTATTATATCCCGCTCACGGGTCAATAAAAGTGGCTGCAAATATCAGCCAACAAAACTGGGAGCAAGCTATAAAAAGTCTATGCGACATCTCCAATGCGCCTAGAGTGCAACCAGCCACCCTGGTTGAATATAGCCCGAACAACCGCCATCAAGCGATTGCATCCAGTATCCAAAGGCTCCCGCTGCTCCACAGGAAGTGGAGTGAGGCAGATGCAATGCCCATAGTGAGGAGAGTGCACGCCAGCTTAAGATGCGAGCGGAGGAAGTTTTTTAAAGCCATAGATAGAATAATAGTACCTTCTCCAAGTAAAAAAGGCGGCAAATGGTAGAGTATTTTTATTTGCGGAGTCCTGTAGAAGAAGGCAGTGGCACGATTCCCCGGCTGAAAGAGACAACGAACGATGGACTATGTATATTATTTCAATATTGCTACATAAGAAGACGGTAGTTTTTTCCTGGGTAAAAGAGGCGGCATACTGCTGAGCAAGTATATTTTTGTGAGGTTAAGGCAGTAGTAGTTTTCCAAGATAAAACAGATGACTAATTTTAGAGTAGTAACTTCTGAAGTCATCATAGAAGAAGGCAGTACTATATTTGCCTAATAATTTTTTGGGTGAAATATAGAGTCTTTACAAAGTACACATTAGTTTTTTCCAAAGTAAAATAGGGAACAAATGATACACCAATTCTTTTATATAGTCAGTAGTATTTGCACATGTAACATAGGCGGCAAATGGTAGAATAAGTATATTTTCTGAAGCTACCATAGAAGAAGGCATTTCGTGGGTGGAGTAATTATACTTTTTTGTAAAGATACCATTGAAGAAGGCACTAGTATTTTCTCCGAGAAAAAGAGGACATGAGCCCAATAGGAACATCGGATGACCGCGAATTATTGTCAAGAAATGATTGTTGAGGATTGAAGTGTCGAAAAATTATCATGGGCTATGAGTAAAAGAAGGTAGTGGCATTTTGTCGGATAAAAGATACGATAAATATTGGGTACCTGGATTCAGGCAAAACTCTAAACATGTAAGAATCTACTCTTAGTTAGAAAGAATCGGTTATCGCAATATCAGTTGTCGCATAATCAGGAGCTATGGGGATTATCGCAATATTCGCTGCTATTGATATTGAATACGGTTTGATCTAGTTAATGGTTGGTGTGGAGTATTTTGTTTTTCAAAGTAACCGTAGGAAAGCCTTGAAACCAATGTAGAAGAAGGTAATTATAGTCGAAGAATAATTAATGGAGATTGTTATTCATGCACCGACGAAAGAGTACTGCTGAGAGATTACCGTAGACGGATTATGTGTCGTTGAAATTACAGCCGCTGTATTACTATTGGCGTTGGATCGTCTCGAATTTTTTTGTTGGGTGATTACCATTTCTCCGCCTCCGATCATACCGTACCAGGTCTTATTGCTGATTCCACGTTAACCATCGTCTTTATAGTATGTGGGCATGCAGAAGTTGTTGAGTTTACTAGGCTAGAACACTTCGGGTTGTACTGTCTATTCATTGAAACTGTTGTGATCTGAGAGAGATAGAGAGATCCGAGGGAGAAGAGAGTCACCTGTGCTTTGGCTCGAGGAGCTCGACCCGGTGGCCATCGGGGAGGGCGACGGCGTGAGCGTGGAGGGTGAGAGAGAGTGGCGGCGGACTTCCCGTCAGCACTGTGCGAACCCTAGATCGGGAGGGTGTGTTGGTGGGGAGAGCGACGCACGACGAACCTCGTGTTGTGTGCCGCCGGCCCCCACCTCTTTTTATACGCACAGGTGACAGGGGCCCACAACCATGGATCGGTTGAGCGCCCCCGATCAGGGCGCGAGTCAAGGCCCGTTCAAGCCGTTGGGCTTGATCGGGGTGGAGATCAACCTAACATTCTCCCCCTTGATCTCAACTTTACTTTTAACTTTATACTTTACTCTTTACTCGTTTCATCACGGATCAGTACATAGAGCATGTTTCATCGTCACAGCTCATTTGCCGATAGAATCAGACAGCCACTATACACTTTTCTGTTTTGAAACAAATTCTGTTACTTTTGGGCCTCTTATGATCCAGGAATCATAGGCTTGCCATTAAACCCATGCCGGCTAAGTGTTCCTTGAACACACTGGGTGGTAAGCCTTTCGTTAGCGGATCCGCAAGCATATCCTTTGTCCTTATATGCTCGAGTCTTATAGTTTGATCCTGGATTTTATCTTTCACAACATAATACTTTACTTCTATTGGTCTGGTAGCTTTACTCGACTTGTTGTTGTGAGCATAAAATACTGCAAGCTGGTTGTCACAGTACATCTTTATTGGTTTGTCAATACAATCCACTACTTTCAAGTCGGGCATAAATTTCTTTAGCCATAACACCTGATTCGTGGCCTCAAAACATGCTATAAATTCGGCATATATCGTGGATGATGCAACTATTGTCTGTTTGCAGCTTCTCCACGAAATAGCCCCTCCTGCGAGAGTGAACACATATCCAGTTGTGGACTTTCTTTCATCTTTATCTCCCGCATAGTCTGCATCTGAATACCCTTTTATCTCTAGGGAATCAGATCTTCTGTAGGTTAGCATGAGGTCTTTTGTGCCTTGCACATAACGCAATACTTTCTTTACCATCTTCCAGTGCTCTATGCCTGGATTTGACTGATATCTACCGAGTACCCCGGTGATAAAAGCTAAGTCAGGGCGAGTGCACACTTGTGCATACTGTAAGCTTCCAACAGCCGAAGCGTATGGTACTGCTTTCATTTGACCGATCTCATATTGATTCTTGGGGCATTGATATTCCCCAAAACTGTCGCCCTTGACTATCGGAGCAGGTGTGGCATTACTCTTATGCATATTATACTTTATTAGAACTTTTTCTAAATATGCCTTCTGTGATAGTCCTAACACTCCATTCTTTCTATCTCAGTGAATTTCTATGCCCAAAACATATGAAGCTTCACCAAGATCTTTCATATCAAAGTTTAAGGACAAAAACTTCTTTGTTTCTCGCAGAAGACTAACATCACTGCTAGCAAGCAGGATATCATCCACATACAAGATTAGGAAAATATATTTCCCACTTTTAAACTTTGCATAGACGCAGTTGTCCTCGATATTTTCTTTAAATCCAAATCTTTTGATGGTATCGTTAAACTTTAGATACCACTGTCTAGAGGCTTGCTTTAATCCATAAATGGATTTCTTTAGACGGCATCCCATGTGTTCCTTCCCCTCCGTGAAAAAACCCTTGGGTTGTTTCATGTACACTTTTTCTTCTAAATCTCCATTTAGAAATGCCGTCTTTACATCCATTTGATGCAACTCTAAATCAAAATGTGCAACTAATGCCATTATGATTCTGAAGGAATCCTTACATGAGACCGGAGAAAATGTCTCATTGTAATCTACCCCTTCTCTTTGTGTAAATCCTTTTGCCACTAGACGCGCTTTATACTTTTCTATGTTCCCGTTAGAGTCATACTTTGTTTTGTAGACCCATTTGCAGCCTACTGTTTTGGCTTCTTTGGGAATTTCCTCTAAGTCCCAAACATTGTTGGAACTCATCGACCTCATTTCATCGAGCTACCATGCTCCCCCTCATCAGTTCGTCCTCCAAGAAGACTGCATGTCTCGTTTCTACAAACTTTGTGTATTTGTCTGGACAGTAGAAACGATAACCTTTTGATCTGTCAGGATAGCCAATGAAGTGGCAAGTTACTGTTTTGGGGTCTAACTTTGCAATATTTGGATTAAATACTTTTGCCTCAGCTGGGCTCCCCCAGACCCTCAAGTGGCGCAGGGAGGGAACTCTCCCTGTCCACAACTCGTACGGTGTTTTGGGCACCGACTTGCTTGGTACTCTGTTGAGAATGTGAATGGCGGTTTTAAGCGCCTCCATCCATAATCCCAATGGCAGGGTGGAATAACTCATCATACTGCGCACCATATCCATAAGAGTACGGTTGCGCCTTTCAGCTACTCCATTTTGCTGAGGTTCGCCCGGCATAGAATACTGGGCGACTATTCCATTTTCCTGTAAGAACCTTGCAAAAGGTCTAGGTACTTGACCATATGGAGTGTGCCGACCGTAGTACTCCCCACCACGATCGGACCGGACTATCTTAATTCTTTTATCATGTTGATTTTCAACCTCTGCTTTGAATATTTTAAATTTATCCAATGCTTCAGACCTTTCTTTAATTGGATAAATATAACCATATCGGGAGTAATCATCTGTGAATGTTATGAACGAGTCATAGCCATCCACACTTTTCACAGAAAACGGTCCACAAATATCAGTGTGGATGATTTCTAGTGTCGCTGTACTTCGGTTTGCACCCTTTTTAATTTGCTTTACATACTTTCCTTTTATGCAATCTATGCATTGTTCTATATCGGAGAACTCTAACGGAGGAAGAATATCATTTTTAATGAGGCTTTCGATTCTTCCCCTCGAAATATGGCCTAATCGACAGTGCCATAACTTCGATGAGTCATGAGTTCTCTTTCTTTTCTTTTGTTCTTTGTTCGACAAGGAAGTTTGTTCATTCACATTACACACAGAATGCACTTTTTCACGTAAGGATAACAAATAAAGCTCGTTGTGAAGTAATGCAACACCCACACAAGCATCTTTAAACCATATGGCACACTTGCCGTGTGCAAAATAACACTGATAACTGTCTTTATCCAAACGTGATACACTTATTAAGTTTCTATGAAGTGAAGGAACAAATAAAACATCTCTAAGCAGAATCGAAAAACCATCAGCTAACTCCAAGGAGATGTCGCCAACAGCTTCCACGTCTGCTTGAACTCCATTCGCAACTTCAATGCATCTTTCGTTTCTTTTCATAGTCCTTGTCGAATGGAATCCCTGTAAAGAATTAGCAACATGAACAGTTGCACCTGAGTCAATCCACCAAGTAGGTTTCGAAAACTGTGAATACAGGGATTCATTAACAAAAGAAACTGTATCTATACCTTTCCTTGCCATTATGGACTTGAGCCATTCTGGACAGTCTTTCTTGAAGTGCCCAGTCTTCTTGCAGTGGAGACACTGGTCTTTATCCACTGGGAGAGTGGGTTGATGATACTGTTGGGGACCTTTGCCATATGGCTTGGAGGGAGAACCTTGGTTGCTGTTCTGGAAGTTCTGGTAGTTCCTTTTCCTGTTGTCCTTGACATAGTTGATGGAACCACCATTTGAGGCTTTAAGCCTATCTTCCTCTTGTACACACATGGCAATCATCTTTTCTATGTCCCATTTATCAGGGGACATGTTGTAGTTGATAACAAAGTTATCAAACTCTTTGGGCAATGATGCCATGACAAGGTGAACTAGCAGAGCAGGCTTTAGTTCCAGATCAGCATCCATGGGCTTCAGTTTAGAAGCCATGTTGCTCATCCTCAAGATGTGCTCCCTGATGCCATGTGCACCTCCTGTGTACTTTTCTGTGACCAGCTGCTTGAGCAGCTGGGTAGCATAGACCTTTGAAGAGCCAGTGAACTGGCTCTTTATCTTTTCTAGAAACTCCCCAACGGAAGTGCACTCTGCGATTGAGCCCGCAATGGCGTTCTCAATCGTATTCTTTATAAAGGCCATGCACTTTTTGTTTGCATTGACCCACTTTTGGTTCTCTAGCACATATGCCAGCTCCACTGGAGCAAAGTCCTTTTTCTTTTTCTCCCATGCAGTATCATCATCATTGGCATCTCTGACTGGCTCTGTCGGCTTGACTGGCTGTGGAGTATCCACAACCCAGTCAACCTCAGCGCAGACAAAAGCCAGATCAACTTTCTTCCTCCACTCAGTGTAGTTGTCACCCCTGAGCGTCGGAACGTCTTTGAGGCAACTCATCAGACTGTAGCCTCCTGAAATTCACAAAGATGTGAGATAACAAAACAATTGCATGCATTAATCCAACGTTGGTATAAATCAACACATACAACTGTTTATGCAATTAAAACTATATCACCGTTGGGCAAAAATAGAGATAAATGCACCATTTAATCCATATAACAAATAAATTATGATCATGTTATTAACAACGTTGGTCATAAAATAACTGAATCATAATCACTTTTAATTCACTTTATCACATCTTTCAAGAAATTCAATTTAAACACTTTATTGCATTTAAGCAATTTACTTTAACTATATGCAGCAGAAACTTGAAAAAAAATTCATTAACTTTAATCTTTATAGAAAAGTTTCTGTAACTTTTGAATTCTCTAAACAAAATTTTCGTTGGAATATTTTGAATAGAAAAAACTATATGAAATTTGCTCAAAAACTTGAACTAAATTCAATTAAAAACTGTGATCTGTAAACAAAATAACTGAAAAACAGTTTCGGCCCGCGGCCATCTGCGGCCCACGGCCCACTGTACACGCGCGCTGCCCTGCGCGGCGGATAAAGCCCGCCGCTCGCTCTGCGGCCCGGTCCGTTCTGGCCCAAGGCCTGCCAGCGCAGGCGCCTCTCTTTGTTGTCCGTCGGATGATGATCCGACGGCTCAACGGGACTTTCGGCAGCTCAAAACCGCCCCGCAACCCTAGCCGCTCACTCACTCTTCTCCCCGACCCTGCTCTCTGTCCGCTCGCTGGCGGCTGGGAGAAGAGGCCGAGCCTCGTCGGCTGGAGAAGGCCGGCGCCGCCGGCGAGTCGCCGGCGACGACGCCACAACACGGCGGCGCGGCGAAGCTCTTCCCGCCTCCCCTTTCCCACTCTCTGTGTCTGCCGCGCTCGAGGCGGCCGAGCCCGTCCATGGCCAGAGGCCGCCGGCGACGGCTAGACGGCGAGGAACAGCGCCAGCGCCCCTTTCTCTTCCTCTTTCGCACAGAGGAGACCGCATCACCGGCGCCACACTCGGCTCACTGGTGATGGACGGCGGCATGCTCTCTGCCCCCGAAGGGGTCTATTCCCTTTCGGCCGTGGCGGAGGCAAGCTCCTCCATAGCCCTGGTCCTTCTTCTCAGATGCCCCTGAAAAGGTGCGCATCGAGATCGAGAGGGACGGCGCGGCCTTGCGGCGGCGCACTTTGCCGGCGACCTCGAGGTCAGAACCAGTGAGTTCTCTGTTTCTTTCTTTGAATTTTTCTTTGGGGATCTTTTGTGCTGTGGAGAAAACGGGATGAACTAGGGTTTCACTTTTGGTTTTCCTTTTCTACCGAAAAAATCTAGCCTCTAAACCATGCTCTGATACCATTGTTGAGTTTACTAGGCTAGAACACTTCGGGTTGTACTGTCTATTCATTGAAACTGTTGTGATCTGAGAGAGATAGAGAGATCCGAGGGAGAAGAGAGTCACCTGTGCTTTGGCTCGAGGAGCTCAACCCGGTGGCCATCGGGGAGGGCGACGGCGTGAGCGTGGAGGGTGAGAGAGAGTGGCGGCGGACTTCCCGTCAGCACTGTGCGAACCCTAGATCGGGAGGGTGTGTTGGTGGGGAGAGCGACGCACGACGAACCTCGTGTTGTGTGCCGCCGGCCCCCACCTCTTTTTATACGCACAGGTGACAGGGGCCCACAACCATGGATCGGTTGAGCGCCCCCGATCAGGGCGCGAGTCAAGGCCCGTTCAAGCCGTTGGGCTTGATCGGGGTGGAGATCAACCTAACAGAAGTTGCTCAGCCCATTAGAGGTAGCACGCTGGCCGTGGCCGTGGCCGTGACATACATCAGTTCAGAGCGAACTAGCCCTTCTGTTCATACGAAGCGAACCGTTATGGCACAAGGGGTAATATTTATATATGTGGTAGGGTAAATCGATCTAAAAAAAGTGGTCGACGATAGAAATCTTACTGTTTTTATTATTAGGTAGATACAGATTCAGATGCATATAACAAGACAAACATTTAACTATTTAAAGTCATTTTAAAGCATATAAAATCACTTAAATGATTATATATCGCCCACTAACTTTGTGTGCTTATAAATACGTACGAAACCCACCAAGACCCCCTCTTATGGCCAGTGTGTACCTCTTGTTCACATAGAAAATTAAATGATTTGTTGCATGAACCAGCTACCAACAACACACCACCACCTAGCTTATGTTTGAGGGTACACATGTGGATACTTTCACATAGACACTGATCGTGGCGACGAGACGATTGCCACCATAGGATTCACCAACAAGGTAGAGTGGGCTGCTCACCAGAGTGTGTATCTCCACTATGAGCGTCTTGAGAAGAGTATGCTCTAGGGATACTCCTTTTGTGCATGTATCTTCAACCTTTATAATGCATATTTTGTACACTACTTTAACTTCAAGGGTTTTTTTTTTGGAGGGAGGGGGCAATTGCCCCCTACCCCCTTACGTGTCCAACAAGCACCTACATCGTTGGACTTTCGATGTTCTACTCTTATCATTATGTTTCCCATTATATGTCGTACATAAATTCTAGTTGTCAATGTATTTTTCAAATCCTACAAAATTTCCACTTTTATTGGATCCTTGAGGATGGGCGCACATAGAGTTTCACTGCTGCTAGATACATTTGATTGTTTGCAAAAGATCAGGTGTTTAATCATATTATACACACCTTCTCTATAGTGCATCTGGATCAACCAGATGTCGCTTTAAAGATAATTGGTGAGATTGCACATTTATCGAACAATTAGAGATACATCTCTATGTAAATTGCACTTGGGGCGTAGCTTAGATGGTGAGAAGTGCTAATCATTTAATTCGACGCTTAGTCTGGACTGTTATAGAGTTGATCAGAACTATTAGGTGATGGAACTTATGGTTACTCGATTATGCAATCATTGCTTGAAAAGACTTAATGATTGTCCACCAGCTGTTCTAAACCGGCTAGTTTGTTTTTGCTTGCCATTTCGCTCTTTGTATTGCACACACATTCTTGATCATTTTGCACCTTACACGTAAGTTGGACTGTCATAGGTCGGCTGCCTTATTACTTTCCACATACACTCCAACCCCATTTGTCGTCATGTGGTTTCCTTGCCACCAACTCAGTCCAAAGCATATCCACCTACACACATCGTCCCTTTATCAACCTTTGTGATAGAGATCCTTCATGCGTTGTTTTTACTCTTCTCTTATATTCTAGGGATGCTCTTCTTGTGCATGTATCTTTGACCTTTATTAGGCATATTTTGCGAGTGCGTTATTTTGGTACATGGGCTCACTGGAGCTCTTTATTTGAACCTCCAAAAAATTAAATTTCAAAGTTTAATTTTTTTAAAAAACATTAAAAAATGTGGACGTAGCCAACTGTATACATTACGATCGTGGAAATTTATAATTCAAAATACCTTGTATTATGTCTTCAGTAAAAATAACAAAAAACCAGATCTGTTAACATGAACAGTGTTGCTTTTTTTCTTTCAAAATTTGTCTCGTGTGTGCAGTTGGCAACATCAAGATATTTTTTATTTTTTTAAAAAATTTAAAATTTGAATTTATTGATGTTTGAAAAACAGGGCTCCAGGAAGCCCGGGAGCTAATAGCATTTTCCGATATTTTGTGCACTATTTTAGTTTAAAGGTTTTTTAACTGATCCTGGCCCTTACAGGTCCAATAAACACATACAGCGATGGACTAGCGAGGTTCTAACTCTTATTGTTATGTTGCCTATCATCTTTTTTCTTCATGTTGTGGGTGCTGCAAGATCTAGCTATGGAAGTGAGCACTCGGGTTACGCGCGACAGGACCTGTACAGCAACGCATATATATGTATCATGTCAGGGTGGCGGCCCGAGATTTTTGACAGTGTTGAGGGCATTGACCTTGTGTCGTGCGGACGATAGAGTTGCCTCGATGCTGGTCGTCGGCGTCGGTTTCAAAGGGTTGACTTCTTCATTTTTGTTAGAGCGTTCGGGGTGGTGACGAAGTGGTGTCAAGCTTGAGCTTGATGGGGTCTCGTGCTGTTGTTGGTTTCCAGCTTGTGCTTTTGTGGGCTTGGCCCCGTCGTGTTGTATGGTTTTTAATTAATACTAGCAAACATGCCCGTGCGTTGCAACGGGATTGAAAAACTCTACTATTGAAAACCTATGACCCAAATTTTGCATGAAGTCAATTTACGTAATAAATTCTGCTATGATAAAATGATATCAACCAAGTCTTATGATTCCGATCCAGAACTTAATATTTGCACAACAGTAAATCATCTTCAGTAGAAATAAGAATGCAAACAAAGGATATATACAGAAAAAGATAACTAATGTAGGCTGCTATGATAGAATGATTCTCACTCCTAGCACATTTATGAAGTTAAAGCAGAAGATTGATTTCAAATTTCCCAGACTGGGTCATCTCCTCTCCACTAATTCTCGTACTATATATGTCCTGATGAGTATATAAAATTACATAACAAATTCAGCAGCAAAATCTAGATTAAAATAGAAGTAACTATATATATTGGGGAAAAATCAGCTGATCCACAGGTGAAGAAGAGGAAGACACCGTCATTTTTCAGCTGCATGTACAGAAATCAAATCAACACCGGACACAAAAGTTAATTTGATCACATGGAATTGGCAGCCAACGGTTATGTTTAAAAGTAAAACTGCCCCACCTCTCTGGTTTGCTACTACGATGTAAAACAATTCCCTCTGCAGAACCAATCATGAAGCGATATCTAACAGCGCCTGTAGAGTTGGAGTACAAAATTCCCCTCTGAAGATATGTTTGAGGTCAACACCGAGCACGACCTTGGCCACATGCCGGTCACCCATCTCCTCCCACTTTCATACGGCAGTAGGGCTCGAACTCATGCCGGTCTAGACAAAAGGATTTGTTGGCCTCCTTCCTGTCAACACAAAATTTGCTTTAAAAAAATGCAATGCACGTAAGGGAGGAAAGGGGATCGATGTCAGGATGCAGGTTGACGCGGACGTCCGCCCGTCGGTTCAGTCCGCGTCGCCTAAAAACAATAAACGACTAAGTTGATTGGCCGTAGAAATTAGGCGTACCTGACAGAAAACGCCCGCCAAGCCGCGAAGGGCCGCGACCGTCTAAAGCCTCGCAGTCCCCGTCGCATGCGCCTGGCCACCGCCATCGACGCGCATCCCCCAAAGGTCGTTGCTCCTCAGCGCTCGGCTGCCGCCTGGCTCCCCCTCGTTGTCACCCCGTTCTTCTCCGCCTGGCTCCCCGATCATTGTGGGGATGGAGAATTGGAGATGCTCGGGTAAACAGCCTGTCAAGATGATGGGGAATCGACAAAAATCTGGTAGCTATGGTTGTGGACCTTGTGGTATCATCTCAGTTGAATCTGAATTTCTCTATCCATCAGTAGGATTCAGTAAATCATGCAGGTAAATGAAGATGGTCCAAGTATCAGTAGTAGTGTGATGAAAATTTAGTGGAGGTAAGTCGACCTCTCTCCATCAATAGTGCAGCATGCAGATCAGTAATATGAGCTATATACAAAGCTAGCTGCGTAGCAACAACAACAGTCCGCGGCTGTCCGCTGGACAGAGGGAGCAAAAAACCTGACGAACGCGGTCGCCGCTAATCAAGCGACTAAAATTTTCTGAAGGGGCGGACGGACGCGGTCGCGCCTTGAACCTGTCCGCCTGCATGCCCCGATTTTTGGCAGCTCCCCACCATCCCCTAGTTTCCGCGAATCCCGGCAGCGCCTCGCCGTTCACCTGCATCCCGCCTTCCAGCATCGCCCCGTGCTCGCTGAACTGGCGGTTGGATGCCCGAGTGCTGCACCGGTCTCCTCCGCGCAGTGGCGCGCTCTCCCGTCACACCACAGGAGTTCGGGTAGATCGGGATGGGAGGCGGCAGTTTGGGGATCGTATGGTGTTGTTCGGTGATAGGTTCTCAACTCTGAAGCCCTATTTACCGGTGTCCCAAGTCTCGTGTTCTGATCGGAGGCTCATGTGCGGCGCTACGAGTTAATTGGGCCGGTTCCTAAATGGCCCGCGCCCAACGATAAGAAGCGATCCGGAGGGAACGGACGAACCAACCAATACGAAGCGATCCGGAGGGAACGGGACGAACCAAACCTTACGTCCTTTATCTAATCTAATCTATCTAATCTATCTAATCTAATCTAATCTAAACTAATAATACGGCTTGAGGACGCGTTGGTCATAAAACCGTGGTAGGTCAAAAAACCGTTTTATCTGTCGGTCAATTTTCGTACGTCAAGAAAACCAATAACTAGCGATGACTAGCGATCGTGTGCTATGAAAACCAGCTACCGAGGATCGAATCGATGACAGAAAAAACAAAAAACCGGGGCCATCAAGCGATCCACGCCCAGGAAAACCGCAGAGAGGAAAACCAGCGATCGGCGCCCTCGTACACCCCGTTCCGCAAGCCATACCGCTCTTGATGTTAGCGAGGTGGTACTAAGTTTATTGTTTTTCATAACAACGGACATGCTGTTACCTCTAATGGGCCGTACTAAGCTGACTTGAGCCCGTGAGCTTTTTCCGACACCGGAGCCAGGAATTCACGAACATCACACGCGCTGTCGTTCCTCTTCTAGACGCACGACCGAAGAGGTATGTGCGGCGGCGAGATCCCAGCTAGCGAGCCAGTGTTCACCGTGCGCAGGCGTATGGCCAACCTTCACAGCCGCTTGGACGACTTCCTCAGGACGGCGTTGCCGCGTTGGGCAGGGAGAGCAGAAGCCGTTGTTATCCGCCCGCTGCTTTTCTGTCCATGGCGGGGCTGGATGCACGCCCCGAGTCGCTCCACGCCGCCGTCAGAGCACATAAAAGCTTCAGACAGTAGGTTCCTTGCGCGTCCTGCGTGAAGGCCATGTACATACAGCTGTAGAGGATCCTGACTCAGGACAACGAGCGAGTGCAGGAATCAACAGTATGGTGTTCTTCCTCCAAATTCTGAACCTGTCAAAGGTTGATGAAGGCTTCAGAGGAGCATAATAATTGTTTTTTACTATGCAAATTCAGGTTTTGGCTGAACAACATTGTTAGTAACGGTACTTAACGCAACTGGTGGTCCAGGTCGTGCGTAGGTAATATATTGGGGAATTGGATCTTTGGTATCTGGGTACTGCACTTTTGTAGGTCTGAAGCTTGTAATGTCCATTCTGAAATCATGGTAAAAACAAAGATGTAAAATAGAAATTTACAACAATTTCTGCAAAGATAATTCTGTTCAACAAACATACATACATCCGAAAAAGAGAAGCAAGATGACTTCCGAGGAGTACTTCTAAAGAGCTGCCACATTGAAAAACATCGGCGAAATATAGCATTCAGCAGGATGCATTATATGACTTGTTGATATAGCAGGTGCATTGTCATATTATTAGGTTAATATGCAACTGATGCCATATAGTCATGCCTCAGTACAAACAAACTTGATGTCTAATATACATTATTATAATAAATCTTAAAATTCTTTCAATATTATCGTACTAAACATGAAAAAATTGTTATTATCACGAATATGTGGAAGTTTTTTGATGAACTCCATTAGTTATTTGGAGGTTGTGTAATTGTTGCACATGCTGATCAACATAAGAGAGAAGAGTGGTTACTCACAGTGATTTGGTTGAAACTTCTACTCACTGATGTCCGAACCATTTCTCTCCAAACATCACTTCTGACTTGAGCATCAGTTGTCAGAACCTATAATAAGAAGTGGCTAATTGCCAATAACATATATAAGCAAGTCTGGGGACAATAAGTGACATGCTGAGAACATGTTTAACCAAATATCTTAGAATAAACGTCCAGGAAACTACAATAAGTGCAATCATCTCAAATGGTAAAAGACAGCAAAGGATTAAACAGAGGCATACTCTTCAAGTATTATAAGAAAATAACATCTGCAGCAGCAAAGGAATAATTGCTAAAAAATCGCTGGTCGCGATGGTTGTTTAATTCTGTTTCTACCATTGGCTTATTGGAGGACATTGCAATGTGTTTATGTGTGGACAAACCTCTAAATATGTGAGTATGTGACAATTGAAACCTGATAGTTTTTTCCTGACAACATGAACCTGATACAGGTAACTGAATTTCAGGGCAACGTACCTGATACAGGTTCTTTTGGTGGTGTTATGGCCAAAACGCAGAGGCAGGTGGTAGGCCCACGCAGAGGCAGGTGCTAGGCCCAAAACAGAGTCCCACACGATCTCAACTCTTGTCGATCTAATCTCTCCTCCTCCGACTCAAACTTTGCGATCGAGTAATCCGACTAGAACTTTGCAAGCAGGCCCCATGGAGACGCACATAAAAAGAGCCTCGACTACCTCATCGTGATCACCAATAGTCGCCGTTTGACAGAGCTCCCCACTTCGCCGGAAGTCCTCTGCTGTTTCGCCGGAACTCTGCTGCCGTTTCGCCGGAACTCCGCTGCCGTCTCGCCTCAAAAGAGATGAAGCTCCGCTCCCATCTCGTCTCAAAAGAGACGAGTAGCATCCAAGAACAGACTGAGGATCACCTGCCAGACATCAGCAGCCAATCCTCAGCCAAAACAGAGTCTTCCTCCAGCCCACCTGTCAACCTTGATCTGTCGCCCACCTTTGTCGTCAGCACCGCCACCACCATCACCAGCATCCAAGAACAACATGAGAACCAACTGTCAGACATCACCAGCGAATCGTCCTGCCCGCCAGTCAACGATGATCTGTTGCCTACCGTTGTCGCCGGCACCGCCACCACCAACACCGATTCAAGTACCATTGATAGCAACAGCGACTCGCCAGGACATCCGAACTCCCAATCCATACTGGTTCGTCTCGCATCGCATGCAATATCAACAATACAAGATACGGTAATCACTTCTCCTCATAAAGATACTATGAAATAGCACAACCACTTTTTATTCAGTCTTTTTTAATAATTGTTTGAACAATCTGAGTATTAATTTTTTTTTGTTATTGCAGAATATGGATCCCAATGTTGATTCAACCACTGATGAGGATTTTGATAACCGGCCTTTTAAAAAAACCAAACAAACTGAATCAATTGTTTTTGATAATCCTTTGCCATCACCTACCATCTCTACATTAGAAGCAGAAGATCAGATAAATGAGTTGGCGTTATCACCGGTTTCTGAAGTCCAGAATGAAGAAGCAGAGCCTAAATCTAAACATATAATCGAAAATTTCACATATGACTATCTCCCACAAGGTAAAATATTCAATAATTATTTTTACTTTTGCAAACTATGATATGTATCTGTTATTCACCCCATAATTGCTTTTTCAAACATTTTCTGCAGATTATAAATTGACCGAACAGGATGAACTGGCTCATTGTGTTATAGAATACTCTAATAAAGATGATATATTGGTGCACATAGATGATATATCTATCGAACAACGCTATTTGGTTTGCCTGCTAGATGAAAGAGCATGGCTAGATGATGAAGTAAGTATCCTTGCTAACAATGAAATAGTTTATGATTATTAATACCAATTCGTAATATACTTTTTAAATCTCTATATAGGTAATCAGCGCATATATAAGCTGTCTTAAGGAGCAAGCACATCTGCAGAATCAAAATGATAGTAAAGTATATTTTGAGAATCCATTTGTTACCAGGCTGTTAAAACGGGACGGTGAAAGTGGAATACGTGGACCTACTTCTATGACACAGATTGTCAACAACTATCTGAACCATGACATGGTTACATCAATACCCTAATCATCAAGTTATAGGTTTCTTATATTGTTTTCATAAGTATCTCTGTTTATAAGTAATTCATTGTATTTCTTACAGATTCACCTTCCAATAAATATCAAGGACTCACATTGGTATTTAGCTTCCATAAATTTTGAAAAGCAAGAGATACAAGTACTCGATTCGTTGTGTTGGAAGCACAATCGAGTCGACCTCAATATTACGGTTTGTTACTATATAATTTGTAATCATTCGTGTGTAATGTTTAAAACTGATCAAATGATTATTTGTATCATTTTTTTATTTACCATTTTACAGCTGCAAGGACTACAATATCATTTGGACATTCTTAGAAGTGAAGGAATTTTGATCAATAATAAATGGAAAGACGTTGATCTTACTAAATGGAAGATTACGGAACAACTACAAAAGCCAATCCAGAAAGACAGGTATATATATCAAATATTTTTATAATAATAACCAAATATGAAATATTGTGACTAAGATTTTTTTAATTACACAGCTCATCTTGTGGTCTATTCATACTTAAATTCATGGAATATTGGACCGGACACACACTGTGCCATCCAGTTACACAGGTAAAAAAATATTATGCTTGCCAAACATATGTAGTTGGTGCCATTTTAATTGTTATTCTATACATAATATTTGTTTTTCATGCGCAGGAAATTATTACTTCTTTTAGATATAAGTTAGCTGCCATATTATTATGTTGGAAAACAAACACGGCGACACCAACTACAATGGTTAAAGAAAGAAATTACAGTGATGAAGATCCAGATGATGTTGTTATGTCGGACCATCCATTTGATCAAAATGAATCAAAAGACAATAACTCATTATCTGTTGAGAACAAATATCAATCGCTGATTTCTGTTCTTTCTAACCTGAGCGTACATGAGTTAGTAGGTGGACTTTGCAACTACATCAAATCAGTCAGTTATGGAAAAAGTTTAAAGTAAGCTATCTATTTGCAAATTTTTTTTTTGACAAATTGAATAAATTTTCAATCAACAAAAAATATCTTATTTTCCTCATGGTAATTATTTACAGGAAAGTCTGGGTACAAAGCTCTAATCCATATCCAATTAGCTTGACTCTCAAAAATCTGCAAGAAATGCTAAATGACGAGTTGCCTATGGACCGCAAATGTTTTAATTTGGTCATACGGAAGTTTATGTTTGACGACATCCAAACAGTGAAGAGAAAGAGAGGGGTGATATCCAAGCATTATCTTGACATGCAATTTTGGGTATGTTCTTATCATTTACTACATATTATTTTGTCTACATATATATACTAAACCTTTTTTATCTCCTTTCTAAACAATTATTTTCTAATATCCTAGATGATTACTGATTTTGGGAGACATCCAAATTTCCGAAAGAAGTTAGATGTGGAACAACTAGCATATTCTGTTCGTAGCTGGCCTGGTATCAAATATAATGTTTCATCATGCAAATCGGTAAGAAAACTTCCCTATACGTGTCCTCTAAATTATTTATTTTGATACTTCTAATATCAAGTGTATTTCAGATTCATATTCCAGTACAATCCAGCAGTGAATTTATTCTATTCATCTTGGACAAAGATACCAAAACTGTGAATATTTTGGACCCTAATCCTATGGAACCCATGTACCAACGGAACCCACTTGCAAAATATGTGCATAGACTTCTATGGATTGCTGAACACTTACCAAAAGCCATGTCAAAGGCATGTCCTGGTTCTATTTGGAATGAGAATATTTTCCTATGGCAACATAAAATCGTACAGGATATTTCGGGTAACAAAAGGTAACATTTCTTAATAGATAAATACTATATGCTAAGTATTTGGTCTACTGGATATGTACGATTTAAATTTTTCATTGATCTATATTTTTCCTATCTTATACCAGGGAACTATCTGGTTACCTTGTTACACTATTCATGTCAACATGGGAAGACGAAAACGTGCATTTGCCATATATAAAGGTAAAAATTAAAACCATTTAAATTATTATCTTTCTTACACATGTGTTGCTTTTATTATTCACTTATAACATGATAAACGTGCAGGACGGATACGAA
This sequence comes from Dactylis glomerata, assembly GCA_007115705.1. Classification (NCBI taxonomy): domain Eukaryota; kingdom Viridiplantae; phylum Streptophyta; class Magnoliopsida; order Poales; family Poaceae; genus Dactylis; species Dactylis glomerata. The sequence goes on from QXEO01002113.1 coordinate 1,803,761, forward strand.
CTAAGGAAACAAATTTTGGGACAACTGCTAACATTAAAGGAGAATGAATGTGAAGACAATATGCCTACCGGTGTACTGGATTTCATCAATTTTATCAGGAAAATCAAAGACATTTAAATGTAAAAACCTGAGGATCCAAAGTCAAACAAGATCTTCAAAGAAGCTACATTGCAAACTACATCTCCAGATGATGTCACTCAATTGTCACTACGCTCCTAGAGGCTTTCATACACTTGTAATATTGAGTTTGTCCAGCTTTTAGTAAAAACATAGATTTAGGCAGTAATGATGTACTGTTTCGTTTTTGAAACCTGGTACTTGCCTTGAAAGCAAGTTATTGTGGAACTATGTTATACTTCAATTTTCTTTAGTTCTATATATAGATATACGAGTTTGTAATATGATTCTATATCATTAAAATATTTTATGTGCTTACCACTGGTTGCATGATCGTGTATACACAATAAACTACTTTTATCTGTGAGGATGTGTATGTGTACACTTAGGCTAGAGGCTAGGTGTGACACTTATCTGGATGAGTGCGTTTCACATACTACTCCTATCTTCTGAATAGCATTCAAAGAGAACTTAACAACTCTAAATCATCAGTCTTAAAACTATCATGTTGCTTTTGGAGTGCCAGTAAGTAGCAGGAAGAACCAGTTTGCTCAACTCTCGTGGCTGATAAGAAAAAAGAGGCAGTGATAGGAAGATAGAATACCCGTTTAAATACCCAGCCATTATTCTGAGGTCTCCTTTTTAATTCCCGCTCACGCTTTATACGCAATGTACGGATTACTGATAGCTTGTTATCAGAGTACCGGGGATGGAGAACAGGTGGCCGATAATATGGATGTTCAGTTGTGGTGTCATCTGAATTGGCATAATCATCATCACTTGACCCATATCTGATAGAGAATTGCTGGAACCCTGAGAATGTAGTCCCATCATCAACAAGCTGGGCCTCATGCTGAAGGAGAAAAGGGAAACAGTAGTAAATTAGGAGGCTGACAGGGATCAAACGAATCTGGAACCAGCAAAGGTAACAGACCATAGCATCAAACAAACTGGGTCATTCTAGACTGTAAACTGTAAGATTTGTTTGTAAGTACCTTATATTGCATCTGAATGCGCTGAAGGTTGACCTTGCATTCCATAAACTCCCGCTTTGTCTCTTGCCACTAAAGCATATATATTGTAGTTGGAAGTTAAATTTGGTGATGCTGAAGAACCACTGTAAGATCAGTTCATGTATGAAACTCCTTGGTTTCTCATGTCGTCCTCGTCACCAGCGTGACACCCGACAGGTCGCCGCCGAACTCTTCGAGCACTACCAGCAGGTTCCCGCTGGGCTTCAGCCAGGAGCGGGGCACGTGGTACCATCGCTGGGAGATGTCGCCGCAGTTGGTCTGGCACTTGGTCTCTCTGTAGGTGTCGGCGTAGCTGCATCCGCCGCAGCTGCCGGAGGCCTTGTACGACCAGTACCGGCCTGCGTTGTTCCCGTTCACCCAAATCTGGCCCTTCCCCATGCTTCCCATGTCCAGTGCCACCGGAGCGCTGCCGGCCGGCGCGGTGAAGTAGGCCTGTAGAGATCAGCGGCAAAAACAATTCAGAACTGTAAAATTCAGCAAAAATGGCAATGGAGCAGTTACAGTAGTAGCATTGGTGAATCGGCGCTGACCTTGTGCCAAGTCAGTGGCTGCGCGCCGCTGGCGCTGCTCCACTCGACGGACGAGCTCCCGGCGATGGAGTTCACGCCGAGCGACTCGCCTTTCAGGCCGATCTGCGAGGACAGGAAAATGGAGATCGGTACTGATTTTTGCTCCTATGTAGACAAGTTCAGTCTGAACAAATGTGGTGTACCTGGTATGTCCATTTCTGGGTGCTGAGATCCCTCTTCCCCTGGTTCAGCCCTGAGAGCGTCACCGGGCCGAGAATGCCAACGTTCCAGGTCTCGTAGTGGGTCCCCTGGTTCTGCGGCAGACACAAGGGATCGTAGAACATGTTAGACAACAAAATGGTCTGAAGTGAAACAAGTGTCAATCAATGCCCTAGAACTTACGGCGAGGCCGACTGCGGAGCTCAGGATGGAGATCTTGTTGCTGCCCTGCCACATCTTCATGCTCTTGCTGTACGTCAGCTTCGGGTTGTCGTAACCACCGTAGGCAACGCCTGCAACGCAGAGTTCATCAGCGACACATTCGGCCTCGATCTTATCGTCTATAACAGGATGCGGTGCTGGCAAGGATGATTCAGACAATACCGTAAGATTGCCTGTTGACGAACACCTGCACCGAGTGCCCGGCGGAGTTGATGGTGAGCTGCGGCCATTGGCCGGACTTCAAGAACTGCTCGCTCGAGTCAATGTTAACACTGCATCAACGTCAAGGTAACGAACATTCAGAGATCAGATAGTTTCAGAGAAAGATGGACAGTTCAAGAAGGGGTTAGTCAGTCGGCCGGTCACTCACTAGGTGGTGTACCACAGGTAGACGGACTTGTCCCAGGTCATGCTCAGCTGCTCCACCAGGCCGTCCTTGGTGAAGGCGCTCGAGTCCAGAGAGTTGGTGTCCTCGCTATACGACTGCCACGAGAAGCCCCCCGCCGGGTTCATCTTCGCCGGCGCCGACGGCTCCTTCACCTGCAGCACCACCGTCAGGATAACAAGTTCGTCAGGACATGCTGTCGTTCAGGCTTTGTACTGTCAGTTTCAGTGTTTTTTGTCTCACCGTGGCGGTGTTGAAGACGGCGGTCTTGCAGTCCGGCAGGATGCTTATGGACCACGCCGGGAGGTCGTACCGCTGGCCGTTGTACACCACTCTTGCGGTGGAGCTCGTGTGGTAGTTGGACAGGAACGCGGCGCAGGCTCCGGTGCTCGACTTGAACACGTACGCCTGAAGAAACAGAGTTCGATCAGTTCAGTAGCAGATTATTGATCTGTTGTCCACTTAATTTGGTCGGTTTATTTTTTGTGTTTCAGGAATTCAACGGGATTAACCTTCTCGTAGTTGCCGATGGACTGGACGGTGGGATCGCCGGAGATGAGAGCCGGCTCGGCCTGCTTGATGGCCTTGTGCAGGTCCCTCAGATGACCCCATTTTGGCTGCCGGAGCAGACCTGCGTGTCACACCAACAACACTTCAGTGTCGAATGCCTCAATGCTACGATCGACTGCCACTGAGTTTACACTCCAGGAAGGCGTACCATATTCGTCGTTCGGCGCGTCGTAGCTCGTGGCGAGGATCTCAAAAACAGGAATCGCAAAAACGTGTCAAATGATTAAAAGGGGTCCATAAAGATTGAGGGCTGCAGGTTAAATTGGATCAGGGACCACCAACCGGAGATACGCGCCGATCTATATAAAGGCATTGTGGATAGCATAACGGCAGGAGAGACCCGAGCAAGCGCTGTTGGCACGAGGATTGTTCTTCCCTGGAAGTTCCAGGGGGGGGTTCAGAGACATGAAGAAGAGGCATATGGACGCCATGGCGTTGGTGCAAACGTACGGCAAGCCCGACATCTTCTTAACGATGACCTGCAACCCTAACTGGCAGGAGATACAAGATGCATTGCTTCCTGGACAAACCTCACAGGACCGACCTGACATTGTGGTAAGAGTATTTAGGGCAAAGCTAGAGATGATGAAAGAGATGCTGACCAAGAAGAATATCCTGGGTGTTGTGAAGGCCTACGTCTACGTGGTTGAGTTCCAGAAGAGGGGCCTATCGCATGCCCATTTCCTGTTGATCATGGATTCAAAATATAAGCTCATTGTGCCAGAGCAGTATGACCGCCTCATATCCGCTGAGCTACCGGACAAGAAAAAGTACCCGGAGCTATACGCCATTGTCGTGAAACATATGATGCACGGCCCATGTGGCGTCCTCAAGCCAAACAATGTGTGCATGCAAGATGGGTCATGCAAGTGTAGATACCCGCGGGCATTCACCGAGACCACCGTGCAAGGGAAGGACTCATACCCGATTTATCGGAGACGGAAGGACGGCCGTTGTGCAAAGGTCCGAGGTCAGATGCTAGACAATAGATGGGTTGTCCCTTACAACCCGTACCTCTTGCGGATGTTTGACTGCCACATCAATGTTGAGGTGTGCTCCAGCATAAAGGCCGTCAAGTACCTATATAAGTACGTATACAAGGGCCACGATCAAACATCGTTCAACATCGAGAAGCCAGATGCCGAAGGTAAAATAGACGAGATCAAGAGATTCGTTGATGCAAGGTGGATTACTCCACCGGAAGCCATGTGGAGGATATTCGGCTTCAAGCTCTGTGAGAACCACCCGTCGGTCCTAGCGATGCCGCTTCATCTCCCAGATATGCAAATGGTCACGTTCAAAGCGGGAGAGAACCTGAACGACGTCGCCGCCCGAGAAAACCCATCCATGCTGACAGAGTATTTCCTGGCTAACGAAAAGCACGCGTGGGCTCGGGATATTCTTTACAAAGATTTCCCGGGAAGTTTCACATGGCAACCAGCAAAGTACTGGAAGAAAAGGGACAGGGGTCAACAGGTAGGCCGAATCGTGTCAGCCCATCCCGCCGAGGGAGAACGGTACTTTCTGAGGGTACTGCTAAATCACGTACCAGGATCAAAATCCTTTGAAGATCTGAAAACAGTGGATGGTGTGCTATGTGATAGCTTTCGTCAGGCAGCCGAGAGGAAGGGTCTTGTCGAGGCAGACGACACGCTAGACGAGTGTCTTACGGAGTCAGAGCAATACGCCATGCCAGCCTCACTCAGAAGGCTCTTCGCGACGATCCTGGTATTCTGTGAGCCTGGAGATGTGCGCGGTCTTTGGGATAGGCACATTGAGGCGATGTCTGACGACTACCGACGCAAACACACGTGTCCAAAAGAAGTGGAGCAAAAGGTCCTGCTTGATATAAGGGGAATGCTGCAGTCCATGGGCAAAGACATAGAGACGTACCCTCTACCAGACATCGACGAGGCTTATGACAACACAGAAGGCGAGGCTAGGGAGGTCATCGAGGAGACCAATATCAAAGTAGACGAGGAAGACGCTTCTCTAGAAAGCTCACTAAACGAAGAGCAGAGGCTTGCCTATAATGACATACTAGCGGCAGTTGAAGGTGGAAATGGGGGTGTTTTCTTCGTGGACGGCCCAGGAGGAACAGGGAAGACTTACCTATACAGGGCACTGCTCGCTAAGGTTAGGGGCGAGGGAAAGATCGCGGTGGCCACAGCAACATCGGGAGTCGCCGCTTCCATCATGCCAGGAGGCAGGACAGCCCACTCGAGGTTTAAGATCCCACTAAACCTTGAAGAAGGAAAATCATGTAACTTCACTAAGCAGAGTGGGACAGCCAAGCTACTGAGGAAGGCTTCGCTAATACTATGGGACGAGGCAACGATGACAAAACGGCAAGCAATTGAGGCATTGGACAGAAGCATGCGCGACATCATGGAATGCCGAGATCGACCATTCGGGGGCAAGACTATTGTGTTTGGTGGGGACTTCAGACAGGTCCTTCCGGTAGTGAGGAAAGGGTCACGGGGTCAAATAATAGACGCAAGTCTACGGAGCTCGAACCTATGGAAGGGCATGCGCAAGATAAAGCTCATCGAGAACATGAGGGCGCAAAAAGACAGGTGGTTCGTAGATTACCTTCTAAGGGTGGGCAACGGCACCGAGGAAACTGACGAGGAAGGAAACATACAGCTACCCGAAGATATATGTGTGTCATCTACGGGAGACGCAGCTGACATTAAGAAGTTGATTGACCATGTATTTCCTGCTCTACACAACAACATGGAAAATCCACATTACATGACTTCTCGAGCGATCCTATCCACAAGGAATGACAGCGTCGATGAAATAAACATGCACATGATTGAGCGTTTTCAGGGCGACGAGATGATCTACTATAGCTTCGATAGTGCGGAGGATGATCCGCACGGCTACTACCCTCAGGAATTCCTAAATGACCTTACACCTAATGGGCTTCCCCCGCACGCACTTAAATTGAAGATAAATTGCCCTGTTATACTGTTGAGAAACATAGACCCGGCTAATGGTTTGTGTAACGGCACGAGGCTTGTGGTACGTGGGTTCCAGAGGAACGCAATAGATGCGGAGATCGTCGTGGGACAGCACGCAGGGGAGAGGGTGTTTCTTCCTCGGATACCTCTATGCCCATCTGACGATGAAATGTTCCCGTTCAAGTTCAAGAGGAAGCAATTTCCGATTAGACTGAGCTTTGCCATGACAATCAACAAGGCGCAAGGGCAGACAATCCCGATTGTCGGCGTTTACCTACCGGAGCCGGTATTCTCTCATGGCCAGTTGTACGTCGCGTTATCCAGAGCCACCGCGAAAAGCAACATAAAGATCCTCACCATAAAAGACAATCGAAAGAAGACCAAAAATTCAAACAAGAGAAAAAGAACAGAGTCCTTAGTAACGACAACGCTCAACATAGTCTACAAGGAAGTACTTAGCAACTGAACTCGATGGGCCAGATCGGAGCAGATTTATTGATAATTATTATGTCTTTCAATATGTAATGGATACAAACATACTTGATTTTTAACACATGGCTCATCCTGTAACACATCTCTCTTCATTTAACGATACATTTCTCTTGATTGATTTTTGTCTACAACTCTAAAGTGTTAGCTCATGTCCAACTAAATCGATAGTTTACATTGTACATATTGGCCTAACACATACTATGGCTACTGACAGTACTTAAACACTACATGCATATATCATAGTCTGGGGTAGATCTCGATGATTGCCAACCAATACAACACACACGACTATGAAAGGGCATAATTCCATTATGTACACAACAGTATGTTGAGAATGCATGCATAAAGATTGTTTAAATATGAAGTTACAATACTTAAACAATACATAGTGTTAATTAGCAACATAAATATATTTCAGCAGGTCAAAATAATTTTTTAATAATTAAAAAAAACCTTAGATATGCTTAACATAAAATGTAAAGTAGGCTGAGATATAAAACAAAAAAAGACCAAGGATAGAGCATACCAAAGGTACTGGAAGGAAATGATGCTGACACCAAATAATAGGTGTCGCCAAGACGCGTGTTAAGCTGTTAAAACGGTGAGGAATAGACAGCCCTTGCTTGTTACTGGTGAGTAAAACTCGGATTAAACACACACAAAAAGTGGCAACGCTTGAGCCAAACCTGAAATAACCACAAGTTGAAAAATGAAAAGCAATAAAGGATAAAAGCTTTATGACTAACACAAAAACACTTGAGGTATATATTTCTGAAACTTTAGAGTTAAGTCTCTCTACAAAGAAAAGTTTAAGACAAAATCATGTAGTGTTTTTAGGCTACGACGAGTAGCTGATGAACAGATATTTCTGTATGAGAGAATACTTCAATTAACCATGGTACTGCAGCTTTTGTTCCGTAGTAAAACAGCCTAGATAGTTGTAGTATAGTTTAAACAGGAGATGATCGAGAAGCACATACTAATTATTTTACACATACCAATTATATAGCACAACAATTGTACACATGACCGCACACACGGCTTAGAATTAACTGTAATAGAAGAGACTTGAGATCAAAGTTAGAATCAGTTCACCTTCTAGCAAAGAAACATGTGATCTGAACAGTGACTTGAAACCATCAAGCATATATCTTGACAATTTGAATCCTTGAACCTACACCAAATCCAGGAAAGGACCAGAACTGCGTAGAAAAGAAACATATGTGAGGGAACAACAGCACGAGAAGAATCAAAGAAAGCCAATAGAAACACATTGTTTAATAAATGAACAACCATCTTCAGTAAACAGACATTCATGCCCAGGTAAGAACAAGCATGGAGAAAACACGCAGGTAACAGGAAGAGAAGCAAGAATACTATGTTGGACTTCAGCTTAGCTACCAAAAGCAGAAATAGCAAGACTTTCTTATCAATACCAAGGTTCCAGGACACTGTGAAGTGAAGAATCGAACATGCCTAAATTATACCCTCATTGTTGGAAGACTTTCGGGGATAAAATAACACAAAGGAAAACAGTAAAACTAATTGTCGACTTCAAGAGTAAAGGTTAAATTTGTATGATTAAATTCTTGTTTTCACATAAATGTGGATACTATGAGGTAAGCATATGAGAAATTAGCAAACACTTGGAAAAATTAGCAAGCCAACATGTCATGTATTGTTATGTTATTCAGGTGCAAAATAGACTAATATAAAATAAAAATAACTCCTTTAGAAGTAGCACTGGCATGCACAGTTTACTGTCAGATATTGAACACAAGCATGTGAGAAGAGATCAATGACCCTCGTGTGTGAAAGAAAGAGATCAATGACCCTCGTGTGTGAAAGAGTTGTATATATTAATTAGTGCTTGACATATAACATAACAGCTAACAGATGCATGACAAAACCTGGCTACTTATATTTATACACAAGAAAACTGTTCTCTAAAATTACAGAAACCAGCAGACACATGATTGTGGCTGTGTTTTTAAAACTGAAGATCCTACCATGGACGTTCTGAATGAGTCTCTCAATGTACTTCAGTCAATACAGATTCCATTTGAACTAATTCCTATCATCACCCTTGTTTCGAGTGAGCAACTCATGGGGAAATTCGTGATTGGTCCTATCACCAAAGTAAGTATCATAAACTACAGTTAATAACTCAAATTACAATAAAAAATAAGGCCAACTGAAAGAATCGAACCTTGTAGTTTTGTCCAAACAGGAAAAGAAGCACACGGCCATGGCGCCTATAGAGGCAGTGGAGACTACACGGATGTTGTCGTAAGGGGGGAAGGTCATGCCAGTGGTGTAGAATGCGAAAGGGAATCTGATGAACGGTGCAACAGTCGTCGAAGCATGGCCGAGCGGCACCAGACGAAGAAAAACTCAAATTTTTAGCTCAAAGAGGAAGAAAATTTACCTAAGCAGCAGATACGGACAGACGAACCGAAGCATCTGCCTCACGCCGCCCATGGCCATGGGGAATCGAACGATGCAACTCTCCGGCGACGATTTCACCGGCGAATACGAGCAGAAATCGGTGCGGGGACGAAGCCACGAGAAGCTCAGGGAGGGAACTAGATTAGGACGATGGACACGAAGTACGGGAGGAGGACCTTGGAACCGGCGGGGGGCAGAGCCAGTCGGGGGCGGTGGCGACCAAGGAGAGGATTCATGGCCAGAAATGGGGAAAGTGACTGAGAGTCTGAGAGAGAGAGGAGAGAGTGAAAGAAAAGAAAATATTTAAAAAAAAGTGATTTTGCTACCTTCTCGTAGAGTGAAGTCAAATTAAAAAAACTTTTGGCATCTAACAAAGTGTACTAGATCGACTAAGAGTAAGACCATAAATATTGATTTTTAATTCAAAAAAATAATATGCTTTTTTGAATATAATATCCAAATATTGTATATATTCTAGGTAATAATTAGTCATAATTCAATTTTGTGAATCACAAAATTATTAAAAAAAGATTATGTTGGTAGTTCAAAAATTATTTCTTGGGCTAAATATATTATATCAACAAATCTTCTATTGTCATTGATAGAGAGTATAACTATTACATCTAGAGAGGTGGCGGCAACGCATGAATTTTATTTAATACATGACTAAAATTAAAGATTATAAACTTATTCTCAATAAAAAATTGTATACTTTAAAAATGTTATGAATTATAGTTATATAAATGTGGATAATTACGTTGTATCAGGGAAACAAATTTTACATGATTTTTTAAAAATAGCATGTTCAAAAAATCAAATGAGGTGTGCATACAATATTATCGTTAATCTTCTATGCATATTTGTAAAAATAACATATAATTTAATATTAAATTTAAAATAGATAATATCAATCATTAAAAACAAAGGAAGACATACACACAAACAAATTAGTAAGAAAATAAAATTTGAATATAAGAATGTAATTTTGAATCCACATTTGAATCTTAATTGATATTTAAACTAGGGAATTTAGGCTTCATTGATATCACACACATAATATATTGTCTTTACAATATTTTTCTTACAAATGAATTAAATGAAATAATAAAGCAAGAAATAAAGAATAGGAAATTACAAATTATTACAGATATTAAATTAAATAAAAAGAGACCTAAACTATGTCTTCTATTTCTTTCTCTTCTTCTTCTCTGGAAACCTGCATAATGAAAACAAAGAAAGGAAAAAACAAGTTCAAATGCCAAATTGTAGTTAGAAATGTTGTAATGCGAGATGCAATGTTCTGTGACATACTCACTTTTATTTGGAGATCTCTGATTTGGGTCATTGGCCTATTGCTGTACCACTAAATATTTATATATGCACTGGGATAATTTCATATGTATGAAGTGGTAGCGCACTAGAAGAGGCTTCAAGAGGAAAGGAAGAAAGAACTTGCTAGGAAAGCGTGGGTGAGGGTTTACAATTGACTACATAATTTTTGGCTGGATAAAATTGTGCACATTACCTCTGCTTAGAACTTGCACTCAAATGGAGCTAATCTGTAATATTTCGAGGTTATTATGCGGTAAAAAATAGATAATTAGACAATTATATTTTATTACACTTGCAAGCAAACATCATTCTGTCTTAGGCATCATTAATAGAGCATTTTCATTCTCAAGAAATTATGGTAAAATTAAAAAAAAATCAAATTAGTTTTGTACTCTTGTCATTTGACCATCGATGTAGCGAAAAAAAATTAAAAGCCCGTAGCAACGCACGGGCATTCCACTAGTTATATTATATACTAGTACAAATGCCCGTGCGTTGCACCGGGCAAACATTATGAATCGTAGTTTTGTTTTGTTCTTGCGATCTGCATTAACTTGTAATAATTTTGGGGCTAGTTGTATATTGCTTAAATTTGGTGCACAATTCAGGAGGATTCCTTTCGGGTGTCGTGAGCTTGGGTGGCGGCTGCAGCGCACAGGCGGCGGCGATCTCGTGGGCGGTGGCCTCTTCGGCGAGTGCGAGACCTCGCTGGCGAGTGTGAGCACGGAGGCGTCGATGTCTTCCCGAGGTCGTGGGCTGCGGACTTCCCAGGTGAGCTCGTGTTCGTTGGCGGACGTGATTATAACGGAACTGAGATACTACTAAGCAACATTGTCCAGTATTTTTTTTTTGAGAAAAGTATACCTATTTATGCGATCTATGAAGTTTACCTTTGTCATTGAACTATCCAAATATTCCACTTTGATGATACAATATTTTGCATCCACAAACGACATGATGATTGTTATGATTATAGAATTTTGAAGATTTAAATTATTTTACTAATATATTAAATAAATTAATTATCAAAAAATGTAATGGTCTCAAATGTAAAAGCAAATGAATTCTTTCATGATAATCCGTTTTTTTATCAGAATCTCATATAGCAACTTGTGCTTATGCACACACCCCAGCTGACACCGGTCAGGTTGAGGACACGCACCGCCCCCCCCACTCTCAGCTTCCTCTCTCACACACACACACACTATGAGCAGCGCATGCGCATCCGCCCTCTCCGACGCCTCCCCGCCGGCCGGCTCTAGGACCCTCTGGCCTCCCCCTCGCCTGCCGCGTGCTGTTCTGGAGAGGACCACCATCTCTCATGTCTGTGTGCGTTGGAGGTCTGAGGAGCGCCTACCACCTCCTCCTGTTGGACAAGATACGGAATCAGATCGAGGGCCGATGAACGCCGGCGATGATGCGCCGCTTCGACGGTTTGGGCCTGTCGCGAGCCTTTTGGAGTGAATCAAGTACGACGTGCTCCCGATTTTGATGGTCGAAGGCTCCGTTCGGGGACAACCGCTGCGCAGCGGGAGCGCGCCGCCCACCATGGACGGCGCCGCGGCGGCGCTGCTGGCGGCCAAGGGCGGCGGCGGCGGGTGCTCGTTCTTCTCCTTCGGGCTGGCTTGTTTGGCGCCAGGCTCGGCGAGGTCGGCAGGCCGCGCGGATAGTCTCGCAGGTGAGCGGCGCGCGGAGGCCTTTTGATTGCTTTGTCATACGTCTGTCTTATGCTTGGATATTGTGCTGGTAGTGGTGCCGTTACTGATGTAGATTGGTTGTATCTGTATGTTCCTGGCATGGACTTCCCGTTGAATTTGTTTTAAATCCGCGCCTGGTTGCTTCCTGCTCGCGCGAGGGTCCTTACAATTTTTGCTGTTGTTTCTTCACCAGATATAACACAGGTACACTCGTAGTCTTAAATGAAACTTTTTTATATTTTTTTCACAATGTGTACATAATAGCTCTATATATTGACATACAGATAAAGCATATCTGATTAATATTATTTCTGCACCTTTTATTAGAGCTATTTGTAGTAGGCACTAATGGTAGCTGTATATGCTTTCTGTTGCTGAACAATCAAGGAGTGAAGAGCAATTTGCTAATCGGGTGAGAAAGTGAGGATATAAAAGAGAAGGTAGAAGAACAAAAGGAACAAGTGACCTTATATTAGATACAGGTAAGCCCATCTGGCAGCGTAGTCATTAGAAGTTCCATTTTAGTGAGACTTGTTGCTCGCCAAAACATTTGAAAAACCGCATGATTTGTATCCCCTATAATCAGCATGGATATTTTGTTGTCATGTGTTGCAGATTGTTTGCTCTTCGGTATGATCCATGTTCAGATTAGTTTCCGACTGCCTAATGCTTTTCTTCGTCGGCGTGGCCTTCTCGACTTTGGGTGAAGGCCGCTCGCCCTAGATTAGAAGCGATGTCATGGGGTCGAGTTATCCTTTTGGGTCTGGATTCTTTGAATTTTGCTTTGTCGGTCTTACCTGCTGCTGCTGCTCGTTCCCTGTGTTGTTGCAGGTATGTTGTTGAATTGCTTTTAGTATTTGTCTTAAAAAATTGAACTTTCACAATCATTTTGATGTGGTTTTGTGGGTAGTGAATTTTATGAAGTCGTACATCACATTTTTTCTATCCTAGTAGTGTGTGTTCTTTCTATTTCAGAAACACTGCCAGTATTGTTAAACGACATGCATAGCAGACTTGTACTATAGATATTCTTAAAGTTGGAAAGTAGAAGAGATTACATTGGTTTTTATGGAGTAATAGCAGTAAGGTCTTCTTTTGAATGAGATTAATTCTTTTGTCACCTCATAACGTCAGCTTATGCTACCTACTTCTGATCCAAAGGAGTTTGAATGCCCCCTCCACTTTTTTTCCGGGCTTGGGACCGGCATTGGCAGTGTTAGGCCCCCCCCCCCACCCTCATTTATATTTAATAAATTTAATTAGCCCCAAATAGGAAGTAAACATATATCATTTTACAGAAATATGCTGAAATAGTTAAATCTTAACTTATTAATTACCTTCAGACTATTTGGTGAGGACTTCTGTGTACACAATATTTTTTGTGTATGTCTCGATTGTACTAACTTCCTCTTTTTTCTCCATCTTCTTCTTCTTTTTCTTGTTATTCTTCTTCTTATTATTATCTTCTTTTTCTTCCTTTTCCTCCTCTTCATCACATTTCCCTGTTAGTACCTTTATGTTTGCTGCTGCAGTTGCTCTAGAAAGTGCCACGTATAGTTGTCCATGAGAGAAAACTGGTTCAGGTAGGTAGACTCCGACATTCGGTATTGTCTGACCTTGCGATTTGTTTATTGTCATCGCAAAGCTGAGCCTGACAGGAAATTGTTTTCTCTTAAAACGGAACGGGAACATGTCGTCGTCCGAGGGGCATAAGGGTATCCGAGGCAAGAAAACTCGTGTTCCAGAATGTTGTCCTAGTACAATCTCTGCATCAATTGCATTTTTCTGAAACCGACGTACGATCAATCTTGTTCCGTTGCAGAGGCCATTAGCAGGGTCTATGTTTCTGAGTAGTATGATTGGACAATTCATCTTGAGCTTTAACATATGTGGAGGCAGACCATTTGGGGTAAGGTTGTTTAGGAATTCTTCTGGATAGTAGCCATGTGGGTCTTCTTCAACAGAATCAAAGCTGTAGTACACCATCTCCTCCCCTTTGAAGCGATCAATCATTTTTAGGTTGATTCTATCCACACAGTCATTTTTTGTGGCTAAAATTGCTCTTGATGTTATGTATTTTGGATCTTCCAGTAAATCCCCGGTCGTTTTGTAGATATGGTTGATGAGTCCATCCAACCCTTTATTATCTGCCTTTTCTTGCACGCATATACTTCTAGGTAGTAGTATTTCGTCGTTTTCATTTGTCTTCTCAGTACCGTTTCCAATTCGCAATAGGTATTCCGCAAACTCCGGGTCATTTTGAGCTCTCATGTTGCGCACAAGCTTCCTTCGTCTCATGCAGTTCCAAAGCTCTGACTTGCTAAGTGATGCGTCTACTATTTGTGCTCTTGTACCCTTTCTGATAACAGGTAACACTTGTCTAAAATCTCCTCCAAATACGATTGTTTTACCACCAAATGGAAGATCTGGTCTGTCCATTATGTCCCGCATACTTTTGTCTAGCGCTTCAACTGCCTGCCTCTTAGTCATAGATGCTTCGTCCCATATTATTAGCGATGTTGATTTTAGTAGCTTGGCTGTACCACTTTGTTTTGTGAATCCACAAATAGCCCCATCATCTATTTTTAGTGGAATTTTGAACCTCGAGTGTGTGGTCCTCCCTCCGGGCATTATGGAAGCGGCGACACCTGAGGTGGCCGTTGCAAGAGCAATCTTGCCCTGTTCGCGTACCCTGGCTAGGAGTGCCCTGTAAAGAAATGTTTTTCCGGTGCCTCCCGGTCCATCAATGAAGAATATTCCTCCTCTTTGGCTGTCAATTGTGTCTAGGATTTCGACATAGGCTGCCCTCTGCTCTTTGTTTAGGTTTTTATGTAAAGACTTGTCCTCAGGGTTTATCTCGATGGACAATTCCTCTGTCATTTCCCTAGGTATGCCGTCTGTTGTATCATGTTGTTCGTCGATTTCTGGTAGAGGAAATGATCTGATGTCTTTTCCCATTGATTGTAGCATGTCTCTGATATTTTTGAGAACCATCTGTTCAACAGTGTGCTTGCACTTGCAGTTTCTACCGTAGTCTTCAGACATTGACTCGAGGTGATTGTTCCAAAGGGCACGGACGTCGCTGGGCTCGCAAAACACCAGGATTGTTGCGAATAACCTTCGTAGCAATGGTGGCATCTGAAACAACTCTGATTCTGTCATTGAGTCATCTAGTGTGCTGTCGGCTTCAATGAGACCCCTTTTTTCTGCAGCCTCACGGAAGTTCGCCATTACCTAAAAAAATAACGTACAAAGCTAAGAAAACGTGTACTTTCAACAATCAGGTGCATCACCGGGAATTAATATAATAGTAAATTACCTGTCCATCAACTGTTTTTAGGTCATCGAAGCTTGTGGCGCCTGGCACATGGTTTAGGAGAACTCGGAGATAGTATCGTTCTCCTTCAGCTGGATGAGCCGTGATGATCCTGCCAACCTGTAATATACTTTTTCGTTTCCTCTCTTGCCAAAACTTACCTCTTCTTTGCCAAGTGTAATGTTCCGGGAAGTCCCTATATAGTATGCCTCGTGCTTTCTCATCTAAGTTGTTTGTCTCAAAGTATGCTGTCAACATTGACCTATCTGTTCCATCGCGGCTTACAACATTGTCGATATTTTCATTACCATTATATGAGACCATGTGCATATTTTCGAGATGTAGCTGCAATTGTAGGACAGATGGATGTATTTTGCTCAGTTCAAAGCCATATATTCTCCATAAGGCTTCTGGAGGTGTTACCCACCGTGCATCTCTGTACTGTCTAATTTCGTCGATTTCGGCATCATTCAATTTCTCAATCACTGATACAGATGCCCGGTCATGTCCTTTGTAGATGTACTTGAATAGGTACTTAACGGCTTTAATGCTTGAGCATATCTCAACATTTATGTGGCAGTTAAACATCCTCAGTAGATATGGGTTATAAGGGACGACCCACCTGTTATCTAGCGTGCACTTTCGGACTATTTCTGTCCGCCCATCTTTGCGTCTCCTATACACTGGATAGGAGTCCTTGCCTTGAATTGTTCTTTCGTTAAATGGCCTTGGATAGTTGTTCTTGCATCGATTTTTTGTGCATGGACAATTTCTATTCAGTGCACCACAAGGACCATGCATCATATGCTTGATTACCATTTTGTATAGCTCTGGGTACTTGTGCTTGTTAGGTAGCTCTGCGGAGATGATTTTGTCATATTGTTCTGGAGATGTGTACTTGTATTTTCCGGTCATAATCAACAAGAAGTGAGCATGTGGTAGTCCCCTTTTTTGAAACTCCACAACATAGGTATATGCCGTCACCGTTCCAAGAATGCCCTTCTCAAATAGTTGCTTCTTCATCACTTCTAGCTTTGCCCTGAAAACACGGACAACGATATCTGGTCGATCTTGTGGTGTTTGTCCACTCTCTAGTTCACGTGTAATCTCTTCCCAGTTGGGGTTGCAGGTCATCGTTAAGAATATGTCCGGCTTTCCGTATTTCCGAACTAAAGCCATTGCGTCTAGATACCTACGTAGTTTATCTCTTGGACCTCCAATAAATTGTGAGTTGAGAATTGTTCGTTTTCCGACTGCATTTCCATTTTGTTCTCCTGCTTGAATGCTATCGAGAAGGCCTTGGTATAAATCTGCCCTTAATTCTTTTTGATGATGAAAGATATAGTCTAGTCTGGAGCTTTCAATCTTGATATATGTATCTACAACAAATTGTTGGAGCAGTTGTCCTCCATATAATATTGGATTGAATATGTTTGGCCGCGTATGTAGTTTATAGCAGTAGTATTCTTTCATGGTTACCCACAGCCTACTGGTTGCATCTGTTTGAAGCATTGTGACACAAAAAAGTTAGTTGCACGTGTTAGTGTACCATA
This sequence comes from Dactylis glomerata, assembly GCA_007115705.1. Taxonomy (NCBI): domain Eukaryota; kingdom Viridiplantae; phylum Streptophyta; class Magnoliopsida; order Poales; family Poaceae; genus Dactylis; species Dactylis glomerata. Next base: position 1,820,621 of record QXEO01002113.1, read on the forward strand.
TATATTAAAAAATATTGAAGGCATATATATGTGACTTATTTACCTGGGTCATCGTCATCATCATTATTTTCTGTAGCAGCCCCTGTAATATCCACGTCTTTTGTTTTCGCCTTTGGTATCTTTGAATGCCAACCTAGTTCACCTCTTGGAAATAACAGAGGATATGACAGTGGATCATAACACCCATAATATGATTTAATGCTTTGTATTTCGCTGTTGTTTCCATGTAATACTACATGCTTATGGAAATTATTTGCTATTTCATTTCCTTCTACCCATACTGCAGCTACCTCCGAAGTGATTGGTGCGTTGTATGTTCGCTGGTCTAATCTCTGGTCAAGGTTCAAAATTAGCCTGTAGTCATCAAGATTTTCTGCTTGACCCAAACTCCTGAACTGTTTAGAGTATGGGTTTTCACGTAGAATGTTGGTTATCATGCTGACTACGTGTTTGTCTTGCTCGTATGTTTCCATCCTGCAACGGCGGTATCGATGTTCCAAGCTTGGATCATCATCATAGAAGTATAGCTCCAAATGCTTTGGGTTTGACCGACTATTAGCAAATGAGTGTAGGTTGTGATAGATCTGACCATGAGCTCTAAATGTGTAAATACCAGTGGTTCGCACGTCAGTTGTTTCTCTGTCAAGGTGGCAGTATAGAGTAGTAAATGAGAAGTGTCCGTTGAAAAATCTTATATTGTCTCGGAAATATCTTGCATCAGAGTTGCTGCTTGTCCAAAGTCTCATGAGTTCAGGTGGTGTTTCTGGATTTGCAAGTTTTATCATTCCTTTCTTGCAACATAGCCCCTCATGTTCATACTGGAATTTTTTTGCGCCGCAAAATCTGCAATCTTTTTGATTCTGAAGAATGTGTGTGCTCTTTGGTATGTTTTTGTAGACATCATCATACGGATCTGGATTTTGACCCTCTTCGTCTTCTTCGATTTCAATTTCCACTTCTCTTTCACAATCTGGTGTGGTTTCCAGTATCAAAAAGTTTAGTAAAGGAGTAGTTTAATAATGCAAATAAATTTGAAATTCTATTGAGCATACCATGATTAGAGAATATGTATTCATCCTCGCTTGTGTCTTGTTCAAATATGACTTCATCATCACCTGCTTAGGAAATTTGATATTAATATTGGGTATATCGTTTGCATAAGAATATATGTTAACTTTATAACCTTACCGTGATCATCATCATTGCGTGCTGGTGACTCTTGGTCTATGTTTGTTGGACAATGTTTTACAAAATAAAAGTTAAGTAAATTTGAAATATAATGATGCAAGTATAACTAAAATTGTATTGAGCATACCTTGACCAGAGAACATGTATTCATCGTCGTTTGTGTCTTGTTCAAATATGACTTCCTCGTTGTCTGCACAACATTTTTTGTAGATAATGTTTGTGTGTTATATAAGAATATATATTTATATGAAATTGTTAACCTTACCGTGATCATCATCATTGCAGAATGATTGTGCTTCTGCATCTACGTATTTGTTGGTTGGAGATGCTGAAGAAGGGATGTCTATCCACGAAACATGGTTAGTTTTTCATACTTCATATTGTTTATTGTTTTTGGTATGTATTAGTATCACATAAAATTTAGAGTATTTACCGTTAATGGCGACTTCTTGCTGCTTTAGAGGTCGTATGTCACCATTTCCATTTCTCATCATTGATATTATGAGATCGATATTCTTACCATGTTCATCAGGATTGCTGAATGGGTTTGCCGGTGGACTCAATGGATGGTAGATGCCTGTACATGAAGGTTTGTTAGCTGTACGTACGCTATATTATTTTGGTAGTTGTAAAATTCAAATTATTACCGTTAATCATAACTTCAGGCTGTTTTTCCGTTTCCATGTCTTGTGATGATTGTGAAGTAGTTTTCCTCTGTATTATTGAAAACTCTTCGTTACGACGACGTAGCAATGTTTGTCTTTCTCCCGGCGTGACAGGCTTTGTTTGTCTTGCATTCAAGGTAGATGTACCAACTTTCTGTTGTGTTCCGACATATGCCGGGTTCACCATGGCAATTGATTGTTTGCATGGTGTGTTACGCCTCAATCCTCGGTTAGCTGTAATTTGGTCAATTCTGGCTTTCTTTTGTTCCGGCTGCATTTTTTCATATCTCTGCCTGTCTTGTGCACATCTTTTTGTCACTTGCTCCGGCTCTTTTCTTTTCTTTTGCTGATAGGCTTCACGGCGATTTTTTAGTTTCTCCTGCAATTCATGTTCAGACTCCTCTGCTTTCTTTTGCTGATATGCTTCACGGCGTTTTTTAGTATTTCCTGCTTTTCTTTCTCGGGCTCTTGTGTTTTCTTTTGCAGATAGGCTTCACGGCGTTCTCTTAGTTTTTCCTGCTTTTCTTCATTTGTCATCCGTGCATGCTCCGACTCTTTTCTTTTCCTTTGCTGATAGGCTTCACGGCGATTTTTTAGTTTCTCCTGCATTTCATGTTCAGACTCCTCTGCTTTCTTTTGCTGATATGCTTCACGGCGTTTTTTTTAGTTTTTCCTGCTTTTCTTTATCGGGCTCTTGTGTTTTCTTTTGCAGATAGGCTTCACGGCGTTTTCTCAGTTTTTCCTGCTTTTCTTCATTTGTCATCCGTGCATACCGATCTCTATCTCTTATCCTTCTCTCTTCTTTTGCATCCATGCTTTTATATTGCGGCCCAAATGGTTTTCCTGCATCAGAGTGTGTATACTGTAAGTAACCAACTTGCTGCAACCAAATAATCTTTCGAACACAAACAGATACAAAGTTCATATACCTTACTTATAATTGTTTTTATGATGGCTTGTTTCTTCCAAGTAGGAACAATGGCGCTTAGTTCCTGCAGTGCGAACTTATACTCTTAATCAAAGGAAAACATAGTCTGTCATCATTGGGAAATATAAAAAATAATATCATAAACTATATAGAAGAATAAAAGGAGACACACAAATAGGCTCCTTTTTCAAGCAAGTCCTAGCACCTCTACCAAACTTACTTTCCAACAGCTGATTATAAAGTATTGTAATCTGAAAAGGACAAAAGGAGACACACACATAGGCGCTTTCTTCAAGCAATTCTACCAAACTTACTTTCCAACAGCTGATTATAAAGTATTGTAATCTGAAAAGGATAATTCTTTTGGGCTGCTCAGTAGTAGATATAATTGTTATAAGATCTTGATTCCTAATTTATTTTTATTCTGGTTCTTATTACTGTTTTTTATATATGTCAGGCCCTATATGTTAGTTGCTCAGAGTTGAATAATCTGAATCTCAACACGTGCCAAGAAGCAGTGCACATGGGGCGAGCGAGTGTATTGCTCTCGGTGAGGCAGCTTCTACTACTATTTCGTTCCTACAACATATATAAATCTTGTAGCTATGGTAGATCTGGGTTCCTACAACATATATAAATCTTGCAGCTATGGTAGATCTGGGTTGGATGAATTCTGCTGTAGTTGCCAGAACATCGAGAAATTGTGTTGTGCAAGACGCCAAATCTTTACCTGTGGTGGAGCTCGGTTATAGTAGTCAGAACGTTAGAACGTTGAGAAATTCCGTTGTCCAGAACGCCGACGGATTCTGGCTTTGTCGCTGTAATCTCAGGACGGCGGTATTGAAGGGCACGTTCTGATATGGCTTAGTCTGACGTAGGAAGCAGGAAATAGGACGAGCTGGAGTAGTTTACGTACGGCATCTGGACTTCATCTATTTAATCATGATGAGGTGGTCTACGATGCCTTGTTTTGGGTAATTCACGTATGGCATATGGAGTCTTGGACGATATGTGAAATCTTTATCGTGTCAAAACCGGACTGTGCTGTTAGGTAACTATTTTTATTTGTCCCCTCAATTTTTTTTTAAAGTTCAGATCCAACTATTTTTTCATTAAACTTCATACGTGACACTACTGACTATTGTTAGTACCAATTAGAGTTTTACGTAACCTTTACCTGCAGTTTGCATCAGGTCCAGTTGGATATATATCTGGTTCAGTTCTGCATCACGTCTGGTTCATTTTGCATCGGTCGTAAGGTCAAGCGTCTAGCATAGAGTTAAAAAAATCGTGGCATTTCTTCATTTGCCTAAATGGTCATTTGCAGCAATGATTCTAACTAATTCTTGGTAAATTATTGGAACGACTGCACTATACTATACTATACTGACAATATGTAACAATTTCTTAAAGCAAAGCATTACGCGGATGGGTATTAAAATCCAGTCATATGGCAATTCAAAGGACTGGCTTGTATATGTCCTCATCCTTCTGATACGGTGGCTAGCCACGACGCTCTGCGTGCTCGATGAGATGATGGACATAGGTTGGTATACGGTATATACCCTGGCAGCTCAAGAAGGTCATTGGTCCCTATGGGATCAGCAAGACGCAGGTAAGTCGCTGCACTTGATTTGCTCTATGTAGTGGTGCTGCCGTTGTTTGAATATTTGCGGTGTACGTATGGGTTTCCTATGTTTATGAATGCCCACTAATATTTTGTGTGATGCGTAATGGACCTGTTTGTTTTGTTATCCAGCACCCCACTGCACTGCAACTTTTTATGTGGAAGTTTCATAGAGATTTAACAATATAATAATTACAAACCTTCTAGCATGAACGAGCTTATCGCATGGAAGCAACCATATGTCACGCCCAACTTCAATTACTCACTCCACACAAGTGTTTCTGTCTCAGATGGAGAGAGAGAGAGAGAGAGAGAGAGAGATACATGGAGGAGTCAGTGTTCTGTTCATCGATGCCGACCTCCTTGCCGTGTTGCTCTTCTTATCCTCTACTTGGCCCACACATCACTTGGGTAGGTGCGAGCTGCCTGTCGGTTACGTTGTGGACAGGGTTCCGGCACAGCGTTGGGTCCATGGGCTGGTTGGCCAATGACACCATACTCCTCCCGCTTCGAGACACCATCACACGAAAAGAAACAAATTTTCTCACTCTTTTAAGTTGGAAGGTCGTCGTGGGGATGCCTTGTTGGCAGCACGGAAAGTTGCTACGCAAAGTGCAAGGTCACAGTTATGATGGCAGCATTCCCACACATATTATTAGCTTATTCGAAATCCCAGAAAATGATAATATATGGCAAACTCTTATTTATATAGATTCGAAGAAATTCAAAGTATGGTTGGCACTTGGAGAAAACTACCAAGTTTCTTACACCAAAGCAAAACATCATTTTAGCCTAAATATATTTAGTTCCTGAAAGCTAGAGACACTGTAATATAGGAGTACATGACTGTAGGAGCGTGGTTACAACTGAGAGGATGCAACTTGAGATGGAGTTTGAGGCGCAACTTCTTTATTGGTCTTGTTTGCGTTTTCAACCTCATGTATTCACATTCATATAAGTTTCTGTTTCCTGATACATCTGATGAAATCTTGGACACCGGTAGGCATATTGTCTTCACATTCATTCACCTTGAATGTAAGTAGTTGTCCCAAACTTTGTTTTTTGAGTTCGTACCCATCCTGCACAGTGTATGAACAATAATATCACTATCTCATGTGTAAAAAATATAATTGTTTAAATAATTATGATATTAACCTTTATAATTGGTAAATTCACTTTCTCATCTTCCCATCTAGACATGTAGAGGGCAACAAGATAACCATACAATTGCCTATATAAGATATAGATTAGTAATCAATGGCAATATGTAGTGTAGATTCATAACATAAAATATTGCTTAGTATATATGTTACCTTTTGTGTCCTGAAATATCATTTATTATCTTTTGTTGCCATAGGAAAATATTCTCGTTCCATGTAGATCTAGGGCATGCTTTTGACATGGCTTTTGGTAAGTGTTCAGCAATCCATAAAATTCTATGCATATATTTTGCAAGTGGGTTGCGTTGATACATGGAATCAATAGGAGCAGGGTCCAAAATATAGACTGTTCTAGTATCTTTGTCCAGTATGAATAGAATAAAATCACGGCCAGAAGATTGTATTGGAATATGAATCTGAAATAGCATGCTATTAAATATATAAAATATAAAGTAGTAATAATTAGGATGACATGTATAGGGAAGTTTTCTTACCAATTTGCATGATGAAAGACTATAGTTGATACCAGGCCAACTACGAACGGAATTTGCTAGTTGTTCGACATCTAGCTTCTTTCGGAAGTTTGGATGTCGTCCGAAATCAGTAACCATCTAGGATATTATAAAACATATAATAAGTGTTTACAAAGGTGATAAAAATAGTATATATGTAGACGTCACAGTATAGTTAATCTAAGAGGATACCCAGAATTTCATGTCAAGATAGTGTTTTGACATCAATCCTCTCCTTTCTTTGACTGCTTGGATATCATCAAATACAATCTTCCGTACAACCAAATTGAAACAATCATGATCCATGGGCAATTCATTATTTAGCATTTCTTGTAGTGTTTTGAGTGTTACACTGATGGGATATGGTTCAGAGATTTGCACCCAGACTTTCCTGTAAATCATTGCCATAGAAAATAAGATAATATATGTTGTCAATGGTATGCAATTACGAATAAAAAATTATATGCAATACAAAAAAGGCTTACTCTAAAGAATCTGCAGAATTGATAGATTTAATGTAGTTACAAACTCCATCTATTAACTGGTGTGTGCTCAGGGTAGAAAGAACAGATATCAGTGATTGGTATTTGTTTTCAATGGATAATGAATTATTATCATTTGATTGATTTTGATCAAATGGGCTGTCTGACATTATAACATCATCTGGATCTCCAACACTGTCATCAGTTTCTTCAATCACTGTAGTTGGTGGTGCCTTGTTGTTTTTCCAACACAAGAGTATGCCAGCTAATTTAGGTCTAAAATAAGTAATCATTTCATGTGTATGAAACAAAATAAAATGGTAAACAATATTAGCATAGATAACAAATAAAATGGCGGCAATTGTATATGTTTATCAAAGAATAGACTTATTACCTGTGTAATTGGATGAGATAGCTTATGTCCAGTCCAATATTCCATGAATTTAAGCAAAAATAGACCACATGATGAACTACATGATTAAAATAAATCTTGAGTACTCCACATGCATCTCAATGTTTTATATTGTCATTATTATAAAAAATATGTGCTCTATATACCTGTCTCTCTGGATTGGCTTTTGTAGTTGTTCTATAATCGTCCATTTAGTGATATCCGTTTCTTCTAATTTATGATTACCCAAATTTCCTTGATTTTTAAGAATGTCCAAATGATATTGTAGTCCTTGTAGCTGAAAAATAATTAGTCATAAAAAATGATACAGATTAATGATTGAACTATTTACAAAATTTAACGAAAATGATTATAAATTGCATAGGAAATAACCGTAAGAGTGAGTTCAGCTCGAATGTTCTTCCAACACAATGAGTCGAGTACGTGTATCTGAGACGTTTCAATATTGACAGAAGCTAAATACCAATGTGAGTCATTGATATTTATTGGAAGATGAATCTATAATCAAAACAATAGTTACTTTAAGACATGTATATTTACAAATTGAAATTCTGCCAAATCTAGAACTTCATAATTATGGATATTGATGTTACCATGTCATGCTCTAAATACTCTTTGACAACATGTGTCATACCAGTAGATCCATCTATTCCTTTTTCACCATCCTGCTTCAACAGTTTGGTAACAAATGGATTTGCAATAGCAACATTATGATTTTGCACATGTGCTTGATCCCTTAGATAGCATATATATATGCGCTTATTACCTATAAATATATAAAAATAAATTACTAATGGGTATTAATATATAGAATGTATTTTTCTTGTTTGTATGAGTACTTACTTCATCATCAAGCCATTTGCTTTCATCAAACAGGCATGTCAAATAACGTTTTTTGATCGATATGTCGTCTATCATCACCAATATATCATCATCCTTGGAGTAATCTATAACACAATGAGCGCAATCATCCATTTGGGTCAATGTATAATCTGCAAAAAAAAAGCAAGTATACATTAATAAATATGATGAATGACTCATGAAAAGCAATGGCAACAAAAGTGAAAATAATAAGTTCATATTTACCTTGCGGGAGATAGTCATATGTTAAATTATTTGTTATACTCTTAGGTTCATCTGCCAGCTTATCATCATCTATTGTCAGCTTATCATCATCTATTGAAGCTATTTCTTCATTCATCAATTCAGAAATCGGAGACAACGATGACCTGGTTGGTGATTGTGTTGATGACAATGGCTCATTGTTCATCTCATTTTCTGTTTTTGAACAAAATGATTCAGGAGATTCAGAAATCGAAGATGATGTTGAGATTTTAAGTGATGGTAATGAATCATTCATAACACTTGATTCCAAATTTTTTGCTCTTTTTAATAGACGGTTATCAAATTCCCCAGCTGGGTTATCCTCAATACTGGTTTTTTCAATGTCGTGATCCATTTTCTGCAAACACAAGCAAAATAAAAAATTAAACATCACAAACTCAAATTGGTTTTATTAATTGTGCAGGTTACAAGTTGCGGCCTAAATTTTGACACTGATATAAGTTGGATTGGGCTAAAATTGACAGTTGCAAGTCTGGACTGAAGCAGTTGCATTGCATGAACAGAGTTTCGCCAGGGGAAAGAAGCACGGCTGCTTCTAGCCTGATGCGACGCATGTCTACCTCGTGGACAGCGCTTGCTGATGCTGAATCCTAGCAGAAACCGAGCTGATAGGCAGGAAGGTCCGGAAGAAGGCGGTGGGCGACGAGGCGGTGGTAGCGACGCGGACAACTGGTGGCAAGAAACAAATCGGTTTGATTTTGAGTATAGCATCGAACCTTTTGTAGAGCATGGGAGTACCAATCTCCTGTGAAGTCGGTAGTCGACAATGTCGAGCACGGAGGGAGGACCAATCTCTGTGTAGTCGGCAATGACGAGCACGGAGGAAACTTATGTTGGAGATTTTTTGTGTGGTCGGTCAATCCCAGTATTTATAAAGGGTCGGTGGTGCCCCATGGTATCGTGATCTATCTGGAGTTTGTGTTAGACGAGATGTCTTGACCACGAAGAAAGAATTTAAGAGGCTTAGCTAAGAACGTACTACGGAATTGAAGAGTTCTAGCTGACCACGTTACAATACGGTTTGGTAAAAAAAAACGACTTGGGCGCAGTAGATCGATCGGGCCAGATCGGATCATTCGGGTACGGATCGATGTACGGATCGATTGGGCCAGATCGCGGACTCTTGACGTACGGATCATCGGATCGTTCGGAATTCTTGACATATACAAACTAATAACCTCTTAACGTACGAACTAACCACGGAAACCTTACGTCCTTTATTATTAGGTATAGGTATAGATATAGATATTATTATTATTATTATTAGGTAGAGAAATAAGGTAAAACTTTAGCCTCTATTTTAAGAAACAGTACTGATTTTTTCCAACGAACAGTACAGATACAAACAACCAAATGGAGAAAAATTCAGCTTTGCTAAGGCTGTGTTTGGTTGAGCTGTAGATTTCTAAAAATCAGCTGTGTGAAATCTGCTGTGAGAAATCTGCTGTAAGAAAGCTGCTGTGAAAAATCTAAAAGTTGTTTGATTATAACAACTGTCAACTGTGAATTTTTTATAAAAAATGTCTATAACGCCCCGAGGCTCTGTAGATTGTCTATATGCTAATTGATCGCCAAACAACAATTTTGTACACTTACAGACATGCAAATAACTATTTTAGGGATGAATTTTCTAATTTTTTAATGTTTATACAAACAACTAAGAGAAATAGGAAGTCATGTCATAAAATACTGGAAAATACAGAATTATAGAGGAAAAAATAGATATGGTTCACAACATGTTAGCCGTCGTTATTGGTACAAATATTTACTTTATTGCATTTTATTAAAAGTACAACAAGAGCTTACACACAATCGTATTCACGTCGCGAATATTCCGGTAAAAATTCTGGTGTGCCTATGGATTGCAATTGCACCCGCGTACAGAAAAAAATGCTACTCCACAGTAAATCATATCACTTGGCACAGCTAGCTCGTATTCTGTCACTTGGCACAGCTAGCTCGTAGCCTTGTAGAGATCGGGTAGACATATAATCATATCGAGCGTGTTCTGTCACTGCAATTCCTGACTGTTCCATGGAGAATCAAACTCAGAAAAAAAAAACTACCTGTAGGCGGCGAGCGTAGACCTCCAGCAGGTCGGCGGCGAGCGCGTTCATGGAGGCGGCGACTGCCGATCGAGTGACGCTGGAGGCGGCTGTGGGCTGGGGTGCTGGCGCTGTGGCGCATGGCTTCTCACGGGTATGGTACAGGAGGAGCGGTATTGTAAGGAAGGGGCGCGCTACTTCTGGCCGGCGCGCCGCCGGAGTAGGCCGGAGAACGCTGGCGAGGTGGAATCCTAGCCGGGGCTCTTCTCTGCGTAAAGAAAGTCGGCCCGAGAAGAAACGTACGAGAGGAAGGGTACTCAGGTTGGAGGAGAAAATAGAAATCGAAGCGTTATTTTCACTCGGCGGTGGCATCTGCCCGTAATTTTTTGAACGCAACGCACTGGAATCTGGGGTTGTACAACTGTTCAGCTTCAAGCACACAAGCATTCAGGTTCACCGCTCACATGCCCAAGCATGTGGTCCTCCATCATGTGGTGCTCTCGTCCAACACCGGCGCCTGCAGCTGCCGAGCCCAGCATCAGCTGCTTGTGGCCACGCTCTTGCTGCTGCCGCCGTCCACCCAATCGACGCCCTAGTGCAGTCTCGGCCTCATGTAGCCGCAGTCCATGCTGCTGACGCTATCGAATCTGCGAGAATTGGGGCGGGAGAGGCGAAGGGGGGCTTGGAGGAGGCGGACTGCACCCAGAGCCCGCCTGGCGTTTTTTGCCATTGTTCTTCACGCGAGAGCCTGAGTGGAGGAAGGGAAGCATATCCATCGTTCGGCAGCGAAAGGAGTACGACCTATCGCGGCGGCGAAGAACGATACCGACACATTGACCCCAAGCAAACCTACCTAGCACTAGCAGGGCTCGCCCAACCGACACGCCGTCTCGCGCGTGGCACCAAGCGAGAGGAAGGAATCCCACGATCGAAGCTAACCCAGAACACGCGAGGGCTGGACACACGTTGACAGCGAGCCAAAACGCAGCGCGCCGTGTTGGATCAACCACAGCTCCCACCAAATACGAGAGAGAGGAATCTAGAACTCACCGCTTGGGTGTGCGGTGTGCCTAATACGGTATAGTTGTAAGTGCAGAAATTATGTACTTTCTCCGACTCATGTTACTCTTCGCTTATATGGATGTATCTGTCATTAAAATATATCTAGATACATCTATATTAGCGAATACTATTATAGATCGGAGGAAGTAACATATCTTTAACATATTCATACAGTACTTCTACCTAATTAGCACGGCATCACTTCAAACTAAAGGCAAGTTTCACATCCCTCGGGGTTGGGGTTCCGACCGGACCGAGATTGCTATGGGTGCATTGCAGGCGTAGAGAGCCTATCCGACCGACCGGTGAAACCATATCTATGTACAAACCTTTCGAATCGAGACCGAATCGAAACCAGTTCGAATACGATACTACTACCATATCACATTCCATGTCATATTTATGAGGACTTGTGAAGGAGGAAGTACTTCGTTGGAATTTACAAAAAGAAATTAAAAATAATACATGGACATTTTTCATTTGTATAGATCCAAGACCACTTGTAATCCAAAATGGATGCATGTGATTGATTTATTTCTCTTCATAAATCTTGAAAACTGGAGTTACTTTTAATTTACGTAAACTTATCGGGCACTTCCGCATACTTTCCCTAAGAATAAGGTTGAGTTTTATGGGAGGTTCCAACCATTATAATCTTATTAGACACCTAAAATTGTGCATTACTTATCTAAAACGCAGTATTTGAAAGAGGACAACACCACTGAAATATTAGTGCATTTTTTAGTTTGCATGTCATATATGAAATGACTTGGATACGAGGATGGTTAAATGTGTAGATCGAATGGCTCAAACGCAACTGAGATTTAAGAAAAAAGAATAGGTAAACCATGAATAGATAACCTCTACAACTTCATAATATTTTTTACTTCAGATGTGAAACAGATTTGGGCTCGATTACATACAGAGATACTACTATTTGAAAAGAATGTGTTTTTTAAGTTTGAGCTCACATTTTTTTTTCATACAACTTCTATGATTTATAGCAAAGCTGAAATCATGCGCTTGTATCAAGCTATTAGTGCTAGTAGATATATTCGCGGCCTTAGCGGATTTTGTGCTGCAGCTAGATAAAAGAGCAACAATGAATATCCCTTAAATCTTAATGCTCGCACTTCACTTTCAGCATAATTTAGGTGTATATAAATAGACAAATGTTTAGCCATTTGAAGTCATTTTGAAGCATAATCACTTGTTTAAAATCACTTGTTTAAATATCGCCCACTAAACTTTGTGCGGTTGTAAATGTTTAGGGAGCCCACGGAGACCCCCTCTCATGGCATGCGTGTATCTTTTGAGAGACTCAGAGAAATTAACAAGCACAACACCACCTAGCTTCGATTTGAGGGTACACACGCGGATATCCCTTTCCACTGAGGCGTTGGTCATGGCAGCGAGATTGCCACCATATGACTCGCCGACTAGGACTAGCGGGTTGCTCAGGAAGGTGTGTATCTCCAGTGTTAGGGTCTTGTGGAGATCGGTGGCATTTGCAACCACCTGCAAGTCTGTTGTAGCCAACACACTCGCATCCTCCCCGTAGCTATTCCCGACGCACACCAGCAAGTCATGCATACGACCAAACTCATTACTTACAACGCATATGCCCTTGAATAATGCGTACTATTCAACTCCTCGTTTATGCTCAAGAATGTTCCTCTTGTATCTTCTACGGATGTAAGACTATCTTGGGCAGGGGGAGGGGGGCAAATGCCCCCCTTACCCAAACAAAGTATTTTCTTTGTCTCAAACTAACTGACTCAGTGTTGTGTAGATACATGGGAAAGAGGGAGTATGCTCTAGGAATTCTCCTATTGTGCATGGTTTTTTTGTAGCATGAGTCTAACCGTAAGCTTTGTCGTAGAGACTCACGTTCTTCTGTGGTTCACAAGAGCCCACAACGGGTCTCATAGCTCGCAAAGACATGACCGACCATCCTTTGGCTGCAAGGAAATCGCATACGTATCTGATCTCCTCCCGTTACCAAGTACATTTGTTTAAATGAACAAACACACATTTCATATTGTTTTTTTTGAAAGGAATACGGTAGGGGAAAGCTCCTACAGTGTTTTTTTTTTATAATAAGAATCCAAATCTGCGTCCATGGGGACTTGAACCTAGGTGGCTTGGTTGTACATCCACTTTCCTAACCATGTGAGCTAGGCTCACTTCTTCACATTTCATATTGTTAGGAGCTAGCTCGAGTCTTAGCCTGACATATGGATCCCTCCTGGAAGGCTTGTCCTGCCTAACTATCTGGAACCAAAGCAAGCCATTCCAGAAACTAGGCCACACACCCAAAAAACCATGGAAACTAGCTAACAAGCGTAGGTGTGTAAATCCGGTAAACACACCTCGATCATTAACACATTATCATCATCGTCTTCTTGCAGGGAGGGTCGGGAGTCAGGGTGGCAACTTCCTGGCGGCGGGGCAACTAGACATCTGTAGGAGGTTGTTCTCATCTTCATGGTCAGTGAGCCATTACTTTATGCTACTATTCAAGGACATATGAGTGGTAAATACCGAATATTTTGGCATGTAGAACTTGCTGGTGGGATTCGGATATAGCTACAAGGAGGACTCGAGCACACTAGCGGTCAGCGGCGGAGCAATGCCACTATGCGGGGCAAAACATAAGACTTCATGGTGTGGAGGAAAAAAGGCTAAACAAATATATTCTAAACCTTGTGATTTTTTACCACGGCAAATCTTTGAAAGCTAGGGCAGTGGCCCCTCTGACATATGCATAGCTCCAACACTGCTAGCGATGTCAAACTTATAGGTGTAGCGAGCCATCAACGCCCTGCAGAACCAATACATGTTAATACTTCAATTCGACGAGTACTCATGGGCTATTGCATCCAATCCTATGTTATGTGAGGCCTAGCTAGGCAGTTGGATAGACAATACATGTACATTTTCCTTTGGTCTAGGAGATATTTTCTTTTGTTATGGAGGTATGATCGGTAGAATATATTGTTTGTCTTAGAAAATTGTGGCAATACAAATTATACGTTAGTAAGTATCTTAATTCTCGGAAATTTTGGCGTTCATGGTTTACTATTTCTTCTCTCCATGATGATCTCATGTAACAAATATTTATCTATTTCATCTCCCGATGATTATTACTCCCTCTGTTTAGAAATATAAGATGTTTTAGCTTTGTGAAGCTAATATATCTAGATATCTTTTAGTGTACAGATTCAAGTGAACCTATACACTAAAAGATGTCTAGATACATTCACTTCACATAACTAAAACATCTTATATTTCTGAACGGAGAGAGTACATGTACCAAATATTTCTTCACAAATTATATCAAAATGCTTTAAAATGTAATCCAAGTTCCTCTATAAGTGATAGCTGTGAATTTCAAAATGCTTTAAAATGTAATCCAAGTTCCTCTATAAGTGATAGCTATGAATTTATTTAACTATATTGCTCTTATGATTGAAAGAACAGATTGATGAATAAAAGGTAGGTGACCATGCTTTTCTGGTTGGAGTTTCCTATGATGTGAGGCAGTTAAGATCGAGAAGAAATTTTCGTTGTGAATGCTTGCATCCATATAGATATGATGTTTATATTCCTCTGAATGTTCAAGTATAAATGTCTGAGTACGAAATGCACCCATATCGGTACTCCCTGAAATGAATGTTGAATTCAGCACATGAAAGTCAACAAGGGATGATAGAAAAAGAAACGTAATACTTTATCAATTTTGTTTCATGTTTATCTCATGGGTGTACGCAGAGCAATGATTCGGCCTACGTAACTCAATAAGTAATGAGTATGGGGGCAAATAAAGAGTAAATGACACGGGGGGGTCACATAACTTATCTCGCATGTACATTTAAGTCATACATCTTGCAAGCTCGATTAACCGGTCACACAACTTGTAAAATATGTGCATCCAAGATCACAAACCGGTATGCTATCCGGTTTTTTGTAAAAAAAAATGTTACGCGCTATGCACCCGAGGTCATTTGGACCAAGTTTTTTTTTTGCCTGAGATTTCAGAAATATTTCCGGAAACCGGTTTTCTTGGTCCCCTCCGAAAATACTGATATAGTTTAAAATAATTTGGTTGCATTTGAATTTAAGTCTGATTTTATGTTCAGTAAGCTTCGTATACTAATATTTCATGTTCTATCGCGTGGTCTGGTGGCAAGGAATCCAGGAGCAATCCATTTAGGATCGTGGGCTCGACTCCCATTATAATTATTTTTCTTTTTCTGTCAGTTTTAGTCTATAAATGCGAAAAAATTATATTATGTCTGTGATTTGAACTTCAAACCTCTGATATCCAGTATTACGTTCGAACCGCCAGGGGTCGTAAAAAATCATGCTCAGATCTGGATATCCAATCTGTTTGTTCTGCGTAAAAAAATTCAAAATTTGTTTGAATAATCTCATCCAATAAGTTCACGAGATTTTTGAGATTTCATGGTAAACGGAAATTCCGGTTCCCTCTGGTAAAAAAATTTCTTGATTTGGACTCTTTTTTTGCAGTTAACCTCTCGCAGAAAATTAGAAGAATGAAATTATACCACATAATTTTCAGCCAAGGGGTTAAATGCAAAAAAAGTCCAACTGACCTCGTATGATAGGTTTTATAAAAAAACCGGATAACGGATCGGTTTGTGACCTCGGGTGCACATGTTTCACAAGTTGTGTGACCGGTTAATCAAGTTTGCAAGATGTGTGACTTAATTGCACATACAGAACGAGTTGTATGACCCACGGTGTCATTTACTCGCAAATAAACAAATGCGGGGGACATTCCTTGTACAAATTTACAAAATCTAGTGTTTTTTACTTTCACATATGAAAAATACTGTAGAAATTCAAAATCTTGAGTGGGGCTCGACTATACTTGGGTCCGTCTCTAGTGCATTCTGTTCAGGATCAAATATTACAACACAAGACACAGTGGAACCAGTTACAGACAGTTGGTTATCAAAGAACATTTATGAAAAGCTCCCTAAAGAAATAAAAATACATGGAAAAAGTCCCGGGGGAATCTCATGCCCCTCGCCATTGCCTCCGCTCCTACCAGATCAAACCATGGGGAAGAAGACCTCACGCCTACTCGCTCAAAAATGATGAAACACAATCGTTCTTCCTGCATTTTGCAGACCTTATAAGTACGACCCATCAGGCATGACGAAACCCTGTATGTATTGCACATTAGCCTGAGCCGAGGCATGTACTGTACTTGTTAGTTGATGCACCAGCCTCGTTCATGTTTAAAAAAATTAGGGACATTATAACTGAGTCATCTCGGAGCTCCCTCACGATCTAGAAGTTTTTAGCCGTCCGATCATCCATCTCATCTCCACACTTCTTGGCCGTTGGATTGCATCTCAATCCCGGTTTGGGCCTAATGTCCCTTAGGATGCTTTTCTGAACGTCAAAGGCTTGCGTTGTGGTGAATTCGGCTTAGAAAGCCCATTATTCGTTACTGGACCACGGCCTGGGGAAAGAAAACCACATGGACAACTCAACCTGGTGCGGGCGATCTAGAAAAAAGAGAGAGAGCAGAGGATTGAGAACGCCGGCCAAAGCGGCGCTTCTCCCAGGCTCCCACGATGTTGCGGGTCTCGGCAGCTGATGTGGCAGGGAGATGTGACGGTCGCGATGATTGAAGACGAATAGGTTCCTGGAAAGTGGAAACCATTAATGGCACGTGAGGTGCGCTACTCGCTGGCGGCGAGTTACGGAGGTACTGTACGTTTATGTTTTGCTGTTCTTCAATTCATTCATGTGCCTACATATTCTAGCAAACCCCTGGTGAGCGAGTGGCGGCAGTCGGTGACAGACAGAGGTCGACGAGGGGAATCAAAATTCAGGAGGAGGAAGAGAGAGCATCAATCTTTGATTTCCATGCCGGTAGGAGCAGCACGCCAGACCACTGGTCTGAGACCAGGGGCCTCTCCTCTGCGTCGATGTCGATGGGCTGCTGGCCGCTGGCGCTCGGTCGATGTCGGTGACCACGACCTCAGCCCTCACTATTTCCACTGCACCAGCCACGATCTGCATCGAGGCAACAACCGCCGCGGGCGACGGCCACGTTTCTAACTCCACCACCGCGTCAGCGAGGGGAAATCCCGATCTTTCAAGTAATCTCTCAGTAGCTTTTTAACTTCTAAGTTTTTCCTCATCTTCTTATCACTTGTAGGGGTGAATGGGTGATCTGTGACGATTGTATGTTTTGTTCAACATTTGCTATCTTGCTTAGGTTCTTGGGTGAATTTCAGTGATTTGGTGTTCTCCTCATGTTCTCTCTGGCCTCGTCCCTTCTATGCCCCCAGAGAGGATGAGAGGCCGAGTCAATAAGGAAGAGGCCGATGATTTGCCACACTGCGGATTCCGACCGTCCATCTCTGCCTCTCTACGACCTGGCACAGGGTCAAACCCACTTTTGTCATCAAATACTGCAGCTAATGTGTACATTCAGTGTCTTTTTTATTTTATTTTCTACAGATGCTATCAACAATGTCACATTAATATCAGGTAGTTTACTCTTTGGATTCTGCCAGGTTGTTCAACGAAAAATATAAAGAATCTACATCTGATTGACATGCAGTGAGTACACCGTTGTGTTGTATTATTGTTACTCGCATGGCCTAACTCTGTCTTTCTAAGTTCTCGCTATGACTGTTGTGGTTCAGGTTCTTTTAGAAGTTCCATGGTCTATCGTTCTTTTCACCTCTAAATAGCTTATATATGCTCGCATGTTTGGTTAGATCAGTTCTGACGCCTACCTTTATGATTAGACTTTTGTTCATTTACTATGGAAATATCATGGAATTTTCTGTGTTAACTCGAATTGCGAGGATCTGAACATAATTGGGAGCTTCTTAAGGATTGACTTGGTATACAAGGGATTCATCCAAGGCAATGGGGAGGCCTCGGCATCTAAGATTGGTGATCCTCAATGGCGGAAGGATCAAGCACGCACCGGAAGGGGTTGGCCACCCTCACTTTGCTAACCATTTGGGAGATTTGGCAAGAACGAAACGCTAGGGTTTTCCGTAATAAGCTCTCCTCAACTTTTGTTTTGCTAGATAAAATTAAAAACGAAGCTCGACTTTGGGTCTTGGCCAGGGCTAAGGGTTTGGGTGATTTGATGCCGGGAGAGTAGTCTCTTTCATTTCAATGTTACTTTCTTGTAAGCTCCTTCTTCATTAATGAAATGGGCAAAGCTTTTGCCCCCGGTTTAAAAAAAAGGTTCTCATCATATTTAGGTATCCCAGGACCATATATATATGCGCCATTCTCTCAGGTGTCCTATGTCCAGGTAATAACACTTTGCAACAAGACTTGTTGAAGACACAAGAGTGAACAGTGCATTTGTAAGGAAAAAACTCTGATTGCTTAAAAATTACATGGGTGACTTCATGCTACTTTAATTAAGTATCTCTCTCTCAGGTACAAAAAATGGATAAGTTCCTCATGTTGCCACCTGTGCTATACGACTGATTGGACGATTTGTTCAAAGCTTTATTCGAAAGTAGAATCTATGGCCTCGGATGAAGCATCTGGGCAGGTAAAAAATAATGCCTCTTCTTCCGTAGCCTCCTTCAAAATATGACATGCCTATATTGCGATGAACAGAATGACAATGATCTGATTTTTATATCGCACTGACCGTTGTTTCCCTTCCATAGGTATGAAAGGTCATATGCTTCAGCTTGGTAGGCCTTAACTTAGACCACTTCATCTGAGAACTTGCTTGTCTTATATTTGTTATCGTTTTTCTTCTAAATTTAGATTTTCCCTTTCATAAGTTATTGAAGACTTGCACTGATACGCCCACAAAATTTGTGTGTTCTTGGAGAAAAGAAGGCTCCCTTTGGCATGGAGAGGCATTTCTACTTATGCTAAGATGCTGAGGAGAAGATGTTCCAACACTTTGGAGTTAAATTATTTACAAGAGCAGGAGATCGTAGCCTCTCATGAGAAAGTTGTGATAATTTTTTGTTCTGTTTATTTTTCGCAGCTTCTATTTATGCTACAGATTTTTTTTTAATAAGAGTTACATGAGCATATGAGTAAACGGTACTTCCGTCCAAATATTTTGAAATTCAGTACTAGACTACTGATGAATTATGAGTCAGTTCTTGAAAGTTTAATTTTCCAATTTCATGCATTCATCCACTTGTAGAAACTCCTACCATTTTATTAAAAAAAATAAACGGACACGGCAACGCGCGCCATCATGATCTAGTGTACACTCTATTCCTAAATGTAAGGTGTCCTTAAACTGGGAGAACGTTTCATATTTAGAAATGGATGGCATACTTTCCAATAGCCGTTGACAACACTCATCGATTCACCCACGTACAACCCTCCCTAGCTCCACACTGCTGGCAGGGTGTGCATCATTACAAAACAACGGCAAAGCTGAAGGGCAGAAAACTCGTAGTTTAGTCATGTCATCACACTGACCTAACCTAACGACAATAGCCTCACCAGATCGACAAATATGTAAGCAAAACAACTCCACTGCACCAGAGTATCGGTAGAACATACTTCCCATAGATTTTTCGACGTCGTAACCATGGTCATTGCAACACACTACAGAAATGGAAAGATATGTCAACGACCGGCAGCCCTCGGCATAGGGCACAATGGCCGTCGGCGTAGTCTATGCCGAGGGCTACCCTCGGCGTAGCCCGTCGGCACAGATATCTCTCGGCGCAGCCCCGTTGGCATAGTCTAACGCTGTTTACAAATTTTTCGAAAAAAGTTTATTTTTTTTCAAGTTTTTTAATTTTGAGTTATTTGACTCGTTAGTCTCTCAATTGAAATATTTTTAACACTAATTATACTTAATCTTTGGTCAAATTTAAGTCTTGGTCAAACTTCCTAGTCGGTCACCCATTCTTATACTACTCCACCCCAGTACGCTTAACTTCTCTGTTCCATCCGGATGAGTTTCCACGAAGCAAACTATACCTTATTGATAATACTATCATATCAATCCTGTTAACCCTTATAACACTATGTCATACATTATTAGTTTTTTAATTTCCAAACTATATACTAAGTAAACAACAATGAATAAGTAATAAATATATTGAATTCCAAACTATATAATAAGTAAATAACAATGAATAATTATTAAATATATTGAATAATTTATATCTTTAAATCCGTAAATCAGAATTCGACAAATTATATGTCTAAATCGATCAGAAAAAATGAGAGAAATCCAAATATGACATCCATATGTAATGTTTTACTTAATTTTTGAATTTCTTATGCTTATTTTTGAATTTCATGTATCATCAGTGATATCTCGAACTAATGAGATTTACATTGAAAAAATCATAAATAATTAAAATAAATAAAAAATGTAAAATATTCACACATAGTCTTATTATGTCACATACTAACGAGTCCACTTGATAAATAAGTTCTACGTAGTTTTCTTATGCCATACCCCCGCTTTACCTCGTTAATCCTTGCTTTACCCCGTTGATAAATGGCGGGCATGGACCTTATGATGCAGTTGTAGTTCAAATTTACCCCGCTTCCTGCTGAATTCGTAGGAGTTTATCTTTTTTGTGGAAGATTGATGGAAAGATTCACATGCACAACCAGTTGGTGATATATACAAAAAATGTGTCCTAATATTGTTGAAAATTATGGTGATCTAGTTTTTTAATGTATTTTCAGTACTTCCTTCACAAAAAACCCAATTTTAACACTTAGAAAATGGAAATTTATTTTTTTATGCATAGAAAATGAAAACTCTCAATATGAACTTTGTTTGTCATCCCAATACATATACATGTGAACAATATGGGGTCATTTGAACAAACTATTCCATGATTCGAGTCATGACCTAGCTCATCTAGCTTGAAAACCATGAAATTTCGTACATGATAAGTCATTTCTAAAAAAAGCTTTTCTATAATATTTGCAATAGGCCAAGTTTATTGTTTTTCTTCACAAATAGGTCACATAACATGACACAATGCGAATGTTTTACATTTTTTATTTTTTTAAATTTCTTATGCTCGATTCAAAACGCGATCAAAACGGTGGGCATGAATCTTCTGAGCTAGGGGTTGAAATTTGCATAACTATTTATGGATCTCTGATAAAACTTCTACTTATGAACCTGGAAATAATTTGTTGTAAAAGTCATGAGCAAACTATGATGCAGTTGTAGTTCAAATTTTCCTGACTTTCAGCTGAATCAAGACCCTAGATCCCTATACTAAAAATCCTAACTAATTAAAATTAATTAGTTCTATTTTGGAAGGTTTAGATGAATAGATCTTATTTTTCTGCAAATTTTGATATATTATTTGCATTTTTGTGAATTAGAATGATTTAATTATGATTTTTCTACTATTAATGTGGTAAAGGGAAAATAGCTATGCCGAGAGCATTGCCGTCGGCGTAGCTATAAAAACTATGCCGAGGGCATTGCCGTCGACATAGCGATCTTACGCCGACGGCAGTTCTACGCCGACGATCGACTTCGTGGGTTACTGGCTCGTGGCCTACGCCGACGGTCCCGACTTTTGGCCGTCAGCGTAGCCTCTGGCCCTCGGCGCCTTGCGCTATTCCTATAGTGACAATACAGCTAGGTATACTCTTATTCTGCACGCTCCCGTCGTCACCATTGAAGTGCCGATGTGAGCTTCACAAGTTGTAACCAAAAAACTGTGTATTCGAGCCAAAGTACCAGGGATCCCTGCCCTCTGGTTGCTAGAGCTACGAGCCAGGGGAGAAACCAAAACCGAGGACCTTACCTGTGGAGGGAATGGAAAACTTGTCACCCTCCTTTTTTGCCTTGGAAAGATAATTGTGAGCTAAGACGTATAGATTAGGAGATATCGATTTTCAGACTCTGAAGATATCAAGCGGGAGCAGTGAGTAAAAGCCAAGTCGGCTGTTTTGAGTTTCACTATTTGGTAACTTGGCTGGCTGTCTAGCTGTATGCTAAAAAATTGTTTGAAATACTCTCAAAGTTTCGAGAACACATATATTTGTTGATTAAAGTGTTATACACATGAATATTTACACAAATATTAATTGTCCGTACATGCATGTAGCATTGTAGCAAAATTTTTTTCCATACAAGTATCTAAAATTTGCACAAGTATCTGATTCAGAGCGGTCGATCTAGATCGGGTTTCGCTGTGTGCGGCTTGGTTCTTTCGCTTGTATCAATGGGAAAAAAAATGAGATCGTGAGATATTTTGGGCTAGGAGAGAGAACGTTGAGCGCCTGGGCAGAAAAGAAGTAGCCAGCGATGGCAACCCTCGGTAAATAAATACAAATGAAATGGGCAACTGCTTGTACCGATTCGGCCATTAAGGGTAAAACCGCGGGAAGCACCTCGTAGGGTGCTTCACTCGCTGTGTCTATTAGCTGCTTCGGCCGTCGAAGTCAGATTAAAAGCAGGTCGTTTGTTTCAATCCAATAGAAAGCTTAAAAAAGCCTAAACAAATACCATCTATGACATCATTATTTGTAATAACCCTCATTTCAAAAGTATACCGTGTATATATTATGTCCTAAGTCAAACTTCACAATTCTGATAAATATGTTTGATGTTGCCATTTTTATAAATTTGATCAAATTTTAAATTTGATTTAGAACGAGAATATGCTACAGGTTACTCACATCACAAAATAAAGACCGCCAGGCTGTGTGCTCCCACATAGCTCGCTCACACGCTGCTGGCGCCTCGGCGGCATTCGCCGCCGCCGGGCTATTCTCCGCGTGCTCCGCCTCCCACCTGCCCCTCATGCCCCCCTCAGACCCAGACCCCGACGCCTCACCCTCCCCTTTGGCCCCGCCCCCTCGCCCCTGCTCCCCTGCTGCAAGCCACCCCGTGCCAGATCGAGATCTGGTGGCTGCCGCCCCGGCGGCTGATGCTGCATACGAAGCTGCGGCCGGAGGCCATCCCACTGCCCCCGGAGCCCCTGCTGGCACCCGGCTTCTCTTCCCGGATGCGCCAGCCCAGCTGCCGCCTCCTCCGGTGCAGATCCCACCCAACTTCCGGCCGCAAATGGTGGGGACGCTGTCTGCTGCGCCAGAAGAGGTGGTGATCGAGGAGAGGGTGTGGGAGAAGGTTGGAGGACGGCGCCACCAGCGGCTGGAGAAGGAGATGAAGTCTGCTTCGCCTCAGAGGAAGGAGTCTGGGCTGTCCCTCGCCTTCAAGTCGAGGACCTTCGGCCTTTGCTTCCGATGCTTGGCGCCGGACCACTTCGTCGCTGACTACCGAGGCTCCGTCCGGTGCTTAGGCTGCGGCCACTCCGGCCATCATGAGTGGGATTGCAAGGCGCATCATGCTCCCGATCAGGTTCCTCGACTCCGCCCTCGCGGGCCTCCAAGGTATCCTGGTCGTACTAGTGGCATTCCTGCTTGCGAAGCCCCGCTCCCTTGCAGCAGTGGCTCGTCTCTGGCCCATCGAGCTCCTGGTTCTTGGGCAACGGTTGTTGCCCAGCATGGGGACTTTGCGACTGTTTCTGGCATACCTGCAGCTGTTTTGAGTATGCCTACTACTGTCTCGGGGCTGCTCCAGCCTGTCATTGTAGCTCAGGCGGAGGCACTAAGCACTGAGCTACAGGCGATGTTTGCTGCATGTTTGGAGGAGGTGTTTCAACCTCTCCGCGATTTGGTTGCTGCTGTGCAGGGGTGGACTGATCAGGTCTCAAAAATCTGGGATCTCATGGAAGCGCTTGGTGGTAGCCTTGTTCTCGCCAATTCCTCGGTGTCGGGTGAGCTGGAGGACCTGGGGACCCTGCGGCTTTCGGTGTGGCAGATGGTGAGGAGACAGATGCAGGCGTTGTGGCTGGTTGTTCGTCGGAGATGGATGTGTGGGCGCAGACCTCGGTTGTTCCCCCTTGTTCGGATGGTGTCCTGCCCGAGATGGTGATCCAAGACGTGGAGAAGCTGGCCAAGGTTGCTCATTCGGTGCCTTTGGGCATCGACATCGAGCTTATTGAGAAGCCTGGATCTTCGCTTGGTGGCAATGTTGTGCCATCAAGCCCGGCTCCGACCACCTTGCTGGATGAGTACTTGAGTAGCTTTTGTTGCACTGAGCCGCTCTCGTTGCTTGATGCTCCGATCCTTGTGCAGCTTGAAGGGGACTCCACTCGTGTCGGGAGGCGTAGTGGACGTCTTGAAAAGAAGAACAAGGATTGTAGCATCCCGACTGCCAAGCGTGTTGAGCATAGGTTGGCGGAGTCTTTTGGAGATCTGCCAAAGGAAATGACCTCAAAGAAAGGTTCTGAGGAAGAGGTGCAAGAGAAAATGAAGACTTGTCTGCGGTTGTGTAAGAAGCCTGTCACGTCGGCGACAACCCAGGCCTTGCAAGAGTTGGTAGTGGTCAATGCTTAGTCGCGATCATGAGGTTTTCCGCGAGCACCCTTCCTGTTGCCTGAGTGCTCTAAAAGTTGCAAGTGTTGGTTTGGTTGGATACGAGGTGTTTCTAATGGTTTTGGGCCTAGGGACTCTTGTATCTGGATCGGATGATGTGCCTTGATTTCGTATTTGGGTGTGTGGTTTTCGCCCGTTCCCTTAATTAACCATTCTTGTATGGTCTTCGGGTCTAATTTCTCTTATTAACTGGACCATTTTCCCTCTTCCTTTAATGCAATGCGGGAGCTCCCCGCCCTCTGACGAGGTTCCGTCAAAAAATTTAGAACGAGAATTATTTATTTTGGAATGAAGGTAGTACGAGGCCCATTGTTCTGCTAGTAATTGACTGATGCGAGCACGCACTATCTCTTCCGCGGCGGACACAAATTGCTTGTGTGAGTACTATATATTAACTCGTATCTTAATTATCTAACATAGTTTTACCTATATATCTGCATAAATTTAGTGTTTTCCATTATTTTTATAATATATTATTATTTGCTTAGCTATATTGTAATTGTGTTATTTTGTGTAGTAGGTTTGGTTAATCAACTCATATCTGATAACAAGATCACCCCGTGTATTTTTCAAATCGATTTGAGATAATCAGAGTACTCCAACTGTTCCGGATTGTAAGGCCGGAGAGTCAAAACTAGAGGTACTGGACCATGGCCGTAATTAATGTCTTACAAATGCACAATACTATACGCTAATATGGAGTATAAGATATTTTAGGATATCCTACTGTTTCTTATTCTCGCTTCAGCTGAAAAAACAGCAGCAAATACACCTGCCAGTACCAATTTCAGAGCAATTGATTGGTCCATACAACAGGAGCATCTGGACTCGAGTTCCATTTCGAATTTCTGATATTTTAGATGTTTCAAAGATATTTTAGATGTTTTAAAGTGGACTAAATTTTATAACACCAACTGCCGCAGAGAAGTTTTCGTCGCCGTCCTCGGTGTGGCTGTGCTCCGTCGCCGCCGTCTGTAGTCGACGGCAACCCTGCGCCTCCCCAACCTCCAAGACTGTGACGACCTCTTATGGACCGCACCCCATCCAGCTTGGCCAGAATCAAGCCACATCGCACTACCTCTATCCGCCGCCTCCTGTATGCCTGGCACCAGTGCCTTCATTGCAGCTTTTTTTTTTTGCGGGGAAATCAGAGAGTTTTATTCAACTAGGACAGCACCGGATCGCTCAGCCTGAATACTGACGACCAGAAAGTCGGGAATACAATCAAGCCAGCAACTCGTTCCCAACAATGTGCAAGCATACTTAGCACAAAGATGGGCCGAATGATTTGCTGATCTTGACACATGCTGAATAACAAAAAGAGTAAAATTTAAAGCTAACTCTCCAATATCTTGTAAAATCGGTGTCACGGTTGATCGGGAACCATGACGAGAATTCCAGAGGTCGACAACCTCCAGGCAGTCTGTCTCCATCACCACTTTTTGGAACCCTCGAAGATGAGCGAAGAGAACACCCTCTCGGAGTGCCAAAGCTTCAGCTATTAGAGGATCAGTGATTCCCAAAAGCGGTTTACTCCAAGCTCCTAAATAGGTGGATTTAGATCTTGCTACACCTCCAGCACCCCCTTTTCGAGCTTCCAAGGACAAACCTCCATCAGTATTAATTTTGACAACATCATCATCAGGTGGTCGCCATCCATATCCAGGTAAAGTCGTGGTGTGCTTCTTGGGAAGAACAAGCACAGCCAACGCTTCTTTAGCCATCTTCATTGACTGAACTGGATCAAAGAAACCTTTATCATGTGTCCAGTTGTTTCTCGAATTCCAGATTGCCCACATAACAGTGATGATTTTGGCACGATCTGAGTCCGAGAATCTTAGATCACAGAGAATATCTCTAGACCAAGTATGAGGATGAAGTCTTGGCAAAGAAAAATCAAGCCAAGATTGCGCCTCATCCCAGAACCTTCTAGAGTGATTACATGTGATCAACGCGTGAAATAAGTCTTCATCGGCTGCTAAACAAATCTTGCACCTGCCGATTTGAACTATATGTCTATGTTTCAAAGTACTTTCAACTGGTAGAATTCCTCGCAAAACCCTCCACCAGAAAACCCGTACCTTTGGCATAACATGCAATTTCCAGAGAGCAGACCATATCTGTTTTTGTGTAGATGAGGATTCCGTGATCGTCCCTTCGTCTAGAGTTAAGTACTCGTTGCGACTCATTAGAGCACGATACGCTGACTTTACAGAATAAATGCCTGCCTTTTCTAATGACCAAGCCCAGAAATCTTCACCTCCACCCGCCGTAATGGGATATTTAGAATAGCATCAGCTTCCGGCGGGATAAAGTTCCTTCTGACCTTATCAATTTTCCAGCACCCAATCTCATTATCAATCAGATCAGACACTAGAGAGATCTCATCATGATCCTCCGCTTCACCCAATTGCACAGTTGGCTGCATGGATCTGATCCCTGGGATCCATTTATCATTTCATACATCTACTGTCAACCCAGATCCAATACGTTTAATTAAACCTTGTTGAAGAGCTTCTCTTCCTGCTATAATGGCTCTCCACGTAGCAGAAGCATTTCTTGGTAAAGATGCTTGCAAGAAATCAGTCACGTGGTAGTACCTACACTTGAGCACTTTAGCACAAAGCGAGTCTGGACTTGTCATTAGTCTCCAGCCATGCTTACCAAGCAAAGCCAAATTAAATAGTTCCAAATCTCTAAAACCCATGCCACCTTTAGCTTTTGGCGATGCAAGTATTTCCCATGAAACCCAATGCAAAGAACTTCGGTCCAGAGAGCTACTCCACCAGTAATTTGCACTACATGACCTCAGGCTTTTACAAACTTTTTTAGTAAATTTGCAGCAACTCATGCTGTATGTAGAGATGGCTTGAATAACTGATTTTATGAATATTTCTCTGCCAGCACAAGATAACAACTTCTCACAGCCCTGGATCCTTCCCCTAATGCGATCAATGATGTGGTCGAAGGATCCACTAGTAATACGACCAACAGCTGTGGGTAGACCTAAATAACGCTCACTGAACGCTTCAACAGGAATGCCCAAAAGTTGTTTCAAATTTTGCCGAATATGTTCTGGAGTATTGGGACTGAAAAAAATGGAGCTCTTCTCTCTATTGACACTTTGACCCGAACAATCTCCATATATCCGCAGAATTTCATTTAGTCTCTCACCACTTTGGATGGAAGCACTCATAAAAATCAAGCTATCATCAGCAAAAAGTAAGTGATTAATCCAAGGCGAATGAACACTAACTCTTATTCCTCTGTCTACATAGTTACCGCCAAAATAATTCAACAAGGCAGTAAAACCCTCAGCACAGAGAAGAAATAAATAAGGTGAAATAGGATCACCTTGCCGTAGTCCACGAGAAGGTGTGAAAAACGGTAGGAGTTCTCCATTCACACGGACCGAGAATCTGACTGAAGATACACACTTCAAAATCAATCTCACTGTATTATCACTGAAACCAAGTCTCACCATCATTGCTTCCAGAAAATGCCATTCGACTCGATCATATGCCTTCATCATATCGAGTTTGACAGCACATAAATGATTAAGTCCTTTCTTCTTTCTTCTCATCGCATGAACGCTCTCATACGCAATCAAGACGTTATCGGTAATTAAGCGTCCGGGAACAAAAGCACTATGTTCTTCTCCAATAATATCATCCAAAAATACACGCAGTCTATTTGCGATGCATTTAGCTCCAATCTTATACAAGACGGAACATAGTGAGATTGGTCTATATTGAGAATTTTTTTGAGGGTGTCGTACCTTTGGTATCAAAGTAATTGAAGTGTCATTCATACCAATCGGTAAAATTCCACCATTTAAGAAATCCAATACGGCCTGCACCACATCACCCTTCAGTAGGTCCCAATGCCGCTGAAAAAATCCCGCGGTAAAACCATCCACACCAGGAGCCTTAGACGGAGCCATCTGAAAAAGTGCCTTTTTAATTTCCTCCTCCGTATAGACTGCATCCATCCCAATATTCATTTGTTGAGAAACCTTTGGCTGTACAAATTGCAATAATTCATCCATATCTCTAAATCCTTGAGACTGATAAAGAGCCTGATAGAAGCCCTGTACCTCTCCATGAATATCTTCCGTACTTTCACACACAGACCCATCACCTGCCTCTAAAAGCTCAATTCTGTTCGTACGTTTTCGTTGAGCAGCTTGTCGGTGAAAATACGAAGTATTCTTATCCCCCTCGCGTAACCATAATACTTGGGAACGTTGTTTCATCCAGATCTCTTCCTGATGAAGTGCTTGCTTTAGTTTCTTCACAATTGCTTTTTCTTCATCTGTTGGGCCTCGACCCATTGAACGAGTTCTCAAACGATCAAGCTTTTGACGCAGCTTACGAACCGTACGAGCCAGGCATCCAAATTCTTCAGCTCCCCATTTACTCAGTTTAGCTTGGAGCCCTTGTAAAGCGTGAACCACACCTTGGAGACCTTGTTGGCCCGATCCACGCGACCAATTATCAGCCACCACCTTGTCGTAGTCTATATGTGTTTGCCACACATTCTCATATCGGAACTGACGTGTCCTGTTCATATTTTGTCCCGACAATCTTTCACAGATCTCAGCTAGCACAAAGCAATGGTCTGATTCCGTGGAAACGATATGTCGAACTCTAGTATGTTCAAAGCGAGCCAAAAATTCAGCATTACCAAATGCTCTATCTAATCTTGCTTTAACATTATTTTCTCCGGCTTGACGATTATCCCAGGTATAAGCAGTACCCGACCAACCCAGATCAAGAAGGCCACAGTCATCAACCGCCTCCCTAAAGTTTCTCATTTGCCACTCCGGTCGAGCTGTTCTGGAGAAGGGCTCATGAGCATACATAGTTTCATTAAAATCTCCCATACACAACCAGGCCGAATGCGGCACTGAAAACAAAGTCCTCAGGAATCGCCAACTATGGTGTCGATTTTCAGCTCGAGGCGCTCCATAAAAACCTGTAAACCTCCATTCCAAGGAATTTTGGTTTCTCTTCCGCACCATAACATCTATATGGCCAGAACTGCAACTCTGTAGATCAACATCATAATCAGCGGACCAGAATAAACCAAGTCCACCACTTAGACCATCACTATCCACGGCTATACAACCTGCGAAACCCAAAGGAATGCGCAGATTCTCCACTCGCTTACCACTGATCTTAGTCTCCATGACAAAAACCAGTGCAGGACCTTCCTGCCTCGCAATGCTGCGAAGCTCACGAACAGCCTCGGGGTTCCCAAGCCCCCGGCTGTTAAAACCCAAGCAACTCATTGGGAAGGGCAGGGCTGTCGAACAGCCTCTGCCGAATTTTCAGAAATGCTTGGTGTCTTCCTTTTCTTATTGGAATCACCTTCACTTGTAAAACCAGTCTGCTGTTCACCACCCTCCCTTGCTACTTGCTGCTCTGAAAACACAACCAGCTGATTGCTAGCATTCGGATCACCATTAGCAGGTTCAGATGGCAACAACGTATTCACTTTCCTATAAACTTGTTTTGTGCCATCTCCTTTCCTTTTGATACCTCCTGTATATTTATTCGGAGACGTGACATCATTTCTAGCATTGCCAGCAGTACTAGAAGATTTGGATTCCCTCTTACTATTCTGACTTGCAAACTGTTCACGGGATGGATTTTCATTCGACCCGGATTTCTTCCTTTCATCAGGCGCTCTCAGTCCCGCACCAAAAGGCCAGCTCCCATCTGCATCTCTAGTACCAGGTGTTGGGCAGAAGAGCTCAGAATGCCCCAATCGACCACACGAAAAACAGAAGTGAGGGATATGTTCATACTGCATTTCATACCAATCCCTACTCTGTCTAGCAGCCGAATCAATCAATAAACCTCTCCTCAAGGGCTTGGTAATATCAACAGTAACCCGCGCCCTCAGATAGCCACCAACTGGATCAAAAACAAACTGAGTAGCATTTTTATCAATCTCCTTTGCAATAGCCTTACCCCAGATTGGATTCCTCAGATTGAAGGGCAGGTTAAGAATCCTAACCCAAAGCTGTAGTTTGTCAAACTTGAGTTCAGACGGTTGCATCCATTCGACAAACTCTTCCAGAATCACCGCATTCTTGCTAACATGCCACGGTGATCCATCCCGGACGCGATCTCGATCCCTCTGGGATTCGAACTCCGCCACAAATATATTCTCGCCAACCGAGCGAAATTCCAGACCTCTAGGGTTCCCCCAGGCCGGCCTCAGCGCGCTGGAGATCGTCTGAATATGAAACACATTGCGATACAAGATCTTACCAGCCAGCATCCACTTCGGTTTTGCTCCCTCATCAACATCATTAAGAACCAGCGGAACAGCTTCTTCTTCCGTGAGATCCAATTTTCCCATCGCCTCCTCCATCCGAGATCTTGCCGTTCTCGGTGAGGTTGCCTCCCCTTCCTTCTGCTTTCCACGTGCAGCCGAAGGATCCATCTTCTTCCTCTCCGGAATCTACTGCGCCCCGCCGAGAAGATCGGCGTGCGCCGCCAAGAGTCCGTATTTGTCTAGAGTTATTATTCTTGTACTTCAAATCAGATGTACTATATATTGTGGTCTTTGACCCTAGATAATGGAAAGTCATTTCTAGCGGTGCCGGTTCCTAGCGGTGCTTGATCGACCGGTCGTTCACTTCGTGATTCGCGTTGACACGTCAGCAAGTTGTTGTATAGGGAATAGATATAAGCGGTATCTGTTGTCTTTGCTTTGTATTCGTCCTATGAGCCCAGTATAGAAGTGGACCGGTCGCCTTTGCTGCTCAGCCACGTGCTGCCGCATCCTAAAGCGAGGGTACTCTCTCTCTCTGGCGCTACTCGCTCTCTTCGATTATTGAAGGCGTGACTCGGGCCACGGTGAGGCAACAGGCAATAAGTGCCTCCATCTCTTAAGTTTGTAATAATTGTCAACAGATTAGTGGTACTAATTTACAATCATAATTTAAAGGCATCGTTGGTTATAAATTTTAACAGGCTAGTTTGTACATTTTCTAACTGTCTTTTTAAATATTATGTTGATTTAAAAATAAGTTTATAAATATTCCAATGAAATATCTCGGACACATATCTTCAAATTAGTTGCAATTCATACTGAAAATTCAAAATAATTTCAATATTCTTTGTGTGCTAATTCCAATAAACAAACAAGATATATATTCAAGTATTGGCTAAGCAATGTTTCGTTATCAAAGAGATATGAGATATGTTACATATAGTAATGAAAATTGGGCTATACAAAATATGATCGAATTATTTCCAGAAATCAACTCTTTTTATCATGGATACCACTATTGTATCAACAAATATTTGAGACATCATTTTTTTTATCCATAGTAGTTACATCACCAAAATAGTACGATTATTCCATGTTTCAAACATCACAATGGTTTGAAAATAAGTTGACACATTTTGTAACTTCTCATAGAAATTCTATTTATCATTCAAACACAATTCCATATTTTCAGTTCATTTATGGGGGGTAAATTGAAATATTTTCTTTTACTTGGTGAGCTAATTGTAGTAAAATGAACAAGATATGTTTTTACTATGTTCAGCGTCATTTTCGCATCAAAAGAGGTATGACAAAAATTCTAAAATAGATCAAAACAAATACTAAAAGCCAATTACGTTTCAGGAATCATTTTTGTTATGTGCTATTGTATTATATAAACAAACTACAGCCCACAATTGATATTGCGGGCATCTGTTTACGATCATATTGGTTACATCACCAAATTTGATACATATATCATTTATGTTTGGAAATGTCTAATATATCAGCACCCAATATGATCCGTTTATGTCTTAGAAGTTTATCCATTTTGTATACAGAGAACAGTTAATACTGATTGTACACAAATCTCATTCCCCAAACAAATAGACTTCCCAATCATTTCATTAATTGCACCACAAATGTTTCACATTTTTACAGGGAAATAGATGAATCAAATTCGTTTCAGATCTCAGAGCAAAAAAAAAAAAATCCGTTTAGATGGATCAAACCCAACCAAAATAATTTCTCAATCTGGTTTTTTTTAATCTTTTGACAAAGATTTCTCAATCTGTACCATTACAAATTTCTGTGAGAAATAAAAAAAAGTAGGGAATTGGATGCAGGAGATTTTGACACGGAGAATAGAAGACCAAAATCAGATCGAACAAAAAGTAGACACCATATCTGCATCGGATTCAAAGAAATTTCCTAGATTGAGAAAATAAACCTCAAACCTAGCATGCACATGAACATGGTGGCGGCGGCTGATTCGTCTTCCTCCGGCAGCTCTCGTCAAGGATTCCGAGGCGGTGCTCTGCGGTTCGCCGGAAGAAGGGGAGGGGAGGGTGGGGGCGGAGGTGCCACGGCTCGACATCGACCTCGTGCTTAAGCACGGTGCCATCGCTCTGGCCGCAGTCTCGCCTCGCCTCTGCTCCGTAGACACCTCTCCGCCGGCTGCTTGCAGTACCAGCTCCTCTCGATGCAGGCCAACCTCAGCCTCACTGCCTGCCGCTTTTCAGGATGGAGACTTGAGAGAGAGACGTACAGGAAAGGGAGTACTGTGACGTGACCTAAGTGGGTCCTGGGGCAGTATTTAGGGAAATACAGAATATAGAAAGGAAGTATCCACTTTCCTGGCGCGAATCACGAACACCTAACCTGCGGCCGATTCTTGACCGCTAGGAACCGGCACTGCTAGAAACGCCGCACCCCCTAGATAATGCAAGTTGCTATTTGTCTAGGTATGAGAGCCGTTTCACATGTCGCAACTCCGTGCTGAAGTATCAATCAGATTTTTTTTTGTCTCGGTCTCATCGCATTGGCGACTAATAACGTGTGTCATGGTTGCGCTGCTCGTTGTGCTCCTTCTCCTCGTCGCTCCTAGCGACTGCTCTGCCGTGCTGCTACCGATCTGCCCGGCTGGTTCAAGATCGCTCGATTCCGATCGAGTGCCACTCCGTCCAATGGAATCGATCTCCGTTACGGCTTCACTTCAGATCGCACTTGCCGCCGGCCTGTCCAGGTCTCCGGATCCCTGCGCTACACTGAGCAGATCTCTGCGTCGTTATATGTCGTCGCCTGGCCGTCCTCCAGATCTAGGCCGCCTTCCAGGTCGCTCGCCGGATCACGCAGGCTTGCCGCTCGCCCCGACGTGAGTCAACGTTCTAGCGTTGCTCTACTGCTACGTTGCCACGTTTGGGCCATGTTGGCCTGCACCACTGTACGTGCACCTGTTGGCTGTTGCTATTCGGGCTGAGTTGCTAGTACGTGGGCTGCAGCTAGCACTTTGCTGATTCTGTTCTCCCGTTACTCATAAAAACAAAGTGTCACTAGATGGGCCGG
The DNA here is from genome assembly GCA_007115705.1 of Dactylis glomerata. Taxonomy (NCBI): domain Eukaryota; kingdom Viridiplantae; phylum Streptophyta; class Magnoliopsida; order Poales; family Poaceae; genus Dactylis; species Dactylis glomerata. Next base: position 1,854,612 of record QXEO01002113.1, read on the forward strand.
CGCGCTTCGCCGCGCCCGCCTATATAGCGTTCTACATAATATTGGTATGCTGCATTTGTTAGTGCTTTGATCTAGCTGCAGTGCATTCGTCTTAGTATCGCACGTAATTGCAAAAAGGTGAACGGTGTGATTTACAATAAGGTGGAGAAGTCTGAGATACGCGGGTGGGCAGAGATGTCTGAGATATGTGGGTGGGCCATCATTGCAATATGGGTCAGAGTATTCAGTACATGGCAGCTAGAGACAAGCTTGAAAATAATGCAACTTAGAGAGAGGGGAAAATTTTCAGATGTGTACAACCCGATAGGCGAGAGCAGGCTACCTCCTAATCATCCCTTAATGTCACACAAAGATTTAGAATCAAAACTCATAAGATGCACATGAAGTCACAACTTAATAAAACAAAAGAGAATTTCAGATAAAGCAAAATAAACACTGATTTGAACAAAAAAGGACGTCCGCAGCTGAAACAACAACCCACGAAAATGGCCCAAAATCCTGACATGTTGGTTGCCTAAATGGTGGCAGGGTCATGCCCTAAAACACATTTTGAAATGGTTCATAATTTTTTTTTTTGGTGTGTCTATGAGAAGAAATCATGACATAATAGTGAACCACATTCAACTTTTGCCAAATAACACAACTTTGACATGACAAAGATGGGTAGAGAAATACTGGCTAGTAATATTCCACTGATCTCACTGCCAACTTATAAAGAAAAAAGATGCCGCTCATGTCAGCTCATCTCAGCAAGCAATAGGACATGTGGACAACAGCTTAGCAAACTGCTCCAGGGTCGCTAACTAAAACTGTAATTGATCATTGCAAAAACAAAAATAACATCAGCTAGCAATACTATCTGACATGTTAGAAAAAGTATTACTCCCTCCATTCCATAAAACTTGTCGTTAATATGGATGTATCTAGAAGCGATAATTTTTATGAAACGGAGGGAGTATTAACCAACCATGGATGTGGCAAGGATTTTGAGCATTGCAACGACTCTTGTAACCATGAAAGGGACACCTCAAAAGACAAAACAATACACAAACTGCACCAACCAAGGAGCTCAAATTGCTTCTGAACCTTGGTTCAACTCATTTAGCAAAACACATGTAGGCCATGTTCTTGCTAACTATACAATGGACGCCACGAAAATAGACTTGAGAGTTGGATCCAACATATGAATGCATCTCTGTGAAATTCATTTTAAATCTAAATATGGCCAGCTTTATAATTAAAAAACTTAGCAAAATGTAAAATTTGGTACTGGAAGCCTATCTGTGGCGGAGGGTGGCATATTGGTAAATGAAATTATGGCATAGCGCCAAGATGTAGAAGGGTGTACTTCAAAGATATTGGATAGTTCAGGAATGATAAGCGATATAAAAAAAAACATCGACACACAATGATGTACATGTCATAACCGTTAAAAAATCTCCAAGTTATTGAAGTGTATATTGGCAATCACTTCCATAGATGGAGATAAGTATACACGTATACATGAATACCAAACCAAGGTATAGAATGGGTGGAAGCAGTTCATGAACCATATCATTATATTGGTGAACTGCAAGAAAAACATCATCCTGGCCTATTTTACTTACTAAGTGTGGTACCACATACACCAACAATGATTAGATTAAAGCGCAGTGTCCCACTCTAGGAACCATCAACTTTGAGAAGGAGCTAGCAGTGTGATGGTAATAGTTAAGAGAAAGGCAAAGCAACCCACCACCACAGACACTGTCATGTGGTAGGAAATACTGGATGGTGACATTCTATCCTACAGCGAGCACATAATAACTGACACGCGACACCATATATAGCTGACGGACATGGAAAGACTATCGGGCTACTGGAGCACTGGTCACATGCCACTATCAGTTTTTGTAACCAAGTTTCCGATAGGTCAATATAATGCATAGGATAACAATTTTTACTGACATCAAAATCTTTATATTGAGAAAAATGAAAAAATATACTCTTGTGTCTAATGACAACTCAGAATAAGAGTTAAAAGGCCTTACCATCAGGTTTACATAGAACAAATATGCTACTTGCATCTATCCACACCAATACTGACTTAGTGAGCAATCCATCCTTCATGGTGAAAGAACGTGTGACTATTTGGTTCACACCAAATTTGTGGTAGAATTTGTAAGGAACCTCAGATAGTGTCAAGAGTGCATATGAAGGTGCAGATGGAAGAAGAGTTAGAAATACCAGATCAGCCTTAGCGCCACTCGTTGTGGTGGACAACCCCACATCCATTGTGCAGTACCACCACTGGACATGCAAACACTCAACTTAAACACTAAGGTTGCTATGCATGTCACCACCATGAATGGTGTGTCTGCCTTCATCCCTCGGTATGTCGCCACCAACCAGCCATGCCGCCTCGTTGCCTACCATATATCCAGCCCTGCCTCCACAAGTCAACCTATCAAAATTATGACCCAGCAGTCCAAACAAACGCTCCAGACCGTTGAAGAAAACAGCCGATATCATGTCGACGGGGATTCTTGAGTGTACGTGCAGACAGCCCAGCATCAAGCTGAAGTATATGCATCCAAGATTCATAGATCCTGAGAAAAGAACATCAACCTGCAGTAAAGATCTGTGTATCAAAAAGTTGACCGAAATATTTCCACAGACGACATCATAAGAAAGAGTTAATCAAGGAAGCCTTCACTGGATGAACATAGTTCAGATAACATTCAAAGTACAGTAAACTGAATACCTAATATAAGCAAAAACATGTGCCAGAAAATGGCATGATCGGTACATTGATTTTCAGCTTATTTACTTATCAGATAGTCATAATCATTAGGAAGAACTTTGATTAGTGGCTGAGTGAATGCATTGAGTGAGTTGTCAATCTCACCCTGTCCAATTAAATCGGTAAAGGTCAAGTGCTCCAGACCATTTAACTTCATCTACTTTCTAGGTAATAATCTGCAGTAGATGACGTGATCAAACATGTTGTTTTCTTATGCACAAATCAACAATCAACAAAGCACACACCGGCAGTGGCCTAGAGAACCTCCATTATTGACAAACGAATGCCCAAGCAACTTCAGAAGATCGATTTTTGTAAGCTATCGGGCATGGCTGAACTCTAATTCTGTTAGGCCTGCCTCCTAAAACACCCAGCTTCGTCATGGGCACCCACGACCCGCCAGCAACATCACCCATCGCACCCTTGAGATAACTATATCATACAATTAAAAAAGCAATCAGCAGACTAAACAATCACTAAACAGCCAAGGAAACCTAAAATTGAACCTCACCTAGGAAGGAAACCGTCCAGCCTGCAGCCAAAAGAACAACCGGACGCCCTGCAGGGTTCTAGCTTGCCCGCGTCCGAGTAGAGGAAGCATAGGAGGCGGAGATTGGAGGGCTGCGCTTGAAGACTTGCGCACGCTCACGGTCGAGCTGGGAGACGGACATCGGGATGAGCTTCAGGAGCGGCTAACGTGCACAAGGTCGATAGAGAGCAACGCCAGCGTGCACGAAGAAAATGGGGGCCTGCAGGGAGTGGCGCGTTCGAACCTGGCGTCATTGTGGAGCCTGACGGTGGAGTGTTTGAGCGCTGTAAGAGGACCAGAGCGCTCTGGCGACGTGGACCTGTAGCGGCAAGCGGCGGTGACTGTCGGAAAGACGACAGGAAATAGGAGGAAGAGAGGGGAGGGGGACGTGAGTAAGTAGTTGCCTTGCTAATGGCGACCGGCAGCGACGGACGCGACTCCAGGTCTACACGGGTTGGTCTGCGAGGAGATCCAAGCGACGACCAATGCCAGGCAGCCTTGGCCCACAGACAGCGACGGACAAAAGCCAAGGTCCACAGGCAGCCAGCGATCGCTTCACAAATGGCCTCAGCACACAGGGTCACCACCAAGCTTACAACTTTAGGTAATGCTAGGACCAACGTTTTATCTTTCTGTAACTGGCTACTGGCGCCAGCTTAAGGATTTTTTCATTGCGCAAACTTGCCATTATAAACATCATGCTCTCAGCAAAGACCTATACAATTGTAACCAGTAGCTTCAAATCGGACTCAAGCAAGAGAGTTGTATCAAAGATATCAATTAACTTGATAAAATATTTGAACAAGAGATAATTACTAAGTAATATCATCACACCACAGAGCAGATTCAGGAATTACTTGAATGAGACCCAATGAGACCCAGAGTTCCCCCTCCTTTGTTGTTCTTGATAGGATAAAGTTGGAAGCGCGTCTTTGGGCCTTAGCGGGGGCTAAGAAGTTGGGTAGTATTATACCGGGAGAGTAGGCTTTTGTGTGTTGGGGGGGGGGGGGGGGGGGTGTTGTAATACTTTGTTCTTGTTAAACTTCTTCTTAATGAATGGAATGAGGCAAATCTTTTGCCTCCGTTTCAACAAAAAAAAAATGGTCACAGCTAAGCTCCTCCCTCCCAACTCTTTCTCCCTCCTCCAACATCCAATTCTTCACTTCTATACTCTGAATTCAGCAATGCAGTTGATGACACCATCTAAGACAAATATAATTTGAAATGCCAAAAAATGGATCAAAGACATTAACTCACTAAGTACTCAAGGACAAATAGCTCACCATAACATAAATAAGCGACAGTAAACTAATTGAGGCGATCTCATGAGATCATCCAGAAGACCGAAAGATCTAGCCTGCTAGGAATAAATAGATAATAAGCCCTTAATGTAATGATACCATAAAAATATCAGAGGTGAGAAATAAGTATATGGTGGCATGCATGCTTATGCAGTCTCAAGCAATAGTTTAATGCCCAATAGAGGGAGAAACTATGGTGTATCAACTTTGAACTTTATATACTAATTTTACAAAGAACAAAGAAACAACACACATCTGGTAAAATGATCAAGTCAAAGATTTTTGCACGGCATGAATATCATGAAATCAAACGGCACGGGCAGTACACTTGGAGAGAATGTCACAAAAGAAGGTGAGCAGGAACATCATGGCCATGAAGTTGGTCGCCGTTCATCGAACACGATGTGGAGTAGTGCATGGTGCACATCAAACATTCTACTCATGTTCGCTAGGAAGCTAGGTTCTCGAGCACATCTTGCAATCACAGACCCACCATTTCAGCCAAGGTTCAATGGCGAGATCAACACCTGGATGTAGAAGTTGAGGTCTGAAGTGTTTCCTTCCCCTCACAACCATCGCGACAACTCAGTTCATTTTTCCTCTGTCGCTGGCCACTTTCTATCTCTTCCCATGTTTTCTCTATCTCCACCTTGAGACTCGTCCAAAGTAGCGAAAGCGTTGTCCTCTCCAACCATCTGTATCCCCGCCGACGACCCCACCATCACTCCCTCTGCAGCGTGATTAGAATTAATCAACTTCACCTTCTGCTAAGCATTGAAGCTCTAACACACATCATCACTAATAATAGGCTTAAATGTTAAACATTGCAGTTGTCACACATTGCATCGCTCCCTCCTATCATCTCCCGTGTACCATCCAAAGGCAATACATAAAAACAATTCTTCCGTTTTGAGAAATTGTAGGAAACCATAGCATATGAAACCAAAACTATGTGTTTCATAAGTCATCCAATCCTGCGATATAAGGTGGCCTTATATGCGAACTCTTATATTAATATGGTTGTGGTGCAATCGATTAAATTATAGCAGATCTTCATATCCATACACAGTAGCAGTAATGTAAATTACTGTAGATGAAGTACAAAGAAAAGTTAGGTATATCTGTCAACAGAACGTAGATCTGCAAGATGGATATTGTTTTGTATCTCTTGCACTGTGTTCCTGTATATCTTGCCGAGCCGAGAAGCGCTGAACATGTATAGAAACAAAAACTGAGGCATAACCTCTGATCACGTTTGCTAATTTCTCGTAGCATCCTATTCCTAACCTCTCTGAACAGCCTTGCAGTTTTAACATATTGCAGAACAATAAACTTAGTCATTAGACTATTTAGCTATAAGTACAAACATGTTTATAATGGAATTGAAGCATTCTACGAAGTGCAAATATCAAGTAGGAACCAAGAACCAATAGTATGTGCAATTCCAATTATTCCAGCACACTGTCTAATTTCATGCTATGATATCTACCCTGCAAGAAACTTATGGCAGCCATTCAGAACATGCAAATAACTCAGGGACGATGGGAAAAACATGTAGGTAGCACCACAACAATGGCGTCTTGGGTCTGCACTGCCGGGCAAGTCAATCCTAGAAACTGTGATGCATCTGCACCGCTGGACGAAGCAACCTGCATACAGATACATGGTTAGCTTCTCTGAAAGCAAGAGGGGATTAGGGTTTGTTAGATCAGAATAGGGATTGTGTATGGGCTTCAATAGAGTAGATATGGTGAGTCAGGGGGCTAGATAGAGGAGGTGCAAGCAAGGGGAGATGCCTCATTCCGGGAAGGCCACATAGGTGGGCTATGCATGTTGGAGTCGGAATCGGGAGTGCAGCGGCCAGGGGCCAGGTGACGGAGAGGTGGCCGGAGGATGGCTGGAACATGGGATGGCCATCATCGAGCGACTACGGCCGAATCTAAAAGGGGGAGTAAATACCACTGGTGGTCACTGAACTTGTAACACAGGTGCACTTAAGTCACTGAACTTGTAAAACAGATTAACCGGTCACTGAACTTGTATTCTTGGTGCACGCGTGGTCACAAACCGGTTAGTTTGATGGTTTTTTACAAAAACCAGTCAACCGTGGGACACACGCATATTCTGAGCAATCAAAAGCTGACATGTGGCATTGTAATTTTTTCAAAAAAATCCATCTATTTTTTTTTTTGACACATGCGACCTTGACGTGTGGGCCCACATATCAGTAGTAGATGAAAGAATTAAAATTACAAATATTGAGGTTGGGATTCGAACTCAGGGTTAAGAAACAGAACCACGCGCGTATAGCCAACAAAGCTCACCCCTTGACGTGTTGAAATCATTGGATTACGTCTTCTTATACGTACAAACAAGTCGTGGAAACCTGTACCACCCTTTTAACTTGTTCATACTTTTAAGTTTTAAAAAAATTCAAAATTTATTTAGGGAAAATATAGACATCCTCCGTATAAGCGCGTGAAGTTTTGCCAAAAAAACTCGTTTTATTTTGGGCTATAGAAAATAAGACAAATTTAGTAGTATATAGGACCAAAATACGTATTTTATTTGTCTTTTTTATCTCCCAAAGTACATGGTATTTTAAGCAAAATTTCTTTCGTACGTTCGTGACAGCTACATATTTTTTGGTTAAATTTTTTTGAGATCACGAAATACGCATTTTGAAAATTTCAGAAAACGAGCTCACCGGTTTTGTATAATAGATATTATTCTCTTGCATTAGACAGAGGAAACATGTGTACCGTGCTGGTCACGCCATATGTGTCAGAAAAAAATAATTATGGGTTTTTTTGAAAAAATTACAATGCCACATGTCAGCTTTTGATTGCTCAGAATATGCGTGTGTCCCACGGCTGACTGGTTTTTGTAAAAAACCGTCCAACTAACCGTTTTGTGACCATTTGTGCACTAAGAATACAAGTTCAGTGACCGGTTAGTCTGTTTTGCAAGTTCAATGACTTAAGTGCACATATGTTACAAGTTTAGTGACCACCAGTGCTATTTACTCTAAAAGGGGAGGACATGTACATGGCTAGGCGTTTGCTTTCTCACCTAGTGGAGGTCGTTCCCGTCCCCATTCTCCTCGATCGGCAGCTCGGCGGCGCCCACGCTGTTTCTCTGACCTCCAGGACTGGCCGTGTGCCTAAGCAGCACCTCGACGGCCGTCGGCCCCGTGTGTCTAAGTGATGCCTCGATCCGCCTAAGAGGCGCCTCGCCGGCCGTCGGCCCGTCTGCCTAAGCGGCAGCTCCATGGCCCCAGAACCAACGGTGGAGGAGTAAGACACGGCGGAGGCAATGGAGCCGGGCAATAGGCCGTTGAGGCGGCAGCGACATCGTCATGGATCCAGGCAGTTCTGAACAGTGGAGAAAAAGGGAGAGGGGAAGATTGGCTTTGACTTCGCGTTCTGGCCTAAGGTGGAGATGCCGACTGAGATCAAAGCCCGCAGACCCACATGCAGCGACAGTAAAAGGACCACATCTGCAGTATTTCTGGCAAGAGGCCCAGCAGCAGCGAGGGTTGTGCGAAACAACCAGCGGCAAGTGCCCTCAAATCACTGGGTCACGACCAAGCTTAAAGCTTAGGTTAATGTCGTCGATCGGCATCGTCTTTCTTCACTCTTGGGTGGTTTTTGATTATATCTGCTATGATTTTATCTTATCCGTGTGCTTTTTATTTTCTCTGTGTTCGTTATTCTTTTGTGTCTCTTATGTTATGCGAGTCTACTATACCTTCATCGTCAGTTCGTCTCTTCGGCCCTGGTCCTTTATAGATTTCCATGGCTTTTTTGCATTGCCGATCTACGCTATTCTCTTGTCGTTTAGCTTCTTTTGCCGATGATTCTTCATAGGCTATGATTTTTCTACGCAATGCTTGATTCTCTTGACGTGCCATCTTTTGACAGTCCATCTTCTCCTTATGGGTGTGTGTCTTTCTCTGATGCGCCCTCTGTTGCATTGTCATTGATATACGCATATTCTTTTGCCCTTAGCTCTCGGTGTCCACGTATAGGCCTCTTAAGCCATATCTCTGAGTCGTCGGTCCATGTATAGGCCTTTTGAGCCATACTTCTGAGTCGCCGTTCCACGTATAGGCCTTTTGAGCCATACCTCTGAGTCCACATGTTGACTTGTCTTCCCGTCGCATGTGAGGGGGGTTGTTCCTGTGCTATGATCTTTTGTGACATGTTGTTCTTCTTCTTCTTTTGGCCGTCTCCCGGCTTATGTCGATCTATTCTTCGATCGATTGTGGCTTGACTCTACAGATTTTGAAGACTCTTCATGCTATGACAACATTTAAGATGTGGATTTTGGATTATCATTTTTTTTTAGTTTTTCCTTTCTTGAAATGCAATGCTATTGCATATGCTTTGCATTTGAGGAGGGGAGGGGTGTTAAGGAGTATTAGTATTGGTCCACTAGGTTTCTAGAAGTCCATATTTATCTAGAGTTGTTATTTTTATACTCCAAATCAGATATACTATATATTTTAATCTTTAACCCTTAGATAATACAAATTGCTATTTGTCTAACAGCAGCGACTCACCGTAATGATTTGGCCGCGGACGGCCGCAGCTTCCTTGCCGCGTCGGACGTACGCGGGTGCCCGAGCTTGTTCTGCCACCTCCGGTCACCTGTGACCAGCCGGAGCACCGGCCGTAGTGGGGGGCTCATGTCGGGAGGCGGGAGGGCATGCTCAAGGCCGTGCCATCAGCTCGCGTTGGAAGGTCGTGCCATCAGCTCGCGTTGGAAGGCCGCGCTGAATTTGTTTGACACGTGGGGTGGCATATTTGGGAAGACAGAGAAGAAAAAAAGATAAGAAGATACTCATTGTCACGTGGGTCTCAGTCTCACGTGTAATGTATTTTTAGGTAACCAGTTATGGGTAAGCTGAAAAAATAAGTAAAAAAATTCTTACCCGTACTCTCTCTCTCCATGATCCATACCTAGTGTTGGAGCTAGTATCTTTGAGAAACGAGGCAGCCATCAGTATGGAGTTCGGCTCTGTTTGGTCTGCCACCGCTGGTGAATTGACCCAGAAACAAGACTGTGTTGCGCGGCCGAGGTGATTATCACCATCAGCGAAGCACATCGCCCGCGGCACTATGCCATGGTGCGAACCACCAACAACCTGACGCGCGCATCAGCGCATGACTCTAAGGGCAAGAACAGCAAGCCGTGACATGGCCGATGACGTCAAGGTTCCCTCCGCGGCTGGCCATGGCCGATGACGACAAGGACGTGGGTGCCCAAGGCGGCGGCGGTACAGTGAGGTAAAGGCAGCGAGCCCAAGCTCACAATATTCTCGCGAGCACGCAGACCCGACACTGTACGTAGGATATGCTCGCCAACTCGAGCACCGGTGGAAAAAGTAAACTGAAGAAGCACGCGCCGGCTGCCTCCTGCCTGTCGACCTGACTCTGGCAACATGCACGTGTTGGGTTCCCCACCTACCTTGCCGAGGCCGCCGCGATGGGGTTGACGAGCGGGCGAGCGCCAAGAGCGTTCCGAATTACACAGATCGGCTACGGCCTACGGGCGTGTGCGGCGGTTCATATCTGCATCGAGCTGTCGAGCACCAGTGGTTTAGTACTTCTCCGGCGTCGGGTGCTCGTGGTGGGCGGAGAACCGAGACGTCGGCTTTCGAGAACCGTGTCCCCGTCAAGATTGCGCTCAAGGTCGTCGTCATCGTGTAAGTCGTGTGTGGCTAGAGGGGAGCTATCCGGCGAGCGACTCCATCTAGGCCACCGTGCAGTGGAACCGGCTGCCCGTAGAAAATTGGAGATAGAGTAGTACAGTGGAGGCGGTGGATGACGCTTCGTGGTCAAGCGTGCTCCTGCGAGCTGCGACTACCAAAGTAAGTTCTTCTGCGACAGCCATGAAGCGGGAGGCGCTGCCTCACGGCGCAGCACAGGCACCGCTGTGCATATGCAGCATATGGTGTGGCACTATACATGCCGAAAATGGTGTGTGTGTGAAGGGAGGAAAGTCGGCCATGCTAATTGTGAAGGGAGAAAAGTCGGCCATGCTACACGCTACCTCTCGGTCTCATCCTGATCAACTGAAACCGAGATACATATCCATGCTAGTCCGGCTGGACTGTATACTCGGTAATTCGCAAAAAAAAGATTGTATACTCGGTACGGAAGTACTCACTGAAGTTATCCTACTTCAAACCATTTCATGTTTCACCGAATATTGAAAAAAAACAATTGACTTTTATTAACTTCATCATATAATATATTTTCATGATATACAATTTAAAGTTGTAGACGGCATATGCATCGTTTTGATGCAGAGGCCGGGGTCTTCCCTATTTTTTAACAAAAATATTTGAAGTTGTAGGTACTGAAACATCTTTCTATAAACTTGGTTAAACATGGAAATTTTTAACTTAGAACAAACCTAAACTCCAATTACAAAAATAGAAAGAGTATCAAAGAACCAAAATGATATTTAGGCGGCTAAATGAGTAAATGGTCGACCACGGAAGGCTCTGCTTATAGAACAACATGTGTGATTTTATTTTTGACAAACTTGAGAAGGTTCTCTCTGAAATTCAAAAAAGGATCACATGAAGTTTGCTACTCACCGATGTGATGCACTCCTCGAAAAACAATATGTCCAAGCTCCTCCACAGATCGACCCTGATCGGGGTTGCCCCTCTCGCTCTATTCTCATAGTGCGCTAGCTCCTCCTCATCGGAGCTTTCTTCTCCGCTCCTACTACATCCACCACTTCAGCCATGCCTTAGCTGGAGCTTGGTCGTTACATCTCTCCTACTTGAAAAAAGAGCATTGTCTCCCGTACGACACAAAACGTACGATTTTGTGTCCAGACAACACAACATCTGTTGATCACAATACTAGGTATTCACATAATCGCCATGAACGCTGCTTCACCTACGATGTTTTTCGTACAGTTCTTGTATGGTGCAGCTGCTCCACGGTTGATTCAGTTGCCTATGCGCCTCATGCAGTACAAAAGTCACACACCAAAGTTCATACATGAAGTAGTTCTAAATCACCATCCATGAAGCCATCGTTAACCCAACATTGGCTTGGAAGAAAAGCCTATATTAGTACACAGGTAAGCAGGTCCACTAAAGCCCAAATATAAAAGCCCACAATTTTCCACATAAGAGCGTAATGAATAAATACGAGAACGATTTATATTAGTGGAGTTCTTGTTTGTATCATAAAAATTAAGCCTTATTCATGTACCCTATACATAATATATGGAGGTTGGCGTTGTCATACACAAAAGTAGCCACTTCATCCCATATCTGACTAGTTTGGTGATTAAATGGTTCACCATAGATGCAAACTAAGCCAATCTTTTGGTTACTAGTGTTAGGAATAGACTTATTGTATTCCACACGGGTCAAAGGCCACTGATATATACAGGTGTACAAATATGCAGGAAACCCCCTAACAAGTGGAAAAACTACAATATACAAATATACATCTAACACACCCCCCCCCCCCCCCTCAAACTCATGGTGGGTCTACAACACTGAGTTTGGAGAGAAAGAAACTATGTTGTGCTCTAGTCTGTGCCTTTGTAAAGAAATCCGCTAACTGTAACTCTGAAGGCATATAGTGGAGCGCAATCACCTGATCATGCACACTAGCACGTGTATAAAAAGCATCAACACCAATATGCTTGGTAAGCTCATGCTTTACCGGATCACGTGCAATACTGGTAGCACCTGTACTGTCAGACAAGAGTGGAGTGGGTGTCGTAACAGAGACCCCAAAGTCAGCAAGTAACCACTACAACCAGGTCACCTCAGTAGTCAACAAGGCCATAGCTCGCAACTCAGCCTCTACACTCGAACGGGAAACTGCGGTCTGTTTCTTCGTCTTTCATGCAATGAGCGAACCACCAAGAAACACACAGTAAGCAGAAAGTGAACGGCGATCCATAGGATCGCTCGCCCACGTAGCATCCGAGTAGGCCTGGAGCTGGAGGGAGCTGGAACGAGGGAAGAAAAGGCAACGAGTGATCGTGCCACGAAGATAGCGCATAACACGAAGGAGATGACTATAGTGAACAGTGGTAGGAGCTGAGACAAACTGACTCAGAATATGAACAGGATAAGAGATGTCGGGGCGAGTGACAGCAAGATAGACAAGACTCCCAACAAGATGATGATAACGTGTCGGGTCAGGAAGAGGATCACCATCACTAGCATGAAGCTAGACATTAAGCTCCATAGGAGTCTCAATAGTGCGCTCATCCCCAAGAGCAGCATGAGCAAGAAGATCTCAGATATACTTTTCCTGGGAGATAGAAAAACCATCAGAAGTGGAGGAAACCTCAATCCCAAGAAAATAGCGGAGAGGACCAAGATCAGTCATAAGAAACTGGTCACGAAGATAACAAAGGCAATATACTCAGAATCATCACCAGTGATGATCATGTCGTCAACATAGAGGAGAAGAAGAGCGCGTCCATGAGGAGAAATGTGAACAAATAGCGCAGGATCATGAGCGCTAGGGGAGAAACCAGCAGCAGTCACCACAGAGGCGAAACGCTGAAACCAAGCACGAGGGGCCTGTTTCAGGCCATAAAGAGAGCGTCTAAGATGGCAAACCATCCCATCGAGAACAGTATACCCAGGAGGAGGTTGCATGTAAACCTCCTCACGCAACTCACCATTGAGAAAGGCGTTCTGAACATCAAGCTGAGACACAGACCAGTGGCGAACAGAGGCGATAGTAAGAAGAGTGCGCACAGCGGTCATATGAGCCACCGGAGCAAAAGTCTCATCATAGTCACGGCCCTGCTCCTGCTGAAACCACGAGCCACAAGACATGCTTTATAGCGCTCAAGAGATCCATCAGAGCGAGTCTTAATTTTGTAGACCCAATTGCATGTGATGGGACGAACACCGGGAGGAGGAGAAACAAGATCCCAAGTGCCAGTGCGCTCAAGTGCAGCAATCTCCTCGGCCATGGCAAGCTGCCATTCCGAATGACGCTCAGCATCCCGATAAGAAGTCGGCTCGAGGGCAACAGAAAGACTGTACTGACTAGGAGAGTAATGATCAGGTGGACAACGCTGACGTGCAGGAAGAGGAGAGGGAATCTCATCATAAGAAGAAGACATATCGGAAGAAGAGGAAGAAGGGACATCAGAAGGAGTATCCAGAATAGTGGAACGCCGAGAATAATGAAAGGGAAAAGGAGATAAAGGAGAGGTGGATGGGCTGTCAGAAGAGGAAGAAGGAGAATCAGGTGATGAAGAGGACGGCGGGGTCGGAGGCGAGGCATCGTCAATAATGGGTCCTGATGGAGGATCAATAGAAACAAGGGGAGGTGTGTCAGGAAAAAATAGAAAAGATATATCCTCCATCGGGTAGGTCGAGGAGGTGGGGTGAGGATAGAAAGGATGCGTCTCATCAAATGTGACATCACGAGAAATGCGCATCCGACGACCAACAGGGTCCCAACACCGATAGCCCTTATGCTCATCACTGTATCCAAGAAAAACACACTCAACAGACTGAGCGGTCAGTTTGGTGCATTTGCGAGGGGCAAGGATAACATAGCAAACATAACCAAACAAACAAAGCGTCGAGTAATCAGGAGAACAACCGGAGAGACGCTCAAGAGGAATACCACCCTGGAGGGCGGCAGAAGGCTGAATGTTAATGAGATAAACGGATGTAGAGACAGCCTCAGCCCAAAAATGCGGCGGAAGAGAAGAAGCAATCATCATGGCACAAGTGGTCTCAACAAGATGACGATGCTTACGCTCAGCAACGCCATTCTGAGCATGGGCGCCCGGATAGGAGAACTGAGCAAGAGTGCCCCACGCAGCTGCTTGGAGATATACTCACTAGCAGAGTCAGCATGGAACACACAAATAGGTGTAGAAAACTGAGTGAGGACCATAACCGCAAAGCGCTGATATATGGAGAGCACCTCACTACGAGAACGCATAAAATACAACCAAGTGTGCCAGGAAAAATCATCTATAAATAGAATATAGTACCGATGGCCCCCATTCGAAGCGAAAGGAGCTGGACCCCAAACATCAGTATGAACTAAATCAAAAGGTCGCTGAGATATAGACACACTGGTAGGATAGAGTAACCGAATCTGTTTGCCCAACCTACAGCCCTGATAGTTTAAAGACACATCTCCTGAGACAGACCCCAGAAGACCACGATGAACTAACGATGACAGGCGAGAGCCACAAAGATGACCAAGACGATGATGCCACTGTTGAAAAGAGCCAGTGACGGAGGCGATGACCGCAGGAGAACTGGCAGGAGAGGTGGTAGCAGAAGGAACACAAAGCCAGTCTAACTCCCAAAGCCCCAAAGAGTCACGACGGCGAGGGCCAGCTCCAACTAGGACATGTGTGTGATGATCCTGAACAGCACAAGAATCCGTGTCAAGAATGACGCGACAACTAAAATCAGTGAGTTGGCTAGCAGAAAACAGGTTCATCTTAAGATGAGGAACATGAGAAATATCAGGAACAGAAAAGGAGGAAGTAGAAAGGGTGCCTCAACTAGAAACAGAAAGAGAGGTATCATCAGCAGTGAGAATATTAACAGGAGAAAAGAGAGAGCGAAGAGCGGACAGAATAGAAGAATCACAAGTCATATGCAAGGAAGCTCCAGAATCCAGATACCACGGGGATGTACCTGACTGTGTAGAAGGTGGTGGTCGCACAGTGCCAGGAGAGTCAGTCACAGAACCATCTGTGTCCGTCGAAGAAGAACCTGTAGCAGCGAGCAGACCACGAAGATGACTGATAATATCCTAATCAGTGAGGGCAACTGCAGAAGAGCTTGATGAACCAGAAGGCACACGAGCCTGGTGCTGGCGACGCAAACTGGGATCCCTTGTATAACAGTTGGACGTAGTGTGTCCATCCCTATTGCAGTAGGTGTAGTAGCGAGCAGGATGACGATCCTGACCACGATGCTGCTGGTGCTGACTCTGATGCTGACTCGAGCCCTGACCCTAAGGAGTGGGTAAAATCGGCGGAGCTGGCGACCGCAACTGAGTCGAGGGTGCAGGCGATGGAGAAGGACCATGAGCAGCAAGCACAGAAGGAACCTCAAGAAAACCAGCACCACGGAGGCGAGTCTCCTCAGCCCGAAGCTCAGACAGCACCTCAGAAATCAGAACACGACCAACAACCCACCCAAGCCCTTTTGAGAGGGCACAACCCACCCAAGCCCTTTTGAGAGGGCACTACAAAGCTACTGCAAATGTTAAAACTTGCATTAAGATCACTACTTTTGATTTTAGAAGATTTGATTTTAGAGACGGATGTTACCTGAGGTTTGCATAATTGATCATTCGGTCCAGATGCAACATCTTCTCAGTGACAAGGTTCCTGCCCATACCTTGCAGTTCCATCCGAGGGCCCTCATGCATGGTGCCCATGGAGCCTTGAAGGATGGCACCGCTGCCTCAAAATCCATGTCCACGCTTTCTCCCCCAAGGTCATCATGCACAACATCTATAGTCGCACTGCTACTGGTGCCTAGTTGAACTTGGCCTTGAACATCTATAAAATTTATGGCTGCATTAGAGCCATACATAGCTGATACGTCTCCAACGTATCTATAATTTTTGATGCTCCATGATTGTTTTTACACCATTTGCCCAATGTTTCGTTACACTTCGTGGCACTTTTATGCATTTTCCGGAACTAACCTATTAACAAGTCGCCACAGTGCCAGTTCCCTGTTTTCTGTTGTTTTTGTGTTTCAGAAGTGATATACAGGAAATATTCTCGGAATTGGACGAAACAAGTTCCTGAAGTCTTATTTTTCCCAAAAGCTTCCAGAGATCCAAAGGAGAGTAGGAGGGGGGCCACCAGGGCCCCACATGCAAGGCTGGCGTGGCCAGGGCCTGGGCCGCGCCACCCTGGCGTGAGGGCACCGGACCCCTCCTCTGACATCGCCCCTTCGCCTATAAAGACCCTCCGATAGAAAAAACCTAAGTACCCGAACACTTTTCCAGAACACATCGCGATCCGCTGCCGCCGTCGACCCAAAGATCGGGAGGGTCTAGAAGCTCTTCCCGGCACCCTGCCGGAGAGGGGATTCGCCACCGAAGGTCTTCTTCATCGCCATGCTTGCCTCTGGAGCGATGAGTGAGTAGTCTACCTTGGAGTATGCATCCATAGCAGTAGCAAGATGGTTGTCTTCTCCACCATGTGCTTCATGTTTAGATCTCATGAGCTGCCCTACATGATTGAGATCACCGTTATGTAATTCTACATGTTTGGTTTGTTGGGATCCGATAAATATTGGTGTTTATGATTGAGTTGATGTACTTAATATTATCTTATATTATCTCTATGTTGTTTATGATCTTGCATGCTCTCCGTTGTTAGTAGCTATCTTGGCCGAGTAGTTGCTAGTGACTCCAAGAGGGGGTATTTATGCTCGATAGTGGGTTCATGCCTCTATTTAACCCGGGGGAGTGACAGAAACCTCTAAGGTTGTAGATGTGTTGTTGCTACTAGTGAGAAAACAATATTCATATGCTCAAGGGCATATGCTTTGTTTACATTACACACTTTGCTTAATGCAATTATCTGTTGTTCGCAACTTAATACTTGTGGAGTTCTCGGATTGATTCACCACAAGTGGATTATTAGTCATATATGCAGTTGGATGGCGGTCTATGTATTTTGTTGTAATGCCCAGAGTAAATCTCATAGTGATCTTCTTGACATATCACGTTTATCTTTATTCTATCAATTGCCCAACTGTAATTTGTTTACCCAGCATGTGTTATTTATCTTCTGGAGAGACACCACTAGTGAACTGTGGACTCCGGTCCTATTTCCATCATATTGCTATCACCTGTTTACTTTACTCGCACTGTTTACTTTATTTGCATACTCTATTGTTTTCCACTCGATACGCTCATAACCTTTGTTTCAAGCAAACCGGTGAGATTGACAACCTCATCGCAAGTTGGGAACAAAGTACTTGGTTGTGTTGTGTGCAGGTTCCGCTTTGCTACTGGCCGAAGACGAGTCAACAAGTATCGTTAAACGGCACCCTTGTTGGAGTGTTACTAAGCTAGTCCGCATCACCTTCAGTCGTTTGTCTCTCCTCTCCAAGATCGACATACCTTGGTTTCTTAACTGAGGGAAAATTAGCTGCTATACTCATCATACCTTCCTCGTGGGGTTCCCAACGGGCTGGTTATTCACCACGCACAAGGACCGTCTGCTACGCGTCAACTTGGCACCAGCAGCCTCTTTTCTGGGCGCCATCAAACGCATCAGCTTCTTTTTCTGGCGCCGTTGCCGGGGAGGAAGTAGAAGACTTCTGCGATGGGAGTTTTTCGCACGCACATCTTTTACTTTGTTATTGTTTTGCTTTACTTTATTTATTTTACCTGCATCGTTTTATATCAAAAACCCAAAAAAATTAGAATCCTTGGTAGTTGTTATTTCTTTACTTTTAGTTCATCATGTTGATCCCTAAGTACGTTCTGGAGGACCTCTCAGTAGGTAGTGGTTCGATTATTGGCAAAAGTAACATTGAGGAGTTCTTTAATCACATTAGTATGCATAAGAAAGTTGAGGTAATTCTTTGGTTGAGCTAGCTCCTAGTTATGAAGTTGCTTCTGCTTATTTAGTTCACATGTTAAAAGCTAGGTTTGCTAGTCTTAATCCTTTTATGCAATACATGTTCCTTAAGCTTTATGAAATTGAGGATCCCGAAAAGAAAGCTTTTATCTTGGAAACTTTGCGCATAGAATTTAAAGATGTTGCAAGTGAGGCTAGGAAAGTTTTTAAGAAGTTTAATAAGCTTGGCTCGCCTGTTGAAATTATTGGTACACCCAACGAAGAATCTAGATTGCCAATACCTTGTAAGCTTGTAGGAATTCATAATGCCTTGGTAGCTAATACTAGTTGGATTTGTCCTAAAAATAGTGTACCAAAGCATGACTACAAGGGATACTCAAAATCTCAATTGGATATTATTCATTTCTTTATTCCTATAGTGGATCCTGACCCCCCCTTTCATTATTACTTGATTCGTAATTTTCTGCGCCTAGCTCAAAGGCGTTAAAGAAAAGCACTCTTGGGAGATAACCCAATGTTTTTATTTTCAGTACTTTTTCTTTTATTTGAGTCTTGGAAGTCATTACTACTGTAATGACTGCTCCTTATCTTGTTTATTTCATTTTTGTGCCAAGAGAAGCCTCTAATTCGAGTGAGGTAAAGATTTGGGGATGTTGCTGTCCTGAAACTATTTTTGGTGCTGCACCATAAAAATTCATATAAATTCTCTGTATACCTTTTGGACCTGCGATTTCTTGTGCATATGCCCCAGGTTATATCAAAACTTTCGTTAGTTGAACACTTTTTGATTTGAGCAACAGAAAACCCCTCAAAAATTCGACCTTTATCAGCTGTTCAGTTTTGACAGATTTCTGCCAATATTTGTGTTTGCCACTTTATCGCTTTCTTTTGAGTTCTTTTGATCACAGAACTTTTGGAGAAGTTGCTACAGTAGTATTTGCTATATATGTGGTGGTTTTGAGTTGAAACCTGAAGCAAAAAGAGGTTGATTATATGTTATGCTTGCACAAATGTTGCTAATAGAATTGTGTTTAGTTTTGTATGAAGGAAGTTTTCAAGTGTACGGATTGGAGAATGATGAGAAGAGTTGAAGAATGGACAAAAGCTCAAGCTTGGGGATGCCCATGCATCACCCCAAGAAATATCCAAGAAGTACAAGCGTCAAAGCTTGGGGATGCCCCCGAGACACCCCTTCTTCATCGGCAAAAATCAGGTCACCTTTCAAAACACTATATTTTTATTGCTTTATGCACTATGTGTTTTTCTTGGAGCGTCAGTTGTTTTAGTTTTCTTAGTTGGTTTACTTTGTTTGTTTGATGCAATAAATGGTTGGACCCCAACAAATTTCCTTTGGAGGAGATGTACTCGTTTTCATTTGCCAAGAACACTCCGTTTTCATTCTTACAATTTCACCGAGTATTCTTCTTTTTCTGCTACTGCTTTTGGTTTTCGTTTTTGCCTTGATTTGCGTTCAGACCTTGTCATATCTTTTCATTAAGGTGTATTTTTTCCTCTGATCTTTATTGGTTTTCATCAAAAGAGGTGTTTATAAAAATTTCAAATGGTGTTGGAAAAGAGAAAAAGCTTTGTGCAAAAAAGTGGTACAAGAAGGAGCTTGTGTAGACTGCGGCTTAGGCTTTTTCATGTCATGCTTGATGTCTTTTTGATAGTATGCTTAGTGGTTTTTGCTGTAGCATGACTTGTCTCAAATAACTGAGATTGCTTAATGAGCCTTTGAAAAAAATCATGCGTTGTTTTTATTGTATGGAAGCATTATTTTGGTTTTCTCCTTGATGCTTTATTTGGGTTGACTTAGCGTATGCTCACACATGTTAGACTCTTACAAAGTCGCCAATAGCCTCTATGATCATTTAGTTTTTGACTTTTGATGCCATCTTATGTTTCTTTTAATGTCGCTTTGTTGCTTTGCATGATTATGGCCATTATTGCTCTCTTAGTTGGTCGCTCCCAGTCTTTTGCTAGCCCTCGCCTTGTACTGAGTATGAGCTCTACTCATGCATCCAACTCCTAAAAGCCAAAGTTTTCCAAAGTGTCCACCATACATACCTACTAGCAATTTGCTATTCCAAGTAAATTTGACTTGCTTTTATTTTCTCTTCAAATTAAACTCTTACCAGTGTTATGCGAAATTTGGTTAGTAAAGCTCTCACGAACCGGAAGGCACACTTTACTTTTTCCTATTCTTAAAAATTTGACATTGTGGTCTCTTATGTTGAGTTGTTATGCTTGCAAGTTGTAAGTTGGAGACTAGCCCAACCATGCAGTCATGGGCAAGCTTTCAACATTGCACTTCTTATTTGAGTTGATATCGTGATCTTTTATTTATGGATGCCCGCGGTGTGAAATGAATTGGGAATCTTGTGGGGATCATGGAGTTTGTATATGTGTTAGGGAAACGCCGGGCTGCTAATCTAAGCCATGCATAATTCAAGGTGGAAATTTGCAGCATACCCATGGTGAACATTCGACGACGCATCTCACAATAAAAAGCTAAACAAATGGCAAATAAAAGAGATGTTGAGGTGTTCATTGTTTGCTTGTCCTGTCATTTTGGTGTGGGCTTGTTCCATTTCATCGGGCACGGAGGTACCCCATTAGCGGTTCTCAATGATATGCATATACTTACAATGACAAGAGCCTTGCTTGGGACTCTAAGTAAAGTAGCATGAGGTTTGGGAACTCGTATTCACGGGGCACGAGGTTTTCAACTTATGATTTGTCAAGCATATGCATCATAATTGTTCTCGCATTAACTTTAACCATTCAAGATGCTTATCATGGGGGCAATGAGAGCTCAAAGCCGGTAAGTACCATAATTTTTTAAGGTTATAAAACTTGCAATCACTGCTTCCCTCTGCGAAGGGCCTTTCTTCTACTTTTATATTGAGTCACCACCTTCTATCTTTATGCACCATTAAGAGAGCATAGTTGTCATTCTTAGTATAATATGCATTGTCCCAAAGTTCATTGATTGATTCATATTGTTGGTTTCACTTATTCTCAAATTATTTGTATCTAGTCGCCCTCTTATACTTGAAGGTGTCCTATGCATTTATGTTTTGCTCTCCATGAAGGACAAGCTGAAAAACCATTTGCATTTGACTTTCATTGTTTCATTTTCATGATCTTTTGTTTGTGTTCATTTTCATGTTTACAACATGGTTGCTAAGTTCTTATTGTCAAGATTATACTTTCATGCCCATGTTTTAAGTTCTTATGATCCCAGCTCGCAAATGCTTACATATATGATCAAGATTTTGTAGGTGCATGTCACCTCAAATTTTTTTTATCACTTACCTACTCGAGGATGAGCAGGAGTTAAGCTTGGGGATGCTTGATACGTCTCCAACGTATCTATAATTTTTGATGCTCCATGCTTGTTTTTACACCATTTGCCCAATGTTTCGTTACACTTCGTGGCACTTTTATGCATTTTCCGGAACTATCCTATTAACAAGTCACCACAGTGCCAGTTCCCTGTTTTCTGCTATTTTTGTGTTTCAGAAGTGATACACAGGAAATATTCTCGAAATTGGACGAAACAAGTTCCTGAAGTCTTATTTTTCCTGGAAGGTTCCAGAGATCCGAAGGAGAGTAGGAGGGGGGCCACCAGGGCCCCACACGCCGGGCTGGCGTGGCCAGGGCCTGGGCCGCGCCACCCTGGCGTGAGGGCACCTGGCCCCTCCTCTGACATCGCCCCTTCGCCTATAAAGACCCCCCGATGGAAAAAACCTAAGTACCCGATCACTTTTCCAGAACACATCGCGATCCGCCGCCACCGTCGACCCAAAGATCGGGAGGGTCCAGAAACTCTTCCCGACACCCTGCCAGAGAGGGGAATCGCCACCGGAGGTCTTCTTCATCACCATGCATGCCTCCGGAGCGATGAGTGAGTAGTCTACCTTGGACTATGGGTCCATAGCAGTAGCTAGATGGTTGTCTTCTCCACCATGTGCTTCATGTTTAGATCTCATGAGCTGCCCTACATGATTGAGATCACCGTTATGCAATTCTACATGTTTGGTTTATTGGGATCCGATGAATATTGGTGTTTATGATTGAGTTGCTGTACTGAATATTATCTTATGTTATCTCTATGTTGTTTATGATCTTGCATGCTCTCCGTTGTTAGTAGCTATCTTGGCCGAGTAGTTGCTAGTGACTCCAAGAGGGGGTATTTATGCTCGATAGTGGGTTCATGCCTCTATTTAACCTGGGGGAGTGATAGAAACCTCTAAGGTTGTAGATGTGCTATTGTTACTAGGGAGAAAACAACATTCATATGCTCAAGGGCATATGCTTTGTTTACATTACACACTTTGCTTAATGCAATTATCTGTTGTTCGCAACTTAATACTTGTGGAGTTCTCGGATTGATTCACCACAAGTGGATTATTAGTCATGGATGCAGTTGGATGGCGGTCTATGTATTTTGTTGTAATGCCCAGAGTAAATCTCATAGTGATCTTCTTGACATATCACATTTATCTTTATTCTATCAATTGCCCAACTGTAATTTGTTTACCCAGCATGTGTTATTTATCTTATGGAGAGACACCACTAGTGAACTGTGGACCCCGGTCCTATTTCCGTCATATTGCTATCACCTGTTTACTTTACTCGCACTGTTTACTTTATTCGCATACTCTATTGTTTTCCACTCGATACGCTCATAACCTTTGTTTCAAGCAAACCGGTGAGATTGACAACCTCATCGCAAGTTGGGAACAAAGTACTTGGTTGTGTTGTGTGCAGGTTCCGCGTTGCTACTGGCCGAAGACAAGTCAGCAAGTATCATTAAACGGCGCCCTTGTTAGAGTGTTACTAAGCCAATCCGCATCACCTTCAGTCGTTTGTCTCTCCTCTCCAAGATCGACATACCTTGGTTTCTTAACTGAGGGAAAATTAGCTGCTATACTCATCATACCTTCCTCTTGGGGTTCCCAACGGGCTGGTTATTCACCACGCACAAGGACCATCTGCTACGCGTCAACTTGGCACCAGCAACCTCTTTTCTGGGTGCCATCAAACGCATCAATAGCATCCACACCCACATGGTACTCGCCATCCATTCAAGGAGGAGAGAAGATTCCATGGCGAGAGTCTTGTGTAGCCACTAAGTGAGACGGTGATGGCGAGCAAAGTGACCATGGATCATGGTCATCTCCCACTGCAGTGTTGTTGTGCGCAAGTGATGGGCAAGCAGAAGAGTCTCTGGTGAAGCCCAGTATCCCCACAACAGGCCACTACCTATACTTCTACATGGAGCAATGTGCAAAATAACCCATTATTGGAAAAATTGGAGTGGGTATTCACCTCTGCTGAATGGACTGCTAAATTCCCCAATACACTGTCTTTTCCTCTTGGTACATTGGGATCTGATCCATGTTCCAATTGGCTCCTAATTTCGTAAGGTTAGTTTATTCAGATTTGATATTTTTTGCTTGAATTTTGTGGGTTCCATGATACAGTTAACACATTTTAGAATGTTGCCCTTTACAAGAATGACTCTGCTTAAAGACTCAGTGGTAAATTGAAAAGCCACAGACATGTCCTAAAAAAATGTAGCAGAAATCCCTCTAACCTAAGCAGAATCATCAACATATGCAGCTTCACCCTTGCAATGCTTGATGGCATTAAGGATCAAAGACCACTTTCTTTCATTGAGAAAAAATCAAAAAAATCTTGGAGAATCATAGAAGGAAATCACGAGAGGCAAAGAGGATTTACTAGAAAAATAGATCTAAATTCAGATAGACCACATTGGGTGATGAAACACAAAAAAAATCCATACTGTTGCCACACTCAAAGTTCTAGGAAAACTATTATAACATCTATTAAGGAAGAGGATGGAAACGATCATCAATCATGACCACAAGGCTACAATTATTTGATTCTTTCAAAAAAATATTGGGTGTCTGATACGTCTCCAACGTATCTATAATTTTTGATGCTCCATGCTTGTTTTTACACCATTTGCCTACTATTTCATTACACTTCGTGGCACTTTTATGTATTTTCCGGAACTAACATATTAACAAGTCGCCATAGTGCCAGTTCCCTGTTTTCTGCTGTTTTTGTGTTTCAGAAGTGATACACAGGAAATATTCTTGGAATTGGATGAAACAAGTTCCTGAAGTCTTATTTTGTCTGGGAGCTTCCAGTTATCCGAAGAGAAGAAGGAGAGGGGCCACAGGCCGCCCTCACGCAGGGCTGGCGCGGCCCAGCCCCTGGCCGCGCCGCCCTGGCGTGATGAGGCCTGGGGCCACCTCTAACATCGCCCCCTCGCCTATAAAGACCCCCCGACGGGAAAAACCTAAGTACCCGATCAATTTTCTAGAACACATCGCGATCCGGCGCCGCCGTCGACCCGAAGATCGGGAGGGTCCAGAAGCTCTTCCCGGCACCCTGCCGGAGAGGGGAATCACCACCGGAGGTCTTCTTCATCGCCATGCTTGCCTTCGGAGCAATGAGTGAGTAGTCTACCTTGGACCATGGGTCCATAGCAGTAGCTAGATGGTTGTCTTCTCCACCATGTACTTCATGTTTAGATCTCATGAGCTGCCCTACACGATTGAGATCACCGTTATGTAATTCTACATGTTTGGTTTGTTGGGATCCGATGAATATTGGTGTTCTGATTGAGTTGCTATACTAAAATATATCTTTTGTTATCTCTATGTTGTTTATGATCTTGCATGCTCTCCATTGTTAGTAGCTATCTTGGCCGAGTAGTTGCTAGTGACTCCAAGAGGGGGTATTTATACTCGATAGTGGGTTCATGCCTCTATTTAACCTGGGGGAGTGACAGAAACCTCTAAGGTTGTAGATGTGCTGTTGCTACTAGAGAGAAAACAACATTCATATGCTCAAGGGCATATGCTTTGTTTACATTACACACTTTGCTTAATGCAATTATCTGTTGTTCGCAACTTAATACTTGTGGAGTTCTCGGATTGATTCACCACAAGTGGATTATTAGTCATAGATGCAGTTGGATGGCGGTCTATGTATTTTGTTGTAATGCCCAGAGTAAATCTCATAGTGATCTTCTTGACATATCATGTTTATCTTTATTCTATCCATTGCCCAACTGTAATTTGTTTACCCAGCATGTGTTATTTATCTTATGGAGAGACACCACTAGTGAACTGTGGACCCCGGTCCAATTTGCGTCATATTGCTATCACCTGTTTACTTTACTCGCACTGTTTACTTTATTTGCATACTCTATTGCTTTCCACTCGATACGCTCATGACCTTTGTTTCAAGCAAACCGGTGAGATTGACAACCTCATCGCAAGTTGGGAACAAAGTACTTGGTTGTGTTGTGTGCAGGTTCCGCATTGCTACTGGCCGAAGACGAGTCAACAAGTATCATTAAATGGCGCCCTTGTTAGAGTGTTACTAAGCCAATCCGCATCACCTTCAGTCGGTTGTCTCTCCTCTCCAAGATTGACATACCTTGGTTTCTTCACTGTGGAAAAATTATCTGCTATACTCATCATACCTTCCTCTTGGGGTTCCCAACGGGCTGGTTATTCACCACGCACAAGGACCATCTACTACGCGTCAACTTGGCACCAGCAGCCTCTTTTCTGGGCGCCATCAAACGCATCAATAGCATCTACACCCACATGGTACTCGCCATCCATTCAAGGAGGAGAGAAGATTCCATGGCGAGAGTCTTGTGTAGCCACTAAGTGAGACGGTGATGGCGAGCAAAGTGACCATGGATCATGGTCATCTCCCATTGCAGTGTTGTTGTGCACAAGTGATGGGCAAGCAGAAGAGTCTCTGGTGAAGCCCGGTATCCCCACAACGGGCCACTACCTATACTTCTACATGGAGCAATGTGCAAAATAACCCATTATTGGAAAAATTGGAGTGGGTATTCACCTCTGCTGAATGGACTGCTAAATTCCCCAATACACTATCTTTTCCTCTTGGTACATTGGGTTCTGATCCATGTTCCAATTGGCTCCTAATTTCGTAAGGTTAGTTTATTCAGATTTGATATTTTTTGCTTGAATTTTGTGGGTTCCATGATACAGTTAACACATTTTAGAATGTTGCCCTTTACAAGAATGACTCTGCTTAAAGACTCAGTGGTAAATTGAAAAGCCACAGACATGTCCTAAAAAAATGTAGCGGAAATCCCTCTAACCTAAGCAGAATCATCAACATATGCAGCTTCACCCTTGCAATGCTTGATGGCATTAAGGATCAAAGACCACTTTCTTTCATTGAGAAAAAATCAGAAAAATCTTGGAGAATCATACAAGGAAATCACGAGAGGCAAAGAGGATTTACTAGAAAAGTAGATCTAAATTCAGATAGACCATATTGGGTGATGAAACACAAAAAAAATCCATACTGTTGCCACACTCAAAGTTCTAGGAAAACTATTATAACATCTATTAAGGAAGAGGATGGAAACGATCATCAATCATGACCACAAGGCTACAATTATTTGATTCTTTCAAAAAAATATTGGGTGTCTAATACGTCTCCAACGTATCTATAATTTTTGATGCTCCATGCTTGTTTTTACACCATTTGCCTACTGTTTCGTTACACTTCGTGGCACTTTTATGAATTTTCCGGAACTAACATATTAACAAGTCGCCACAGTGCCAGTTAACTGTTTTCTGCTATTTTTGTGTTTCAGAAGTGATACACAGGAAATATTCTCGGAATTGGACGAAACAAGTTCCTGAAGTCTTATTTTGTCCGGGAACTTCCAGTTATCCGAAGAGAAGAAGGAGAGGGGCCACAGGCCGCCCTCACACAGGGCTGGCGCGGCCCAGCCCCTGGCCGCACCGCCCTGGCGTGAGGAGGCATGGGGCCACCTCTAACATCGCCCCCTCGCCTATAAAGACCCCCCGACGGGAAAAAACCTAAGTACCCGATCAATTTTCCAGAACACATCGCGATCCGCCGCCGCCGTCGACCCGAAGATCGGGAGGGTCCAGAAGCTCTTCCCAGCACCCTGCCGGAGAGGGGAATCGCCACCGGAGGTCTTCTTCATCGCCATGCTTGCCTCCGGAGTGATGAGTGAGTAGTCTACCATGGACCATGGGTCCATAGCAGTAGCTAGGTGGTTGTCTTCTCCACCATGTGCTTCATGTTTAGATCTCATGAGCTGCCCTACATGATTGAGATCACCGTTATGTAATTCTACATGTTTGGTTTGTTGGGATCCGATGAATATTGGTGTTCTGATTGAGTTGCTATACTGAAATATATCTTTTGTTATCTCTATGTTGTTTATGATCTTGCATGCTCTCCGTTGTTAGTAGCTATCTTGGCCGAGTAGTTGCTAGTGACTCCAAGAGGGGGTATTTATGCTCGATAGTGGGTTCATGCCTCTATTTAACCTGGGGGAGTGACAGAAACCTCTAAGGTTGTAGATGTGTTGTTGATACTAGGGAGAAAATAACATTCATATGCTCAAGGGCATATGCTTTGTTTACATTACACACTTTGCTTAATGCAATTATCTGTTATTCGCAACTTAATACTTGTGGAGTTCTCGGATTGATTCGCCACAAGTGGATTATTAGTCATAGATGCAGTTGGATGGCGGTCTATGTATTTTGTTGTAATGCCCAGAGTAAATCTCATAGTGATCTTCTTGACATATCACGTTTATCTTTATTCTATCAATTGCCCAACTGTAATTTGTTTACCCAGCATGTGTTATTTATCTTATGGAGCGACACCACTAGTGAACTGTGAACCCCGGTCCTATTTCCATCATATTGCTATCACCTGTTTACTTTACTTGCACTATTTACTTTACTCGCATAATCTACTGTTTTCCACTCGATACGCTCATAACCTTTGTTTCAAGCAAACCGGTGAGATTGACAACCTTATCGCAAGTTGAGAACAAAGTATTTGGTTGTGTTGTTTGCAGGTTCCGCATTGCTACTGACCGAAGACGAGTCAACAAGTATCGTTAAACAGCGCCCTTGTTGGAGTGTTACTAAGTCAGTCTGCGTCACCTTCAGTCGTTATTGTCCCTTCTCTCCAAGATCGACATACCTTGGTTGCTTAACTGAGGGAAAACTAGATGCTATACTCATCACACCTTCCTCTTGGGGTTCCCAACGGGCTGGTTGTTCGCCACGCACAAGGACCATCAACTGCATATTCCCACGTCAACTTGGCGTTAGCAGCCTCTTTTCTGGCGCCGTTGCCGGGGAGATTGGAAGACTTCTGCGAGGGGAGTTTTCGCACGCACATCCTTTACTTTGTTTTATTGTTTTGCTTTACTTTATTTATTTTACCTGCATCGTTTTATATCAAAAACCCAAAAAATTAGAATCCTTGGTAGTTGTTATTTCTTTACTTTTAGTTCATTATGTTGATCCCTAAGTACGTTCTGGAGGACCTCTCAGTAGGTAGTGGTTCAATTATTGGAAAAAGTAACATTGAGGAGTTCTTTAATCACATTAGTATGCATGAGGAAGTTGAGGAGAAATCTTTGGTTGAGCTAGGTCCTAGTATTGAATTTGCTTCTGCTTATTTGATTCATATGTTGGAAACTAGGTTTGCTAGTCTTAATCCTTTTATGCAATACATGTTCCTTAAGCTTCATGAAATTGAAGATCCTGAAAAGAAAGCTTTTATTTTCGAAGCTTTGTTCTTAGAATTTAAAGATGTCATTATTGAAGCTAGAAAAGTTCTTAAACGTTTTAAGGTTCACCTATAAAGGTTATTGGTACTAACGATGAAGGAGCCAAAATACCTATACCTAGCAAGCTCTTGGGATTATGTGAAACTTTCAAAAATAATTTTGACTAGATCTGTCCCAAAAATCTTTTTTGTGATTTGAGTGAACCAAGGCGTGATCACAAAGGGTCTTCTAAAACTTATGTGGATGAAATACAATGCCTTATTGATAAGACTTCTGCAGTGGATCTTAATGCTCCTTCTGATATTACTTGATTCGCAATTTTCTGCGCCTAGCTCAAAGGCTTTAAAAAAAAGCACTCTTGGGAGATAACCCAATGTTTCTTTTCAGTACTTTTTCTTTTATTTGAGTCTTGGAAGTCATTACTACTGTAATAACCGCTCCTTATCTTGTTTATTTCGTTTTTGTGCCAAGAGAAGCCTCTAATTCGAGTGAGGTAAAGATTTGGGGATGTTGCTGTCCTAAAACTATTTTTGGTGCTGCACCGTAGAAATTCGTATAAATTCTCTGTATATCTTTCGGACCTGAGATTTCTTGTGCATATGTCCCAGGTTATATCCAAACTTTCGTTAGTTGAACACTTTTTGATTTGAGCAACAGAAAACCCCTCAAAAATTCGGCCTTTGTCAGCTGTTCTGTTTTGACAGATTTCTGCCAATATTTGTGTTTGCCGCTATATCGCTTTCTTTTGAGTTCTTTTGATCATGGAACTTTAGGGGAAGTTGCTACAGTAGTATTTGTTATATATGTGGTGGTTTTGAGTTGAAACCTGAAGCAAAAAGAGGTTGATTATATGTTATGCCTACACTAATGTTGCTAATAGATTTGTGTTTAGTTTTGTATGAAGGAAGTTTTCAAGTGTAGGGATTGGAGAATGATGAGATGAGTTGAAGAATAGACAAAAGCTCAAGATTGGGGATGCCCATGCATCACCCCAAGAAATATCCAAGAAGTACAAGCGTCAAAGCTTGGGGATGCCCCCGAGGCACCCCTTCTTCATCGGCCAAAATCAGGTCACCTTTCAAGACACTATATTTTTATTGCTTCATGCACTATATGTTTTTCTTGGAGCGTCAGTTGTTTTAGTTTTCTTAGTTAGTTTTGTTTTGTTTTCTGCAATAAATGGTTGGACCCCAACAAATTTCCTTTGGAGAAGTTGCCTTGTTTTCATTTGCCAAGAACACTCCGTTTTCATTCTTACAATTTCACCGGGTGTTCTTCTTTTTCTGCTACTGCTTTTGGTTTTCATTTTCGCCTTGATTTGCATTCAGACCTTGTCATATCTTTTCATCAAGGTGTATTTTTGCCTCTGATCTTTATTGGTTTTCATAAAAAGAGGTGTCTTTAAAAATTTCAAATGGTGTTGGAAAAGAGAAAAAGCTTTGTGCAAAAAAGTGGTACAAGAAGGAGCTTGTGTAGACTGCGGCTTAGGCTTTTTCATGTCATGCTTGATGTCTTTTTGATAGTATGCTTAGTGGTTTTGCTGTAGCATGACTTGTCTCAAATAACTGAGATTGCTTAATGAGCCTTTGAAAAAATCATGCGTTGTTTTTATTGTATGGAAGCATTATTTTGGTTTTCTCCTTGATGCTTTATTTGGGTTGACTTGGCGCATGCTCACACATGTTAGACTCTTACAAAGTCGCCAATAGCCTCTATGATCATTTAGTTTTTGACTTTTGATGTCATCTTATGCTTCTTTTAATGTCGCTTTGTCGCTTTGCATGATTATGGCCATTACTGCTCTCTTAGTTGGTCGCTCCCAATCTTTTGCTAGCCCTCGCCTTATACTGAGTATGAGCTCTACTCGTGCATCCAACTCCTAAAAGCCAAAGTTTTCCAAAGTGTCCACCATACATACCTACTAGCAATTTGCTATTCCAAGTAAATTTGACTTGCTTTTATTTTCTCTTCAAATTAAACTCTTACCAGTGTTATGCGAAATTCGGTCAGTAAAGCTCTCACAAACCGGAAGGCACACTTTACTTTTTCCTGTTCTTAAAAATTTGACATTGTGGTCTCTTATGTTGAGTTGTTATGCTTGCAAGTTGTAAGTTGGAGACTGATACATCCAATTTGCATCACCATTTTGTATCATAATTTACTGTTATTCATTGATATATTTCATATTTAGATAAGTTACTTATGTTATTTCCTTTGTTTTTGCATGTTTGATGATCATCGGAGGAGTTGCTGCCGGAGTCAGGATTCTGCTGGAAAAATGACCATCAAGAGACCATACTTTGAAGATCAGGAAAATTCCAGAAAAATACCCAAAAATTATATTTTCCCAGAAGACCTACGAAGCCAGAAGGAGGAGTCGAGGGGGGCCAGGGGGCCCCCACACGCCAGGGCGGCGCGGCCAGCCCCCTGGCCGCGTGGGCCCCACGTGAGGCCACCCTGGCCCACCTCTGGTCTCCTCCCTTCGCGTACATCATCGTCCCCGAAAACCTAAGTCAGGGGGGGGTTCAGAGTTAGACACAGCCGCCTCTGCGGGGCGGAGAACACCAGAGAGAGAAAGCTCTCCGGCAGAGAGAAATCTGCCGGGGAAATTCCTTCCCGGAGAGGGGAGATCGTCGCCATCGTCATCACCATCGCACCGGACTTCATCGGGATCATCATCATCATCATCTCCATCACCAGCACCTTCATCTCCACATCACCTCGCCATCCCGCTGTAACATCTTGAGTTGGATCTTGTTATATTCATAGGGGAAACTTTCCCGGTGTTGATTACTCTTGTAGTTGATGCTATTGAGTGGAACCGTTGAGTTAAGGTATATGTCCAGATTGTTATTTACCATTATTTCACCTCTGATCATGATCCATATGATGTCTTATGAGTAGTTCATTTAGTTCTTGAGGACATGGGAGAAGTCAAGATGTTAGTAGTGAATTATTGTTGAGAAATATTTAATGGTTTGATATTGTTGTGGTGCTATTTCACTAGTGGTGTCATGTGAACGTCGACTACATGATACTTCACCATTTATGGGCCTAGTGAGATGCATTGTGTATTTGGCTACCGATTGTGGGGTTGCTGGAGTGACAGAAACCTAAACCTCCGTTGGTAAACCATTGCACCAGGGAGCGTAGGATCCTAGAGTTTAAGGCTGTGGTTAGATTTATCTTAATTACTTACTTGTATTTGCGGATGCTTGCAAGGGGTATAATCACAAGTGTGTATTTATCCTAGTAAGGGTAGTGCGCTAGCACAGGTTCACCCCCATAACACTTACCAAACCAATAAATACTATTGGCTCTATGAAGCGAAAGCTCTTGACAGAAACCTCCCGTGTGTCCTCGAGAACGTTTGGTTATTATAAGAACACAACCGGCTTGTCCTTTGCTGAAGAAAGGATTGGGCCACTTGCTGCAATTGTTACTACTATCTTTTACTTACTCGCACTTTATTTACTCGTAATATCAAATACTCCTGAAAACCTGCTTGCTAGTATTTACAGTGATTCCTTGGTCGAAACTGCTCATCAACACCTTCTGCTCCTCGTTGGGTTCGACACTCTTATTTATCGAAAGTACTACGATACACCCCCTATACTTGTGGGTCATCAAGACTATTTTCTGGCGCCGTTGCCGTGGAGCGTAGCGCTATTGAAGAGTGGAATTGGAAAAGGTAACCGTCACTGTGAGTATTGTTTTATTTTTGTCTTTTGTTTTATTCTGCTATGGAGAACTCTCCATTTGGTTTCCTTTTTGGAAACACTACTACTGCTGCTGCACATGCGGAGGAATCACCACCGCCACCGCCTGCTGAAATTGATCCTTTTAAAATACCTATGAAAATTGTTGGGCGTATTATGGATAACTGCTATTCAGGAGATGGAACTGTCCATCCGGGTGATCATTTATTATTTATACATGAATTATGCGAGTTGTTCAGATGTGCAGGTATTTCACCAAGCCAGGTCAAGAAGAAATTATTTTCTATATCATTGAAAGGCAGAGCTGAAGAGTGGTATCGACTACTCCAAGATGGTCCATCTATGGCATGGGAAGATATTGTGCCTCTCTTTTATTCCAAGTTTTATCCTCCAAGTGAAATTCATAAAGACCGTACTCGGATATATAATTTTTGGCCTCATGATGGAGAGAGTATTGCCCAAGCGTGGGGGAGGTTGAAGTTGCTAATGCTCAAATGCCCCATTCATGAGCTCCCCAATAATATTGTTATTAATAATTTTTTTGCGCGGCTTACTCTTCCTGATAAGGATTATTTGGATGCTTCTTGCTTTGGATCATTTACTCATATGAAAGAAGATGCCAAGTGGAAACTTCTTGACCGCATACAAGAAAATGCTGAAGGTTGGGAAAACGACAAAGGTAGGAAGTCAGGTATAAACTATGATTATGAATGCATTAAATCTTTTATGGGAACCGATGACTTTCATAGTGTTAGCGCTGCTTATGGTCTTGATTCCCAAATACTTGCTAATTGTCTTAAGGCCTTTGCCTCTTATATTGATGTTCCAAAGAAAGATTGGAACAAATATCATGCGCCTTACAAAGATTCTATTAGTCATATACCTGCTGCAGCTACTGAAGTTTGTACGGTCGATAGCATCGTGCCCGAACCTTATTTTGAGAAGACACCTTTCCCCGCTAAGGTAAAAAAGTATTCTACTTTGGTAAGTGTGTCTAATAAAAGTACTAAGAAAGCTGCAGAGCCTGATGAGCAAATTACTATTAAGTCCCCTGTTGCTATATTGAAAGATCTTGTTACTAAAGATGTAGGGGATGAATATATTCTTTTTTGTGAAGATGCTTCTAACATTCTTTCACACCCTAAAAAGCACAGGAAAGCAAGTGTTCCTGTTATCTCTGTCAGGATTGGAGATCATTGTTATTATGGTTTATGTGATATTGGTGCTAGCGCAAGTGCTATTCCCTTAGAGCTTTATAAAGAAATCATGCACGAGATTGGCGTTTGTGAGCTTGAAGATATTGATGTGGTTGTTCAGCTTGCTAACCGAGAGACTGTTTGGCCTCTTGGTATTGTTCGAGATGTGGAAGTTCTTTGCGGTAAGACTAAATACCCTACTGATTTTCTAGTACTTGGTAAGGAGGCTAGTAAAACTTGTCCTATTATTTTTGGTAGACCCTTTTTGAACACTTGTGGCGCCATAATAGATTGTAAGAAAGAGAAATTTTTTACTAAGTTTAATGGAGAGTCTTATGAGTTTAATTTTTCCAAGTTTGCTAAGACTTCTTATGAAAATGACACGCCTAATGAAAATTTTCGAGTTGAGCAGCTTGCTTCTATTGCTCTTGCCCCTGATAATGCCTTGCAGCAATTCATGGAAGATCACGAAAGTGATGTTTTTAGCAAGGAAAGAGAAGAGATTGACGATATTCTTCTTCGTCAACCACCATTACTCAAGCATAATCTACCTGTGGAGGATCTTGGTACCACTTTGCCACCTAAAGAAGATCCTGTGTTTGAATTAAAACCTTTGCCTGATGACCTCAAATATGCTTATATTGATGATAAGAAAATATACCCTGTTATTATTAGTTCTAAACTTTCAGGAAAGGAAGAAGAAAGATTATTGGAGATATTGAGGAAACATCGAGGAGCTATGGGATATACCCTGGATGATTTAAAAGGGATTTCTCCCACTTTATGTCAGCATGCCATTAATATGGAGAAAGATGCAAAGCCAGTCGTGGAGCACCAACGCCGCCTAATTCCCAAGATGAAGGATGTGGTAAGAAATGAGGTATTAAAGCTCCTTGATGCTGGTATCATTTATCCTATTGCTGATAGTAGATGGGTTAGTCCTGTTCATTGCGTTCCTAAGAAAGGAGGTATGACTGTTGTACCTAATGAGAATAACGAGCTTATTCCACAAAGGGTAGTTGTTGGCTATAGAATGTGCATTGATTATAGGAAGGTAAATAAAGTTACTAAGAAGGATCATTACCCTTTACCGTTTATAGATCAAATGCTAGAAAGGTTGTCTAAGAAGACTCATTTTTGTTTCCTTGATGGTTATTCTGGTTTTTCTCAAATTGCTGTTAAGAAGGATGATCAAGAGAAAACCACTTTTACTTGTCCTTATGGAACTTATGCTTATAGACGTATGCCGTTTGGTTTATGTAATGCTCCTGCTACCTTTCAAAGATGTATGTCTGCTATTTTTCATGGTTTTTGTGAAGAAATTGTGGAGGTCTTCATGGACGATTTCTCCGTCTATGGAACTTCTTTTGATAACTGTTTGCACAATCTTGATAAAGTTTTGCAGAGGTGCGAAGAAACTAACCTTGTTCTTAATTGGGAGAAATGCCACTTTATGGTAAATGAAGGAATTGTCCTTGGACATAAAATCTCTGAAAGAGGTATTGAAGTTGACAGAGCAAAAGTGGAGGCAATCGAGAAAATGCCATGTCCAAGAGATGTTAAAGGTATACGTAGTATTCTGGGTCATGCTGGTTTTTATAGGAGGTTTATTAAAGATTTCTCTAAGATTTCAAAGCCTCTTACTAATCTTCTTCAAAAGGATGTGCCATTTGTCTTTGATGATGATTGTAAGGAAGCTTTTGAAACTCTTAAGAAGGCTTTAACTACTGCTCCTAT
Source organism: Dactylis glomerata (assembly GCA_007115705.1). Lineage (NCBI taxonomy): Eukaryota > Viridiplantae > Streptophyta > Magnoliopsida > Poales > Poaceae > Dactylis > Dactylis glomerata. The sequence goes on from QXEO01002113.1 coordinate 1,890,144, forward strand.
TGTTCAACCACCTAATTGGAATTTACCTTTTGAAATTATGTGTGATGCTAGTGATTTTGCTGTTGGTGCTGTTCTTGGACAGCGCGTAGATAATAAGTTGAATGTTATTCATTATGCTAGTAAGACTCTTGATGCTGCTCAGAAGAATTATGCTACTACTGTGAAAGAGTTTCTTGCTGTTGTTTTTGCTTGTGATAAGTTTAGATCCTACATTGTTGATTCTAAAGTTACTATTCATACTGATCACGCTGCTATTAGATATCTTATGACTAAGAAGGATGCTAAGCCTAGGCTTATTAGATGCGTGTTGCTTTTACAAGAGTTTGATTTGCATATCGTAGATAGGAAAGGTGCTGAAAATCCTGTAGCTGACAACTTGTCTAGATTGGAAAATATTTCTTTTGATCCTATTCCTGTTAATGATAGTTTTCCTAATGAACAGTTGGCTGCAATTAATGTAACTTCGCGAGACCTTCCTTGGTATGCTGATTATGCTAACTTTATTGTTTCCAAGTATTTGCCTCCAACCTTTACAGCTCAGCAAAGAAGAAAATTCTTTTATGATTTGAGGCATTATTTTTGGGATGACCCGCATTTATATAAAGAAGGAGTAGATGGTATCATGAGAAGATGCGTACCGGAATATGAGCAACAAGAGATATTAAGGAAATGCCATAGCAGTGCTTATGGAGGGCATCATGCTGGAGATAGAACCGCACAGAAGGTTCTACAATCAGGTTTTTATTGGCCAACCCTCTTTAAGGATGCCAGGAGGTATGTTTTATCTTGCGATGAATGTCAAAGAGTTGGTAATATTTCTAGACGCAATGAGATGCCTATGAATTACACTCTTGTTATTGAACCGTTTGATTGTTGGGGATTTGACTTTATGGGTCCTTTTCCCCCTTCAAAAGGCTATACCCATATACTTGTTGCTGTTGATTATGTTACTAAATGGGTAGAAGCCATACCCACAAAGAGTGCCGATGGTGAGACTTCGTTAAAGATGCTTAAGGATGTTATTTTTCCTAGGTTCGGAGTGCCTAGATATCTTATGACTGACGGAGGTTCTCATTTTATTCACGGTAGTTTTAGAAAGACTCTTGCTAAGTATGATGTCAATCATAGAATTGCTTCTGCTTATCATCCCCAAACTAGTGGGCAGGTAGAGCTTTCAAATAGGGAGATCAAGTCTATCTTGCAGAAGACTGTTAGTAGATCTAGGAAAAACTGGGCTAGTAAGTTAAACGACGCTTTATGGGCTTATAGAACTGCTTATAAGAACCCCATGGGTATGTCTCCTTATAAGATGGTTTATGGAAAAGCGTGTCACTTGCCCTTAGAATTAGAACACAAAGCTTTTTGGGCAGTGAGAGAGCTTAATAGAGATTTTAAACTAGCCGGTGAGAAGAGGTTGTTAGATTTGAGTTCTTTAGATGAGTGGAGAAACGAAGCTTATGAGAATGCTAGACTTTTCAAAGAGAAAGTCAAGCAATGGCATGATAAGAGGATTCTTAAGAGAGAGTTCCATGTTGGTGAGAAAGTTCTTTTGTATAGGTCTCGTCTCAGATTTTTTGTAGGAAAATTACTCTCTAAATGGGAAGGACCATATGTTATTGTGGAAGTGTACCGCTCAGGTGCTATTAAGATTGCTTCATTGAAAGATGATTCTACACAAGTGGTGAATGGGCAAAGACTCAAACATTATATTTCTGGAGATTCTTATAATGAAGATGTTGATGTTATTGAAACAGTTTCTCCGGAAGATTACGTCCAAGACAAACTGCAGGAACCTGCAGAGTTCGCTTTCGAATAGGTAACAGTTCTAGTCGGAAAGGTTTCGCGAAAAGTTCTTCCTTTAATATTTTTGCTATTCTTAATAATTATAAAAAATCACGAGACGAAAACGGGGAGGAAAAGAGGTCCGTGTGTGTCTCACACATGGGTGGCGCGGGCCCACCCCTGGCCGCGCCATCCCTGTGTGAGAACACATTGGAACTCGTTTCCGTCCCGGTTTCCTCCTGTGGCTTCGTTTCGATTTATGATTTTCGTTTATTTAACCCCCCGGAGTCCCCGAGGTCTGTATATCGTTTTCTCGTCGCGTTTTGTTTTGAGCTGTTTCTGTCAGGAGTTGATCTTAAGCGTGGGGGAGTCATGGCCTCTTCAAGCGGCGACAAGGAGAAAACACCTACGGAGGATGATCACCAAAACCCAAAGTTTAAGGAGGGACAGTTTACCGCTGGATCAAAAACAAGAGAACCTACTCTTGTAGGATCGATTAACACTGAACGTGCCTTTTCTCATAATCTGCAGGGGCCAATACTGCCAGCTGTTGACCTCAGCTCCTACCCTACATCTGTGGAAGCCCTTCGGGTTACCAATGAGTTTTGTGATAAATATCGAGCTCTCAGGATGGAGGTGGAGATACTTCGAGAGGAGAACAATAGGCTTCGCAGGATGCTAGAGAATTTTCTCACCCCAATCATGGTTCCACCGCCACCACCAAAGGAATAATTCATCATCGGTATAGGCATTCCCTTGGCTTGTTCCAAGCTTGGGGGAGTGCCGCGGTATCACATCATTACCTTTTGCTCATTTACTTTTCAAGTAGAGTCTTATCATGAATAGAGAAGTTATCATATAGAATAGTTTGCAGTTGGAAGTATCCTCCTTAGTTAGTTAGTTATCATATAAAAACCCTTCAAACGCTTCTCATTTTGTGCCACTGTTTTTAGCTCATGAGGACGTAGTGGATGGGTTTGTTATCTTCCATACTAAATTAAGTACCCTTCGACTAGGCAGCTTCATCTGCTCGTCATTAATTTTGCAAAGGGAGCTGGTCAGACCATTATAATCTAAAAAGAAACAAAAAGGCACTCCTCCAATGGTATGTGAAAGTTGGTCGGCACCCGATGGAATCGGTTAGCCATGGTTTGAGAAAGGAAAAAGGTGGGGAGGAGTGCAAAACTATAAAAGAGCACCAAAGTGCCAACTAATTAAACATCTCGGAACCGCTCTCACTTGTTTAGTATGGAAGATATCAAGAACTCCGTTGCTAGTTGTTGACAAAGGCTGCCACCTCTCAAAATAACTTTTACTTCTGTTTTACAAATGAAAAGCTCTAGCACATGTTTAATCCCTGCTTCCCTCTGCGAAGGGCCTATCTTTTACTTTTATGTTGAGTCAACCTATTTCCCTCTGTCTCAAGCAAGCATTTGAGTTGTTATGTTTCACTCATCCATATGTTGATCCGTCTAATCATGTTTATTATCTTCCTTGTTTTGTATAATGCTTTTGTCTGAAGGAATATATCTTTGAAAGTTTACTTTGTTGAGCATATAGTCTTTGCTATATTAGCTCTGTTCTAAAAGGCTCCGTTTAAAAGAGAGAACAGCTTGTTCTCCATTCTTTGACCCAGAACTAAGGTTTGCCATTGCCAATTATAATTTACCTTGTGCATCTTTACATGTGATTCCCTTTTTACCTATTGCCAGTTTACATCTTATAAAGGGAAGTTGCTGTTTATTATAATTTGTGCCTTAGTGAATGTGATGCTTCTTGTTCGTATTTTGATTATCGACACTTCACTCCATAAACCTGTGGTCATGTTTACCGAGTTTAGTTTCGCTTGGGGACAAGCGAGGTCTAAGCTTGGGGGGGTTGATACGTCCAATTTGCATCACTATTTTGTATCATAATTTACTGTTATTCATTGATATATTTCATATTTAGATAAGTTACTTATGTTATTTCCTTTGTTTTTGCATGTTTGATGATCATCGGAGGAGTTGCTGCCGGAGTCAGGATTCTGCTGGAAAAATGACCATCAAGAGACCATACTTTGAAGATCAGGAAAATTCCAGAAAAATACCCAGAAATTATATTTTCCCAGAAGACCTACGAAGCCAGAAGGAGGAGTCGAGGGGGGCCAGGGGGCCCCCACATGCCAGGGCGGCGCGGCCAGCCCCCTGGCCACGCGGGCCCCACGTGAGGCCACCCTGGCCCACCTCTGGTCTCCTCCCTTCGCGTACATCATCGTCCCCGAAAACCTAAGTCAGGGGGGGTTCAGAGTTAGACACAGCCGCCTCTGCGGGGCGGAGAACACCAGAGAGAGAAAGCTCTCCGGCAGAGAGAAATCTGCCGGGGAAATTCCTTCCCGGAGAGGGGAGATCGTCGCCATCGTCATCACCATCGCACCGGACTTCATCGGGATCATCATCATCATCATCTCCATCACCAGCACCTTCATCTCCACATCACCTCGCCATCCCGCTGTAACATCTTGAGTTGGATCTTGTTATATTCATAGGGGAAACTTTCCCGGTGTTGATTACTCTTGTAGTTGATGCTATTGAGTGGAACCGTTGAGTTAAGGTTTATGTCTAGATTGTTATTTACCATTATTTCACCTCTGATCATGATCCATATGATGTCTTGTGAGTAGTTCGTTTAGTTCTTGAGGACATGGGAGAAGTCAAGATGTTAGTAGTGAATTATTGTTGAGAAATATTTAATGGTTTGATATTGTTGTGGTGCTATTTCACTAGTGGTGTCATGTGAACGTCGACAACATGATACTTCACCATTTATGGGCCTAGTGAGATGCATTGTGTATTTGGCTACCGATTGTGGGGTTGCTGGAGTGACAGAAACCTAAACCTCCGTTGGTAAACCATTGCACCAGGGAGCGTAGGATCCTAGAGTTTAAGGCTGTGGTTAGATTTATCTTAATTACTTACTTGTATTTGCGGATGCTTGCAAGGGGTATAATCACAAGTGTGTATTTATCCTAGTAAGGGTAGTGCGCTAGCATAGGTTCACCCCCATAACACTTACCAAACCAATAAATACTATTGGCTCTATGAAGCGAAAGCTCTTGACAGAAACCTCCCGTGTGTCCTCGAGAACGTTTGGTTATTATAAGAACACAACCGGCTTGTCCTTTGCTGAAGAAAGGATTGGGCCACTTGCTGCAATTGTTACTACTGTCTTTTACTTACTCGCACTTTATTTACTCGTAATACCAAATACTCCTGAAAACCTGCTTGCTAGTATTTACAGTGATTCCTTGGTCGAAACTGCTCATCAACACCTTCTGCTCCTCGTTGGGTTCGACACTCTTATTTATCGAAAGTACTACGATACACCCCCTATACTTGTGGGTCATCAGAGACTAGCCCAGCCATGCAGTCATGGGCAAGCTTTCAACATTGCACTTCTTATTTGAGTTGATATCGTGATCTTTTGTTTATGGATGCCCGCGGTGTGAAATGAATTGGGAATCTTGTGGGGATCATGGAGTTTGTATATGTGTTAGGGAAATGCCGGGCCGCTAATCCAAGCCATGCATAATTCATGGTGGAAATTTGCAGCATACCCATGGTGAACATTCGACGACGCATCTCACAATAAAAAGCAAAACAAATGGCAAATAAAAGAGATGTCGAGGTGTTCATTGTCTGCTTGTCCTGTCATTTTGATGTGGGCTTGTTCCATGTCATCGGGCATGGAGGTACCCCATTGGCGGTTCTCAATGATATGCATATATTTACAATGACAAGAGCCTTGCTTGGGACTCTAAGTAAAGTAGCATGAGGTTTGGGTACTCATATTCATGGGAGACGAGGTTTTCAACTTATGATTTGTCAAGCATATGCATCATAATTGTTCTCGCATTAACTTAAACCATTCAAGATGCTTATGATGGGGGCAATGAGAGCTCAAAGCCGGTAAGTACCATAATTTTTGAAGGTTATAAAACTTGCAATCACTGCTTCCCTCTGCGAAGGGCATTTCTTCTACTTTTATGTTGAGTCACCACCTTCTTTCTTTATGCACCATTAAGAGAGCATAGTTGTCATTCTTAGTATAATGTGCATTGTCCCAAAATTTCATTGATTAATTCATATTGTTGGTTTCACTTGTTCTCAAATTATTTGTATCTAGTCGCCCTCTTAAACTTGAAGGTGTCCTATGCATTTATGTTTTGCTCTCTTTGAAGGACAAGCTGAAAATCATTTGTATGTTTTTCCTTATGATTTGAACACATGTTTGACTTTCATTGTTTTATTTTCATGATCTTTTGTTTGTGTTTATTTGCATGTTTACAACATGGTTGCTAAGTTCTTATTGTCAAGATTATATCTTCATGCCCATGTTTTAAGTTCTTATGATCCCAGCTCACAAATGCTTACATATATGATCAAGATTGTGTAGGTGCATGTCACCGTAAAAATTATTCTTTTGTTATAACTTACCTACTCGAGGACGAGCAGGAGTTAAGCTTGGGGTTGCTTGATACGTCTCCAACGTATCTATAATTTTTGATGCTCCATACTTGTTTTTACACCATTTGCCTACTGTTTCGTTACACTTCGTGGCACTTTTATGCATTTTCCAGAACTAACATATTAACAAGTCGCCACAGTGTCAGTTCCCTGTTTTGTGCTGTTTTTGTGTTTCAGAAGTGATACACAAGAAATATTCTCAGAATTGGACGAAACAAGTTCCTGAAGTCTTATTTTGTCCGGGAGCTTCCAGTTATCCGAAGAGAAGAAGGAGAGGGGCCACAGGCCGCCCTCACACAGGGCTGGCGTGGCCCAACCCCTGGCCGTGCCGCCCTGGCGTGAGGAGGCCTGGGGCCACCTCTGACATCACCCCTTCGCCTATAAAGACCCCCTGACGGGAAAAACCTAAGTACCCGATCAATTTTCCAGAACACATCGCGATCCGCTGCCGCCGTCGACCCGAAGATCGGGAGGGTCTAGAAGCTCTTCCCGGCACCCTGCTGGAGAGGGGAATCGCCACCGGAGGTCTTCTTCATCGCCATGCTTGCCTTCGGAGCGATGAGTGAGTAGTCTACCTTGGACCATGGGTCCATAGCAGTAGCTAGATGGTTGTCTTCTCCACCATGTGCTTCATGTTTGGATCTCATGAGCTGCCCTACATGACTGAGATCACCGTTATGTAATTCTACATGTTTGGTTTGTTGGGATCCGATGAATATTGGTGTTATGATTGAGTTGCTATGCTGAAATATATCTTTTGTTATCTCTATGTTGTTTATGATCTTGCATGCTCTCCGTTGTTAGTAGCTATCTTGGCCGAGTAGTTGCTAGTGACTCCAAGAGGGGGTATTTATGCTCGATAGTGGGTTCATGCCTCTATTTAACCTGGGGGAGTGACAGAAACCTCTAAGGTTTTAGATGTGCTGTTGCTACTAGGGAGAAAACAACATTCATATGCTCAAGGGCATATGCTTCGTTTACATTACACACTTTGCTTAATGCAATTATCTGTTGTTCGCAACTTAATACTTGTGGAGTTCTCGGATTGATTCGCCACAAGTGGATTATTAGTCATAGATGTAGTTGGATGGCGTTCTATGTATTTTGTTCTAATGCCCAGAGTAAATATCATAGTGATCTTGTTGACATATCACGTTTATCTTTATTCTATCAATTGCCCAACTGTAATTTGTTTACCCAGCATGTGTTATTTATCTTATGGAGAGACACCACCAGTGAACTGTGGACCCCGGTCCTATTTCCATCATATTGCTATCACCTGCTTACTTTACTCGCACTGTTTACTTTACTCGCATACTCTACTATTTTCCACTCGATACGCTCATAACCTTTGTTTCAAGCAAACCGGTGAGATTGACAACCTCATCGCAAGTTGGGAACAAAGTACTTGGTTGTGTTGTATGCAGGTTCCGCGTTGCTACTGACCGAAGATTAGTCAACAAGTATCGTTAAACGGCGCCCTTGTTGGAGTGTTACTAAGTCAGTCTGCATCACCTTCAGTCGTTATTGTCCCTTCTCTCCAAGATCGACATACCTTGGTTTCTTAACTGAGGGAAAACTAGCTGCTATACTCATCACACCTTCCTCTTGGGGTTCCCAATGGGCTGGTTGTTCGCCACGCACAAGGACCATCAACTGCATATTCCCACATCAACTTGGCGTTAGCATCCTCTCTTAGAATACTAATATGCTCTTCAACCTTGATAATAGTGTGGAAAAGCATGATTTGGCTCACCTAGACATCCCTTTAGCATAAAGGAAATTGATATTGCAGAATAGGAAATGGCTACTGATAGACTACCTGGTCCAGATGGATTAATTCGCAATTTCTAAAGAAATGCTGGTCACAGATGATTTCATAAAGATTGTGGAGGACTTTCTATATGAAAGAATTAATTTGGAAAGTGATACATCTCAAACATATCTATAATTTTTGATGCTCTATGCTTTGTGTTTCGTTACACTTCGTGGCATTTTTATGCATTTTCCGGAACTAACCTACTAACGAGATGCCACAGTGCCAGTTCCCTATTTTCTACTATTTTTGTGTTTCAGAAAAGCTACACAGGAAATATTCTTGGAATTGGACGAATCAAAAGCCGAACCTCCTATTTTTACTGAAGCTTCGCGAACACCGAAGATGAGATGGGGGCAGGGGCCAGCCACACCATAGGGTGGCACGGCCCAGCCCCTGGCCGCGCCAGGCTAGCTGGCCTCGCCACCTAGTGGCGAGGCCAGCTAGCCCACCTCCTGATGCTGCCCTTTCACCTATATATTCCCCTCGATGGGAAAAACCTAAGGGACAGATCGCTTTTCCTCGAAACATATTGTAAGCCGCCGATGTCGCCGTCGCGAGATCGGGAGGATCCAGGAGCTCTTCCCGACACCCTGCCGGAGGCCTTCTCCACCACCATGGTCGCCTCTGGAGTGATGTGTGAGTAGTCTACCTTGGACTGTGGGTCCATAGCAGTAGCTAGATGGTCATCTCCTCCACCATGTGCTTCATGTTTAGATCTTGTGAGCTGCCCTACATGATCAAGATCATCTTTATGTAATTCTACATGTTGTGTTTATTGGGATCCGATGAGTATTGGTACTATGTTAAGTTGATGTGCTGAATATTATCTTTTGTTATCTCTATGTTATTTATAATCTTGCATGCTCTCTATTGCTAGTAGATATATTGGCCGAGTAGATGCTAGTGAATCCAAGAGGGAGTATTTATGCTCGATAGTTGGGTTCATGCCTCTAGTAATCTGGGGAAGTGACAGAATCATCTAAGGTTGTAGATGTGATGTTGCCACTAGGGAGAAAACAACATTCTTGTGTCCAAGGTCATTTGCTTTGTTTACTTTACGCACTTTGCTTAATATAATTATCCGTTGTTCGCAACTTAATACCCAATGTTTGCTCGGAAGACATTCAGAGGGTGGATTATTAGTCATAGATGCAATTGGATTACGGCCTATGTATTTTGTCGTAATGCCTAGAGTGAATCTCATAGTGATCCTCGTGACATATGTACGTTATCTTTACTCCATCAATTGCCCAACTGTAATTTGTTTACCCAGCATGTTGTTATTTATCTTATGGAGAGACACCACTAGTGAACTATGGATCCCAGTCCAATTTCCTTTACATTGCTATTACCGTTTACTTTTACTCGCATTATTTACATTCCTGCATGCTATTACCTTTTACCACTCGATACGATCAATCCTTTATTTATAGCAAACCGGTGAGATTGACAACCTCATCGTAAGTTGGGGCAAAGTTCTTGGTTGTATTGTATGCAGGTTTGACGTTGCTGCTAGTTGATACGTCTCAAACGTACCTATAATTTTTTATGCTCCATGCTTGTTTACACACCATTTACTTTATGTTTTGTTACACTTCGTGGCATTTTTATGCATTTTTCAGAACTAGCCTATTAACAAGATGCCATAGTGCCAGTTCCTTGTTTTCTGCTGTTTTTCTGTTTTAGAAAAGTTACACAGGAAATATTCTCGGAATTGGACGAAACAAAAGCCGAACCTCCTATTTTTACCGAAGCTTCATGAAGACCGAAGATGAGACGGAGGGGGGCCAGGGGCCAGCCTCACCACCAGGGGCGCGGCCCAGCCCCTGACCGCGCCCACCTGTGGTGAGACCACCTGGTCCACCTCCCGACGCTTCCCCTTCGCCTATAAAGTCCCCTCGACGGGAAAAACCTAAGGGACGGATCTCTTTTCCACAAAACATACTGCAAGCCGCCGCCGTTGCGAGATCGGGAGGATCCAGGAGCTCTTCCCGGCACCCTGCCGAAGGCCTTTTACACCACCATGGTCGCCTTCAGAGTGATGTGTGAGTAGTCTATCTTGGGCTATGGGTCCATAGCAGTAGCTAGATGGTTGTCTCCTCCACCATGTGCTTCATGTTTAGATCTTGTGAGCTGCCCTACATGATCAGGATCATCTTTATGTAATCTTACATGTTGTGTTTGTGGGGATCCGATGAGTATTGGTACTATGTGATGTTGATGTGCTGAATATTATATATTTATGTTATCTCTATGTTGTTTATGATCTTCCGTGCTTTCCGCTGCTAGTAGCTATCTTGGCCGAGTAGATGCTAGTAACTCCAAGAGGGAGTATTTATGCTCGATAGTTAGGTTCATGCCTCTATTTAATCTGGGGGAGTGACATATACCTCTAAGGTTGTATATGTGTTGTTGCCACTAGGGAGAAAACAACATTATTGTGTCTAAGGACATTTGCTTTGTTTACACTTGATATGTCTCCAATGTATCCATAATTTTTGATGCTCCATGTTTGTTTTTACACCATTTGCTTAGTGTTTCGTTACACTTCATGACACTTTTATGCATTTTCTGGAACTAACCTACTAACGAGTCGCCACAGTGCTAGTTCCCTATTTTCTACTATTTTTGTGTTTCAGAAAAGTTACATAGGAAATATTCTCGGAATTAGACGAAACCAAAGCCAGTCACCTAGAATTTCACCGAATCTTCCAGAGAACTGAAGAGGAGATGGAGTGGGGCCACAAGGTGGCCACACAATAGGGCAGTGTGGCCCAGGTCCTGGCCGCGCCCCCTATGTTTGAGACTACCTCGGTCCACTCCTGACGATGCCCCTTCGCCTATAAAGACCCCCCGACGAGAAAAACCTAAGGACCCGATAAGTTTTCCAGAACACATCACGATCCACCGCCGCCGTCGACCCGAAGATTGGGAGGGTCTAGAAGCTCTTCCCGGCACCCTGCCGGAGAGGGGAATCGCCACCGGAGGTCTTCTTCATCGCCATGCTTGCCTCCGGAGCGATGAGTGAGTAGTCTACCTTGGACTATGGGTCCATAGCAGTAGCTAGATGGTTGTCTTCTCCACCATGTGCTTCATGTTTAGATCTCATGAGCTGCCTTACATGATTGAGATTACCGTTATGTAATTCTACATATTTGGTTTGTTGGGATCCGATGAATATTGGTGTTATGCTTGAGTTGATGTACTAAAATTTATTTTATGTTATCTTTATGTTGTTTATGATCTTGCATGCTCTCCGTTGTTAGTAGCTATCTTGGCCGAGTAGTTGCTAGTGACTCTAAGAGGGGGTATTTATGCTCGATAGTGGGTTCATGCCCCTATTTAATCTGGGGGAGTGACAGAAACCTCTAAGGTTGTAGATGTGCTGTTGCTACTAGGGGAAAACAACATTCATATGCTCGAGGGCATATGCTTTGTTTACATTACACACTTTGCTTAATGCAGTTATCTGTTGTTCACAACTTAATACTCATGGGGTGTTCGGATGATATCCCCGTGAGTGGATTATTAGTCATAGATGCAGTTGGATGGCGGTCTATATATTTTGTTGTAATGCCCAGAGTAAATCTCATAGTGATCTTCTTGACATATCACATTTATCTTTATTCTATCAATTGCCCAACTGTAATTTGTTTACCCAGCATGTATTATTTTATCTATGGAGAGACACCGCTAGTGAACTGTGAATCCCGGTCCTATTTCCTTTATATTGCTATCACCTGTTTACTTTACTCGCACTGTTTACTTTACTCGCATACTATTATCACTTTCCGCTCGATACACTCATACCCTTTGTTTCAAGCAAACCGGTGAGATTGACAACCTCATCGTAAGTTGGGAACAAAGTATTTAGTTGTGTTGTGTGTAGGTTCTACGTTGCAGCTAGCAAAGCAAAGCTTGGACGAGGCACCCTATAAATTGTCCGGAGCTGTCGCAAGCTAGCAGGCATCACCTTCAGTCGTTTGGCTCTTTCCTCTCATGATCGACAAACGTTGGTTTCGTACTGAGGGAAAATCTTGCTGCTATATTCATCACACCTTACTCTTGGGGTTCCCAACGGGCCGGTCATTTACTCGGCATCAAGTATATTTTCTGGCGCCGTTGCCGGGGAGGAAAAAGAAGACTTCTGCGAGGGGAGTTTTTTGCACGCACATCCTTTACTTTGTTTATTGTTTTGCTTTACTTTATTTTTACTTGCATCATTTTATTAAAAAACCCAAAAAAAATAGAATCCTTTGTAGTTGTTTTTACTTGCTTGCTTTTGGTCTTGTTAGAATGAGTAATCCTGAAGTTGAAGTTCTTACTTTTAAGCAACAAGGGGGAGAGAGCTTGAAAGATGCTTGGTACCGTATTAGCAATTCGCATCATAGGTGTACAAAGAAGCATTCTACCATGATCCTCCTTAGAAATTTGTATGTTGGTATAACTAGTTGGTATAGGTACGTTCTTGATACTCTTGCAGGAGGTAATTTTATGGGTACTCCCGCTCTTGAAGCATGCACTTTAATTGAAAGTTTAGTGGGAGTACCACCTATTCATGTTGTTAAAACTGAGGTCACTTTGGAAGAAGTTTCGGAAAAGCTTAGCTCTTTAGAAAAAAGTTTGCCAAATATCCATGATAATGCTAGCCGAGTTAATGAAGCGATAGAAAGTATCGGTAAGAGAATCACTGTTTTAGAAGCTAGCACTACTCTTGACAGTCAAAACTTTAGGATTGGGAAACTAGAAGAATCCATGGAAACTTTAAGTTCAATTTTCTCTTCTCTTAAGTTTAAGAAAGAGAAAGCTTTAGGTGGAAAAGAGCAAAAAATTATGTATGTTCCCAAGATGTCTGTGCCTAAACTACAGCATATTTTTAAGATTGGTAAGACTTTTAGTTCAACTAAAAGTGACTTGCAAGTTGAATCATCTTCGGGAACCTCTAAGGTGCCTAGTGTGGTAAGTGGTGATCTAGAGGAAGCAGTTGATATTAATGCTTCATCTCTTGATATTACTTAATTCGCAATTTTTTGCGCCTAGCTCAAAGGCGTTAAAGAAAAGCACTCTTGGGAGATAACCCAATGTTTTTACATTCAGTTCTTTTTCTTTTATTTGAGTCTTGGAAGTTATTACTACTGTAATGACCTCTTCTTATCCTTTTTATTTTGTTTTTGTGCCAAGAAAAGCCTCTAATTTGAGTGAGGCAAGATTTGGGGATGTAGCTGTTCTGAAACAGTTTTCAGTGCTGCAACGTAAAAATTCGTGAAAATTCTCTGTATATATTTTGGACCTGTGATTTCTTGTGCATATGCCCCAGGTTATATCCAAACTTTCATTAGTTGAACACTTTTTTGATTTCAGCAACATAAAACCCCTAAAAAATTCGACCTTTGTCAGCTGTTCTGTTTTGACAGATTTCTGCCAATATTTGTGTTTCCGCTTTATCGCTTTCTTTTTGAGTTCTTTTGATCACGGAACTTTTGGGGAAGTTGCTACTGTAGTATATGCTTAATATGTGGTGGTTTTAGGTTGAAACCTGAAGCAAAAAGGGTTGATTCTATGTTATGCTTACACTAATGTTGCTAATAGATTTGTGTTTAGTTTTGTATGAAGGAAGTTTTCAAGTGTAGGGATCGGAGAGTGATGAGATGAGTTGAAGAATGGACAAAATCTCAAGCTTGGGGATGCCCATGCATAACCCCAAGAAATATCCAAGAAGTACAAGCGTCAAAGCTTGGGGATGCCCCCGAGGCACCCCTTCTTCATCGGCAAAAATCAGATCACCTTTCAAGACAATATATTTTTATTGCTTCATGCATTATGCATTTTTCTTGGAGCATCAGTTGTTTTTAGTTTTCAGTTTAGTTTAGTTTTGTTTGATGCAATAAATGGTTGGACCCCAACAAATTTCTTTTGGAGAAGTTGCCTTGCTTTTCATTTGCCAAGAACACTCCGTTTTTCATTCTTATCGTTTCAACGAGTGTTCTCTTTTTCTAGAACTGCATTTAGCTTTCGATTTTCGCCTTGATATGTGTTCAGATCTTGTTATATATTTCATCAAGGTGTATTTTTGCCTCTGATATTTATTGGTTTTCATCAAAAGAGGTGTTTATAAAAAGTTTGAATGGTGTTGGAAAAGAGAAAAAGCTTTATGCAAAAAAGTGTTACAAGAAGGAGCTTGTGTAGACCGCGGCCTAGGGTTTTGCATGTCGTGCTTGATGTATTTTTGATAGTATGCTTAGTGGTTTTTCTGTAGCATGACTTGTCTCAAATAACTGAGATTGCTTAATGAGCCTTTGGAAAAAATCATGCGTTGTTTTTATCGTTTGGAAGCATTATTTTGGTTTTCTCCTTGATGCTTTATTTGGGTTGACTTGGCGCATGCTCACACATGTTAGACTCATACAAAGTCACCATTGCCTCTATGATCATTTAATTGTTGACTTTTGATGCCATCTTATGCTTCTTTTAATGTCGCTTTGCATGATTATGGCCTTTATTGCTCTCTTAGTTGGTCGCTCCCGGTCTTTTGCTAGCGTTCGTTCTGTACTGAGTATGAGCTCTACTTGTGCATCCAATGTGTCCACTATAAATTCCTATGCATGGTATTTGTAAGCCATTCCAAAGTAAATTTTCATGTGCTACCTTTCAAAACTTTCAACTACTTCTTGTTTTGTGCCATTTTTAGCTCATGGGGACATAGTGGTCGGATTTGCTATCTTCCATATTGCTTATTCCAAAAAGAAAAAAAATAGAAAAAAAGAAAGAAAAAAGGCACTCCTCCATGGTATGTGAATGTTGGTGGGCACCCGATGGAATTGGTTAGCCATGGTGTGAGAAAGGAAAAAAAAGTGGGGAGGAGTGCCAAGCTTTGTAAAAAGAGCACAAAAGTGCCAATCTCTCTCTCAAAAACTTGCTTCATTTTTGTATGGAAGATAGTAAGAACCCCATTGCTAGTCGTTGACAGAAGCAACCACCTCTCAAAACTCAAGTTTTATCTCTCTGTTTTATAAATGAAAAGCTCTAGCACATGTTCAATCACTGCTTCCCTCCGCGAAGGGCCTTTATTTTTACTTTTATGTTGAGTCACCACCTTCTATCTTTATGCACCATTGAGAGAGCATAGTTGTCATTCTTAGTATAATGTGCATTGTCCCAAAGTTTTCGTTGATTGATTCATATTGTTGGTTTCACTTGTTCTCAAATTATTTGTATCTAGTTGCCCTCTTAAACTTGAAGGTTTCCTATGCATTTCTGTTTTGCTCTTCATGAAGGACAAGCTGAAAACCATTTGTATATTTTTCCTTATGATTTGAACACACGTTTGATTTTCATTGTTTCATTTTCATGATCTTTTGTTTGTGTTCATTTTCATGTTATAACGCTTACATAGATGATCAAGATTATATCTTTCATGCCCATGTTTTAAGTTCTTTTGATCCCAGCGCACAACGCTTACATAGATGATCAAGATTGTGTAGGCGCATGTCACCTCAAAAATTATTTCATTTGTTATCACTTACCTACTCGAGGATGAGCAGGAGTTAAGCTTGGGGATGCTGATACGTCTCCAACGTATCCATAATTTTTGATGCTCCATGCTTGTGTTTACACCATTTGCTTAGTGTTTCGTTAGACTTCGTGGCACTTTTATGCATTTTCCAGAACTAACCTACTAACAAGTCGCCACAGTGCCAGTTCCCTGTTTTCTGCTGTTTTTGTGTTTCAGAAAAGTTACACAGGAAATATTCTCAGAATTGGACGAAACCAAAGCCAGTCGCCCAGAATTTTTCCGAAGCTTCCAGAGAACCGAAGAGGAGATGGAGTGGGGCCACGAGGTGGCCACACACCAGGGCGGCGCGTCCTAGGCCCTGGCCGCGCCCCCTATGTGTGAGACCGCCTCGGTCCACTCCTGACGATGCCCCTTCGCCTATAAAGACCCCCCGACGAGAAAAACCTAAGGACCCAATCTTTTTTCCAGAACACATCGCGATCCACCGCCGCCGTCGACCCGAAGATTGGTAGGGTCCATAAGCTCTTCCCGGCACCCTGTCGGAGAGGGGAATTGCCACCGGAGGTCTTCTTCATCGCCATGCTTGCCTCCGGAGCGATGAGTGAGTAGTCTACCTTGGACTATGGGTCCATAGCAGTAGCTAGATGGTTGTCTTCTCTACCATGTGCTTCATGTTTAGATCTCATGAGCTGCCTTACATGATTGAGATCACCGTTATGTAATTATACATGTTTGGTTTGTTGGGATCCGATGAATATTGGTGTTATGCTTGAGTTGATGTACTGAAATTTATCTTATGTTATCTCTATGTTGTTTATGATCTTGCATGCTCTTTGTTGTTAGTAGCTATCTTGGCCGAGTAGTTGCTAGTGACTCCAAGAGGGGGTATTTATGCTCGACAGTGGGTTCATGCCTCTATTTAATCTGGGGAAGTGACAGAAACCTCTAAGGTTGTAGATGTGCTGTTGCTACTAGGGGGAAAACAACATTCATATGCTCGAGGGCATATGCTTTGTTTACATTACACACTTTGCTTAATGCAGTTATCTGTTGTTCGCAACTTAATACTCATGGGGTGTTCGGATGATATCCCCGTGAGTGGATTATTAGTCATAGATGCAGTTGGATGGCGGTCTATGTATTTTGTTGTAATGTCCAGAGTAAATCTCATAGTGATCCTCTCATCATATGCATGTTGTCTTTATTCTATCAATTGCCCAACTGTAATTTATTTACCCAGCATGTATTATTTTATCTATGGAGAGACACCGCTAGTGAACTGTGGATCCCGGTCCTATTTCCTTTATATTGCTATCACCTATTTACTTTACTCGCACTGTTTAATTTACTCGCATACTATTATCACTTTCCACTCGATATGCTCATACCCTTTGTTTCAAGCAAACCGGTGAGATTGACAACCTCATCGTAAGTTGGGAACAAAATATTTGGTTGTGTTGTGTGCAGGTTCCGCGTTGCAGCTAGCAAAGCAAAGCCTGGACGAGGCACCCTATAAATTGTCCAGAGCTGTCGCAAGCTAGCAGGCATCACCTTCAGTCATTTGGCTCTTTCCTCTCCTGATCGACAAACCTTGGTTTCATACTGAGGGAAAATCTTGCTGCTATATTCATCACACCTTCCTCTTGGGGTTCCCAACGGGCCGGTCATTTACTCAGCATCAACACTATGCACTTTGCTTAATGCGATTATCTGTTGTTCGCAACTTAATACTCAAGGGGTCCTCATATAATTCCCCGCGAGTGGATTTTTAGTCATAGATGCAGTTGGATTACGGTCTATGTATTTTGTCGTAATGCCCAGAGTAAATCTCATAGTTATCCTCATGACGTATGTACATTATCTTTGCTCTATCAATTGCCTAACTGTAATTTGTTTACCCAGCATGTGTTATTTATCTTGTGGAGAGGCACCACTAGTGAACTGTGGACCCTGGTCTAATTTCCTTTACATTGCTTTACCATTTTACTATTACTCGCTCTGTTTACTTTCTTGCATACTATTATCCTATTACCACTCGATACGCTCAATCCTTTGTTTACAGCAAACCGGTGAGATTGACAATCTCATCGTAAGTTGGGAGCCAAGTTCTTGGTTGTGTTGTGTGCAGGTTTCATGTTGCTGCTAGGTGAAGACGCACCAGCAATATTTCTGGCACCATTGTCCGGAGTGTCACGAAGCTAACAAGCATCACCTTCTGAAGTTTGGCTTTCTCCTACTGGCTTGATAAACCTTGGTTTCAGAACTTAGGGAATACTTGCTACTGTGCTCATCATTTCTTCCTCTTAGGGTTCCCAACGGGTTGTACTTACACGCCATCACTGGTGCAAAGCAAAGCCCTGGACGAGGCGCCTTATAAATTGTCCAAAGATATTGCGAAGCTAGCAAGCATCACCTTCTGAAGTTTGGCTTTCTCCTACTGGTTCGATAAACCTTGGTTTCACAACTGATGGAAGACTTGCTGCTGTGCTCATCATACCTTCCTCTTGGGGTTTCCAATGGGGTGTAATCTATATGCCATCAAGCAATTTCTCTGGTGCCGTTGCCGGGGAGAAAGAAGATTTATGCAAGGGGAGTCTCTCATGCTCAGTCGTTTACTTTGTTTTTGTTTTGCTTTATTTTATTTTTACTTGCATTGTTTTATCAAAAATATGAAAAAATTAGCTTCCTTTATAGTTGCTTTTACTCGCTTGTTTTTAGTCTTGCTAGAATGGGTACTCCTAAGAACACCAAGTTGTGTGATTTTACTAGCACCAAAAACAATGATTTTATATGCACTCCTATTGCGCCACCTGCTCCTGAGGGAAATTTTTATGAGATCAAACCTGTTTTGTTGAATCTTGTTAGGAAAGAGCAATTTTCCGAAGCCAGTTCTGATGATGTTGCAGCTAATTTCAACAATTTTGTTGAGCTATGTGAGATATAAAAGTATAAGGATGTAGATGGTAATATTATTATTCTTAAGTTGTTTCCTTTCTCTTTAAGAGGAAGCGCTAAGGATTGGTTGCTATCTTTGCCTAGAAATAGTATTGATTCTTGGGATAAGTGTAAGGATGCTTTTATTGGAAAATACTATCCTCCTGCTAAGATTATAGCTTTGCATAGTGATATTATGAATTTAGATAGTTTTATAATGAACATGTTGCTCAAGCTTGGGAAAGAATGAAATCTATGGCAACGAATTGTCCCACTCATGCACTGACTACTTGGATGATTGTCCAAACATTTTATGCAGGACTAAATTTTTCTTCAAGAAATCTATTGGATTCAGCTGCTGAAGGCACTTTTATGTCCCTTACCTTGGGCGCCACAACTAAGCTTCTTGATAACATGACGGTAAATTATTCTGAGTGGCACACCGAAAGAGCTCCATAAGGTAAGAAGGTAAATTCTGTTGAGGAAACCTCTTCCTTAAGTGATAAGATTGATGCTATTATGTGTATGCTTTCTAATGATAGAGCTCATGTTGATCCTAATAATGTTCCTTTGGCCTCTTCGGTTGCTCAAGAAGAGCATGTTGATGTAAACTTCATTAGAAATAATAATTTCAACAACAGTGCTTATAGGAACAATTTTGCTAGCAACAATTATAGGCCGTATCCTTCTACCAATGGTAATGGTTATGGTAACTCTTATGGTAATTCCTCCAACAACACTAGGGGCGCACCCTCTGAGCTTGAAGTCATGCTTAAGGACTTCATCGGTAAGCAAACTACTTTTAACAATTCTATTGAGGAAAAGTTGGGTAAAATTGATATGCTTGCTTCTAAAGTTGATAGCCTTGCTCTTGATGTTGAAATTCTGAAACTAAAAGTGTTGCCTAATGATGTGAAAGAAAGCACTACTTTGAATGCCATCCAAGTTAGAATCGATGAAAATGTTAGGATGTTAGCAGAGTTGCATGCCAGGTGGGAAAGAGAAGATGAGATGGCTAGAAAGATGAAGGTATGTACTATTACCACCTCTAATGATGTTGTTCCAAATGCTAGCAATCCTCTCGCTTTGATTGGTGTAGAGAAATCGCCCACTCCTTGTGCGAAAAAGCTCAAACTACAAAAACTTTTTCTCAAAAGAGTGCTGAAATTTTTCGGAGTATGGGAGATGATCGCTCTATTTCTTTTAATGATTTTGATGTTGATGGCTGCAATATATCTGAAGTTATTTTGTTCTTGCAAGAGCTTTCTTTGAGTCCTAATGTTAGTTCTTTGAATATTGCTTTTACAAATCATATTACAAATGCTCTCATGAAAATTAGAGAGGAAAAGTTGAAACAAAAAGCTTTTATTCCCAAGAAGTTA
The DNA here is from genome assembly GCA_007115705.1 of Dactylis glomerata. Lineage (NCBI taxonomy): Eukaryota > Viridiplantae > Streptophyta > Magnoliopsida > Poales > Poaceae > Dactylis > Dactylis glomerata. Next base: position 1,910,079 of record QXEO01002113.1, read on the forward strand.
GAAGATGGTTGGGATCCCATCATTGATATGCATGTTAATGGTTTTTATTGCCATGCTTTATGTGATCTAGGTGCTAGTATTTCTATTATGCCTAGAAAGATTTATGACATGCTTGGTTTACCACCGCTTGAAAAGTGTTATTTTGATGTTTCTCTTGCTCATGTTGCTAAGAAGAAACCTTTGGGAAGGATTAATGATTTTCTTATTATGGTTAACAATAACCTTGTTCCCATTGATTTTCTTGTCATGAATGTTGAATGCAATGCTTCATGTCCAATTATTTTGGGAAGACCTTTTCTTAGAACTGTAGGTGTCATCATTGATATGAAGGAAGGCACTATTAAATATCAATTCCCACTCAAGAAAGGTATGGAACACTTCCCTAGAAAGACGAAGAAATTACTTTTTGACTCTATTCTTAGAGCAAATTATGAACTTGATGCTTCATCATTTGATGTTACTTGATTTCCACTTTCTGCGCCTAGCTCAAAGGCGTTAAAGAAAAGCACTCTTGGGAGATAACCCAATATTTTCTTTTCAATATGTTTTATTTTATTTGAGTCTTGGAACTTATTACTATTATAATGACCTCTCCTTATCCTTTTTATTTCGTTGTTGTGCCAAGAAGAACCTCTAATTTGAGGGAGGTAAGATTTGGGGAAGTTTCTGTCCTAAAACAGATTTCGGTGCTGTACCGTAAAAATTCGTGAAAATTCTCAGAATATCTTTTTTATCTGAAATGTCTTGTGCATATGCCCCAGGTTATATCCAAACTTCCATTAGTTTTGCACTTTTCGATTTGAGCAACATAAGGTCCTCGAAAAAATTGACCTTTGTTAGCTGTTTTGTTTTGATAGATTTCTGCCACTATTTGTGTTTGCCTCTCGATCGCTTTCTTTTTTAGTTCTTTTGATCACGGAACTTTTGAGGAAGTTGCTACAGTAGTATATGCTTTATATGTGGTGTTTTTGAGTTGAAATCTAAACCAAAAGTGTTGATTTACTAGTATGCTTATGCTAACGTTGCTAATAGAATTGTGTGAAGTTTTGTATGAAGGAAGTTTTCAAGTGTAGGGAATGGAGAGTGATGAGATGAGATGAAGTATGGACAAAAGATCAAGCTTGGGGATGCCCATGTCACCCCAAGAAATATCCAAGAGGTACAAGCATCAAAGCTTGGGGATGCCCCCGAGGCACCCCTTCTTCAAAGCAAAAATCAGGTCACCTTTCAACACACTATATTTTTATTGCTTCATGCACTATGCATTTTTTTAGAGCGTCTTTACTTTTGCTTTCAGTTTTCCTTTTTTTCTGCAATAAATGATTGGACCCCAACAGATTTCTTTTTGAGAAGACGCACTCCGTTTTTAATTTGCCAAGAACACTCTAGTTTTCACTCTTATCGTTCAACGAGTGTTCTCTTTTTCTAGAACTGCGTTTAGCTTTTGTTTTTCACCTTGATTTATGTTCATATCTTGTTATATCTTTGCATCAAGGTGTATTTAGAACACTGGTCTATGTCGGTTTTCATCAAAAGAGTTATTTTAAAAAGGTTTGAATGGTGTTGGAAAAGAGAAAAAAGTTTCATGCAAAAAGTGGTACAAAAAGGAGCTTGTTTAGACTGCAGCTTAGACTTTTGCATGCCATGCTTGATGTCATTTTGATAGTATGCTTAGTGATTTTTGTTGTAGCATGACTTGTCTCAAATGATTGAGATTGCTTAATGAGCCTTTGAAAAAATCATGCGCTGTTTTTATTATATGGAAGCATTTATTTGGTTTTCTCCTTGATGCTTTATTTGGGTTAACTTGGCGCATGCTTACCACATGTTTGACTCTAAAAAGTTGCCATAAGCCTCTATGATAATTTGGTTTTTGACTTATGATGCCATTTTATGCTTCTTTTAATGATGTTTTGTCGCTATGCATGATTATGGCCGTTATTGCTCTCTTAGTTGGTCGCTCCCAGTCTTTTGCTAGCCTTCATTTTGTACTGAGTATGAGCTCTACTCATGCATCCAACTCCCAAAAACCAAGTTATTCCAATGTGTCCACCATACATACCTATTAGCAATTTGCTATCCAAAGTATATTTGACTTGCTTTTATCTATCCTTCAAATTAAACTCTTTTTGGTGTTATGTGAAAATTAGTCAGTAAAGCTCTCACGAACCTAACGGCAAACTTTACTTTTCTTGTTTTTAAAATTTTGACATTGCAGCTCTCTTATGTTGATGTTATTCTTGCAAGTTGTAAGTTGGAAATTAGCCAAACCATGTCATCATGGGGCAAGCTTTCAACATTGCACTTTCTCTCATTTGAGTTGATATCGTGATCTTTTGTTTATGGATACTCGCTATGTGAAATAAGTTGGGATCTTGCGAGATCTTGGAGCTTGTATATGTGTTAGAGAAACGCCTGGGCCGCTAATCTAATCCATGCATCATTCATGGTGGAAATTTACAGCATGCCCATAGTGGACATTTGACGACGCATCTCACAATAAAAAGTTATACCAATGGTAAATAAAAGAGACGCCGAGGTTTTCATTGTCTGTTTGTCTTTACATTTTGATGTGGGCTTGTTCCATGTCATCGGGCAGGAGGTACCCCGTTGGCGGTTCTCGATGATACGTGTATGCTTACAATGACAAGAGCTTGCTTGGGACCTATGTCGAGTAGCATGAGGTTTGGGTATTCGTACTTCACGGGACACAAGGTTTTCAACTTATGATTTGTTAAGCATATGCTTCGTAGTTGCACTCGCATTAACTTTAACCACTCAAGATGCCTATGATGGGGGCAATGAGAGCTCAAAGCTAGTAAGTACCATAATTTTTGAAGGTTTATAAAACTTGCAATCCCTGCTTCCCTCTGAGAAGGGCCTTTCTTTTACTTTTATGTTAAGTCTCCACCTTCTACCTTTATGCACCGTCTAAGAGAGCATAGTTGCCATTCTGAGTTTAATGTGCATAGTCCCAAAGTTTATCATTGATTAATTCATGATTTTGATTTTGCTTGTTCTTAAATTATTTGTATCTAGTCGCCCTCTTAAACTTGAAGGTGTCCTATGCATTTATATTTTTTTATTCCATGAAGGACAAGCTGAAAACCACTTGATATGTTTTTCTATATGATTTAAACACACGTTTGACTTTCATTGTTTCATTATTCATGATCTTTCGTTTGTGTTTCTTTTCATGTTATAACATGGTTGCTAAGTTTTTATTGTCAAGATTATGTTTCTTATGCCCATGTTTTAAGTACTTTGATCCCAGCACTCAATGCTTTACATCATTAATCAAGATTGTGATGGTGTATGTCACCTCAAAAATTATTCTTTTGTTATCACTTACCTAGTCGAGGACGAGCAGGAGTTAAGCTTGGGGATGCTTGATATGTCTCAAATGTATCTATAATTTTTTATGCTCCGTGCTTGTTTACACACCATTTGCTTTGTGTTTTGTTACACTTCGTGGCATTTTTATGCATTTTCTAGAACTAACCTACTAACGAGATGCCACAGTGCCAGTTCCCTATTTTCTGCTATTTTTGTGTTTCAGAAAAGCTACACAGGAAATATTCTCGGAATTGGACGAAACCAAAGCCGAACCTCCTATTTTTACCGAAGCTTCACGAAGACCGAAGATGAGATGAAGGGGGGCCAGGGGCCAGCCACACCATAGGGTGGCGCGGCCCCGCCCCTGGCCGCGCCACCTGGTGGTGAGGCTAGCTGGCCCACCTCCTGATGCTGCCCTTTTGTCTATATATTCCCCTCGACAGGAAAAACCTAAGGGACGGATCGCTTTTCCTCGAAACATATTGCAAGCCGCCGCCGTCGCCGTCGCGAGATCGGGAGGATCCAGGAGCTCTTCCTGGCACCGTGCCGGAGAGGGAATCCCTGCCGGAGGCCTTCTCCACCACCATGGTCGCCTCCGGAGTAATGTGTGAGTAGTCTACCTTGGACTATGGGTCCATAGTAGTAGCTAGATGGTCGTCTCCTCCACCATGTGCTTCATGTTTAGATCTTGTGAGCTGCCCTACGTGATCAAGATCATCTTTATGTAATTCTACATGTTGTGTTTGTTGGGATCCGATGAGTATTGCTACTATGTTAAGTTGATGTGCTGAATATTATCTTTTGTTATCTCTATGTTATTCATGATCTTGCATGTTCTCCGTTGCTAGTAGATATCTTGGCCGAGTAGATGCTAGTGACTCCAAGAGGGAGTATTTATGCTCGATAGTTGGGTTCATGCCTCTAATAATCTGGGGAAGTGACAGAAACCTCTAAGGTTGTAGATGTGCTGTTGCCACTAGGGAGAAAACAACATTCTTGTGTCCAAGGACATTTGCTTTGTTTACTTTACACACTTTGCTTAATGCAATTATCCGTTGTTCGCAACTTAATACCCAATGTTTGCTCGGACAACATTCGGAGGGTGGATTATTAGTCATAGATGCAGTTGGATTACGGTCTATGTATTTTGTCGTAATGCCCAGAGTGAATCTCATAGTGATCCTTGTGACATATGTACGTTATCTTTACTCTATCAATTGCCTAACTATAATTTGTTTATCCAGCATGTTGTTATTTATCTTATGGAGAGACACCACTAGTGAACTGGGGACCCCGGTCCAATTTCCTTCACATTGCTATTACCGTTTACTTTTACTCACATTATTTACATTCCCGCATACTATTACCTTTTACCACTCGATACACCCAATCCTTTGTTTATAGCAAATCGGTGAGATTGACAAACTCATCGTAAGTTGGGGCAAAGTTCTTGGTTGTGTTGTGTGCAGGTTCCACGTTGCTGCTGGTGCAAAGCAAAGCCCTGGATGAGGCGCCTTATAAATTGTCCGGAGTTGCCGCGAAGCTAGCAAGCATCACCTTCTGAAGTTTGGCTTTCTCCTACTGGTTCGATAAACCTTGGTTTCACAACTGAGGGAAGACTTGCTGTTGTGCTCATCATACCTTCCTCTTGGGGTTCCCAACGGGGTGTAATCTATACACCATCAGAAAGCATCAATACTGCTTATATTACTCTCATCCTAGAAAACAATGATCCCCAATATATGAATGACTACAGACCCACACCCTGTAAGCCCTCCATTGAAAATCCTTATTAAATTATTGGCAAATAGGATACAAAAGGATATCATTCCCATCCTTCACCACAACCAATATGGTTTTATTAAAGGTATAAATATACATGATTGTTTGGGTTGGATATTTGAATACCTTCATATATATGCCACTAATCAAAAAGACCTCTTCTCATCATTAAGATTGACTTTGAAAAGGCATTAGATGAAGTTGAATACAATGACATTATTGCGATGCTTGAAGCTCAGGGATTGATGACCCACAAGTGTAGGGGATCAATTGTAGTACCTATCAATATGAAAAGGTTGTCGAACCCGCGAGGAGTTGAATGAATTGGTTCACAAGTTTGGCAAAATAACAGTAAAATCAACAAAGTGTTTTTTTGGTGTTTTTGGGTATAAGCTGCAAAAAACAAACAAATAAGTAAAAGGAAATAAAAAGATAATAAGTAAGTGCTCTTTTCAGAGAAAGCCAAATCCTCTATGCACAATAGGACAAGCTTGAGTGTGCAGTATAAGAAACAAAAGTTCCCGAGAGCATCCAAAACTTAACAAACCGGTTTCTACAAGAATATGGTGAATAAAGTGTCAAGTTCTAGTCTTCCTGGACATAGCCAAATATATTGCAATCATTACCATGCACAATTACACCCCTAGTGATTGATCCCAAGGCCACTAACATGCGCAAGCAAGGGAATTATTAAGACTAAAAAGTTCAACCACCGCTATAAGTTCTAAGGTCCCCAATCAAGAACACCCTTACTGCAAGTCTATGGATTGGAAGCATGTTTCATTCACTCACCATTACTTCTCATATCCGCACTCTAAGGTGTATCCCTATGAGCCCATAAAGGTGAATGAATACACAGTCAACATTTGTATATTCCATTATAGATCCATATCAAAGCATAAAACTTGACCTGATTATATAGAAACCATAATTAGGTCATACTAAGCCATCATGAACATAGAGAACTACTCACAACGGTGAATCAAGACAATGATCAATGACATAATGGATACAACACAATCTAAAAATATAACATTGCCATAAAATAATCTTGAATCCCCAAGCACAAACATGCACAATGTTCAATAGAGATGATCTAGGGTTCTGATCTACAAAAACTGTGAGGGGGATGATATCAATCTCAGAGGGGATGATGATGGTGATGGTGGTATTGCTGTAGATGATGATGAAGAAAGTTATCCCCATGCCAATGGAGTGTTGGTGGCGATGATGGTATCAATTTACCCTCGGCGGCAACCGCAGAGAAATAGGATCTGCCCTATCCGGAGAAGAGGAGGAAATTTGCCTTTGCCGTCGCCTTAGAAAAGTATATATGTGAAAAATTGGGCGTAGGTTATTCCATGGTACGGAGACCCTGTAAAAAGGAGGAGGCAAGATGACCCTTAGGGCCCAAATTGGGCCCTACCACACGGCTAGGAAGCTAGGCCGCATCGTGGGCCCTATTTTGGGCCTTCCAAGGTGCTTTGCTCCTCCATTTCGGTGACATTCGTCCTCGTGATGCAAAAATTCTATAGTAAAAAATTCCAACTCCTTTGTAGTCCGTTAAGGTCCTTGAAAGGTCAAAATACACAAAATAGAGGTTCTGTCCTGCAGGGTTAAATAATTATGCAAAAGGGTTTTAAAAAGAAAACCCCCACAAATCATCTAAAGGTGATCAAATAACTCAAGATCAATCCAAATATCAAGGAAATCTCAAACTAAAAGATCTAAATATGATTATAAGATTTGCACGTATCAGGGATTTGGACCAAAATGGATATCATTGGTCAAAACTATATTATCCTCTACCTCCACTGCTATGCTCCTGAATGGAGTCCCGGGAAAGAAAATCATTAATTTGTAAAAGGGGTGTTGGACAGGGAGACCCACTCTCACGTCTTGGTACAATGGCCTCATCAATATGCCTATCCAAGATGACTTTGCACAAATATACCCAATTATCCAATATGTTGATGATATCCTACTCATTAGGCCTGCTAAATTTCCAGAATTACAGCAACCCAAGGAAATTTTAATGGGAATGTTTAGTGCTTCTACATGTCTGCAAGTTAGTTATCACAAAATTTCATTGATTCCCATCAATGTGGATTATAACCATGCACAACTTCTAACCAACTATTTGGGATGCAAATCGGAAAGTCTTCCATTTACATATCTTGGCCTCCCACTTGGCACCACAAGACCTGTTGTATCTGATCTTATGCCTCTTAACTCAAGACTAGACAAGAGATTGTCTGGTTTCTCCTCCTCGATGACATATACTGGCAGATTAACATTGCTAAGTTCAACGATCAACTCTTTACCTATGTATGCAATGTGCTCCACCATGGTTCCAGTTACACTATTCATCCATTTTGAGAAAAGTGGCATGCAGTCACTATGAGCTGACAAGTATAATAAAAAACACAGAAAATTCCTAGCTAAATGGGATCTAGTGTGCAAGCCAAAATATCAACGGGGACTCGGTGTTCTCAATCTTAGAACCCAAAACACAAGGCTTTATATATTCAAGAACCTGCACAAGTTTTTCAACCACACATGAAATCCCCTGGGTGAACTTGATATGCAAGCATACTATAACAAATGGGCTTACTCCTCAAGCTACAAACCCGAAAGGTTCTTTCTGGTGGAGGGAGTGTCTCAGCCTATTCGAATCAAACAAAGATATTACAAACTGTATTGTTAAATATGGAAAACCCATCCAACTATGGAAATATGGATGTGAGGATTCTATCATAGAAGATGACATGCCCCATCTCTTCTCGTTTGTCAAAGATGAAAATATCAGTATTGAAATGTCTTGAAACCATATGACTATAACATTCCCATGTCTATCATTTCTCATGCCCAGCTTCATGATTTACAAGAGGAACTCTGAGCACTGGATACCCACACAGGAAAAGGATCAATGAAGCCTTATCTGGGAAGGGAATCAGTACTCCACAAAAAAGTGTACATACATCTAATTGGTGAGCATGATGCAACAAAAGCCCATCCTGGGCATATGGAAGACTTGCAATCTACCGAGATTTTTTTTTGCATCGCTCTTACTCTATAATAGACTAAACACTAAAGAAATGATGACAATGATTTTCTTTTTGTGAAATTCAAGGACTGCATCCTATGTGACACATGCCTAGAAGAAACAAACATCCACTTGTTTTTTGAATGCTACTTCAGTCAGAGCTTCTGGGGCTCAATTGGACTTGACTGGAATACAGAGTATGATATAAGATAATTGAAGAAAAAAGTAGATGGTATATGGAGATCTTAATGGAGATATGATTACTGGATCCTGGAGCATTTGGGACTAGAGAAATGATGCTATCTTCAATGGGAATGATCCTTCACTATAACAATGTCTCATCAGATTTAAATCATATTTTTGTACAATTATGCATAGAGCCAAACCTAGCTTGAAGGAAGGAATGCAATCCTGGCTAGATACTTTGTGAGCATCTATGTAAAATTAGGACCCACTCCATGTAAATACTCCATTTTATAAATGAGAAATGACACAATATGGAACCTTTTCCTACTATTGTTGTGTAAATTTTCTGCATCTACAACCGCGCACAACCAGCTCTTCACTGCACAAACATTAAATATTAGCACCATGTTACATAGGGGGAAATGTACATAAGATCAATGCACCATGTCAATGAAAGAAGTGAAAATGTGAGCGAAAACCATATACATAAGATCATCGACATGGTGAGGAGCCATATGGAAATGGAGAAGAAAGATATGGATTAGCATAGAGAACTGGGATGAAGAAGCATGCACTTACCGCAATATGGTTTGAAAGTACGTTTTGTGGAGATCACTCTTAATGCCAGTGTTTGAAAATAGAATAATCATTTCATCCTTCTTAAACATCTTCTACTATCCCCTTGCAACACACAAGTATGTAGATAGTTAATATATTTCATCCTTTCGGGAATATAGGATTGATGACCTTTCTAGGTCCATCTGATCATGAAAAATATGAATAAGCTAGTCTCTTTGATCCAAATTAATTGTTGGAGCTTTAGGCATAACGATGCCTAGATATGTGTAGGTCCATCTAATTTGGGATCAGACGTAGTAAGATTTTCTCTCTGTTTAGTTTTGTTGCATGCATATAAGTACACATTGATTATCTAATGCTTATCCACCGAATACATAGCAGATAACTAATGGAATATGTTCTTTTTTGAGAAATTATTAATCCTTCTATGAGCAGCTAATTAATGTATACATTTTGGGGAAATTATCTATACCTGTGTTACGCTGAAATACATAGTAATAGATTATTAATGTGTACCTTTATGTGGGAATTATCTGCTACGTGCTCCATGCATACATAGGAAATAATTAATTGGTAATTAATAGGGGATTATCTACAACTTGCTCCATACCTGTTTACTAGCCCATTACGTGCTTTGAAAAAAAAAATTTGACCACAAATTTAGTCAAAAAAATATGAGATATATGACATAAATATTATACCATTAGATTCATATTGAAAAGAACTTTCCAATGGTATAACTTTTATAGCATATACCTCGTATTTTGTTAACAAAACTAATGATCAAAGTTTTTCTCAAGTGCTTAATTGCCTAGTTATCCAATATGGAGGGAGTACTAAAATATATAGATAATTAATGTGTGTCCTTCATAAAAAAAATTATTGCACAATCCACGGAATATGACACAGTTTCTAGTGAGCAATTAATATGTACATTTCTAGAGAGTAATTAGTGTATACTTAATTGAATATAGTATACTCCCTAGCTTTTCATTTACTTCCGTTCTATGTTTAATATTGGTTAAACTTTGCAAAATTTAACTAAAAATATAATAAAAATATCAATATCTATGTATACTTTATGACGATTCTAATACAATATTTCCTTCAATCAAAAATAAGTGTCGGTGATTTTATACTAATTTAGTATTTTCAATCTGAGTACTTCCTCCATAAATAAATAGTAGATAGTAATCGGTGTGTACCTTCTAGGGAGTAATTAATGTACACTTAATTGAATATATACTCCATATATCAAATACTTATTTAGATAAAACCGAGTCACTTAGATGTTGACATATTTTGTATTGTATTATATTTGGCCAACTTTTGCAAATTTAACTTTGATTAAATCCAAAGCGTGAAATAATTGTGAACGGAGAAAGTTCTTTTAGAAGGAAATTGAGCAGGAGAAAATAATTACTCCCTCCGTTTTAAAATATAAGATGTTTTAACTTTGTGAAGCAAATGCACCTAGACATCTTTTAATGTGTGTATTCGAGTGAATCTATGCACTAAAAGATATATAGATACATTTGTTTCACAAAGCTAAAACATCTTATTATATTTAAAAACGGAGACAGTAAATCTCAATAACATACTTAATTACGGGCGGGCCAATTTCTAAAAAATACGAGTATCTAAAAGAGGCTAGTGGACAATCACAGAATGACTGGACTACCCCAGTAGAGTACTAGTCACGAAAGCACCGTTGCGACGTGTCGTGTTGTGATGACAGGCTAAAACCCGCATTTGTAATTAAAGCGGCGCGCCTAAAACCATCGTTTCCTCTCCGCCACTCCGCCCCAAACTTTCCCCGCAGCCTAGGAGAGAAAACACGCTAGGGTCTGCTACGCCGGTGCCGGCGTTGCCCTGCCCCGCCGCAGATCCGCCCCTCCCCCGTACTCGCCGACCGCCCCGCCTGTCCAGCCGATCCGACGCCGGAGCTCCGTCTTGCACGGCCGTCGCCTCCCCGAATCCCCCGTGCGTCGCCTTGCACCCCCGCTCTTGCGATGGCCTCCCCAAGCAAGGTACGAGCTTGCTTCAAGATCTCTGCTGTGCCTATGATGCTGGCTTGCTTCTGCCTCTGCTGCTGCTCTGATTTCTATCTTGCTGCTGCTGCTGTTTGCTTTGATTTCGGTCTTGTTGCCGCGGCCCGGTGCTACTCTGTTTTGGGCATGTTCAACGCAGGCGCTTGTAGCAGGCGCCAGGACGGAATTCCTTTCCATTTTCATTCGTTTCCCGGCCGATCCTGCGATTGGGATTTGCGTCGACGCCTAATTTTGCGCCGGCGCCTAAGTTAGTTTTTTTTTTCTGCACGCGCTAATTTCACGGAGGCGGGCGCTATCCAAGGCGCAAAGAAAGGCGCTGCTCCAACCCCTTGTTCGTGTTTCTTCTTGTTGCTGGCGTCCATACGTTGGACAGGACGGGCGCTAGTTTAAGCATTCAGATACTTTGTTAGCATTGCAAGAAGGGTATCAGGAGTTGGTGTTCGAGACTGACTGTCAGGAGTTGGTGTTCGAGACTGACTGTCAGGAGCTCGTTCGATGCTGGGAGGCTCGAGATCGTGAGAGGACAGTGGTGGCGCCCCTCCTGGAGGAAATGCACTCTTTAAGTTTATTGTTTCAGAATTTCTCTTTGGTTTTCCTAGGTAGGTAATCAAGTAGCTCATGCTTGTGCAAAGTTGGCTAGTAGTACTGGCAATGTCACACATGAATGGGTTGGAATATGCCCAGAATTTTTAGTTGCTAGTGTGAGTGCTGATTGTAAGCAAGACGTTATAAGTTAATAATGGTTGTGGTTCTCCAAAAAAAAAAAAAACTTTGTTAGCATTGGAGATATAGAGCTTAAGCAGACGCCAAGGGATTATGGATTGATTTTTTCTCTCAAGCGTCTAACTTAGCGCCCATGCATTGGACATGCCACCATTCTATATTTTGTATTGTCCCTATAATTGATTCAGTTCGCCGGTGGATTCTCCAAGTAACTACTACCGACAAAGATAGTTACAGATTTCTTTACCATTATCAGGTGATCGCTTGCATCCTGTTCCTGTGCTTCCTTCTCACTGCTGAGAAGGCTGGCGGTGCTGCATCTACTTCCGCGGATGGAACTGAACTGTGGGGATATGTGCAAGTGCGGCCAAGTATGTACCTATCAACTCGATAATCTGTGTGTTTGATCCTATTAACTCTTCGTAAACAACTTCTGTCTTGTGCGTGAGTTTAACTCTAATCGTATGTTTCAGAGGCTCACCTCTTTTGGTGGCATTACAAGAGCCCGCAGAGGGTGAAATCACCGGGGAAGCCTTGGCCGACCGTCCTTTGGCTGCAGGGCGGCCCGGTAAGTACCCAAGCTCCATCGATAATCACTGTTCAACTGCCAAGTAGCTTGTCATTTATTTTCTTTCGCTGAGACAAAGTATCAATTAATCATGTTGTTGTTCTGTTCTTCCAGGGGGGGTCGGGTGTTGGGGGTGGAAACTTCATGGGGGTTGGGCCACTGGACGCCAACCTGAAGCCACGCAACTCGACGTGGCTGAAGAAGGCTGATCTCATCTTTGTGGTGAGTGAGCCGTTTCTTCTTAAATGCGCTATTCAAGGACTGTAACTAATGAGATGGTGACTTGCAGGACCTGCCGGTGGGCGTAGGGTATAGCTACGTTGAAGACGAGAGCTTACTGGCGAGGACAGACTCGGAGGTTGTTGCAGATGCCACTAAGCTCCTCAAGGCGCTCACCGTAGAGATACCCACCCTGCAGAGCAGCCCGCTGTTCCTCGTCGGAGAGTCGTATGGGGGCAAGTTTGCCACCATGATCGGCGTCTCCGTGGCAAGGGCCATCCATTCTGGCACCCTCAAGCTCACTCTCGGAGGTGTTGTACTTGGTGATAGCTGGATCTCACCAGACGATTTCGCGGTAAGAAAATCATTTTAATCTGGTTGAATCTCTTTATGATCAAAGCAGTTCCTTTTTTCCCACAACGAAAACTTAGTTTTTCAACCATTCCTTTTGGATCCATGCAGCTCTCATATGCACAATTGCTGCATGACGTGTCAAGGATGGATGAAAACGCGGTCGCCCCGGCCAATAAGTACTGGCCTACAAAGTTTAATATGCCTTGATTTTCAATCGCATGCCCCTGTGAACTCTAACCTTCATATTTTGTTCTCAGGATAGCAGCAACAGTAAAGGAGGAGATGGCAGCTGGGCAGTTCGCCAAGGCGCGGACCACGTGGGTACAGCTCGAAAATTTTATCGACTCAAACAGTGCTAGTGTGGTAAGTGATTACTTCCTAAAGCAGTAGCAACATCAGGAGCCTTGGCAGCAAAAATAGAAATGCAGCTTAGCATAAACTTATAGTTGGTAATGTTAATAGAAAGTTCAGCAGAAAACTCTTCAAACAGCAGTGAACCTTTCAGGTGGTGCACAAAAAAGAGTTCTCAAATGTGATGGGGCACATACAAACTCTAAAATATTTTTCTGGGATATCCCATTATTTATTCGTGATGATAAGCATATACGTATATTATGAGTACTTTGAACTGCAGCAAAATGTCATAAGCATGCCTTTTCATCTGTGCACATGCCAATGTGATCAAAATACCACACTAGTGGTGCAGTGATGTGGAATTGTGCATTTTTATATGTCTCATGCAGTCATGCTCAATTATAAGCCAGCTGCTTGTTGTTAGTGCCTACTCTCTTGGACTGAACTAATCCCCATATGGCCATATACTTTCTTCATGCATAGGAGAGCATGCCTGCCCATTGACACATGGAGTTTAAGCTAGATATGCTATGAAATCATCAATATTTGACATACATGTCAGGCTGCAAGACAATCATTGGGGGCCCTACCTAGTGCCAAAAGCTCCCACATATTAAACAATTGATACTGTTCATGCTAATGAGCACAAATTGATTAATCTGACTTTTTGCAGAACTGGGAAAATTTCATGCTTGACTCCAGCATGACCCATCAGTCAGGTCTCAAGATCATCAGCAGCGTCATGAATGGAGTTGTTAAGAAAAAGCTCAAGATCATTCCCAAAGATGTCGTGTGAGCTTCAATTCGTTTCAGAAACCATTATACTAATATGTTTCCTCTTGTCTAAAAGCACGTCCTCCTCAAATTAATGTAATTCCAATTAAACTGCAGTTGGCAAGGGGCGTCGATTAAGGTTAATGACGCACTGGATAACGTCTTCATGAAGCCAGCAATCAACGAGGCAAGCAACTAAATATGTGTCTCTTAACTCTTTTGATTTCTTTGAAACAAAGAAAAAACGCTTCGTCCGCCTCGTCCCCCGCGGGCGAGGTCGGGCGAACTCCCAAACCCTAGCCGCCAGGCTCCTCCTCCCCCTCTCCTCTCTTCGCCGCCGTCGGCGCAGGCCGCCGGGCAAAGCCCCGTGCGGTGCCGGCGGCGGCGGACCTGCTCCTACCCGCGCGCGAGGCAGGCGACGTGCGGTCGCTCTGTGCTGGCGGCGGTGCTCCTCGGTGGACTTGGTTCCGGTGGCGGCTGCTCTCCTCCCGGGTGGCGGCGGCGCCGGGTGGCGTGGTGGCGATGGCGCGGCCTCTTGGTGGCGGGGCGGCATAGAGACCAGCGGCGACGCTGTCCTGGCCCAGATCTGGGCCCTTTTGGGCCCCATCTGGGCTTGGGCGGGCCAGGTCTGGCTTCTCGGTGTGCTCCCGGCGGCTGGTAGAGGGTCTCTTGCTGAGGGTGACTCGGACGGCGGCGCGTGGACTGCAGCGCGGCCATAGGAGCTTCACGAGCCTGCCGGGCTCGGCTGGGCCAGAGGGGCCTGGTTTGCTCCTGTAGCTGAGTCCGGTCTGTCACCGCAGGTGGCGGTGGAGGTTCTGCCCTCCCGCGTGGCTGCTGTCCAGGCTCCCCTCGGCTTGGGTCCTCCTCTCGGTTTCGTTGGTCTTCGTCAGTAGGCCACGGTGAGATGGCGGTGATGATTGCAAGACCGTGGTGGCGCGAGTTGGTGGGCGGCGAGGTTGGCGGAGCGTGACGGAGTGTTCGGGGCCGTGTTTTTTGGGGGACGGGAGAAATCCTTGTCGGGTGGCCGACACTGACGCGGTGACGCTTGCGGGCGTCGCCTTCCCTCTTGAGGGGCGTCGGGGTTTCCCCTTCCCACTACCCTTCGGCATATTGGGGGAAACCCTAGGATTTGTCCGGGCAGCAGCATCGTCATCGTCGCATCCCTTCTTGAAGGTGTTGCTTTGGTATGCGGCGCTTCGGAGGGCTAAGCTCGTGGTGGGAATTTTCCGGAGGGCGCAGCGGTTGCGGATCATCAGCGTTTTCGTCGATCCGACTTTGTCAACTTTGCTTTCTTTTCTTCTTCTTCTTTTGTTTCTTTTGGGCTTTGTTGTGCTGATTGCCCCAGCGGTGGTCTCAATCTTGTATCGGTTCGTTGCTATATTAATATAGCGGGGCGCAAGCCTGTTTCGTCAAAACTCTTTTGATTTCTTTCACTGATGTGATTTGTGGAGTTTGACACATTCGATCATGTATGATCAGGTTGATGAGCTGCTAGCATATGGTGTGGATGTGACCATTTACAATGGACAGGTGAGTAGCAAATTCTTCTCGTGATATATATCCCATATCATATCCCCATCGCTGTCCCTTGCAACTATACCCCAGCCGCCCCGCTTAGTCTCGTATACAAAGGCTCCGTCGGTGTTAAACTGTATCCAATCAACAGGGGGTGACTGCCCACTCTGAATATGTGCGTTATTTGGTCTTGGGTTCTTCAGAAACTCCTGCCAATCACCCACTTGTCTGCCCACAGCAAACTGCATTTCTCAACTGTTTGGCATCACTCACCATGGTTTGCTTTATTTCTCTCCATCCACCAGCACCAGAGGAAAGCAATGCATTCATTTTCTCTTCATATTGCATTTTTTCAAAATTTCCTCCAAATGGTTCAGGCTTGAGTTGCAATCCAATAGCGCACATCTAGCTGTATCCAGTGAGAGAGCTGTCCAAACTTTTTTGCATCAGAACAGCGTAGGAACAGGTACCCCCCCATCCTCAAATCCTCTGTTGCAAATGGTACATCTTGTATCCAGATCGACATGTCTCCTTTGGATATTCGTTCTAGTTGGCAGGCTATCATGCCCAATTCTCCAGAGAAAATCATGTAGGGCATTCTAGCTTCCAAATCTGCATCCAGATCTGCTTTTCAGTTTCACTCCCAGTTTGGCCGTTTGTTGAGCCAGACTGTCGACCATCATTAGTTTCTAATGTGTAAACCTTGTATGCGGATTTACCTGAGAAAAGCCCCTTCATAAGAATTTATTTTGCTGCTTTCAAGAGAAAACGCTCCTTCCAACTGATGATCCTTTTCCAAAAATTTCTGCTGCGTTAGAGTGTAATCTTTAGCTTCTTAAGTTCGTATATTTTGCGCCACTATTGCATAAATTGTATATTATATTGTGTAGTTTGATCTGATCTGCTCGACGATTGGCGTAGAAGCCTGGGTGAAGAAGCTAAAGTAAGAAATCTGCTCCACACATTTTGTTAGTTTGCAGGTAGGTGTTTTAATCTAACTATCATGTTCTTCAGATGGGATGGTCTGAAGAACTTCCTGAGCCTGCCAAGGCAGGATGTGTACGGCAATTCTGGTGGTGCTGTCGTGGCATTTTTCAAATCCTACAGGAATTTGCACTTCTACTGGATCCTTGAAGCTGGACACACCGTGAGTTTCACTGGTCGGATACATTAGATTGTTTGCTCAAGATCAAGTGTTTACTCATATTATGCATGCCTTATCTTCAGGTGCCTGTGGATCAACCTGAGGTCGCCTTGAAGATGATTGGTAAGATTACACACTTATCGGACCACTAGAGAGACATCAAATTGCGCCCTGAAGCATCGCTTAGATGGTGGGAAAGTACTAATAATTGAACTCGATTCTTAGTCTGAACTTGTCGAGTAGGTGAGAACTGTTAGGTGATGAAACGATTTTTTACTCGATTATGATCAAGTACATTGCTTGAAAAGACTTAACAGAACTCAGTAACTGATTGTCTACCGGCATTCGAAACCGGCTTAGTTTGTGTTTGCTTGCCATTTCAACCCCCTTCGACGGGTGATCGGGCAGAGCCATCACCTTGTAGCCGTCTTTGTGGTTCTGTGTGCAACGACGAACCTGTGCTTCTGTCTTTGGTGTCCTCCGGTTTGAGGATCGTACACGATCAATTACACTGGTACCAGCCATTACTTTTGAACCCAGCGACATAACTGAATCAACAGAATTTATCGAAACCTCACTGGCGCTAGCCGTTTGCATAGAAGGCATCAACGGCCCCAGCAACCTATCTGACCCGTAGCAGTCTGACCCAACTGCTGCTGATCCAACACGAGATCATCATGGGAGATAAAACCCAACAGTTGTAATCTTGGCATCAAGCAAAACTGAATTTGCCTTCTGATACTCAACATGAATCACCACATCTGTAGCTGTCTCTAGATTACCAGGAGCACCTGTTCGTGCCAAATCACCTATTTCATTCAAGTAAAGACCATCAAGTGCTTCCAACTATGCCCTCTTGCGTGGAGAAATCAGCCTAGATGAGATACTTCAAGCTTAACAGCCAAGTCAAGAAATCACGAACCTGTCGTGACTGGCGTGGGTATGGGTCCTTTTGATGCCTCTGTTCCTGAGAGTGTGGTCATTGCTGAGGTCGTCGCTCCAGTTTTACATGTTATGCCGGAGCTACAAGAGCTATGTGGGGAATCATCTGTGGTGCTACCGATAGAGTTGGGATCCTTAGAGGCCTCGACATCGACAGTGTCCATGATGTCCTCTCCACCGCCGTTAAAGCCTTGTCAGACACCCGCCATTGTGGACAGTGGAGATGTGTTGGGTCCTAACTCCGAGGCTCTATTTGGGAAAGAGCTATTTGACTTGCTTGTTAGTTTAGAGGGCGCTAGTCCTGGATATGGTATAGATATTGCTTGCGTCTTAGCGGGAAAGGCTTCTGAGGACATAATAAAAAAGATAGAGAAATCTCTCAGGAGCAAA
This sequence comes from Dactylis glomerata, assembly GCA_007115705.1. Taxonomy (NCBI): domain Eukaryota; kingdom Viridiplantae; phylum Streptophyta; class Magnoliopsida; order Poales; family Poaceae; genus Dactylis; species Dactylis glomerata. The sequence continues at coordinate 1,928,042 of QXEO01002113.1, forward strand.
AGAAAGAAGAGGGTCATATCTTGGAAGCTTCCGCGACTGCTTGATGCTCGATTGATGGACCCCATTCGAGTTGGCGGGTTTATTCAGTTGGTCTTCTTTGGTGTGTGGTGCTATTTGTTTCGTCAGTTTGTGGTTGTTGTTTGTTGAGCGAGCTTGTGGGTTTTCTTGTTGGTTATACTTTCAGTGTTGTTTGTGGTGTTGTTGTATTGGTTTTCGCCCAATTTTCCATTAATTAATTGGACAATTCTCTTCTTCTTAATAAATAGATTGTGGCAAAGCTTTTGCCCCCATTTCAAGAACAACCACTTACCCAACGCAGCGGAGAAAAAAGCACCTGATTCCGTTCACCACACGATCTGCTGCAGCTTCAAACTCAGATAAAACTTCAGACTCTGACGACCAAGCAGCAAGCGAAACGTTCAGGCCTAAATGTTTCAGATTTTCCATGATTCCATTGATCAGCGCCTTTTATAACCCATTATTTGCGCCTCTTAGCTATCTGCTGTGATAAATCTGTCTAAACAATGGAATGCGAATCGGCAGCACTGGAGGGAGCATCAGATTGTCTCGGACCAGTTTTAATTCGACAGACTTTCCGTCCGAGGAAGAGAGAAACGAGGAGATCACGGGAATACCCATTTGATGCCCGCGGGCGTGCCGTGGCTCACTCCCGCGGTTTCTTCAGGTTCCTGTTCGGTTTCTTATTCGTTATTTTTTGCGAGAAAGATATGAATGTATTCTAAGAGTTCACAATAAGTATAAGACAATCCAAACATCATAAAAATTACATTGACATCCTTGGACCATCTAACGGCCACTACTGCCGCCGGAGCGAGTCGCCGACACGCCGTTGTCGCTGTTTCTATATCGGAGTTGGCCTTACTTTGTTGATGACAGTCAGAAAATCTTCGTGCACATGCCCCTAAGAACCAACGCCCCAGAGTCGAAATAGTCACTGTTGAACCCTTGAATCGATCCGAAACTTCTAACATCAAACTTGTAACATATGTAGACTGGACGAGATCCACCACTCTATGGAAGCGGCGACCAGACGAATCCCCGCACTCCTCAACACCACTGGCGAGATTGCCACTGACAAGGTGGACGAGGAGGCGGGAGTACCTTATTCTTGTCCCGCAAAACGCCGCCATAGCCACCATAACAATGACGGCCGGTTGACCAAACTCTAACTCAGGAACCCTTCAACAACGCCAAACGCAGGTCCGAGGTCTCCATCCCCTCCCGCCACCGAAGTGGCAAGCTGAGGAGGCAGGACCCGTCGATTACCGACCGCAGACGGCGAGGCAGATGGCGGCGGCTAGGGTGGAACCCTAGCAGCCGCCTCTGTTTCTTTCGTGGGAGGGGAGATAGGCTCTTTCAAGCGGTAGGGGTTAGAAGTTTAATCATGCTTTACTTTGGTGTTTCTTATTCGGTTTTAAATTTTCCGTTGGTTTTCTTCGCTGGTTCGTTTGGTACGGTTGGTTTTGTTTCGGTTTTCTCATTTTCTTTTTTCTCTTTTTTTGTTTGCAAATTTCAACATTTTTACAATCTGATTTTTTTCAAGTTTGAACATTTTAAAACTTGAATATTTTTAAATTTGAACATTTTCAGGTCTGAACATTTTTAAATTTGAACTTTTTAAGTTTGAATATTTTTTATGTTTGAACACTTTGCAGATCTGAATATTTTTTAATCCTATTTTTTTTCAAGTTTGAATTTTTTAGATTAAAACTTTTTCATATCTGAACACTTTCAAAATTTAAAGAAATTTTAATCTGAAAATTTTAAGTTTGAACTTTTTTTAATTTTGAAAATATTTTAATCTAAACATAAAGGAAAACCCTTCCCTGTAATTGGACCGCTTTTTGTGGTGGCCTGACCACCACATTGCAAGCAGGGCTGTATACCGTACGCCCGTGAGCGAGCGGAACTAGGTGGTTCTGGCAATCACCGGAATTCCTATTTGCCGCCCGTTAGCGGCGTGTTTCGCCCCGCACCGCGCACCCCCTACGCATCCGGGTGCACTTGGGCCGGCCCATGTTGGTCAGTGATTTTTTTCTTTTTCTGTCTTTCTTCTCTTTTCTCTTTTTCTTCTCTTTTTATTTTTTCTTTTGTGTTTTTCTTTTTTCTTTTTTCGGTTTTTCTTTTTTATTCAGAATTTATATTTTTGTTCAAATTTGAATATTGTTCACATTTTGAATTTTATTCAAATTTTGAAAAATGTTCATATTTTGAATTTTGTTCAAACCTGCAAATTGTTCATATTGCGAATTTGTTCATATATGAAAAATGTTGATATATGAAATTTGTTTATATGTAAAAAATGTTCATATATGAAATTTGTTCAAATTTGAAAATTGTTCATATATAAAAAATGTTCATATATAAAATATGTGCATCTTTGAAAATTGTTCATTTTTCGAAATATGAAAAATCATTCATATTTCGAATTTTGTTTTTAATTTGAAAATTGTTCATATTTCGAATTTTTGTTCAAACTTATTTTTTTTTATATTTCAATTTTTATTCAAATTTTAAAAAAAAAAGAAAAAAGAAAAAGGTAAACCTCATGGGCCGCGGCCCAACTAGACACTCCCACAAGCGGGGTACGCGGCCCCTTTGCCCGCGCCGCCAACAGGCGGTGTATAGGAGGCCCCGGCAATCACGGACCGTGTAAACCTTACATCATGCAGGATACGATTGGCCCAGATGGCCCAGTCGCATGGAGCTGCGGCATCACCCATTTGATACACAAACAAAATACCTATTTGTCGAATAGGACGGTCGCTACTGGGCGACGCACACCCCCCTGCAGGTGTGGACCGGCCCAGGTAACGTTTTTCTGTTTTCTCCACTTTCTTTTTCATTTTTTCCCTTTTTCTTCTCCATTTTCTTCTCCATTTTCTTTTTCTGTTTTTCCTTCTTCCTTTTACTTGTTTCTGATTTGACAAATTTTGATTATGAAAAATAGATAGATTTTAAAAAACATTAGAATTTGGAAATTGTTCACATTTTAAATTTCATTTTTCAAAGACCAAAAATTGTTTAGATTTTAAAAATTGTTGAGATTATGAAAATTGTTCAAATTTTGAATTTTGGACATTTTTCAAAAGATAAAAAATCAGATTTTAAAAAATTTCATATTTTAAAAGTTTGAGATTATAAAATTTATTCAAATTTTGAATTTTGGACATTTTCCAAAAACCAAAATATTTTTAGATTTTACAACTATTATTTTTGAAAAAATGTTCATTATGAAAAAAGTTTGGATTTTTAAAAAGTGTTTGGTGATTTTTAGAGCAAATATTAAAAATATTTATATTTCGAAATGTTTCAGAATTTGAAAAACACAAAAAGAAATAAAAAAGAAACAACGGAAAAAATAAAAATATATCAAAAGGAAAACCAAAAAGAAAAGGAAAAAGGCATCATGGGTCGGCCCAAGATACCTGACTAGGTATGCAGCGCGGGTTTCCGGCTGAACAGTTCAGTGTATAGGAGCTCCCCTTTAGAATGAGCAAACCTCCTTAGATAGAAAAGCTTGTGCTCGGGTCTAATCTACTACAAACTGTAAGTTTGATCGTGGCCGCGCGTTTTGAGCCTATCTCGACGCGAGCTATTTGCGTCCGTTGGATCTTCACCTTAACTAATACCAATCGTTCATTGGTCTGGTGCTTTGGTATATATAGTTTCTCCACATCGAGATCTAGGGTTCGGGTTAAAAAAAATCTAGGTTCACTGCCCCTAGGCCGGCCGCTGCCCTCACCGCCTCAGGCTGGCCGCCGCCCTCGCCGCCGCCAGCCGGCCGCTGCCCTCACCGCCCCCAGGCCGGCCGCAGCCCCCACGCACGCCCCCGCCCTCATCGCCCTCAGGCCGGCTGCCGCCCCCACACGCGCCGCCGCCCTCAACGTCCCCACGCCGGCCGCCGCCCTCAACGTCCCCGCACCGGCCGTCGCCCTCTCCACCCTGCAGACAGGTGGTCTGCAAGTGCCGGAACAAGACGCACATGCTGTGCATCCGCTGCGGCCGCCACAGAAGAGCACCTGCTCCTCTTGCGGCTACCCTGCCGCCCTCATCCGCAAGTGTAAGATCCGATTACCTTGGTTCCGCCTCTTCATGTAACCTAATTGCTGTAGCTAGATGTGATGTTTGGCTCTGCATGTGCGAGACCGTGTTTGCTTAGATTTTGCTATTGCGGTGAGACGTTGGGCTTGTGAATCCCATAGCTACTATCTTCGCATGCTAGCTCTATGACTCGATGCGAGAAAGGCTGGTCCGAACATTCATCGTTACTAGCTCATGTTCGGTGTCTAACATGCATGTTACTAACTTTTTGAAGAACGTCCTCACGGTCCTGTTATAGCACCTGCCCATGTCAGTGTATTGTTCATTTTATGTTTAGGACTTTTCTTTAATTTGTTGTTGTCCTTTCTTGTTTAAGTTTGACATAGTACATTTGGCAGCTATATTGATTGTCATCGACTTGTGTGGGACGCGGCCTCGGGGCCGGTGTGTGGCATTGGGTTGTACGGTTTTCGGCCAGTTTTCCTTATTAACCGTCTATTCTCTTCTTCTTAATGAAATGGCAGAGCTTCTGCCCATTCAAAAAATAGTGCTTTCGATGTCTTTATACGATTTTGAGTACTGCTATCACATATTGTCGTTTGGTGGTGGTTTGACTTGATGTGTCGGTTTATCTGTTTAGTCTCAGTTTCAGATTTTTTTTGCAAGAGTATTTACTGCAGGGAGTTTGATCTTCCAAGAGGAGTGATTAAAATCCCACATTGGTATGTGGTTTTCAAATTTATCCCGCTATACCGTCCTGCCATTCGTCTGTTTTGTCCCCACAACTGCGAAAGTGCTATGATGAATCATTAAATTTACAACGCATGGCCCTCTCCGCCCTCAATGTTCCCACACCATCCGCCGCCCTCTGAATATGTAGGATAGAATGGTCTCATTGTTCTACACTTGCTGCAGAGCAACATTTAATATTCTAATTGTTATCCACTAGAACTGTAACTTTATGGAATGCTAATTTATTCCTAGATGGTATTGAAATCATTAGGTTGTTTTATCTATCCTACTATTGTTGTTTGTATCCTATTGGTTACAATGATATTGAATTATTTTTTGGCAATCTCAATACTATATATTCAGTCTGTTATGCTTAGATCTCAATGGAATTTATGTGAAGAAAACGTATAATTTGACATGTCTGAAGGTAATAAAGAATTATTAACATGCTCTCACTGCTTTCATTCTTCGTTTTAGCAGGTCTCTCTCCGAGGAGCAGCGTGGAGATAGTGATGTAGACATGAAGCTGAGGGCCATGGACAGGGTGCATTATAACTCATTTGTGGAGATGTATGCCTTGATATGCATTGGGTGAAGTTGAGGTAGAGGACCATTCCCACATATAGATTTGCTGCAACATTATGACCGGTAAAGATGTTGGTGTGTGAGAACTGGAGAGGACCCATGGATTAGGAAAAGTTCATGAAGGAGACTACCAACATTTGAGAAGGTATATATCTTTTTTTTTCATTTTGAAGTTTCCTACTTTTTTTAGTTTCTTATACCTTTCTTTCATGATGTCCCGTTCAGTTTTCACAGACATTGAACTTAGAACACTCTAATTGACCAATGCATGTTTTATTAGATATATGTAGATGCTCTTTGTCATTTATGAATAATAAAAATATAGTGGCTCATCTGTGTAGGACAAATTATATCTTGGACTGCAGTACGCTTGCTTCAAGGTGCTTCGCTTTTGGTTTATCCTCGGCTCAGAAATTGCCTCTGTCCAGTTAGACATCAGTCGCTTTCCTGCAGCTTGCATCCGCTTAGACAATTGCAGGTATATAGTTCGGTGAGCAGTGTCATGTTTTTGTAGTACCATCAACAGATGTAACCTTAAGAAGATATTTTGCCAGCCAGGCTAAGTGTGCATACTTTCTGAGTGCGTATACCCGTTAAAAAGTTTGAACTAAACTATAATATGGCTAGATCGCTAATGCAAAAGGTTCAATGTGATAGTATTTCCAAGAACAATATTGTTTTTATGGGATCAACAAAATACAGGTATTGTCTTGGTTATAACCTTCACTAAAAATGTGTGGTACGTTAGTGTAGATGAACTCGTGAGTACATTTCTGATTGGTAAAACCAGCTGACAGTTGTTGGGCCGTGCCCATAATTCTTTAAAGAATGTGTTGTATACATGTACATCGTAGTAGGATGACTGACTGCCAAAACAATATGTTAATGGTGAGATCCATACATTTTATTGGCTCTAAATGAATCGGTGAATAGTAGAATTTTGATTTTTCTTATTTTGTAATATATCTAAATCATTCAAGATATTGGAGCCACAACGAAAAAAGTGGGTTTTAGTTTCTATTGTCAACCTTAATGTTATTGTACCAGGATTTTAGTCCCCAAATGCACACACCCTAAATCCTAGCGGTTCCACTACAAGTTCCGCGATCTGTTTTTGCTTTGAAATTTGTTTGTACCGTATAGCAAGTCATTTAATACTCTAGCTTCCAAGATGTTCAGACAACTCCCTGTACCCACTCAGATTTGTTGCTGTTGACCACACAAGAAACCATACTTTTAGTAACCATGTAAGTGCATGATCTAAGTGTGACTAAACTATCTGTATTTTCTCAATCCTGAAATACTCTTCAGAACATAATTGAATAGTGCTCTGAGGACTCCAAACGAGCATCAATTGATTGTGAACGGAATTAAGTCTTGAACAATGAACACTCCCCAATTGATAGTACTATCTTGATTTTGTACAGCTATGATAGTATAATGTTTTTTGTGCAGAGCACAAAATGCTATTGCAAAGCAAGATCAGAAGGAGCAAGACTGGTCGGAGATACATGGGCAAGTAGAAATGCAGAATGCCATCACAAATGCAGAGTAAAAGAAATAAGTGAGTGCTACTATTGTAATACCTATATGGATTTTAAAGGTCTTTATCATACTCTTAGTTTATCATCAGCTACGTTGAAACTGATTAAATTCTATTTTTTGGCCTACTGATGCTATATACAGATTGGACAGCAACCGAACACATGCATAGAAGGGAGAAAAGCTAACTAACTAGAAATCAAACTTATATCAATCTTAACAATCTTCGTTCCGATCATGTAGCCCAGTTTGTTTCCACCATCGATGGATGTAAAACTTGTTATAGCTACAAACATAATAATTTGGAAAGGATGCATTTTCGGTAAACCAATGTATTTTTTCTTCAAAGGCTAGCAAAGTGGATTTGCACATTAAACATGGATGCTAGATGTTTCTTATATCTACCTTTAAAGAGAGGCTTCTGCTTATTATAGTTGTGTGCACATTCCATTGGCTTGCAGGTTTAAATCAGTCACTCTCACATCTATACGTAAAATTACTATTGTGCAACCGTGAATTTTCAGAATTACCTTTGTACCATTGTGTGGAAGTTGGCATTTAACATGGCATTTGTTTGTCAAAAGTTCAACCTTTTGGTGCTTGATGCCCTGTTATTCTTGGGTTGGCGTAATATAAAATCTCAACTAATACAGTGTTGCATAAAAATGCATCTCAAGTGTGGGCTCATGTTTTTGTTTCTATAAAATTGACTTGTGCATTTTGCTGGTCATGAAATGGTTCTTCTAAGCCACATGATTACTCTGTTAGGTCATTTGATCTGTAGCTGATGTGTGTTGTTGTGTTTTCGAGTTGACTCTGTTTGATTCTTTGTGTATGCTTTTTTCTTTTCAATGTGTGTTATGTAATTGGAAAATAGATTGGTTAGTCGTTTTAGAAAAGTAGCAATTGGTTGTGCCCCATAGGTCTAGCATATAGTCGGATCCTGGAACCATCACAAAAAAGACTGTATGCTCTAGCAACTACTAAAGACTAATTATCAAACGATTACTAGGCGGGCTGGGTGAAGCCGGCCTATCCGTCTAGTAGTTCTTTAATCACTTGAGAAGATGACAGGCCCCAAAGCACAATAGATTGTTGAATTTCAAAATATGTATAGATTGAGGGGGTGCCTATACCAGCCCATTGCGGAATGTAGTATTGGACAACCACAAGGCGCGCTAGTTGGGCCGGTCCAGGTATGTTGGGGATCACGCTACATAAAACAAAAAATTCTAGCGCTTTAACTAAGATCAAGCTTGCAAGGAGGAGGCAACATATCATGTACCTCATTGATCGAACTAGCGAAAGAGTTTGTCGATGATGAGGTTGACGTAGACATGAGTCGATTACCGCAACTAACCTCAATTAGTGATCACAAAAAGATGTATTATCCTTCCTCGACTCCCATGATCATGTATCGCACATGCCACACTTCCGATGGTATCCACATGTACGAGCTTGGCGTCACCGTGTCGAACAGCTGACCAAGCACACAGATGACGCAGAATATGTCGGTGAAGATCCAGCAGTGCTTTGGTGTCCTCGATAGAATCATAATAGTAGATGGGCAATGCTCCGTGGGGAAGAGAGATAGGAGAGTCTACAACGTCGAGGAGACGGCGATGAGGAGTCGATGGAGGTGGTGGTCTGGTGGCGGCGTGAGGTGGTCGGTAGGCGGTGGTGTTGGTGCAGATGGTCTAGGGTTTTGGTGTTGTGCCTTAGGCGTCTGCCCCCTTTATATAGTTGGCCAAAGGCCACCCTTGCCCAAACCGACTAGGGGGAATTAGAGTTCGACCCGAGCTCTCCCTCCAAACCAACTTGAGGGGGAGTCCTCTTTGAGGATTCCTCCTTCCTCCTTGGCCAGCTGGTGGGTGGGGCCATGCAGCCCTAGGCACATGGTGCAAAATTGGAATATTTCAACCTTCCACAGTATTTTGAATTTTCTGAAAAATAAACCGATTTGATTGGAATCATCCTATACCTTCCCATATATCATCGATAAGGTTTCGGACCTTTCTGGAACCATCTGTGATACATTGGAACCATTCCGAGACTTTCTCAAACCACTTTTGGAGTCTCTCTCTATTTATCTTATACTAAACTCATATTCAATAGATGCGAAACTCTTAAGTGTATGATCCAATGGGTTCGGATATATGTAGACATGTCCGGACACTCTTCCACGACAATAATCACTTGTGTGCTCTTGAATTTTTGCAATTATCCCTACATATAACACAAAGATCTATATCGTGTGAACCATTACAATGTCCGTCAGGGTTTCGAATTACTTAGCGATACTCTGCACCACATGAGATGAAACTGTAATGTTTTCTCTCCTTTCTCGGAGTGCACTATTTACTCTATCCATGTTATTGATGTTCTTGTGACTACCGTCTTAGTCATGTGTTCATCCAGAGAATGACGAATGCCTTGAGAATATCTCTCCATTACCGGAGTAGTAAATCCCAATCTTGAGCTAATAGAACTACGACGCACTTTCCGAGTACTTCACCAACACTTGTCGTAATCACCTTCACAGATAATTTTAAGTGTAGCGAAAGCAATGTTTCGGTACCCATGTCTATCTCTCTCATGGTCTATCAAAGCATATAAATGACAATGTCTTTTATGATTAATTACCAACAACATATTGACGACTTAGTTTCGTGGTATGTCAATGAGGCCTTGTCTAGCACATTGTTTTCTCCAAACAATATGGTCCCACTTATTATCGGCAACCTCGTCACATCTTACTGATGCCTATAGACAGGAAAATGAGAATATTGGATAATTTACGAACTAATCTTTGATGCAAAATTAGGGAACACTTTTTTGTTTTCTATTCCACATGTGTAATTAGTTTTTTCTCCGAATATCATATTCGGAACTAATATATAGTTCTAGCATAAAATATAAACATTTAATTATGAATAAAAAATATGAATAATACAACATTATTGCCTCTAGGGCATATTTCCATCAAGGTAAGCTTCTTCTATGGGTTTTTCCTTTTTCTTTTTGGTTAGAATCAAATTTGTTTAGATTGGAAAACGTTCAGATTTGGAAAACATTCAAATTTGATTTTTTTGGATTTAATGTTGTTAAAAATTAAAAATTATTAAAATTAGAAATTTATTTTAGTTTCAAATTGTTCAAATCTAAAAAATGTTCAAATTAAAAATTTCTTTGGATTTATAAAAAAACTGAAATTAGGAACAAACAACAAAAATAGACAAAACAGAAAACCCCCGAAAACTCTGAAAACTAAAAAAACCCTAAAAATATAGGAAAACTGAAAGGAAAATCAGGTGTTCATCGCGTTAACGGACTGAGGCCAAACTGCCACTGAAAGGATCTTAACGGGCGACTAGAGGGGGGGGGGGGGGGGGGGGGGGGGGGGGGGAATAGGCGCTACACAAATTTTTAGTATTTTTCTTTTTTTTGCTGGAAAAGAGAACTTTCATATATCAGAATCAACGAGTTTTACAGCTTCAGACTCAACAATGTTTGCTACCACTGGAGGGACATGCCCCATCCAGTAGCCGTCTTGGCCAGAAAATCTAGCTACATCAGCTAACAAATGAGCTCCCTTGTTGCTCTCTCTTCCGATTTTAACAGCTTGAAAACGTAAATAGCTATCTTAGATAGTTTTAATGTCCTCATACAAATTCCAGAGACGAGAGTGACCCTAATTTCTCCTCTTGATTGCTTCCACGACTACGGAGCTGTCAGACTCCAAAATGACCGCAGCATTTTCAACATCCTGTAAGCTCTGAAGCCCAAGAAGACACGCCCTTGCTTCAGCTTCAGGAACATATTGGCACTTGATTTCAGCAGCATTGCGTGCCCAGAGAACCTTCCCTGTATGGTCCCTGTTTAAGCATGCAATAGAACAAGTACCATTATTCACACCAAAGGATGCATCAACATTTATTTTTGTCCATCCACTAGCAGGAGCGGTCCATGTTGCATTTTGCTTAGCTTTTGGATGACGACCAGCCAAACTGCAATTAGCATTAGAAAGGTTCACCTGTTTGAACATGGGTTCATTTCCTTTTCTGTTGGTAATTGTCCTGCAATTCAGCTTTAGTTCCTGCAGGTAACGGTTCAGAAAATTAACAGAGCCCCCTACACTGCACTGCCCTTTCTCATGAATTGCGTCATTTCTCATATGCCAACAATGCCAAAGTGTCATCAACACTAGCGCCCTCCTCTCGTTGCTGATACCAGCAAGCAGGACAATAGCCAATCAGGTCCAGAATACTTAAATAAAGATTCTTTTGGCATATCCCAGCTTTTCCTCATATCTTCTCTTAGAGCCCTCGATTTTGTGCAAGTAACCGTGGCATGGAAGCTAGTTTCAGTTTCAGTGCCGCAGATCGTACACCTGCACTGAGTTTCTAGCTCCCTATAGAATTTATTCCGTTTGGTTGGCAGGTTGTCACAAGCAGTTCGCCAACCGAAAATTTTAACTTTATTGGGGACAGGAGCCTTCCAAATCATCTTCCATAAGGTTCTGTTACTATCACCCGAAGAGCTAGTTCCAGGTTTGTTCTGACTGTCATTCTTCAGAGTGAAAGCCAGCTTGTATGTGCTCTTGACAGAGAAAACAGCATTACTTTCGTAATGCCAAGCCATGAAATCACTCCTTGATGCCTCTGGAGCATTCAGCTGCAGGATAACATTAGCATCATGTGGGTAGAAAATTTTGTGAATAACCTGAGTATTCCAAGTTCCAGATTCCTCATTGACAAGTTGATTCACCCTTCTGTGCCTATCATTTGTTTTTCCTGGTTGCGCTTTTAAGGCAAGGTTTCTAGGTAACCAATTGTCTCTCCATATTATAATATTTTTCCCATCTCTGATTCTCCAAACAATTCCTTTTTTAACAGTTCAAGACCATGCTCGATTCTATGCCACACCGGGAAAGCTTTAGCTCTAAACACAATATCAATCGCTAGACTTGGGGGATTTATGATTAGCCGCCAAGCTTGGCGCGCTAGGAGTGCTTGATTGAATAAAACAGAGTCTCTAAATCCCATACCTCCTTGTTGCTTTGGTTTTGTCAAGGTCTCCCACGAGGCCCAATGGACTTTCCTTTTGTCTTCGTCTTCTCCCCACCAGAACTATCTGATAATCTGCATATAATCATCATGGAACGAAGTAGGAAGTTTGAAAATTCCCATCACGTAGATAGTTAGAGCTTGTGCAACATATTTAATAAGCTCTTCTTTTGCTGCCATTGACATGAACCTTTCATCCCATACATTTAACCTTTTTCGAAATCTATCTTTGATAGGTTGAAAATGTTGTGCTTTCATTTTTCCTTCTGGAGTCGGAAGGCCAAGGTACTTTTCCTCGAAGGAGCATTGAGTGACTGCTAGAGTACTCTTAATCTCAGTTGGTTTGCCACAGGACAAGCTGAACTGAAGAGGATAGAACATTTAGACGGGCTAATGAGTTGTCCGGTACTTTTTTCAAAACTCATGATAGCCTACCTAACAACATTTGCTTGTTGACCTGTAGCTTTGAAGAATAAGAGGCAATCATCCGCAAAGAGGAGGTGTGAAATCCCTGGGGCTCCTCTGCAACACTTGAGATCTTGGAGCTCCTGGTTGTGGACCGCTCTCTGTAGAATTTTTGTTAAACCTTCAGCCACAAAAAGGAACAGGTAGGGAGATAGCGGATCTCCCTGTCTGAGGCCTCTAGTTGGTTTGAATTTTCCCGTCAAATCCCCATTCACTCGAACTGAGTAACTCACAGAAGTGACACATGGCATAACCTGATTAACCCATGTCAGATGAAAGCCAAACTTCAGTAAGATGCCTCTGAGATATCCCCAGTCCACTCTGTCGTAGGCCTTGGTCAAGTCCAACTTGTAGGCACAATAATTATCTTCTGCCTTTTTTTTTGGATATGGTAGAAGCATTCAAAGGCTATCAGAGTGTTGTCCGATATGAGGCGACCAGGAAGGAAGGCACTTTGGGTCTCTGAAATCAAATACTGTAGAAGAGGCCGCAGCCGATTAACAATGCATTTAGAGACCACTTTGTATATTACGTTGCACAAGGAGGTTAGCCTGAAATCCTTAATATCATCCGCTTCATTTGTTTTTGGGATGAGTGAAATCACCGTGTCATTGATTCCTTCTGGAATAATGCCAGTATCAGAGAAGTGTTTTACAGCCCGTATAACATCATCCTTGATTAAGCCCCAATTTCATTTAAAAAACCTACCTGGAAAACCGTCTGGGCCAGGGGCTTTTAGTGGTCCGATCTGGAACAGTGCGTCGCCAATTTCATCAACACTATACTCTCTCAGGAGATCATTATTCATTTCCTCTGTTACCGAGGGCTGGACTAGTTCGAAAATGGGGTTAGGATTAACTTTTGCATCTTTCTTGTAGAGGTTCTTGAAAAAGTCTATCACAATTTCTTTCATCACTTCATTGTTTTCCATGAAAGATCCTTCTTCTAGCTTAAGCTTCTTTATTTTGTTCTTTCTAGATCTGTTAGAAGCTTTCCTGTGAAAGAAGCTTGTGTTCTTATCGCCCTCTTTTAGCCACGTGACTCTTGACCTTTGCAGCCACGTTAGTTCCTCTCTAATAAGGAGTTCATCCATTCTGTCCTGAGTAGCAACAATCTCTTCTACATCCTCTGGGTTATAGGCAAGCTGTAGTCTTTCAAGTTTTCTTCTTAACTCCTTTAGTTCCTTCTCCACTGATTCGAATTTCTCCTTACTCCAAGCTTGAAGAGTTGACATAGTTTCATTCAACTTTTCTTTAACTCCCTCCAGATCTTGGCTGCACCAAATTTTTGACCAAGCAATTTCTATTTCTTCAGCTAACGACTCTTCTCTTTCCCACATAATCTCGTATCTCCTTTTCAGCCTATTTGTTTGCCCATTTCCTTTTTTACTCAGCCGAATCAACAGTGGACAGTGGTCCAATCTTGAAGATACTAGATGTTCAACACTAGCTCCAGGGAAGATCCTGGACCAGCTAGGTTGAGCAACAGCCCTGTCCAGCCTCACTCTGACATTATTCCTACCATTTTGATTGTTGTTATATGTCCAGGGGAGACCTTTGTATCCTAGGTCCATCAAATCACAGTGGTTGAGCACATCTCTAAACTGTTGCATCTGGTACTTACTTCTTCTATTAAAGGATATGTGCTCTTTTTGTCACATAACCTCATTAAAGTCGCCGACCATGAACCAGGGTTCAGAGGTGCTCGGATTTATTCTTCTAAGCAGCTCCCACATAAGATGCCTATCTTGAATTTTGGGCTCACCGTACACAAAAGTTGCTCTCCATTTTATTCCATTCGGTTCACTGATTTTAACATCAATATGGTGCAGACTAAAGTTGATCAGCTCAACCGGAACACACTTACTCCAAAATAGAGCTAAACCCCCTCCTTTACCTCTACCACACACAGGGAAACAATTCTCAAAACCTAACCTTCTGCAAACAGCTTCAACGACTCTCTTATTTTGCCTAATTTCTGAAAGAAACAGGATCTTGGGACTAAACATCCGCACAAAGCGGACAAGCTCCTAAACTGTTCGTGGCTGTCCCAGGCCACGACAGTTCCATGCAAGGAGATTCATGGCTCCTGCCGAGCGCTCACATTAGCGCCCGACAGTTTGCCGGTAGCCCCTGGACCGGTCTCTGCCATATCCTCCTTTCCTTCCTTCTTCTTGTCCCTTCCTTCCTCTGCCATCTTCTTTTCACTTGCATCTTCTTCATTGTGCCTTTTCAGTTCTGCCGCTCTCAGCTTGCGCAGTCCCTCCTCTCCCAAACAAATGGACAGAGGTGGGACCTTGAAGTGCCCCTTTTTCCTGCTGGCTCCTAGTCTTCCTCTCCTTGTCTTTGTCGATGTCCTTCTCCTTGTCTTTGTGATGCTCCAGAGGTACATATAAGGTGTTTTCATTGCTCTGCACCTCTGGCTCACCACGGTCCTGCCTTTTCTAGCGCTTGGGCTCCTTCAAGTTTGAAGAAGCATCGGACGGGCACATTGCCGCCCCGGTCAGCTTCCCTTCCGGTCTAGATGGAGCCTCATTTGCAGCCTTGATGTTGTCGATGTCCGTCGCTTTGTTCGCCGTGCTGGACTCCATGACAGCACCCGCTTTGTCCATCTTAGTTTTGACGATCACCGCCGCCACCAGCGGCAAGGGAGCCTCACCCTTGTCGCCAATGGCTGCAGCTGCTGAGTTGTTGTAGTCGTTGATGTTGAGCTTGGCGACATCCTCAGCGACCTGCGTGATGACAGCATGTTCGGTGTTCGTGGTCGTCGGCTTTGTTGCACGCCATGGTGCAGGGGACGCTGGTAGAGCTTGTGTCTGCCCCATGGCTTCTGGGAGGAACCAGGCACGAGGGTCGGCGAAGTGCACCGGCAGCACTCGCATGTCCATGCTGAAGTTAATCTTTCGCTCGGCCCCAGGGAGGTCACACCTAGCTTCCATATGCCCAATGTATCCACAAAAGAGACAAAAGTTAGGCAATCTTTCATAGCAAATTTGGACTTTCACCTCCTCCAGTGATCTCATCCTCCAAGATGATCCTCTTTCGCAAGGCAGCATACACAGGAAGTTGTATCCTAGCCCTGAGAAACTTGTCGTCCATGTAGCCGCGGGAGTTGTTGTCGATCATGAGTGTTGTGCCTATCTCCCGCCCAAGCTCCCATGCCAGGTTCTTGGTGAGAAGGTAGAAGGGGATGTTGCAGAACTGAACCCACATCGGCACATGGGTGAATGGCACCGACCTGGGGTCAGGTCCCACCTCCATGGCCTCGACGAGGAAAGCATCCATCTTGTACTGCCATGGTCCTCGGCGAACTGCGTGGCATCGATCTCCTTCTTTAGAGAACTTGATGACGAACTTGCGTCCCTCGTCAGCCTCAATTTGGCTTGCTTCAGCGTGTCCTCGCACTCTCCACACCTTCTTCATGCGCTCCAACAGCACATCGGAGCTCACCAGTAAGGTTGAGAGGAAGAGGCCGACGGCGAGGAAGCGAGGTCGCGCAGCTTGCCGGGCGCTGGTCATGTTGATGACGAGTGTACGTTCCTTCTCTCCAACCGAGGCCCCGACCACCGCCTTCTCCTTCCATAGGCGTGATGAAGCGAGTTGGTTCTCTGGGCCTCCCACCCTGTGACCTGCTGGCTGAGAGGCTGAGCCAATAGCCAGCTTCGCAGTTCCAGCACCCACTCCTCCTGACGGGTTCGCCTCTGTCGCCGCCATGGCGCGGATGGTTGACAACCTGCACTGAACAATACACTGGTACTAGGATTGACTGGGGGTTGGTGTGGATTCCGACCTGTGGGATCTTGATTTTATAGACCATCTTGTAGAGGAGATCACGCTGCTGATGAATTGAGGATTAACTCCTGTAATTGTTCCCAATTCCTCCTTTGGCTGTAACACTTCCTTCGATTCCTCTATTTCTTCATGAATCCTCTTAAAATCGCCATTTGAAATCCCCTTGACTGGATCCAGCGGACCTGGACAATCTTGCGGAAATCTCAGCTCTTCAATCGTCTTGATTACTCGCGCTCTTAATCTCTCCAAACTCTGTGTTAGTTCCTGTGCTCTTTTTTGGATCTCCTGTGCTTGTGCAGCTTGGCTGTAGGTGTTTGGGGAAATTGGATCGGTGTAGGTGTGTGGATTGGGATCCAGGCTAGAAATTTGGCTGGCTTGGGTTTCAGGTTTCAAAGGAGATCGATACTTGGCAGGAGTTCTGGAGTCGCCTTCCTGTCGCCAGGGAGCGGAGAGAGGCAGAGGAACAGACATCCTCGCACGTGTCTTTTTCAATTTTAGGGCCTAACACAAAGTAAATTCACTAGATGTGCAACTAGGTGAATTTTCTACGAGTGACAAGCAAGCAAGCAATATGTAAATAAGTAAGATACAAGTAAGAGAGCGAGATAACCGAAAGGTGGAGACCAGAGACACAAGGATGTATTCCCATAGTTCCTTCCTTTTGAGGGAAAGTACGTCTACGTTGGAGAGGTGTGGTGACACAGAGTCGACCAACACCACAGATGCTCACCTTGTTCTCCGGTGAACAAGCCACAGAGGCCAGATCGTTTCCACTAAGCGGTGGTATTGGGGGAACCAACCAAATCCCTTACACGGAGCTTGGAGCATGCATCCACAACTCAATTGGAGGCTCCCAAGAAAGCCATGGAGGCTAGAAAACCACAAAGACATGAGTAATCATGAATTACACCACCTAGTGTTTCCAAGGAACCACTAGGCACAAATTCCCCAATCTAATGGAGAGGGAAATGAAATTCCTTCGGTGGAGATGTAGACCGGGACCTCCTCCTTTGATCCTCCAAAGATCAGGGACTTTGGGTGGTTGAAGATGGAGATCTAGCAATGAGGTTGGATCCAAATAGTGTCTTGTTCTTGATGAGGACGAGCAAGCTGGAGAAGAAGAGGGGGAGGGGTATAAGTACCCCACCCCGAAATGTATCCGTTGCAGCCGTCAGGACTGGATTATCTGAGTCAAGTTAGGGCTGGTTAATCCGGCCCAGATCTGGAATAATCTGGCCTAAATATCCGGCCAGCTTTTGGGTGACGCGCACCTCGCATTCTTCTGGTCCTTAGCCATTTTCAAGGGTGGCCGGATTATCCGGCCAGATTTGAAATATCTGGCCGAAATATCTGGCCACTTCTAGGTGACACGCACATCGACTTCTTCTGCTCCTTAGCCATTTTCGAGGGTGGAACGATTATCCGGCCAGATTTGAAATATCCGGCCAAAATATCTGGCCACACTTCTAGGTGACGCGCACATCGACTTCTTCTTGTCCTTAGCCATTTTCGAGGGTGACCGGATTATCCGGCCAGATATGAAATATCCGGCCATACTTCTGCACCAAAGACACTCACAAACAATGTTAAATTATCCTAATGTTGTTAACTAACACACCAAACTAGGGAGGGCTAGAAAATGCCCTAACAGCCACGCTGCACGCATCCGGTTATGGGCTGCTCCAAACTGCGGCTCACTAAATAGGTGCAATTTATTTTTTTATGTATATGAATAAATTTTGAATTTGAATAAATTTAAAAATTGAACCATTTTTAGAAATGAACAAATTTGGATAATAAAAAAATTAATTTTTAAAATTTGAACAAATTAAAAATGAACTGAATTTTTTTATTCGGATAATTCCAAAATGAGCATTTTCAGATTTAAACAAATTTTGTATATGAAAAAATTTCAGCATTAGATTTTGCTAGCTTGTTAGACAGTACTCCCTACGCATGCAGAAGAACCAATCAACAGATTAATTAGCCATAATTGCCATATTAACTAGCAATTTTTCATATTTTAATAATCTTCACCAAGTTCACTAAAAACAATAATTATCAGATAAAGTATCCACTTTTCCATATTAGTAATCCAATATTTCCATATTAATTTTGTTGGTTAACAATTGCATGTTCTTGAAAAATGTAAAATACCATTTTAACTAGCCATAATTTCCAAATTAAAATGATTGTTTGTTTAACCTTTGCTTTGAGAAAGTAAATGCCAGATTAACCACAATTGCCAGATTAAAATAGCTACAATTGCCAGATTAATTATGTGTGTAAACAAATTACCATGTGCTTTGAGAAAGCAATTGCTAGATTAATTAGCCATAATACTAAAAATTGTAAACTGTCAACAATTATGAACAACATTGGAAGACTCTTCTACGGATCCATGAGCATGGAATCTCATCGGCGTCTATTCCACATGCATCTTCTATTGTAAAAATGTCATGAGTCCCTGATGGTGCGTAGTAGGCACCTAGTTGGGAACCCCAAGAGGAAGGTATGATGAGCACATTAGCAAGTTTCTCTCAGTTATGAAACCAAGGTTTATCGAACTAGTAGGAGAAAGAACCAACTTTCAAAGGTTGATGCTAGCTAGCTTGGCGACAGCTCTAGACAATTTATATATAACGCCTTATCCGGGGCGTAGCTTTGCACCAGCAGCAACGTGGAATCTACAAACAACACAACCAAAGTACTTTGCCCCAACTAGCAGCGAGGTTGTCAATCTCACCGGTTTGCTGCAAACAAAGGATTAAACATATCGTGTGGTAAAAGATATTTGTTTGCAAGAAAGTAAATAATGATTGTAAAGGTAAACAATAATATGAATGTAAAAGAATGGACTGGGGTCCACAGTTCACTGGAGGTGTCTCTCCATAAAGATAAATAACATGCTGGGTAAATAAATTACAGTTGGGCAATTGATAGAATAAAGAAAGCAAACAATGCATGGATCACTATGAGATTCACTTGGGCATTACAACATAATATATAGACCGTAATCCAACTGTATCAATGACTAATAATCCACCCACCGGATATCATCCGAACAACCATTGGGTATTAAGTTACAAGCAACAGATTATCGCCTTAAGCAAAGTGTGTAATGTAAACAATACAAATATCCTTAAACAAAGGATTGTTGTTTTCTCCCTAGTAGCAACAACACATCTACAACCTTAGAAGTTATTTTCACTCTCCAAGATTACTAGAGGCATGAACCCACTATCGAGCATAAATACTCCCTCTTGGAGTCGCTAGCATCTACTCGGCCAAGATATCTACTAGCAACGGAGAGCATGCAAGATCATAAACAACATAGAGATGATAAATCAATAAATCAACTTGATATAGTACTCAATATTCATCGGATCCCAACAAACACAACATGTAGAATTACATAACGATGATCTTGATCATGATAGGAAGCTCACAAGATCTAAACATGAAGCACATGGAGGAGAAGATATCCATCTAGCTACTGCTATGGACCCATAGTCCAAGGTAGACTACTGACACATCACTCTGGAGGCAGGCATGATGATGAAGAAGACCTCCGGTGGTGATTCCCCTTTCCGGCAGGGTGCCGGGAAGAGCTTCTGGACCCTCCCGATCTTGCGTCAATGACGGCGGCAGCTTGCAATATGTTTTCTAGAAAAGAGTTCGGGCCTTTAGGGTTTTCTCGTCGAGGAGAATATATAGGTGGAAGGGCGATGTCAGGGGATGGACTAGGGGTCCACACCATAGCCTGGCGTGGCCTAGGGGTGGCCCGCGCCATGGCATGGTGCAGCCGCCCTCTGGTCCCCTCCGTCTCTGCTTTGGACGCCGTCTCGTGTCAGGAAAAATAGGAACTTCAGCTTTTATTTTGTCCAATTTCGAGAATATCTCTTGTGTAACTATTCTGTAACACAAAAACAACAGAAAACAGGGAACTGGCACTGTGGCATCTCGTTAATAGGTTAGTTCCGGAAAATGCATAAAAATGCCATGAAGTGTAACAAAACACAAAGCAAATGGTGCATAAACAAGCATGGAGCATCACAAATTATAGATACGTTTGAGATGTATCAAGCACCCCCAAGCTTAACTCCTGCTCGTCCTCGAGTAGGCAAGTGATAACAAAATAATAATTTCTGAGGTGACATGCACCAACACAATCTTGATGAAATGATGTAAAGCATTGAGTGTTGAGATCAAAGTACTCTAAACATGGGCATAAAAGACATAATCTTGACAATAAAACTTAGCAACCATGCTATAACATGAAAAGTAACACAAACAAAAGATCATGAGTAATAATGCATTGAAAGTCAAGTGTTTGTTTCAAGCATATAGAAAAACATAGCAAAGGGGTATTCAGCTTGTCCTTCATTGACAAGGGTATAGTTAATAGATCCCGTTAGATGAGTACCCCTGAGGCCCGTTAAGCTAGGCCCAATTGTAATGATAGTCGAGTACGAGTTCTTACCGTATGTCGATATTGTAATCTATATAGGACCCTACCCGATCCTCGAGACCTGGCCACCTATATATAGGGGCCAGGAGGGGACAGTGTAGGCCAGGTTGAAAGCAAGCCAGGTTAAACACCCAAGTTTACTTTCGACACACACCTATTTCGACTAACCTTACCTTCGAGTTCATCCGACGCCCTATCTCCCCGATCCTAAGTCCTTCATCTAGGACATTTGTCGAGTTAACCCCTCGTCAATTGGCACCGACCGTGGGGAGCCTGGGCGTTGGAGTCATGAATTCGACGGCTTTTTCGCTTTTAGCCAACAGCAGTTCAGAACTTGACGGAAGTCAGGAGATGGAGTTAACAATTAGAAGTTTGAGCATCTTTGTCAGACCATCGGGTTTGTCCCGCCTCTTAGATTCGACAAAACCAGATCCATCGGCAAGCAAGCCCGAAACAGAGGAAACGTTGGAATCATCAGAAGGCTCTTCCAGCGAGGTAAACTCGCCGGTCGGCTTAGAAAAAGCACCAATCGCAGAAGGCGACAAAATTCAGGAAAATTTCGACTCAGAAGAAAGAGCATGTCAAATGCACAACAACGCAAAGGACTTCGCCGTGGGAAGCAGCGACGTCTCCAAAGTACATCAGTTATGCGTAATTATCACTAAAGCAGAAGAAGAAAACAACAGCGAAGGAAGTAAAAAGGTCGACAGGCAAGTCAACAAAACAAAAGAACACAACAAAAAGGAAAAGGAGAAAGTACACGTCTCGGCTGGCGAATGGAGAATGATCAAGTTAGCTATCAATCAGGGTACAGAAGTACCCGAAGGATCGAGAAGAGAAGTTCTAATGGGATATCAGTATGCATTATACCAACACAGGAAGAAACTAAGGAAGGAAAGAGACATGGTTTTTCAAGACAATAACAATATATCAAGGGAGGAATGCTGGGAAGACTATAGTGAAGATTCAGAGTACAGCAGAGAAAGGCGCGGAGACCCAAAACACAACAGGGGGGCAACAGCACATAGCAGGGAAGAAAGGTACCAAGGAGCCCTACCCCACAGTTAGAAGAGGAGGAAGATGACTTTGTACAAGAAACACCAGAAGCGGCGTTGGTAGCAGCACAGGCGTATTTACTAACTACAAGGCCAGAACCCGGGGATCCGCGAGAAGATATGCACCAAGCCGCGATACGAAGCCTCGGAATAGTGGAAAGTAAGATTAGAGAAAAAGGCCCAGAGACAAAGTTGACAAGCTACAAGGAAAATCAAAAGGCGAAGTTCGGATACAACTTCACAGATAACGAGTATAGCAAGTCATCAGAAGAGGAAAAGCGACATAAGAGGAAGGAGGACGCAAGAAGTATAATAGCGCAAGTTCGAGTAAATAAATCACGCCACGCCTGGAGGGAAGAGAATTATGAAGACGACGATAAAGAGATGGGCGCGTTATGCTTTACCCGCAGGGTTCGCAAAACACGGGTACCCAAAGGATTCAAATTGCCACATGACCAGCATAAGTATGACGGATCGCAAGAACCTACCCTATGGTTATCGGACTATTTGCAGGCAGTACAGATATTAGGGGGAACAAAAGCGACTGCAATGCAAAGTTTGCAGCTACACCTCACCGGCGCAGCACGGTCCTGGTTGAATACCCTACCCAACGAGTCCATCAGAAGTTGGGGAGAACTCGAAAGTCAATTCGCAAGAAATTTTCGCTCAACATACAAGCGCCCAGCATCACTGGAGGAAGTTAAGGCGTGCATGCAAAGGAAAGGTGAAACTCTACGTTCTTATATACAACGCTGGAGTATAATCAAAAATTCAGCAGAAGTCGTCTCCGACGAACGAGCAATAGATGCCTTTACGGCCGGACTTCGTCGCTCAGATCTCGTGGAAGAAATAGGAAGAGCAAGACCTACGATAGTAGCCGAACTAATGGAACAAGCCAACAAATTCGCTGATGGAGAGGACGCATATAATAACAAAAGAGGACGTTCACCAGAAGTCGACAGAATAAGTAGACAGAGGAGACGACACCGCAGCCAGGATAACCAAGGAAGACGAAATCAGGTAGCCGTGGGCTACACAGCAGAAGAAGAGGAAGGATATGAAAATAGGAGGTTCCAGGCAAAGGGGGTAGAAAAATTGAGATACTCCGGTCCTTCGGCCGAGGATATGCTATACGGACCTTGTCAAATCCACTACGCATATCTTGACGGGAAAAGAGTCTCAAATCACCAGATGAAGGATTGTAGAACATTCTTAAGGCTGCAAAGCGCCATGGGCTCAAGCCAAGGAGGGTGGCAAGGAGAAAAATACAGAAGTCAAGGATATCAAATGCAAAGGCTAGCAAGGCACCTAGAGTCAAAAGTTTACATATCAGCTATAATTCAACCGGTGCCCAAGTCAAAGAAAGAGCGAAAGAGCATATCCAGGCAAGTAAACCTAGCGATATCATCACCACCAACTACCACAGAGTACCTACGGTGGTCAGATCAACCAGTTAAGTTCAGTAGAGCGGACCACCTGAGGAAAGTTCCCAGGCCAGGCCACTAGCCTATGGTTTTAAAGGCGCAAATAGGAGGGTACAACATCGGAAGAGTGTTCATGGATGCAGGGAGTGGCATAAACTTAATATATGCTAGAACCCTAAAGGTAATGTGCATTTCGCTGATGAGTCTGAAGCCAACAGATTGCTCCTTCCATGGAATAGTACCAGGAGCCGCAAACTACCCTTTGGGAAGAATAGAACTCGATGGACTGGCCGTCACAATACCACGCAATCCTGGGGCGCCCAGCATTTGCAAAATTCATGGCAGTACCTCATTACGCGTATCTTACGTTAAAAATCCCAGGACCCAAAGGAACAATTACAGTACAGGGCAGCTTTGAAGTAGCCAACACATGTGACAGAGAATTCAATAGGATGGCGCAAACCTTCGGCATGACAGCGGAATATGAGAGGCTAAAAGGAGAAACAGATCATAATGTTCTACCCAATGTTGGACGATCCCTGCCAGATCAGGCTTTCGATACAACTCAGGACTCGAAGAAGATCCAGGTCCACCCTACAGATCCAAACAAAACGACATCAATTGCAGTGAACTTGGATCCCGCATAGGAAAGTGCGCTTGTCGAGTTCCTCTGTGAGCGCTGGGAAATCTTCGCCTGGTGTCCATCAGACATGCCAGGGGTTCCCAGGTAACTCGTCGAGCATGCATTAAATGTAGATTCCAAGGCAAAGCCAGTCAAGCAACCATTGCGACGATTTGATGAACCTAAAAGGAAGGCGCTAGCATCAGAATTGCATAGGCTAGAAAATGCCGGATTTATCAGAGAAATCAAAACTTCGAGTTGGGTGTCGAACCCAGTCATCGTACCCAAGAAGAACACAGACATACAAAGAGTATGTGTCGACTACACATCTCTCAATAAGCATTGTCCAAAGGATCCCTTCCCTCTACCCCGCATCGATCAGATAATCGATTCAACAGCGGGATGCGCGAGGCTTTCCTTTTTGGACGCATATTCTGGTTACAATCAGATCAAATTGAAGAAAGAAGACGAAGAAAAAACGGCCTTCATCACACCGTACGGAGTGTTTTGCTACCAAGTAATGCCATTCGGCCTAAAAAATGCAGGAGCAACTTATCAACGGATGATGCAAAATTGCCTCGGAAGCCAAATAGGACGCAACATCTAAGTCTACATTGATGACGTAGTCATCACCACAAGAGAGGAGAAATCTTTAATCAGCGACTTGGCAGAAACCTTTGACAACCTGAGCAGGTACAAACTTAAGCTTAACCTGACAAAATGTTCCTTCGGCATATCAGCAGGGCAACTTTTGGGGTTTCTAGTATCGGCATGAGGAATAGAGGCGAACCCAGAGAAGATTCAAGCAATTTTAACAATGGGGAAACCCACGAAGCTACACGATGTACAGAAACTCGCGGAACGTGTTGCAGAATTAAGTCGCTTCATGGCTCAATTGGGAGAAAAGGCGCTTCCTTTCTATGCACTTATGAAGAAGTCAGATGATAAATTTGAATGGATAGAAGAAGCAGATGAAGCTTTTGCACAGTTGAAAAAAGTGCTTTCCACGCCGCCAGTGCTGGTCGCACCAAAAGAAAAAGAACCACTACTACTTTACATCGCCGCAACCCACCAGGTGGTCAGCACAGTATTAGTAGTCGAAAGAAGTGAAGAAGGAAAAGCCCACGGCATCCAGAGGCCGGTATATTTCATTAGTGAAGTGTTATCTCCAACGAAACAGAGGTACCCGCATTATCAGAAACTTGCATATAGTGTTTTCACAACTGCACGAAAACTGCGACAGTACTTTGCGGTGCACCCAATTATAGTGGTCAATGAAGCGCCACTGTCGAACATCTTGAACAATCCTTCAGCAACAGGATGTGTCTCTTTGTGGGGAATTGAGTTATCTCCCATGGATATCACGTACGAAAAAAGGAAGGTGATTAAGCCACAAGTCTTGCCTGATTTTACGGCAGAGTGGCTGGAGCTACAGAGCACGGGACCACCAGATTTATCGAGTGTCTGGACAATGTACTTTGATGGCTCCAAAAGAGTACAAGGCGCAGGCGCGGGAGTAGTCTTGATATCGCCGCATGGTGACAAACTAAAGTATGTCTTAAGGATGAGTTTTCCGCAGGCTTCTAACAATGAAGCAGAATATGAGGCTCTATTACATGGAATGAAGATGGCCAAAGCATGTGGAGCAACTCGACTAAACATATTTGGGGATTCAAACCTTGTTGTCCAGCAAGTTATGAATAGATGCGACATAATCAATGACAACATGATGGCCTACAAGAACTTGTATCATTATCTTGAAGGAACATTCGATGGATGCGAAGTCTCGCACATCAGTAGAAACAGCAATGAAGAAGCCGAGACCTTAGCAAATATCGAGTCCCAGCGTTTACCCGTGCCATCGGGAGTATTCTGGGAGGAAATAGTGGAAAGGTCAATAAAAAGTGTCAAAAGTTCGACTACTGCAGCAGGCTCGGGGGCTACGTCGGAACCAGAGGAGGTCATTATGATAGAAGAAACTTGGATGCAGCCATATCTTGCATACATGATAAATAAACAATTACCAGAAGATGCGGTGGAAGCCAAGAGGATAACTCGACGATCGAAAGCGTTTGTCGTGTTGCAGGGGAAATTATACAAGAAGAGTATTACCGGTGTTTTGCAGCGTTGTGTAACACCCTAGGAAGGACAAACAATACTAAAAGATATACACGGCGGAGTGTGCAGCCATCATGCTAGCAGCAGAGCAATAGCAGCAAAAGCTTTCCGAGCAGGATTTTATTGGTTAACAGCCATCGAAGACGCGAAAGATATAGTTCAAAAGTGCGAAGCATGTCAAAGATTTGCATCTAGACCGCATGCACCACCAGCAGAGCTACAAACAATACCATTGTCCAGGCCCTTTGTGCAATGGGGCCTCGACATGGTGGGAAAGTTGCACAAATCCTGGCCAGGAGGGCATGTTTACATGCTAGTGGCAGTCGATAAATTTACCAAGTGGGTGGAAACGGCCCCGGTAACAACTCAAGATTCGACAGCAGCAATCAGCTTCATCAAGTCGATAGTATTCCATTTTGGTGTACCATATAGCATCATCACAGACAACGGGACAAACTTCACCTCAAAGGAATTCAAGAATTATTGCGAAGGACTAGGGATCAAGCTCAAATTCACATCTGTGGCACACCCGAAGACAAATCGGCAAGTCAAAAAAGCCAATGGCCTAATATGTAGTGGGATAAAAAAGAGGCTCTTAGCACCTCTCGAGAAAACCAAGAGCGCTTGGGTAGAAGAATTGCCCTCCGTTCTTTGGAGCCTAAGAACTACGCCTAACGCAGCAACTCAAGAAACTCCTTTCTTCCTGGTCCATGGCGCAGAAGCCGTGCTTCCAGTCGAAGTTACACACGAGGCCCCAAGAGTGACGGCATACGACGAGACAACATCAACAGAAGCATTGCAAAATGATGTCGATGCGCTAGATGAAGCAAGAGATAAGGCCTTGGAAAGAGCGACGCAGTATCAACAGAGTCTACAAAATTACCACAGCAGTCGAGTTCGTCCGTGATCCTTCGTGGTGGGAGACCTAGTTTTGCGGCTCAGGCAAGATAGCCACGGCAAACTGGAGTCCCCTTGGGTGGGACCTTACACCATCACAGAAGTAATACCAGGAGGAGCATATCGACTATAAGACAAGAAGACAGGGAAAGACGAGAGCAACCCATGGAATGCAGAGCAGCTACGGCGTTTTTACGCGTAGAATAAATCTAGTGGTATCAGTGAACTCGAACCCAGAACATGAGGCCACAGGTCAGGCTCTTTGGGTTGAACTCGACAAAATTGTACAAATATTTTTACTTCTCCGCTCGGTGGCTTCATCCCTCGGGTCGTACGAAAGGAATTTTTATCGCGACTTGGAGATCTTTTTTTACTCTAAGGTTATGTAGACAACCCGATAAATATTCAAGTAACTTGGTTCACAAAAGAACCTGATATTATTCATATCAATTGGTTCACAAAGAACCCGATATATGGAAAGCATACCTCAGAACAATGACTTGTTTTCATGGTACTAGTAACAACATCAAAACAGAGTACGAATATTCATTGCAGATACCATGGCAGCAAGGACATTATCAAATGAAATTACATGAAAAACGGATCCTAATGGAAGTGGACTTCAGCTTCATACTTCTTCTGGCACTGGGTGCCGTCATAGATCTTCACGTCGAACTTCGACGTGCCGATGTGGAAGTCGAATGCCATGAAGAAGCCTTGGTGGATGTCGTGGTCTTCTGCAAACTGCGACCACCCACCCTTCAAGTACTGCTCGTCGTCGCCATCATACCAAACCTCCACTTCTTATGGAGTCCTATGATGTCTACGCACTTCTATTCTTGTAGACACTTGTTGGGCCTCCAAGTGCAGAGGTTTGTAGAACAGCAGCAAGTTTCCCTTAAGTGGATCACCCAAGGTTTATCGAACTTAGGGAGGTTAGAGGTCAAAGCTATCCCTCTCAAGCAACCCTGCAATTACGATACAGAAAGTTTCTTGTGTCCCCAACACACCCAATACACTTGTCAGATGTATAGGTGCACTAGTTCGGCGAAGAGATAGTGAAATACAAGTAGTAGTGATGATTATAAGTAGCAAATATGACTTGAAGTAAATATCGCTGCGAGCAAACAAGTAACAAAACAGCAAGTAAACGGTGTGCAAAGCTTGGAAACAAGGCCTAGGGATCATACTTTCACTAGTGGACACACTCCCAACAATATAACATGATTGAACAAATAAACAACTTCTCTCCACTATGGTACTCTGAATTACTCTCCTATTGAATAACACTAATCATTGTGTAGTGGCTACAGAAGCACCCCTTAAAATTCATCAAGTACTTGACAAACACCACTCATAGATATATCCAAATCAGATCACAACTCAAGATAGAAATCATTGCAACTTAGACCAAATACTAACACGGTGCACACACTGTCAACATTACACCATGAAAGGAGGAATAGATCACTCAATACTATCATAGTAATAATTACTCTCATAATCCACAAGAGATCACGATCATAGCCTAAACCAAGTACCACCACGATGCACGCACTATCACCGTTACACCATGGCAGGAGGAATAGATTACTTTAATAATCACCACTAGAGTACACTATAACAATTAAGCATAGGAGTAGCATAATATCTGAATAATAACATCTACTTGTTCAACATGATACAAAGCTCACGATCACATAAAGATCACATCATGGGAGAGAGAGGTGAACCACATAGCTACCGGTAGAGCCCTCAGCCCCGGGGATGAACTACTCCCTCCTCATCATAGGAGACAGCAAGGTTGATGGAGATGGCGGTGAGGTCGATGGAGACGGCGGAGACGGCGATGGAGACCGATGGAGATGGCTCCGGGGGCACTTCCCCATCCCGGCAAGGTGCCAGAACAGAGACTTCTGTCCCCCGAAATTCGTCGGTGGCGGCGGCGGAACTACGGAACTCTTTCTGGAAAATTGCTGAATCCCCTAGGGTTTTCCGTCCCGAGGCTTCTTATAGGCGAAGGGGCGATGTCATGGGGTGGACCAGGCACCCACACGCGGGCCCCGCACGGCCAGGGGGCTGGCCGCGCCACCCCTGTGTGTGGGGCCCTGGTGGCCTCCCTCCTACTCCTCTTCGGATCTCTGGAAGCTTCCGGGTAAAATAAGACTTCAGGAACTTGTTTCGTCCAATTCTGAGAATATTTCCTGTGTATCAGTTCTGAAACACAAAAACAGCAGAAAATAGGGAACTAGCACTGTGGCAACTCGTTAATAGGTTAGTTTCGGAAAATGCATAAAAGTGCCACGAAGTGTAACGAAACATCGGGTAAATGGTGTGAAAACAAGCATAGAGCATCAAAAATTATAGATACGTTGGAGACGTATCAGCATCCCCAAGCTTAACTCCTGCTCGTCCTCGGGTAGGTAAGTGATAACAAAAGAATAATTTTTGAGGTGACATGCACCTACACAATCTTGATCATATATGTAAGCATTGTGAGCTGGGATCAAAAGAACTTAAAACATGGGCATGAAAGATATGATCTTGATAGAGGAAACTTAGCAACCATGTTATAAACATGCAAATGAACACAAACAAAAGATCATGAATAATGAAACAATGAAAGTCAAGTGTGTGTTCAAATCATATGGAAAAACATACAAATGGTTTTCAGCTTGTCCTTCAAAGAGAGCAAAACATAAATGCATAGGACACCTTCAAGTTTAAGAGGGCGACTAGATACAAATAATTTAAGAACAAGTGAAACCAACAATATGAATCAATCAATGAACTTTGGGACAATGCATATCACACTAAGAATGACAACTATGCTCTCTTAATGGTGCATAAAGATAGAAGGTGGTGACTCAACATAAAAGTAAAAGAAAGGCCCTTCGCAGAGGGAAGCAGTGATTAAACATGTGCTAGAGCTTTTCATTTGTAAAACAGAGAGATAAAACTTGGGTTTTGAGAGGTGGTTGTCTTTGTCAACGACTGGCAATGGGGTTCTTACAATCTTCCATACAAAAATGAAGCAAGTTTTTGAGAGAGAGATTGGCACTTTTGTGCTCTTTTTATAAAACTTGGCACTCCTCCCTACCTTTTTTCCTTTCACAAACCATGGCTAACCGATTCCATCGGGTGCCCACCAACATTCACATTCTATGGAGGAGTGCCTTTTTTCTTTCTTTTTTTTTCTTTTTTTTTCTTTTTGGAATAAGCAATATGGAAGATAGCAAATCCGACCACTACGTCCCCATGAGCTGAAAACAGTGTCACAAAATGAGAAGTGTTTTGAAGGTTTTTGAAAGGTAGCACATGCAAATTTTACTTTGGAATGGCTTACAAATACCATGCATAGGAATTTATAGTGGACACAATAGCAAACTTGGTTTTTAGGAGTTGGATGCACGAGTAGAGCTCATACTCAGTACAAGGTGAGGGCTAGCAAAAGACTGGGAGCGACCAACTAAGAGAGCAATAATGGCCATAATCATGCAAAGCGACAAAGCGACATTAAAAGAAGCATACGATGGCATCAAAAGTCAAAAACTAAATGATCATGAAGGCTATTGGCGACTTTGTAAGAGTCTAACATGTGTGAGCATGCTCCAAGTCAACCCAAATAAAGCATCAAGGAGAAAACCAAAATAATGCTTCCATACAATAAAAACAACGCATGATTTGTTCAAAGGCTCATTAAGCAATCTCAGTTATTTGAGACAAGTCATGCTACAGCAAAACCACTAAGCATACTATCAAAAAGACGTCAAGCATGACATGAAAAAGCCTAAGCCGCAGTCTACACAAGCTCCTTCTTGTACCACTTTTTTGCATAAAGCTTTTTCTCTTTTCCAACACCATTTGAAATTTTTATAAACACCTCTTTTGATAAAAACCAATAAAGACCAGAGGCAAAAATACACCTTGATGAAAAGATATAACAAGATCTGAATGCAAATCAAGGTAAAAACGAAAACCAAAAGCAGTAGCAGAAAAAGAGAACACTCATTGAAACGATAAGAGTGAAAAACAGAGTGTTCTTGGCAAATGAAAACGAGTTCATCTCCTCCAAAAGAAACATGATGTGATCCAAACATTTATTGCAACAAACAAAACAAAACTAATAAGAAAACTAAAATAACTGACGCTCCAAGAAAAACGCATAGTGCATGAAGCAATAAAAATATAGTGTCTTGAAAGGTGACCTGATTTTTGCCGATGAAGAAGGGGTGCCTCGGGGGCATCCCCAAGCTTTGATGCTTGTACTTCTTGGATATTTCTTGGGGTGATGCATGGGCATCCCCAAGCTTGAGCTTTTGTCCATTCTTCAACTCATCTCATCATTCTCCAATCCCTACACTTGAAAACTTCCTTCATACAAAACTAAACACAATTCTATTAGCAACATTAGTGTAAGCATAACATATATTCAACCCCTTTTTGCTTCAGGTTTCAACTCAAAACCACCACATATTAAGTATATACTACTGTAGCAACTTTCCCAAAAGTTCCATAATCAAAAGAACTCAAAAGAAAGCGATAAAGTGGCAAACACAAATATTGGCAGAAATCTGTCAAAACTGAACAGCTGACAAAGGTCGAATTTTTGAGGTGTTTTCTGTTGCTCAAATCAAAAAGTGTTCAACTAACGAAAGTTTGGATATAACCTGGGGCATATGCACAAGAAATCGCAGGTCCAAAAGATATACAGAGAATTTTCACGAATTTTTACGGTGCAGCACTGAAAACAGTTTCAGGACAGCAACATCCCCAAATCTTACCTCACTCAAATTAGAGGCTTCTCTTGGCACAAAAACGAAATAAAAAGGATAAGGAGCGGTTATTACAGTAGTAATAACTTCCAAGACTCAAATAAAAAAAAAGTGCTAAAAATAAACAATGGGTTATCTCCCAAGAGTGCTTTTCTTTAACGTCTTTGAGCTAGGCGCAGTAATTTGCAAAGATGCTCATGTGGGCGCCATATAAGAGCTTGAGGCAAATGCGCCATATATATAGGAACTTAAAGCAATATAGAGCATCAAAAAGCAAGTATGGAACATATTTAAATCTAAACCACTTCCTATGAAAAATAGTCTTGTAAAGAGACAAGTCATAAAAGCGCAAAGCAAAAAGCATAGGAAGGCAAAACAAGTACAACTTCAAGAATTGCAACAAAAAGAGGGGAAACTCAATATTGTTGAGATCCATCAAACCATGTTTCCCTCTCTCATAATAACTTTCAGTAGCATCATGAATAGAATTAACAATAGAACTATCACATAAAACATCTCTATCATGAGCCACATGCCTAAAAGAATTAATACTCCCCACATGAACAATCGTAGTAGGAGTAGATTCAACATAATAATTATTCTCATCACCATAATCATCAAAAATAGGAGGCATATTGTAATCATAACTAATTTTCTCTTCAAAAGTAGGTGAACTGAAAACATTATACTCATCATCACAAGCTAGAGAACTACTATGTCGCAAGGCATACTCATCAAACATATCATCATAAGAAGGAACATGGATAGCACTAATGGTACAACAATTATTAACCTTAGAATTGGTACCAAAAATATTTTCAATATCAAAAGTAGAGTGCTTTTCCCAATCATGATCACTAACATAGGTAACAGGCATAGGAACATCATCCCAATCAGAATTATCATAATCTATAGCAGGATCATAACGCTTAGGGGAAGATACCGTGTCCTCTCGCCTTTTACTCCTCCTCCTCTTCTTCTTCTTCTTCTTCTTCTTCTTCTTACTCTTCTTACTCTCTCCTTTAGGAGGGAGAGACTTGAAGGGCATCTTCTCCACATATTCTTTAGGAGGGAAAGGCATCATCTCCACATAATCTGGCTTGCTGACAGAAATAACAGAAGAAACTTTGGAGGATTCCTCCTCTCTATTAATAAGATCGAAACATCTATTAGTCCTATCATAGCTTGGCAAACCATCATGTTTAATAAGATCTTGTAAGTAAGTATTTGTGAGGCAATCTTTAGCACAATAGAGAAGACAACCACGAAGGGTGCTATTAATATCAACATCATTCATGTCTACCAAAGCAATCTTTCTAGATATCTCTTCACAATTCAAAAACAAAGTAAGATCATCATACTGATTGGAAGTAATCTTATCATCACAATACAAATCTGCGGCACTCGTTCGATTAATTGGGCATTGAAAATTAAAGTGCCCCTTTTCACCACAAAATTCACAAAGAAAAGGATAAAGCTCACAAACCCATTCACCAAACACATCTAGATCCTTGAGCCACATACTAGTTTCTTCATTTGCGTGGGTGATGCAATAATCTTCCTTATTGTAACTCTGTTCACAAGGTCTATGTATTCCACAAAAATTAACATGCTTATAAGAAATAGTACTTTTAGAAGTTTGAGCATGTTTATTGCAATCATCAATAACAATATCACTTTCTATGCAAGTATCCTTAAAAGGTTCATGATACACGTCCCCATTTCCTTTAGGAACATTCATATGGGAAGCAAAGGCTTTAAAGCAATCAACCATAATTTGAGGATCAAGACCATATTTAGCACTAAGCTCTTGAAAAGTAGCAGTTTCAGCGAAAGACTTAATGCAATCACACTCGTAATTCATACCTGATCCTTTACCTTTGTCGCTATCCCAACCTTCAGCATTATCTTGTATACGGTCAAGAAGTTTCCACTTAGCATCTTCCTTCATATGAGTGAATGATCCAAAGCAAGAAGCATCCAAATAATCCTTATCAGGAAGAGTAAGCCGTGCATAAAAATTATCAATAACAATATTGCGGGGACGATCATGAATAGGACATTTATGCATTAGTAACTTCAATCTTCCCCAAGCTTGGGCAATGCTTTCTCCCTCATGCGGATGAAAATTATAAATGTAATTCCTATCTTTATAAACCTGACTAGAAGGATAGAATTTAGAATAAAAGAGAGGTTCCATTTCCTCCCAATCAATAGATCGGCCATCCTTCAATGTTTTATACCATTCCTCAGCTCTGCCTTTCAGCGAAAAAGAGAATAGCTTCTTCTTAACTTGGTTCATTGAAATACCTGCACACTGGAACAACTCGCATAATTCATGTATAAAGAGCAGATGATCACAGGATGGACAGTTCCATCTCCTAAATAGCAGTTATCCCTAATACATTTAACAATCTCCATAGGTATTCTAAAAGGATGGGGAGCACAAGCATCATTAGAAACATCACATATGGGAGATAAAATATCATCAGAGCAAACTTTCTCCACTAAAGCTGGGGGACCAAAAATATCATACTCAACAAAACCAGCTTCCCCAAGCTTAGACTTTTCTATAGCATTAGCATTAACAGTATTCAAAGCATTCGTACTAATAACATTGCTATGCGAAATAAGCTCCAAAGGATTTTCAATTTTCTCTTCAAATCTAAAATCAGGAAAAAGACTAAAGAACTCTTTGTTTTCCATTAAGCCTAACTAGTGATAATAAAAACAAGAAACAAAAAGATGTAATTGCAGAATCTAAAGGAAATAACTCCGAGCACTCACACAGGAGGATGCGAGTATCTTTTACCTTACCTTCCCGGCAACGGCGCCAGAAAAGAGCTTGATGTCTACGCACTTCTATTCTTGTAGACACTTGTTGGGCCTCCAAGTGCAGAGGTTTGTAGAACAGCAGCAAGTTTCCCTTAAGTGGATCACCCAAGGTTTATCAAACTCAGGGAGGTTAGAGGTCAAAGCTATCCCTCTCAAGCAACCCTGCAATTACAATACAGAAAGTCTCTTGTGTCCCCAACACACCCAATACACTTGTCAGATGTATAGGTGCACTAGTTCGGCGAAGAGATAGTGAAATACAAGTAGTAGTGATGATTATAAGTAGCAAATAGACTTGAAGTAAATATCGCTGCGAGCAAACAAGTAACAAAACAGCAAGTAAACGGTGTGCAAAGCTTGGAAACAAGGCCTAGGGATCATACTTTCACTAGTGGACACACTCCCAACAATATAACATGATTGAACAAATAAACAACTTCTCTCCACTATGGTACTCTGAATTACTCTCCTATTGAATAACACTAATCATTGTGTAGTGGCTACAGAAGCACCCCTTAAAGTTCATCAAGTACTTGACAAACACCACTCATAGATATATCCAAATCAGATCACAACTCAAGATAGAAATCATTGCAACTTAGACCAAGTACTAACACGGTGCACACACTGTCAACATTACACCATGAAAGGAGGAATAGATCACTCAATACTATCATAGTAATAATTACTCTTATAATCCACAAGAGATCACGATCATAGCCTAAACAAAGTACCACCACGATGCACGCACTATCACCGTTACACCATGGCAGGAGGAATAGATTACTTTAATAATCACCACTAGAGTACACTATAACAATTAAGCATAGGAGTAGCATAATATCTGAATAATAACATCTACTTGTTCAACATGATACAAAGCTCACGATCACATAAAGATCACATCATGGGAGAGAGAGGTGAACCACATAGCTACCGGTAGAGCCCTCAGCCCCGGGGATGAACTACTCCCTCCTCATCATAGGAGACAGCAAGGTTGATGGAGATGGCGGTGAGGTCGATGGAGACGGCGGAGACGGCGATGGAGACCGATGGAGATGGCTCCGGGGGCACTTCCCCGTCCCGGCAGGGTGCCGGAACAATGACTTCTGTCCCCCAAAATTCGTCGGTGGCAGCGGCGGAACTACGGAACTCTTTCTGGAAAATTGCCGAATCCCCTAGGGTTTTCCGTCTCGAGGCTTCTTATAGGCGAAGGGGTGATGTCAGGGGGTGGACCAGGCGCCCACACGCGGGCCCCGCGCGACCAGGGGGCTGGCCGCACCACCCCTATGTGTGGGGCCCTGGTGGCCCCCCTCCTACTCCTCTTCGGATCTCTGGAAGCTTCCGGGTAAAATAAGACTTCAGGAACTTGTTTCGTCTAATTCCGAGAATATTTCCTGTGTATCACTTCTGAAACACAAAAACAGCAGAAAACAGGGAACTGGCACTGTGGCAACTCGTTAATAGGTTAGTTCCGGAAAATGCATAAAAGTGCCACGAAGTGT
The DNA here is from genome assembly GCA_007115705.1 of Dactylis glomerata. Lineage (NCBI taxonomy): Eukaryota > Viridiplantae > Streptophyta > Magnoliopsida > Poales > Poaceae > Dactylis > Dactylis glomerata. Next base: position 1,963,990 of record QXEO01002113.1, read on the forward strand.
AACGAAACATCGGGTAAATGGTGTAAAAACAATCATGGAGCATCAAAAATTATAGATACGTTGGAGACGTATCATCCTACTGCCAGATTGTTCATGGAGAATCGCTTCTTGTAGCTCTCGCCCATCCATAAACTTGGTGAAATTTAGCGGCAGGCGCTGAATCTCACGGCACTGCGCCATGGCAATGCAGAACAAAGGAAGAGGCTAGAAAACCCTAGATGGAGAGAGAAGATGATGCGGCGGAGGAGGAATCTGATTAGGGTTTTTATCCTAGCCAGAAGGTGCTTTATTTATAAGCACGTATTATCGGGCCCCTGATACGTCTCAAACGTATCTATAATTTTTGATGCTCCATGCTTGTTTTTACACCATTTGCCTATTGTTTCGTTACACTTAGTGGCATTTTTATGCATTTTCCGGAACTAACCTATTAACGAAGTGCCACAGTGCCAGTTTCCTGTTTTCTGCTATTTTTGTGTTTCAGAAGTGATACACAGGAAATATTCTCGGAATTGGATGAAACAAGTTCCTGAAGTCTTATATCACCGGGGAGCTCCCAAACATCCGAAGACCTGACGGAGGGGGGCCACGTGGCCCCCACACACAGGGGTGGCGCGGCCCTACCCCTGGCCGCGCCGGGCTCGTGTGAGGAGGCCTGGCCCCTCCTCTGACAACTCCCCTTCGCCTACATATACCCCCTGACGAGAAAAACCTAAGGCTCGATCAGTTTTCCAGAATACATCGCGATCCGCCGCCGCCGTCGACCCGAAGATCGGGAGGGTCCAGAAGCTCTTCCCGGCACCCTGCCGGAGAGGGGAATCGCCACCGGAGGTCTCCTTCATCGCCATGATTGCCTCCGGAGCGATGAGTGAGTAGTCTACCTTGGACTATGGGTCCATAGCAGTAGCTAGATGGTTGTCTTCTCCACCATGTGCTTCATGTTTAGATCTCATGAGCTGCCATACATGATTGAGATCACCGTTATGTAATTCTATGATGTTGGTTTGTTGGGATCCGATGAATATTGGTGTTTATGATTAAGTTGCTGTACTGAATTATATCTTTTGTTATCTCTATGTTGTTTATGATCTTGCATGCTCTCCGTTGTTAGTAGCTATCTTGGCCGAGTAGTTGCTAGTGACTCCAAGAGGGGGTATTTATGCTCGATAGTGGGTTCATGCCTCTATTTCACCTGGGGGAGTGACAGAAACCTCTAAGGTGGTAGATGTGCTGTTGCTACTAGGGAGAAAACAACATTCATATGCTCAAGGGCATATGCTTTGTTTACATTACACACTTTGCTTAATGCAATTATCTGTTGTTCGCAACTTAATACTTCTAGGGTGTTCGGATGATATCCCTGGGGGTGGATTATTAGTCATAGATGCAGTTGGATGGCGGTCTATGTATTTTGTTGTAATGCCCAGAGTAAATCTCATAGTGATCTTCTTGACATATCACGTTAGCTCTATTCTATCAATTGCCCAACTGTAATTTGTTTACCCAGCATGTTATTTTATCTATGGAGAGACACCACTAGTGAACTGTGGACCCTGGTCCTATTTACATCATATTGCAATCACCTGTTTACTTTTCCCGCACTGTTTACTTTACTCGCATACTATATTGTTTTCCACTCGATACGCTCATAACCTTTGTTTCAAGCAAACCGGTGAGATTGACAACCTCATCGCAAGTTGGGAACAAAGTATTTGTTTGTGTGTGTGCAGGTCCCGCGTTGCTGCTGGCTGAAGACGAGTCAACAAGTATCGTTAACGATGCCCTTGTTGGAGTGTCACTAAGCCAGTGCGCATCACCTTCAGTCGTCATTGTCTCTCCTCTCCTGACCGATATTAAACCTTGGTTTCTTAACTGAGGGAAAACTTGCCGCTACACTCATCATACCTTCCTCTTGGGGTTCCCAATGGGCTGGTCATCACCACGCACAAGGACTTACTGCTCCCACGTCAACTACACGCCACAGCTCTTTTCTGGCGCCATCACCAAGTAGCAGCTCTTTTTCTGGCGCTGTTGCCGAGGAGGAAGAGAAGACTTTTGTGAGGGGAGTTTTTCGCACACACATTCTTTACTTTGTTATTTGTTTTGCTTTACTTTATTTATTTTAATTGCATTGCTTTTTATATCAAAAATCCAAAAAAAATAAGAATCCTTGGTAGTTGTTATTACTTTACTTTAGTTTATCATGTTGATCCCTAAGTACGTTCTGGAGGACCTCTCAGTAGGTAGTGGTTCGATTATTGGCAAAAGTAACATTGAGGAGTTCTTTAATCACATTAGTATGCATGAGGAAGTTGAGGAAAAGTCTTTGGTTGAGCTTGCTCCTAGTATTGAAGCTGCTTCTGTTATATTAATTCACATGTTAGAAGCTAGGTTTGCTAGTCTTAATCCTTTTATGCAATACATGTTCCTTAAGCTTCATGAAATTGAGGATCCCGAAAAGAAAGCTTTTATCTTGGAAACTTTGCGCCTAGAATTTAAGGATGTCATTGTTGAAGCTAGGAAAGTTCTTAAACTTTTTAATAAACTTGGTTCACCTATAAAGGTTATTGATACTCATGATGAGGTAACCGAGATACCTATACCTTGCAAGCTTTTGGGATTGAATGATGCTTTCGAAAATAATTTTGCCTGGATTTGTCCTGAAAATCTTTTTGATGAGAATAGTGTACCAAAGCATGATCACAAAGGGTCTTCAAAAACTTATGTGGATGAAATACAATGCCTTATTGATAAGACCTCTGCTGTTGATCTTAATGCTTCATCACTTGATATTACTTGATTCGCAATTTTCTGCGCCTAGCTCAAAGGCGTTAAAGAAAAGCACTCTTGGGAGATAACCCAATGTTTTCTTTACAGTACTTTTTCTTTTATTTGAGTCTTGGAAGTCATTACTACTGTAATGACCGCTCCTTATCTTGTTTATTTCGTTTTTGTGCCAAGAGAAGCCTCTAATTTGAGTGAGGTAAAGATTTGGGGATATTGCTGTCCTGAAACTGTTTTTGGTGCTGCACCGTAAAAATTCGTATAAATTCTCTGTTTATCTTTTGGACCTGCAATTTCTTGTGCATATGCCCCAGGTTATATCCAAACTTTTCTTAGTTGAACACTTTTTGATTTGAGCAACAGAAAATCCCTAAAAAATTCGTCCTTTGTCAGCTGTTTAGTTTTGACAGATTTCTGCCAATATTCGTTTTTGCCACTTTATCGCTTTCTTTTGAGTTCTTTTTTATCATGGAACTCTTGTGGAAGTTGCTACAGTAGTATATACTTTATATGTGGTGGTTTTGGGTTGAAACCTGAAGCTAAAAGAGGTTGAATATATTTTATGCTTACACTAATGTTGCTAATAGAATTGTGTTTAGTTTTGTATGAAGGAAGTTTTCAAGTGTAGGGATTAGAGAATGATGAGATGAGTTGAAGAATGGACAAAAGCTCAAGCTTGGGGATGCCCAGCACCCCAAGAAATATCCAAGAAGTACAAGCGTCAAAGCTTGGGGATGCCCCCGAGGCACTCCTTCTTCATCGGCAAAAATCAGGTCACCTTTCAAAACACTATATTTTTATTGCTTCATGCACTATGTGTTTTTCTTGGAGCGTCAGTTGTTTTAGTTTTCCTAGTTTGTTTAGTTTGTTTGTTTTCTGCAATAAATGGTTGGACCCCAACAAATTTTCTTTGGAGGAGATGTACTCATTTTCATTTGCAAAGAACGCTCTAGTTTTCACTCTTACTTAAAATCAAGCGTTCTACCTTTTCTGCTACTGCTTTTGGTTTTCGTTTTCGCCTTGATTTGCGTTCAGATCTTGTCATATCTTTTCATCAAGGTGTATTTTTGCCTCTAAACTTTATTGGTTTTCATCAAAAGAGGTGTTTATAAAAATTTCAAATGGTGTTGGAAAAGAGAAAAAGCTTTGTGCAAAATAGTGGTACAAGAAGGAGCTTGTGTAGACTGCGGCTTAGGCTTTTTCATGTCATGCTTGATGTCTTTTTAATAGTATGTTTAGTGGTTTTGCTGTAGTATGACTTGTCTCAAATAACTGAGATTGCTTAATGAGCCTTTGAAAAAATCATGCGTTGTTTTTATTATATGGAAGCATTATTTTGGTTTTCTCCTTGATGCTTTATTTGGGTTGACTTGGCGCATGCTCACACATGTTAGACTCTTGCAAAGTCGCCTTTAGCCTTCATGATCATTTATTTTTTGACTTTTGATGCCATCTTATGCTTCTTTTAATGTCGCTTTGTCGCTTTGCATGATTATGGCCATTATTGCTCTCTTAGTTGGTCGCTCCCAGTCTTTTGCTAGCCCTCGCCTTGTACTGAGTATGAGCTCTACTCGTGCATCCAACTCCTAAAAGCCAAAGTTTTCCAAAGTGTCCACCATACATACCTACTAGCAATTTGCTATTCCAAGTAAATTTGACTTGCTTTTATTTTCTCTTCAAATTAAACTCTTACCAGTGTTATGCGAAATTCGGTCAGTAAAGCTCTCACGAACCGGAAGGCACACTTTACTTTTTCCTGTTCTTAAAAATTTGACATTGTGGTCTCTTATGCTGAGTTGTTATGCTTGCAAGTTGTAAGTTGGAGACTAGCCCAACCATGCTGTCATGGGGCAAGCTTTCAACATTGCACTTTCTATTTGAGTTGATATTGTGATCTTTTGTTTATGGATGCCCGCGGTGTGAAATGAATTGGGAATCTTGTGGGGATCATAGAGTTTGTATATGTGTTAGGGAAACGCCGGGCCGCCAATCTAAGCCATGCATAATTCATGGTGGAAATTTGCAGCATACCCATGGTGAACATTCGACGATGCATCTCACAATAAAAAGCTAAACAATATAGCAAATAAAAGAGATGTCGAGGTGTTCATTGTCTGCTTGTCCTGTCATTTTGGTGTGGGCTTGTTCCATGTCATCGGGCATGGAGGTACCCCATTGGCGGTTCTCAATGATATGCATATACTTACAATGACAAGAGCCTTGCTTGGGACTCTAAGTAAAGTAGCATGAGTTTGGGTACTCGTATTCACGGGACACGAGGTTTTCAACTTATGATTTGTCAAGCATATGCATCATAATTGTTCTCGCATTAACTTTAACCATTCAAGATGCTTATGATGGGGGCAATGAGAGCTCAAAGCCGATAAGTACCATAATTTTTGAAGGTTATAGAACTTGCAATCACTGCTTCCCTCTGCGAAGGGCCTTTCTTTTACTTTTATGTTGAGTCACCACCTTCTTTCTTTATGCACCATTAAGAGAGCATAGTTGTCATTCTTAGTGTGATATGCATTGTCCCAAAGTTCATTGATTGATTCATGATGATTGGTTTCACTTGTTCTTAAATTATTTGTATCTAGTCGCCCTCTGAAACTTTGAGGTGTCCTATGCATTTATGTTTTGCTCTCCATGAAGGACAAGCTGAAAACCACTTGTATGTTTTCCATATGATTTGAACACACGTTTGACTTTCATTGTTTCATTATCATGATCTTTTGTTTGTGTTCATTTGCATGTTTACAACATGGTTGCTAAGTTCTTATTGTCATAATTACATCTTCATGCCCATGTTTTAAGTTCTATTGATCCCAGCTCACCAATGCTTACATATATGATCAAGATTGTGTAGGTGCATGTCACCTCAAAAATTATTCTTTTGTTATCACTTACCTACTCGAGGACGAGCAGGAGTTAAGCTTGGGGATGCTTGATACGTCTCAAACGTATCTATAATTTTTGATGCTCCATGCTTGTTTTTACACCATTTGCCTATTGTTTCGTTACACTTAGTGGCATTTTTATGCATTTTCCGGAACTAACCTATTAACGAAGTGCCACAGTGCCAGTTTCCTGTTTTCTGCTGTTTTTGTGTTTCAGAAGTGATACACAGGAAATATTCTCGAAATTGGACGAAACAAGTTCCTGAAGTCTTATATCACCGGGGAGCTCCCAAACATCCGAAGACCTGACGGAGGGGGGCCACGTGGCCCCCACACACAGGGGTGGCGCGGCCCTACCCCTGGCCACGCCGGGCCCATGTGAGGAGGCCTGGCCCCTCCTCTGACAGCTCCCCTTCACCTACATATACCCCCTGACGAGAAAAACCTAAGGCCCGATCAGTTTTCCAGAATACATCGCGATCCGCCGCCGCCGTCGACCCGAAGATCGGGAGGGTCCAGAAGCTCTTCCCGGCACCCTGCCGGAGAGGGGAATCGCCACCGGAGGTCTCCTTCATCGCCATGATTGCCTCCGGAGCGATGAGTGAGTAGTCTACCTTGGACTATGGGTCCATAGCAGTAGCTAGATGGTTGTCTTCTCCACCATGTGCTTCATGTTTAGATCTCATGAGCTGCCATACATGATTGAGATCACCGTTATGTAATTCTATGATGTTGGTTTGTTGGGATCCGATGAATATTCGTGTTTATGATTAAGTTGCTATACTGAATTATATCTTTTGTTATCTCTATGTTGTTTATGATCTTGCATGCTCTCCGTTGTTAGTAGCTATCTTGGCCGAGTAGTTGCTAGTGACTCCAAGAGGGGGTATTTATGCTCGATAGTGGGTTCATGCCTCTATTTCACCTAGGGGAGTGACAGAAACCTCTAAGGTGGTAGATGTGCTGTTGCTACTAGGGAGAAAACAACATTCATATGCTCAAGGGCATATGCTTTGTTTACATTACACACTTTGCTTAATGCAATTATCTGTTGTTCGCAACTTAATACTTCTAGGGTGTTCGGATGATATCCCCGGGGGTGGATTATTAGTCATAGATGCAGTTGGATGGCGGTCTATGTATTTTGTTGTAATGCCCAGAGTAAATCTCATAGTGATCTTCTTGACATATCACGTTAGCTCTATTCTATCAATTGCCCAACTGTAATTTGTTTACCCAGCATGTTATTTTATCTATGGAGAGACACCACTAGTGAACTGTGGACCCTGGTCCTATTTACATCATATTGCAATCACCTGTTTACTTTTCCCGCACTGTTTACTTTACTCGCATACTATATTGTTTTCCACTCGATACGCTCATAACCTTTGTTTCAAGCAAACCGGTGAGATTGACAACCTCATCGCAAGTTGGGAACAAAGTATTTGTTTGTGTGTGTGCAGGTCCCGCGTTGCTGCTGGCTGAAGACGAGTCAACAAGTATCGTTAACGACGCCCTTGTTGGAGTGTCACTAAGCCAGTGCGCATCACCTTCAGTCGTCATTGTCTCTCCTCTCCTGACCGATATTAAACCTTGGTTTCTTAACTGAGGGAAAACTTGCCGCTACACTCATCATACCTTCCTCTTGGGGTTCCCAACGGGCTGGTCATCACCACGCACAAGGACTTACTGCTCCCACGTCAACTACACGCCACAGCTCTTTTCTGGCGCCATCACCAAGTAGCAGCCCCCATGATAAGCAAAGCCCATAAACGTATTCTACAAAAGAGTTAAAATTCTGCACGTAGCAGACGATAAAAACCAAACGAGGGAAAAAATAAAAAGGGGAGATTGTGGTTTGATGTCTACGCACTTCTATTCTTGTAGACACTTGTTGGGCCTCCAAGTGCAGAGGTTTGTAGAACATCAGCAAGTTTCCCTTAAGTGGATCACCCAAGGTTTATCGAACTCAGGGAGGTTAGAGGTCAAAGCTATCCCTCTCAAGCAACCCTGCAATTACGATACAGAAAGTCTCTTGTGTCCCCAACACACCCAATACACTTGTTAGATGTATAGGTGCACTAGTTCGGCGAAGAGATAGTGAAATACAAGTGGTATGGATGATTATAAGTAGTAACTGTGGTATGAAATAAATATCGCTGCGAGCAAACAAGTAACAAAACAGCAAGTAAACGGTGTGCAATGCTTGGAAACAAGGCCTAGGGAACATACTTTCACTAGTGGACACACTCCCAACAATATAACATGATTGAACAAATAAACAACTTCTCTCTACTATGGTACTCTGAATTACTCTCCTATTGAATAACACTAATCATTGCGTAGTGGCTACAAAAGCACCCCTTAAAGTTCATCAAGTACTTGACAAACACCACTCATAGAGATATCCAAATCAGATCACAACTCAAGATAGATATCATTGCAACTTAGACCAAGTACTAACACGGTGCACACACTGTCACCTTTACACCATGAAAGGAGGAATAGATCACTCAAACTATCATAGTAATAATTACTCTCATAATCCACAAGAGATCACGATCATAGCCTAAACCAAGTACCAGCACGATGCACGCACTGTCACCGTTACACCATGGCAGGAGGAATAGATTACTTTAATAATCACCACTAGAGTACACTATAATAATTAAGCATAGGAGTAGCATAATATCTGAATAATAACATCTACTTGTTCAACATGATATAAAGCTCACGATCACATAAAGATCACATCATGGGAGAGAGAGGTGAACCACATAGCTACCGGTAGAGCTGTAACGACCCAAGATTTTGGCAAATTTTGTGGAATTTTTTTTTGCTTTTGTTTTGCTTGAGATGATTGAAATTTCACAAGGATTTAAAAATTTTGAGTCTATTTGAAAGCTTTATTAGAAAACTATTATAAACTTTCTATTTTCTTGAAGAACTTCCTTGAGAAAGGTCAAGTAATCAAAATATTATTTTGTGTTTATTCAAACCTATGCAAGCTATCTTGCAAAGGGATATTTACAAAATGATTTATAAAGTTTTCTATGCCAAAGGAATGTTTGAAAAGGATATTTCAAAAACTATTTTTGTAAAGTTTATTCTCTGAATTTAAAAGGATTACTTTAAAAATCCTACTTCTACTTGATTTATGCAAATAAGCCCTTGGCTAAATATTAGAGTTGTATTTGAAAATTAGTTTTATTTATGAAAACGTGTTCCTTACTGTTTTGTATGGTTTATGTGAATTTTAGAAAATTTTAGACATTGGTTTGACCTTGTTTGAAATTAAATTGCTAAGGTTGTAAAAGAAAAGGAGAAACAGAAAAATGAAAAGGTTTTAGAACAAAAAAAATATAAAAAAAGGCCAGAGGGCACCGTTCCGGCCCAGTCAGGAATCCAGCCCGCGGCCCATCTATTCATAACCGAACCGGTACCCTCTTACCCTCCTCCTCTCACTGACCGCGGGCCCCACATGTCATCTTCCACCTCCATCCGAAAATCACGCCGGCGACTTCCCCCGCAGTAACCCCCTCCCTCGATTAAATCCCATTGATTCAGGCAGTAAAAGCTTGCCCCGTTTGCGCCTACTTATGCCCCTCTCCCTCCTCTCTGTTTCCCCTTTTTTCCCGAGCCAGAGAAGAACGCCGGAGCGAGAAATCCCTCGCCAGAGACCGCAGGTGCCTGCGGCCAAATCCACTGGATTCCGACGACCCGAGGTAAGCCAGCCCCCTACCCTACCTCCTAAACTTCTTTCCTTGATCCGGCACATCTCCTGAAGCCATCGCCTTGCCCAATCGTGCAGCAGGTCAACGCGTCCGCACAAGCCGAAGCTCACCTCCGCCCGCCTCACCTCCGGCCACCTCTCCCCACATCTACTGGAAGCATTCGAGCTCCTAGATCACGGATTTGACTCCGCCGTGATCCCCTGCATCTCGTCCACGTCTTCATCACCTCGGGAACCACCAGAAGCATCGCCGACGACCACCTCCAGTGCACAGACCTCGCCGCCAGCGACGCTCAGGAAAACCCTAGCCGGTGAGCGTTATTCCCTCTCTCACTTCGGTCGTCCGATTGAAATCCAACACACCAGATCACTTCACTTACCGAATCGGTACGGGCCAATTAGGGCCGTCCGATTTACATAAGATCTAACGCCTCCCGTTCGTGATCCGTTCGAAACGTTACCAACGAACCACAGAGCGCCACGTGTCGGCTTCCAAACCAAATAGAATTCAAATTAGGATTTCTGAATCAGATTTAGTTCAAATCTTGCAAAAATCATATCTTTTGATCTGTAACTCGAAAAATAACAAATGATATCTCTTTGGAATCCTTAGAACATCTACAATCCAGTAGTACAATAATATCCTATATTTTATGGGTTCAATTTGAAACTATTTTCAAATTGGAATCAAACTCTCTATTAGCATGATTAATTCATATCTTTAGAATCAAGTGTCCAAAAATTACAAATTTGTAGTCTCTGGAATCCTCTCAACTTGTAGAACATCATAGGATCAAGAAATCCCAAAGTTAATACGTGCACACACTTTGTGCATTCAAATCTATCCAAATCACTAATTTGACCATATCTTGAGTTCTAAAATTTATTTTAGAATGAATCCAATTGCAGTGACCTTGTATTACTGCAAGCTATCCAGTAGCATCACTCCCATAATTTCTTGAAACACTTCACAATTATTCAAATTCTAATATGAGAATTTGAGTATTCCTATATAGATAAATTCTATTTCTATTTCAATCAATGATCCCTTCTACTTTAGAAAACCCTACGATCATACCTAGACATCAATGTTGTCTAAACCACATCTTGATCAAGATCATATCTACTTAGACCTATCTTGCATAGTACCCACTTATTCAAATTACAAATGTATCATTTGAGTAAAGTGTGATACTTTCAATCTTAGTTTCTACCTTGCTACTATGGTATTGATCAAATCAACATCATAGTACTTAACCCAATCCCATTTACTCATTAGGAATCTTAAGCCATGTTTTCGAACATCATCTATACATGTCCATTACCTATAGCCATTTACTCATGTCTACTCAATCTTAGCCTTGTATAGAACTATTCAATTAACAAATGAGTTAATTGAGTAACTCTATGCTTCTTGAGCCCTAGCCTAAGCTTAAGTGTAATATATACTATTTAAGAATAATTGTTGTCACACTTATTCAATAGTATTGCTATTGCACTACTTTGTTCCTCATGTGATTTACCCACATGAGATAATCCAAGATTCAATATGCTTTGGTAAAGCATAAAGATCTCACTTATCATATTTTGTCTAATTCATATATGTACTCAAATTGCAAATGTTCTACTTGAGTAGAATATGAATTCATCTCAAACTTAGGTTCTATTAATGTGGAGTTGTTATAACCCGTACCATAGTATGTGTTATACACCATGTTGATCAATGAACCATTTGAGCCATGTCCTCAAATATCAATCATTCGTACCCAATCCAATGGCTACCTAATCTTGTATTGAACTATTCAACTTGCAAATGTGCTAATTGAGTTGTTCAAGCATTCTTGAAACCCAGCCTAGTTCCTAAGTGCAATAGATGCTATTTAAGAGTAATTGTTGTCACATTTACTCGATAGTGTTGTAGTTGCACAAATCGACTCTTGTGTAATTTATTTCACATGAGCTATTCCTAAAACTCCTATACGCTTTGAATAAAGCATAAAAACTTCATCAATTATATTATGCCTAGTCCAATTATCTCTCCAATCATATTGATCTTTCCCCCAACTAAGCTCTCAAATTCATATCTCACAATTCATATGTCCTTTGCCATATCTTTCTATCATGACATCTCAATAAATCTAAATTATTGAACAAACACTTTTCAATTGTTTGATTTGTTTGATTGTGTTTGTATGGTATGTTTATGTATTGCTATTTCTGTGCTATAGTTTGTGCGAAGAGCTACGTGCTTAGTTAAGAGAAGCGGAAAGATCGTATTCTTAAAAAAGGCAAGTGACACACATATCCCTTACCCATTTTACTTATGCATTAGTTTGTTCACCTCTTGTAGTATGCATGATAGGTGTTCTACTCAACTGTTTTATCAAATGCTTAGATCCTAGTAGTGAGTAGCTATCCCTCAAACCACACCTGTTAGGATGCTAAATACTTTATCAATATTGATGCCATGCTAAGATCACTTGAAAAGTGTTTTGTGAAAAGATAAGAACTTCAACTAAAATGAAACACCTGGGTGGAATGGTTTGATAAGATGAGGCGAGGTAGGTGGGTTCTGGGACGCAAGCCTCATAAGAGGATGTGGGAACAGAATGCCGCTCGGGATAGCCACCCAGGAACAAAGAGATGGCTATGTCTTCCATGCTTAGTGTACATCCAGTGCAGCCTTATGACATTATGGGCTCTGTCTTGACTGATTAGAATGTGGGAGTGCAACTTGTCGGTAAGAAGTGGTGGAAGTCAAATTATAGGTTGGGAGCGGTGCTTGCCAAGTTAGTTGTCCTCTCCTTCTAAAAGGTCTCGTTTCATTTTATGTATGGGCATGAAATGAATCGTAAGGTGAAAGTGCACAACCCTTGCAAGGTGTTTAAAACTAATCGATTAGCCGTGTCCCCGGTTATGGACAATTGAGTCTCTAGACATGGAATGTACGGAAGAATCTCATCACCGTTTCTGAATTTTTAAAATTTGTCTAGAAACCCCTAGGTAGGAACTAAGGACCATACACTCCGAGGGGTGGTGGTGCCTGAGGTTCTAAACTTTGTTGAGTTACGCCCAGAACTACATACCGGCCAGTATGTAGTGTATGGGGGTTGTCTTGACCCTTGAAAAATAAAATTTGTTGAAAGAAAGTATTAAAATGATGTTAGGATAAAATTGGCTTTATGCAAATCAGCCTATGAGATCCACCAGCCAAATGTCATGTAGTATAGTCTTTCCACAAAAATGCCACCAAATATGTGTCATTTGCCAGTACATCATTGTATTGACCCCTCTGGGGCTGCATATTCAAACGTGCAGGTTTTATTTCGAGCAAGGAACTAGGAGTAGGATCTCGAGCTTACATTCCAACACGTCTGCCTGTGGCACTTGATGAAGATGGAAGCTCACTGCAATCTATGCTTTATGCTGTGTACTCATAAGGTAGAAGACCTATGTAACTGGATTTACGTTGTAATATTGATACTATTGCAATAAATTCTCATTTTGTACTGTGGTGCTATCTACTGATCCAGGGAATAGCACAGATACACAGGAGTTCTGCCTTTGGCAAAAGGCGGGGCGTCACAAAATGGTATCAGAGCATAGTGTTGCCTGTAGGATCGAGACCCTAGGTTTGGAATTAGAGATAGAAAGACCTGAAGGGAATATGCCCGAGAGGCAATAATAAAGTGGTTATTATCATATTCCATGTTTATGATAAATGTTTATTTCTCATGCTAGAATTGTATTAATCGGAAACATTAATACTTGTGTGATTAATAAACTAAAAAGGTTCCTAGTAAAGCCTCTCTTTTATACTAGCCCGTTGATTAACTGATGATCAAGGTTTCCTGATCATGAACATTGGATGTTGTTAATAACGGGGTCATATCATTAGAAGACTGATATGATGAACACTCACACCCATAGTATGAATAGCAAAACGATCAAGTCATCAAGTTCATTGCTATATCAAACTCATGCGAAGTAGTTCTAATCCTTAGACCATGAGATCATGTTAATCACTGATACCGGAAGGGTACTTTGATGATATCAAACGTCACACCGTAATAGGGTGATTATAAAGGTTGATTTGGGTACTCTAAAAGTATTAGTTGAGGCTCATGGATCAAGAGTGGGATTTGTCCATCCGGATGATGGAAAGATATTCTCTGGGCCCTTCTCGGTGATATTGCATTGGAATCGCTTGCAAGCATGTGACTAGGTCACAGGAATGCATTATCACGGAACGAGTAAAGAGACTTGTCAGAACGAGATCGAACTAGGTATGGTTGATACCAAATGATCGGATCTCGGACAAGTAATAATATCGTGAGACAAAAGGAATTAACTATGTTCGTTACCGGTTCACACGATCACTAGTTCATCGTTGAGTAAGTGGGAGTCATCATGGATTTCCAGATCCCGCTGTTGATTATTGATCGGAGAGGAGTCTCGATCATGTCCACGTTATTCATGAACCGTAGGGTGACACACTTAAGGCTCGTCGTTGTTTTTGAGTGGATACGATACTCCGATCGAATTACAGGATAGCATAAGGGTTGTTTCAGAAAAGCACCGAAACTGTTTCAGGATATCGAAATAACTCAAGGGTGTATTTGTTAATGTTTGTTAATTGAATGAATTAAAAAATATTAAAGAAATAAAAATGTTTTATTAAATCAATAAGTGTGATTTTAATTGGCATGAATGTCATGCATTAAAATGGGGGTTACCTCATGTTGATGAGGGAGTAATCACCATAAAAGGGAATGAAGAAGGGGCATTGAAGAGGGAGGAGACCCTTGGGCCGGCCACCCCTTGGCTGCCCTCCTCCTCTATATAAACCCCCCTTCTCTCCCTTGTACACACACTTCTTGATCCTCCCTCCCTTGCATAGTTGCTGTCCACTTTCCGTCTTAGCTTAGCGAAGCTCTGCCGGAATTGTAGTTCGTAGTTCACACACTTGGAGAAGTGTATGGAGGAGTGTCCGGCGGATCCCTTCTTCCGCTGCCCCGCTGGACCGAGGGCGTGGAGGAGTCGACGTCGAGCTGCATGTGTGTGCGAGTACGGGGGCGCTACCACTTGTGGCGCCGGGTACACGATCTTGTGATCGTCAAGTGAACCACGACATCGACTACGTCAAGTGAATAACTACGTCGACTACGTGCGTCTTCACCAACTCTCCATCGTCAACGTTTGTGCGGGAACTTAATCCCCGCTTACGGTCGTCGAGGGTGAGTATCTGTTGCTACCATCTCGTAGAGTATCTTGGCCAGTTTATGCGTTCATGCGTAGGAAATTTTTTGTTTTCTATGCTACGAACCCATCAGTGGTATCAGAGCCATCTCTATGCGTAGTTGGTATGCACGGTTAGAACACATGTGGATGTGGGCGTTGATGATTGTGTTATTGCAATTTTTTGGCATTTTGGATCATAGTGGCATAGTAGGATTGAAGCTGCCCGAGACTAACCTTACGTGACCGCGTTCACGAGACTTGTCCCACACTTGACATGCTTCGGCATATGTAGCTTTGCGGGTGTACGTTTCTCCCACTATAGTTATGATCTATTTTACAAAGAGTTGTTAATAATATTTTTATCACCGTTGTGGTTACATGTTCGTAGGTAAGAACGGTTCTTCCTAGAAAGCCCTAAACCACGTAAAATATGCAAGACAAATTAGAAGCGTCTAACTTGTTTTTGCAGGGCATGTGATGTGATATGGTTAAATTGTTTATGTTACAAATTGTATGCGATGATCCTTTTTGTAAGTTATAAATAACCGGCAGGAGCCATATGGTTGTCTTTACATTTAAATGGCCTGTGTGCCGTATATATATCCAAGTGATATATTGTAATGGAGGAAGACAACCAAGTTGGCGCACCATGGACCTTGGTGCTACGCCAGTGGAATGATGGAGATCATGCCATGACGCACAAGATGGAGATCGAGTGCGTGAAGGACCATATCATATCACATTATATATGCATGTGATGTTTATCCTTTTATGCATCTTATTCTGCTTAGATTTGATCGCGCGGTAGCATTATAAGATGATCCCCTCTCACATAAATATCAAGATAAAATATGTTCTTCCATAGCATGCACCGTCAAGAAAGTTCGTCGTTTTGAGACACCACGTGATGATCGGGTGTGATAGACTCTACGTTCACATACGACGGGTGTAAGACAGTTTTACACACGCAAGTGCTATGGTTCTACTTGGCGAGCCTAGCATGTACAGCCATGGCCTCAGAACACGAACCGAAAGGTTAAGCATGAGTCATATGGTTGATATGATGAACATGGTGATGTTCGCCTTTGAAACTATGCCGTTGCACGTGATGATTGGTTGCGGTATAGTGAATTTGGTTCGTGTAATCACTTAAGAAAACTAAGAGGGATGTTGTTTGTAAGTGGGAGTTCATTTAGTAATTTTGAATTATAGAACTGAATTTATCATGAACTAAATCAAAGTGAATTTGCATAGTTTGTTGTAGTTATTGGCATCCGTTTACTACCTTGCGATTAGCTATAATTGAGATAATAGAACTATAGAATTCTGGATGTTAACTTTACGAACTGGTATCGTATTGTTTGAATGTCAATCTAAAGTTTAAAGTCCTATTGCAAACTTTTAGCAAATCCTTGTTACTCGATAAAGTTTGATAAGTAGTATTAAATCAAGAGTAACAATTCTAGTGTTAGTATCTAAGTATCACACTTGCCTCCATGATCCTTGATATTCAAAAGTTGTTTTTAGTATCAAGGTTATCTAGGAGTTGAAAGAATTGTTTCATAAACTATCATATGTGGAAGATATTTTGATATCTGAAATGATGTTTGGTTGCAATGTGATAGAGTATAATTTAGTAAGACACATGTTCTCGTATTGTATGAGAATTTGTGAAGATTGGAGACGCTAGGCGTCCAGATCTCCTAAAAAGTTTACGAACTAACATTATACTCACAATTCGTTCTCATGAGCTATAGTAGCTCGATCATGAAAGTTGTCATGATAGGATGAATGGAAAAAATGTAGGTAAAATGTTTACTACATTAATAGATTACTAAAGAATGGAATTTGGAAGAACGCCAAATATGTGATTATGGTGATCTACTTCAAAGTGTGAGTCCAAGGGTATTAGTGTTTGACTAATCATGCCTTGAACTATGTGCCATGTGTATGGCGCCACTATTGATGTTGATAGATTCTTCTAAGTAAAAGAATTGCTGAAAGAGAATCCAAAATTTATTCTGGCGGAAAAGAAAAGACTAGAAATGTCCAGCTCAGGTATATAGAAGATATACATGTTATGGTTGTATTCGTTGCTTGTTAAAACAATGTGGTTCTTGGGTATTTGATACTAAATTGGTTGGTATGAACTGTCATACAGAACAACGCAATACAAGAACTACAATGGCCTAATTAACTAGCAAATGAATATGGGATGATTCTCATCGAAAACAAATAAAGTGTTATTGTGTTTCGTTGGAATTAAACCTGGCCTTCAAGATTTGTTTGAATAATTGTTATTTTGTTCTGGTATTATGAGAACAATGGTTGTTCAAATTATTACCGCATTCATAAAAGATGGATGAATGCTTATCTTGTTGGAGAAATTACATCCATAACACTGATGCTAAAAGTGTCTCAAGACAAATGATTAGAAGATCACTTATGAGTGACACCACCGTTTAAATCATATAGGAAAGTAAACATGAAGAAACTCCATGTTGATGGGATTTTGGAGTCTTTTGATTTTGAATCAATTGACGCTTGTGAAAAATTCCTAGAGATGATTAAAACTCCGTTTGTAGGCCAAAGAAGAACGGACGACTAACTTATTGGATATTGTACATGTTGATGTATATAGTCCATTATGTGTAGCCGTGTGTGGTGAATTCTTGAACTTCATTTACTTTAACCGATGATTTGAGTAGATATATATGTATATTTACTTGATAAGGAAGAAGCATGAAATATTTGAATATTGTTCAAAGTATTTCTAGATGAAGTTGAAAATCATTGTAACAAGAGAATAAAGAATTTATGATTTGATCATAAAGGAATATATTTGAGTTACAAGTTTAGCAAACACCTAAAAGTTGAGGAATCGTTCCATAGACTTGTATTTCCTGAAACACCATAGGAGTATGGAGTGTTTGAGAGATGAAATCAAACTTTGTTTGACATCGTTGGATCAAAGGTGTCGTCTATAAAACTGCCATTATATTTTAAGGATAAAGCTTTAGAGACTACCGCTTTTTACACTGAAAAGAGCGCCATCATGATCCATTGAAATGACACCATATGAGATATGGCATGGGATAAAACCCAAGTTGTCTTTTCTGAAATTTTGGTATGCTAGGCATATGTAAAATGTTTACAACCAAAGTCGGATAAATACGTCTTTGTAGGTTATCCCAAAATAAATGTTGGGTATTCCTCCAGAACACCTAAGACAAAAGTGTTTGTCGCCAAAAACGTCAAGTTTCTTGAGAAGGAATTTTTCACAAAAAGTCAAGTGGGAGGACAATAGAACTTTGATTAGGTTGTTGAACCTAAGCTATATGTGCTGAGTAGCGCAGCGCTGGGAAGTGTCCCAGAGGCCGCCACAATGCGCATGGCTGTCGTACCTCAAAGGTTGTGGTCACATAGATCAAAGTTCCTATTGAACCGCGTGAGTCGGGTAACAATCAAATAGTTAGATTTGAGAATGAATCATTATTGTTTGACAATGATGAACCGACTGCATGCAAAGAAGCAATGATGGGCCCTGACTCCGTCAATTGGCTAGAAGCCATAAAATCCATGATAGTTCCATACACGATAAACCAAGTTTATGAACTTGGAAGACCCTCAGAAGGCATGAAGCCTAATGAACGTAATTGGATCTATAAAGACAGACATGGATGTTTAACATCTTTGAAATAGTCGACACATCATTAAAAGAGTTTACGATTGTGTTCAATGAGTTGACTATGACAAGATTTGATCTTTCATAGTGATATTTTGTCTGGATGGATTACTGTAGCAACCACTACATATGCCAAGTTTGGTATATGTTAGTTGAACAAACAAGACAACATTCTTCTAATAGAATGGTTACCTAGGACATGTACATGACATGGTCCAATGGGTTTTGTAAATTCAAAGGATGCTAAAAGGCATGCAAACTTCAATGGTTGAAGTAAGCATCGCGGAGTTGGAATATTCACCGTGATGAAATAATTAAAAGGTTTAGTTTCATCAGATACGATGAATATGCTTGCATTTGCAAGAAATTAAGTGGGAGCGTTGAGACATATTTTCAGTACATTATTTATAAGACATATTGTTAATTGGAAATGATGTATCTTTTATTGACATAGGTTAAGAATTTCATTAAAATTAGATTTCAATGAAAGACTTAGGCAAAACAAAAATATTGGGTCTCGATGTCTATGTAGATAGATCGAGGTGCCAATATGGTTGTGCCAAAGTACATAGATGAAATATTGAATGAAGTTCAATATGGAAACGACAAGAAAAGTTCTTGCCGCATGGAAGAGGTTGAAACAAGATTCAGGTGTTTTTGACACTTGATGAGTGAAGCCACATGAATGATTTGATCGATCATGTATACCATGATATGTACATATCCAGATATGTCCTATGCTCTAAATGTTATGAGCATATACCAGAGTGATAAAAGTCATAAGATGATCACTGGACAATAGTAGAGATATCCTTATGTGCTTTGGAAGGACTAAGGATATATATTGTGTATGACAAAGTGACACATAATTCATTGTAAAGTGTTACATTGATACTAAGTTTGTCACAAGATACAAATTAAGTTTATCACAATTTTAGCTATACGTTAGGTGGCACAATGTAATGGAAGGAAGTTCCATGATGGATTTGGATGAGTTCCAAAGTTAAGACATTGTGATGGATTCTACAACAAAGGTTGAGTATATGGCTACTTTAGAAGTAGCAAAAGAGGGCATTTATGTCAAGAAGTTTGTTATCAAACTAGGTGTAGTTCCAAGCTGGCTATTACTGTGAAGATCTATTGTGCGACAATAGTGACAACATGATTTTAGCTAAAGGAACTAAGGTCTCACATAAGGACCAAATTTATACCCAACTATCTCATTTGAGAATGAGTGATGCGTAGAGACGCAAAGACATGCAAATACACACAGAACTGAAAGTGTCAGATCTGGAGATCAGATTAACCACTGCAACACGTACGGATAACACGTGAAAGCCATAAGTGTTATATACGCAAGTATCAACTAGATTATTGACTCTAGTGCAAGTGGGAGACTGAAGGGAATATGCCCGAGAGGCAATAATAAAGTGGTTATTATCATATTCCATTTTTATGATAAATGTTTATTTCTCATGCTAGAATTGTATTAATCGGAAACATTAATACTTGTGTGATTAATAAACTAAAAAGATTCCTAGTAAAGCCTCTCTTTTATACTAGCCCGTTGATTAACTGATGATCAAGGTTTCCTGATCATGAACATTGGATGTTGTTAATAACGGGGTCATATCATTAGAAGACTAATATGATGAACACTCACACCCATAGTATGAATAGCAAAACGATCAAGTCATCAAGTTCATTGCTATATCAAACTCATGCGAAGTAGTTCTAATCCTTAGACCATGAGATCATGTTAATCACTGATACCGGAATGGTACTTTGATGATATCAAACGTCACACCGTAATAGGGTGATTATAAAGGTTGATTTGGGTACTCTGAAAGTATTAGTTGAGGCTCATGGATCAAGAGTGGGATTTGTCCATCCGGATGATGGAAAGATATTCTCTGGGCCCTTCTCGGTGATATTGCATTGGAATCGCTTGCAAGCATGTGACTAGGTCACAGGAATGCATTATCACGGAACGAGTAAAGATACTTGTCAGGAACGAGATCGAACTAGGTATGGTTGATACCAAATGATCGGATCTCGGACAAGTAATAATATCGTGAGACAAAAGGAATTAACTATGTTCGTTACCGGTTCACACGATCACTAGTTCATCGTTGAGTAAGTGGGAGTCATCATGGATTTCCAGATCCCGCTGTTGATTATTGATCGGAGAGGAGTCTCGATCATGTCCACGTTATTCACGAACCGTAGGGTGACACACTTAAGGCTCGTCGTTGTTTTTGAGTGGATACGATACTCCGATCGAATTACAGGACAGCATAAGGGTTGTTTCAGAAAAGCACCGAAACTGTTTCGGGATATCGAAATAACTCAAGGGTGTATTTGTTAATGTTTGTTAATTGAATGAATTAACAAATATTAAAGAAATAAAAATGTTTTATTAAATCAATAAGTGTGATTTTAATTGGCATGAATGTCATGCATTAAAATGGGGGTTACCTCATGTTGATGAGGGAGTAATCACCATAAAAGGGAATGAAGAAGGGGCATTGAAGAGGGAGGAGACCCTTGGGCCGGCCACCCCTTGGCTGCCCTCCTCCTCTATATAAACCCCCCTTCTCTCCCTTGTACACACACTTCTTGATCCTCCCTCCCTTGCATAGTTGCTGTCCACTTTCCGTCTTAGCTTAGCGAAGCTCTGCCGGAATTGTAGTTCGTAGTTCACACACTTGGAGAAGTGTGTGGAGGAGTGTCCGGCGGATCCCTTCTTCCGCTGCCCCGCTGGACCGAGGGCGTGGAGGAGTCGATGTCGAGCTGCACGTGTGTGCGAGTACGGGGGCGCTGCCACTTGTGGCGCCGGGTACACGATCTTGTGATCGTCAAGTGAACCACGACATCGACTACGTCAAGTGAACAACTACGTCGACTACGTGCGTCTTCACCAACTCTCCATCGTCAACGTTTGTGCGGGAACGTAATCCCCGCTTACGGTCGTCGAGGGTGAGTATCCGTTGCTACCATCTCGTAGAGTATCTTGGCCAGTTTATGCGTTCATGCGTAGGAAATTTTTTGTTTTCTATGCTACGAACCCATCAAGACCCTAGGATAAAAATCTCTATCTCATCTTACTTCTATTTTAAAAGAATGTTGCATCTTGAAACTCCTTGTATTTCTCCCCTACTTCATTTTCAAATGATTCCCTTAGATGACCCAACTCTCGGAACCTTTAAGAAAGGACAGAAGAACACAATGTGCCAGAAGTGTGAGACTGATATTCCATATATTCTCGTCGACCAAACATGAAGAACTACATTGAAGACCAAATGAAGAACTTGGAGAAAGACTCAAATGCAGCTTGCACAACTCCAGAAGATGAATCAAGGAAGTAGAGAAGAAACTTGAAGTGCACAAGCAAGTAATAGACAAGACCACCAATAATTCTAGTTTATAGAACCAACGCTGTTGTGATAATCTAATGATCATACCAAATTGGGGTATGACCATACTAGATTATTAGTGCTTGACCTAGTTTGCTTGTTATGATGAATGTTGTTAGATATTGCTTGTAGGATAAATTGTTTTGATCTGTTTTGTTTTGGGTAAGATTTCTTCTTTAGATCCCTTCTATCTAATCTCATCTATGCTAAGACCTAAAACTTATCCCAAAACCCAAACCAAAGTTTTCTCAACGACAGAACAACTACAATGACCCTCAGTTGGAAATAAGGATACAGAGTACAACAACAAGAGAAAGTGTCTCAAGTACAAGAGACTGGAACATTATGCAAGAGACTGCTCAAAGGATGATAATCCAAGACTCCAGTAAGCTAGAATAGCTGAAGGATACCTCGCAAACAATAAGAAGACACCTCAAGGTGTAGCTAATGTGGAAGTAATACTATTCAACCACCTCGTGCAAGAAAGGTGGAAAGGACAAACAGAGCAATGGAAAGAGCAAATAGAGCAATGGAAAGAACAAACAGAGCAATGGAAAGGATTTTATTCCCTCTTAAATGGCAAACCAAAGGATCTACAACTTAAGGATTATTGCCATGAGCTTTGTTGAAAACCTCTAGCTAGGAACGATAGATTGTGTTTTCAAAATCCAAAATAGAATTTAGGAACTTGGTTCCAATTTCAACAAAAACTTTTGTTTAAAAGCTAGTGAGGTTGACCAAGAGTTAGAATGCGAGATGCACCAAACCAAATACAAGGTAATGATTGGGTGTGACATGGATTTGCGCCCCGTGACGACTATTCATATTGTTCGCTCTTGTATGAGGAATGGTGAATCTAGAGAGACATACCTACATGAGAGACGACATCGTTAAACCATAACCTTAGGAGGATAATATGTTACACCCCTTATAGTGAGCCAGTGTGGCCAAAACGTAGGACTACGGTGAGAACTTGGACCTTTAAACGACCACCTGAATCAGAAATGTTTTGCTCAGTGGGCTTTGAATATGAAGACTGTTCAGTTTCGGCTGCTGCCAGTTCAGTTTACCCTCCCGACCTTTCGTTCCGACTCCCTACGTGACCTGTTCGGCTACCTCCCTGAGCCTATAAAAGAGAGATCACTCCTCTCCAGGGAGTCACAACAGAGACAACCACCACTACCTATGAGATTGCCTCCTGATTCCAGAGCCCTACGCCACCGAAGCCTACCCCATCCCGATCAGCGATGTTATGAAGCAACTCCCCGAATCCCTGAAACTACTTACCTACCCATGAGAGCTTCATTAGATCCCTTATTCTTGCAAAGGAATTCATCTTCGAGATGTGATCAAGTTGTTCAGTGCCTTCCAACAACTACGAAGACGGTTGCTAAAGGAATTCTTAAGGACCATCTGGTACCTATGGCAAGTAGCACGACTTGCTCTGGTAACTTGAATGGGTTCAACAATGCTGGTTATAAGGTGACACTCCATCCCTTAAAGGTGCAAGTACCTCTTACAGAGTCCACCTTGTTTACCCCTATGAAATGCTTGAGAAGACTGCAAAGAGATGCCATCCTAATTCATTGGGATGTGTGGTCTCATCATGTTCGTGGGGCAAGCATGCAGCAATTGGCACTGAATTATCTTTTGAGATTCTGCAATGAAAATCAGCTAAAAGGCAACAAGGAGTATGGTGATGGCCTGTATGCTGTCATGACCTTGGTGAGGACCGACCAAGAAAAGGCTAGATACACATTCATGGACGATGTGGACTACCTTGTTAAAGACAACGCGATGGATGATATCTGCCTATCAACAGGATTGGATGGAACATCTGGAATGCCACTTCTGAACATAGCGGCAAATATCGACACTTCTGAGAAGAGCGATTTCAAAAAATGGCGCAATGGTGAATTCGAGCTGGGAACAAAATGCAAGTGCCTAAGGAAACACCAAGATACCACCAAGCAAAGTCTTCTTTAAGGGTGGTAGCACCCAAACCCCATTAGGATCCCTAAAACCTTGTAACCTTCCTTCAATCTCGAGGACGAGATTTCTTTAAGGGTGGTAGTCTGTAACGATCCAAGATTTTGGCAAATTTTGGGGAATTTTTTTTTGCTTTTGTTTTGCTTGAGATGATTGAAATTTCACAAGGATTTAAAACTTTTGAGTCTATTTGAAAGCTTTATTAGAAAACTATTATAAACTTTCTATTTTCTTGAAGAACTTCCTTGAGAAAGGTCAAGTAATCAAAATATTATTTTGTGTTTATTCAAACCTATGCAAGCTATCTTGCAAAGGGATATTTACAAAATGATTTATCAAGTTTTCTATGCCAAAGGAATGTTTGAAAAGGATATTTCAAAAACTATTTTTGTAAAGTTTATTCTCTGAATTTAAAAGGATTACTTTAAAAATCCTACTTCTACTTGATTTATGCAAATAAGCCCTTGGCTAATTATTAGAGTTGTATTTGAAAATTAGTTTTATTTATGAAAACGTGTTCCTTACTGTTTTGTATGGTTTATGTGAATTTTAGAAAATTTTAGACATTGGTTTGACCTTGTTTGAAATTAAATTGCTAAGGTTGTAAAAGAAAAGGAGAAACAGAAAAATGAAAAGGTTTTAGAACAAAAAAATATAAAAAAAGGCCAGAGGGCACCGTTCCGGCCCAGTCAGGAATCCAGCCCGCGGCCCATCTATTCATAACCGAACCGGTACCCTCCTCGTCTCACTGACCGCGGGCCCCACATGTCATCTTCCACCTCCATCCGAAAATCACGCCGTCGACTTCCCCCGCAGTAACCCCCTCCCTCGATTAAATCCCATTGATTCAGGCAGTAAAAGCTTGCCCCGTTTGCGCCTACTTATGCCCCTCTCCCTCCTCTCTGTTTCCCCTTTTTTTCCCGAGCCAGAGAAGAACGCCGGAGCGAGAAATCCCTCGCCGGAGACCGCAGGTGCCTGCGGCCAAATCCACTGGATTCCGACGACCCGAGGTAAGCCAGCCCCCTACCCTACCTCCTAAACTTCTTTCCTTGATCCGGCACATCTCCTGAAGCCATCGCCTTGCCCAATCGTGCAGCAGGTCAACGCGTCCGCACAAGCCGAAGCTCACCTCCGCCCGCCTCACCTCCGGCCACCTCTCCCCACCTCTACTGGAAGCATTCGAGCTCCTAGATCACGGATTTGACTCCGCCGTGATCCCCTGCATCTCGTCCACGTCTTCATCACCTCGGGAACCACCAGAAGCATCGCCGACGACCACCTCCAGTGCACAGACCTCGCCGCCGGCGACGCTCAGGAAAACCCTAGCCGGTGAGCGTTATTCCCTCTCTCACTTCGGTCGTCCGATTGAAATCCAACACACCAGATCACTTCACTTACCGAATCGGTACGAGCCAATTAGGGCCGTCCGATTTACATAAGATCTAATGCCTCCCGTTCGTGATCCGTCCGAAACGTTACCAACGAACCACAGAGCACCACGTGTCGGCTTCCAAACCAAATAGAATTCAAATTAGGATTTCTGAATCAGATTTAGTTCAAATCTTGCAAAAATCATATCTTTTGATCTGTAACTCAAAAAATAACAAATGATATCTCTTTGGAATCCTTAGAACATCTACAATCCAGTAGTACAATAATATCCTATATTTTATGGGTTCAATTTGAAACTATTTTCAAATTGGAATCAAACTCTCTATTAGCATGATTAATTCATATCTTTAGAATCAAGTGTCCAAAAATTACAAATTTGTAGTCTCTGGAATCCTCTCAACTTGTAGAACATCATAGGATCAAGAAATCCCAAAGTTAATACGTGCACACACTTTGTGCATTCAAATCTATCCAAATCACTAATTTGACCATATCTTGAGTTCTAAAATTTATTTTAGAATGAATCCAATTGCAGTGACCTTGTATTACTGCAAGCTATCTAGTAGCATCACTCCCATAATTTCTTGAAACACTTCACAATTATTCAAATTCTAATATGAGAATTTGAGTATTCCTATATAGATAAATTCTATTTCTATTTCAATCAATGATCCCTTCTACTTTAGAAAACCCTACGATCATACCTAGACATCAATGTTGTCTAAACCACATCTTGATCAAGATCATATCTACTTAGACCTATCTTGCATAGTACCCACTTATTCAAATTACAAATGTGTCATTTGAGTAAAGTGTGATACTTTCAATCTTAGTTTCTACCTTGCTACTATGGTATTGATCAAATCAACATCATAGTACTTAACCCAATCCCATTTAATCATTAGGAATCTTAAGCCATGTTTTCGAACATCATCTATACATGTCCATTACCTATAGCCATTTACTCATGTCTACTCAATCTTAGCCTTGTATAGAACTATTCAATTAACAAATGAGTTAATTGAGTAACTCTATGCTTCTTGAGCCCTAGCCTAAGCTTAAGTGTAATATATACTATTTAAGAATAATTGTTGTCACACTTATTCAATAGTATTGCTATTGCACTACTTTGTTCCTCATGTGATTTACCCACATGAGATAATCCAAGATTCAATATGCTTTGGTAAAGCATAAAGATCTCACTTATCATATTTTGTCTAATTCATATATGTACTCAAATTGCAAATGTGCTACTTGAGTAGAATATGAATTCATCTCAAACTTAGGTTCTATTAATGTGGAGTTGTTATAACCCGTACCATAGTATGTGTTATACACCATGTTGATCAATGAACCATTTGAGCCATGTCCTCAAATATCAATCATTCGTACCCAATCCAATGGCTACCTAATCTTGTATTGAACTATTCAACTTGCAAATGTGCTAATTGAGTTGTTCAAGCATTCTTGAAACCCAGCCTAGTTCCTAAGTGCAATAGATGCTATTTAAGAGTAATTGTTGTCACATTTACTCGATAGTGTTGTAGTTGCACAAATCGACTCTTGTGTAATTTATTTCACATGAGCTATTCCTAAAACTCCTATACGCTTTGAATAAAGCATAAAAACTTCATCAATTATATTATGCCTAGTCCAATTATCTCTCCAATCATATTGATCTTTCCCCCAACTAAGCTCTCAAATTCATATCTCACAATTCATATGTCCTTTGCCATATCTTTCTATCATGACATCTCAATAAATCTAAATTGTTGAACAAACACTTTTCAATTGTTTGATTTGTTTGATTGTGTTTGTATGGTATGTTTATGTATTGCTATTTCTGTGCTATAGTTTGTGCGAAGAGCTACGTGCTTAGTTAAGAGAAGCGGAAAGATCGTATTCTTAAAAAAGGCAAGTGACACACATATCCCTTACCCATTTTACTTATGCATTAGTTTGTTCACCTCTTGTAGTATGCATGATAGGTGTTCTACTCAACTGTTTTATCAAATGCTTAGATCCTAGTAGTGAGTAGCTATCCCTCAAACCACACCTGTTAGGATGCTAAATACTTTATCAATATTGATGCCATGCTAAGATCACTTGAAAAGTGTTTTGTGAAAAGATAAGAACTTCAACTAAAATGAAACACCTGGGTGGAATGGTTTGATAAGATGAGGCGAGGTAGGTGGGTTCTGGGACGCAAGCCTCATAAGAGGATGTGGGAACAGAATGCCGCTCGGGATAGCCACCCAGGAACAAAGAGATGGCTATGTCTTCCATGCTTAGTGTACTTCCAGTGCAGCCTTATGACATTATGGGCTCTGTCTTGACTGATTAGAATGTGGGAGTGCAACTTGTCGGCAAGAAGTGGTGGAAGTCAAATTATAGGTTGGGAGCGGTGCTTGCCAAGTTAGTTGTCCTCTCCTTCTAAAAGGTCTCGTTTCATTTTATGTATGGGCATGAAATGAATCGTAAGGTGAAAGTGCACAACCCTTGCAAGGTGTTTAAAACTAATCGATTAGCCGTGTCCCCGGTTATGGACAATTGAGTCTCTAGACATGGAATGTACGGAAGAATCTCATCACCGTTTCTGAATTTTTAAAGTTTGTCTAGAAACCCCTAGGTAGGAACTAAGGACCATACACTCCGAGGGGTGGTGGTGCCTGAGGTTCCAAACTTTGTTGAGTTACGCCCAGAACTACATACCGGCCAGTATGTAGTGTATGGGGGTTATCTTGACCCTTGAAAAATAAAATTTGTTGAAAGAAAGTATTAAAATGATGTTAGGATAAAATTGGCTTTATGCAACTCAGCCTATGAGATCCACCAGCCAAATATCATGTAGTATAGTCTTTCCACAAAAATGCCACCAAATATGTGTCATTTGCCAGTACATCATTGTATTGAACCCTCTGGGGCTGCATATTCAAACGTGCAGGTTTTATTTCGAGCAAGAAACCAGGAGTAGGATCTCGAGCTTACATTCCAACACGTCTGCCTATGGCACTTGATGAAGATGGAAGCTCACTGCAATCTATGCTTTATGCTGTGTACTCATAAGGTAGAAGACCTATGTAACTAGATTTACGTTGTAATATTGATGCTATTGCAATGAATTCTCATTTTGTACTGTGGTGCTATCTACTGATCCAGGGAATAGCACAGATACACAGGAGTTCTGCCTTTGGCAAAAGGCGGGGCGTCACAAGAGCCCTCAGCCCCGGGGATGAACTACTCCCTCCTCATCATAGGAGACAGCAAGGTTGATGGAGATGGCGGTGAGGTCGATGGAGACGGTGAAGACGGCGATGGAGACCGATGGAGATGGCTCCGGGGGCACTTCCCCGTCCCGGCAGGGTGCCGGAACAGAGACTTCTGTCCCCCGAAATTCGTCGGCGATGGCGGTGGAGCTGCGGAACTCTTTCTGGAAAAATCGTCGAATCCCCTAGGGTTTTCCATCCCGAGGCTTTATATAGGCGAAGGGGCACCGTCAGAGGAGGGGCCAGGTGCCCACATGCGGGCCCCGCGCGGCCAGGTCCCTGGCCGCGCCGGGCATGTGTCTGGGGCCCTGGTGGCCCCCCTCTGACACCTCTTCGGATGTTTGGAAGCTTCCGGGTAAAATAAGACTTCAGGAACTTGTTTCGTCAAATTCCGAGAATATTTCCTGTGTATCACTTCTGAAACACAAAAACAGCAGAAAACAGGAAACTGGCACTGTGGCATCTTGTTAATAGGTTAGTTCCGGAAAATGCATAAAAGTGCCAAGAAGTGTAACGAAACAATAGGCAAATGGTGTAAAAACAAACATGGAGCATCAAAAATTATAGATACGTTTGAGACGTATCAAGCATCCCCAAGCTTAACTCCTGCTCGTCCTCGAGTAGGTAAGTGATAACAAAAGAATAATTTTTGAGGTGACATGCACCTACACAATCTTGATCATATATGTAAGCATTTGTGAGCTGGGATCAATAGAACTTAAAACATGGGCATGAAGATATAATTATGACAATAAGAACTTAGCAACCATGTTGTAAACATGCAAATGAACACAAACAAAAGATCATGAAAATGAAACAATGAAAGTCAAACGT
The DNA here is from genome assembly GCA_007115705.1 of Dactylis glomerata. NCBI lineage: Eukaryota > Viridiplantae > Streptophyta > Magnoliopsida > Poales > Poaceae > Dactylis > Dactylis glomerata. The sequence goes on from QXEO01002113.1 coordinate 1,993,230, forward strand.
GTGTTCAAATCATAAGGAAAAACATACAAATGGTTTTCAACTTGTCCTTCAAAGAGAGCAAAACATAAATGCATAGGACACCTTCAAGTTTAAGAGGGCGACTAGATACAAATAATTTAAGAACAAGTGAAACCAACAATATGAATCAATCAATGAACTTTGGGACAATGCATATCACACTAAGAATGACAACTATGCTCTCTTAATGGTGCATAAAGAAAGAAGGTGGTGACTCAACATAAAAGTAAAAGAAAGGCCCTTCACAGAGGGAAGCAGTGATTGCAAGTTTTATAACCTTCAAAAATTATGGTACTTACCGGCTTTGAGCTCTCATTGCCCCCATCATAAGCATCTTGAATGGTTAAAGTTAATGCGAGAACAATTATGATGCATATGCTTGACAAATCATAAGTTGAAAACCTCGTGCCCCGTGAATACGAGTACCCAAACCTCATGCTACTTTACTTAGAGTCCCAAGCAAGGCTCTTGTCATTGTAAGTATATGCATATCATTGAGAACCGCCAATGGGGTACCTCCGTGCCCGATGACATGGAACAAGCCCACACCAAAATGACAGGACAAGCAAACAATGAACACCTCGACATCTCTTTTATTTGCTATATTGTTTAGCTTTTTATTGTGAGATGCGTCGTCGAATGTTCACCATGGGTATGCTGCAAATTTCCACCATGAATTATGCATGGCTTAGATTGGCGGCCCGGCGTTTCCCTAACACATATACAAACTCCATGATCCCTACAAGATTCCCAATTCATTTCGCACCGCGGGCATCCATAGACAAAAGATCACGATATCAACTCAAATAAGAAGTGCAATGTTGAAAGCTTGCCCATGATAGCATGGCTGGGCTAGAATCCAACTTACAACTTGCAAGCATAACAACTCAACATAAGAGACCACAATGTCAAATTTTTAAGAACAGGAAAAAGTAAAGTGTGCCTTCCGGTTCGTGAGAGCTTTACTGACCGAATTTCGCATAACACTGGTAAGAGTTTAATTTGAAGAGAAAATAAAAGCAAGTCAAATTTACTTGGAATAGCAAATTGCTAGTAGGTATGTATGGTGGACACTTTGGAAAACTTTGGCTTTTAGGAGTTGGATGCACGAGTAGAGCTCATACTCAGTACAAGGCGAGGGCTAGCAAAAGACTGGGAGCGACCAACTAAGAGAGCAATAATGGCCATAATCATGCAAAGCGACAAAGCGACATTAAAAGAAGCATACGATGGCATCAAAAGTCAAAAACTAAATGATCATGAAGGCTATTGGTGACTTTGTAAGAGTCTAACATGTGTGAGCATGCGCCAAGTCAACCCAAATAAAGCATCAAGGAGAAAACCAAAATAATGCTTCCATACAATAAAAACAACGCATGATTTTTTCAAAGGCTCATTAAGCAATCTCAGTTATTTGAGACAAGTCATGCTACAGCAAAACCACTAAGCATACTATCAAAAAGACATCAAGCATGACATGAAAAAGCCTAAGCCGCAGTCTACACAAGCTCCTTCTTGTACCACTTTTTTGCATAAAGCTTTTTCTCTTTTCCAACACCATTTGAAATTTTTAAATCCAACTCTTTTGAGGAAAACCAACATGGTCCAGAGGCAAAAATACACCTTGACAAATAAATATAAGAAGATCTGAATGCAAATCAAGGCGGAAAATGCAAGCTAAACGCGGTAGCAGAAAAAGAGAACACTCATTGAAACGATAAGAGTGAAAAACAGAGTGTTCTTGGCAAATGAAAAACGAGTTCATCTCCTCCAAAAGAAACATGATGTGATCTAACCATTTATTGCAGCAAACAAAACTAAACTAACTAAGAAAACTAAAACAACTGACGCTCCAAGAAAAACGCATAGTGCATGAAGCAATAAAAATATAGTGTCTTGAAAGGTGACCTGATTTTTGCCGATGAAGAAGGGGTGCCTCGGGGGCATCCCCAAGCTTTGACGCTTGTACTTCTTAGATATTTCTTGGGGTGATGCATGGGCATCCCCAAGCTTGAGCTTTTGTCCATTCTTCAACTCATCTCATCATTCTCCAATCCCTACACTTGAAAACTTCCTTCATACAAAACTAAACACAATTCTATTAGCAACATTAGTGTAAGTATAACATATAATCAACCTCTTTTTTCCGTCAGGTTTCAACCCAAAACCACCACATATATAGCATATACTACTGTAGCAACTTCCCCAAAAGTTCCGTGATAAAAAGAACTCAAAAGAAAGCGATAAAGCGGCAAACACAAATATTGGCAGAAATCTGTCAAAACTGAACAGCTGACAAAGGCTGAATTTTTGAGGGGTTTTCTGTTGCTCAAATCAAAAAGTGTTCAACTAATGAAAGTTTGGATATAACCTGGGGCATATTCACAAGAAATCTCAGGTCCAAAAGATAAACAGAGAATGTTCACGAATTTTTACGGTGCAACACCAAAAACAGTTTCAGGACAGCAACATCCCCAAATCTTTACCTCACTCAAATTAGAGGCTTCTCTTGGCACAAAAACGAAATAAACAAGATAAGGAGCGGTCATTACAGTAGTAATGACTTCTAAGACTCAAATAAAAGAAAACGTACTGAAAATAAAATATTGGGTTATCTCCCAAGAGTGCTTTTCTTTAACGCCTTTGAGCTAGGCGCAGTAATTTGCAAAGATGCTCATGTGGGCGCGCTTGAGGCAAAGGCGCCATATAGGAATTTAAAGCAATAGAGAGCATCAAAAAGCAAGTATGGAACACATTTAAATCTAAACCACTTCCTATGAAAAATAGTCTTGTAAAGAGACAAGTCATAAAAGCGCAAAGCAAAAAGCATAGGAAGGCAAAACAAGTACAACTTCAAGAATTGCAACATAAAGAGGGAAAACTCAATATTGTTGAGATCCATCAAACCATGTTTCCCTCTCTCATAATAACTTTCAGTAGCATCATGAATAGAATTAACAATAGAATTATCACCTAAAACATCTCTATCATGAGCCACATGCCTAAAAGAATTAATACTCCCCACATGAACAATCGTAGTAGGAGTAGATTCAACATAATAATTATTCTCATCACCATAATCATCAAATACAGGAGGCATATTGTAATCATAACTAATTTTATCCTCAAAAGTAGGTGAACTGAAAATATTATACCCATCATCACAAGCTAGAGAACTACTATGTCGCAAAGCATACTCATCAAACATATCATCATAAGAAGGGACATGGATAGCACTAATAGTACAACAATTATTAACCTTAGAACTGGTACCAAAAAGATTTTCAATATCAAAAGTAGAGTGCTTTTCCCAATCATGATCACTAACATAGGTAACAGGCATAGGAACATCATCCCAATCGGAATTATCATAATCTATAGCAGGATCATAATGCTTAGGGGAAGATACCGTGTCCTCTCGCCTCTTACTCCTCTTCTTCTTCTTCTTCTTCTTCTTCTTCTTCTTACTCTCTCCTTTAGGAGGGAAAGACTTGAAGGGCATCTTCTCCACATATTCTTTAGGAGGGAAAGGCATCTTCTCCACATAATCTGGCCTGCTGACAGAAACAACAGAAGAAACTTTGGAGGATTCCTCCTCTCTATTAATAAGATCAAAACATCTATTAGTCCTATCATAGCTTGGCAAAACATCATGTTTAATAAGATCTTGTAAGTAAGTATTTGCAAGGCAATCTTTAGCACAATAGAGAAGACAACCACGAAGGGTGCTATTAATATCAACATCATTCATGTCTACCAAAGCAATCTTTCTAGATATCTCTTCACAATTCAAAAACAAAGTAAGCTCATCATACTGATTGGAAGTAATCTTATCATCACAATACAAATCTGCGGTACTCGTTCGATTAATTGGGCATTGAAAATTAAAGTGCCCCTTTTCACCGCAAAATTCACAAAGAAAAGGATAAAGCTCACAAACCCATTCACCAAACACATCTAGATCCTTGAGCCACATACTAGTTTCTTCATTTGCGTGGGTGATGCAATAATCTTCCTTATTGTAACTCTGTTCACAAGGTCTATGTATTCCACAAAAATTAACATGCTTATAAGAAATAGGACTTTTAGAAGTATGAGCATGTTTATTGCAATCATCAATAACAATATCACTTTCTATGCAAGTATCCTTAAAGGGTTCATGATACACGTCCCCATTTCTTTTAGGAACATTCATATGGGAAGCAAAGACTTTAAAGCAATCAACCATAATTTGAGGATCAAGACCATATTTAGCACTAAGCTCTTGAAAAGTAGTAGTTTCAGCGAAAGACTTAATGCAATCAAACTCATAATTCATACCTGATCCTTTACCTTTGTCGTTTTCCCATCCTTCAGCATTATTTTGAATTGTCTCAAGCAGACCCCACTTGGTGTCGACATCCTTGCTTGTGAAAGACCCATCAAAGCATGCATCTAGATAGTCCTTGTAATGTCCTGAAAGCCTTGCATAAAAATTATTAATAATAATATTACGGGGAAGATCATGAATATGACATTTATGCATTAGTAACTTCAATCTTCCCCACGCTTGGGCAATGCTTTCTCCCTCATGAGGCCAAAAGTTATATATCTGATTACGATCTTTATGAATTTCACTTGGAGGATAAAACTTGGAATAAAAGAGAGACACAATTTCCTCCCATGCAATAGATGGACCATCATCAAGCAGCCGATACCATTCCTCAGCTCTGCCTTTCAGTGACAAAGAGAATAGCTTCTTCTTAACTTGGTTCATTGAAATACCTGCACACTGGAACAACTCGCATAATTCATGTATAAAAAGCAAATGATCACCAGGATGGACAGTTCCATCTCCTAAATAGCAGTTATTCTTAATATGATCAACGATTTCCATAGGTATTTCAAAAGGATGAGGAGCACAAGCATCATTAGAAACATCACATTTGGGAGATAAAATATCATCAGAGCAAACTTTCTCCACTAAAGCTGGGGGACTAAAAATATCATACTCAACAAAACTAGCTTCCCCAAGCTTAGACTTTTCTATAGCATTAGCATTAACGGTATTCAAAGCATTCGTACTAATAACATTGCTATGCGAAATAAGCTCCAAAGGATTTTCAATTTTCTCTTCAAACACTTCATATCTAAACTCAGGAAAAAGACTACAGAACTCTTTGTTTTCCATTAAGCCTAACTAGTGAAAATAAAAACAAGAAACAAAAAGATGTAACTGCAGAATCTAAAGGAAATAACTTCGAGCACTCACACAGGAGGATGCGAGTACCTTTTACCTTACCTCCCCGGCAACGACGCCAGAAAAGAGCTTGATGTCTACGCACTTCTATTCTTGTAGACACTTGTTGGGCCTCCAAGTGCAGAGGTTTGTAGAACAGCAGCAAGTTTCCCTTAAGTGGATCACCCAAGGTTTATCAAACTCAGGGAGGTTAGAGGTCAAAGCTATCCCTCTCAAGCAACCCTGCAATTACGATACAGAAAGTCTCTTGTGTCCCCAACACACCCAATACACTTGTCAGATGTATAGGTGCACTGTTTCGACGAAGAGATAGTGAAATACAAGTGGTATGGATGATTATAAGTAGTAACTGTGGTATGAAATAAATATCGCTGCGAGCAAACAAGTAACAAAACAGCAAGTAAACGGTGTGCAATGCTTGGAAACAAGGCCTAGGGAACATACTTTCACTAGTGGACACACTCCCAACAATATAACATGATTGAACAAATAAACAACTTCTCTCTACTATGGTACTCTGAATTACTCTCCTATTGAATAACACTAATCATTGCGTAGTGGCTACAAAAGCACCCCTTAAAGTTCATCAAGTACTTGACAAACACCACTCATAGAGATATCCAATTCAGATCACAACTCAAGATAGATATCATTGCAACTTAGACCAAGTACCAACACGGTGCACACACTGTCACCTTTACACCATGAAAGGAGGAATAGATCACTCAAACTATCATAGTAATAATTACTCTCATAATCCACAAGAGATCACGATCATAGCCTAAACCAAGTACCACCACGATGCACGCACTGTCACCGTTACACCATGGTAGGAGGAATAGATTACTTTAATAATCACCACTAGCGTACACTATAATAATTAAGCATAGGAGTAGCATAATATCTGAATAATAACATCTACTTGTTCAACATGATACAAAGCTCACGATCACATAAAGATCACATCATGGGAGAGAGAGGTGAACCACATAGCTACCGGTAGAGCCCTCAGCCCCGGGGATGAACTACTCCCTCCTCATCATAGGAGACAGCAAGGTTGATGGAGATGGCAGTGAGGTCGATGGAGACGGCGGAGACGGCGATGGAGACCGATGGAGATGGCTCCGGGGGCACTTCCCCATCCCGGCAGGGTGCCGGAACAGAGACTTCTGTCCCCCGAAATTCATCGGCGATGGCGGCGGAGCTGCGGAACTCTTTTTGGAAAAATCGTCGAATCCCCTAGGGTTTTCTGTCCCGAGGCTTTATATAGGCGAAGGGGCACCGTCAGAGGAGGGGCCAGGTGCCCACATGCGGGCCCCGCGCGGCCAGGCCCCTGGCCGCGCCGGGCATGTGTCTGGGGCCCTGGTGGCCCCCCTCTGACACCTCTTCGGATGTCTGGAAGCTTCCGGGTAAAATAAGACTTCAGGAACTTGTTTCGTCCAATTCCGAGAATATTTCCTGTGTATCACTTCTGAAACACAAAAACAGCAGAAAACAGGAAACTGGCACTGTGGCATCTTGTTAATAGGTTAGTTCCGGAAAATGCATAAAAGTGCCACGAAGTGTAACGAAACAATAGGCAAATGGTGTAAAAACAAACATGGAGCATCAAAAATTATAGATACGTTTGAGACGTATCATGGTTCAAAGCCTCGCCTTGAGCTCGGGGGCTTGTAGACAGGAGATATTACAAGAAAGAAGACGAAGTGAATTTTTGAGCCTATGCTTGACTACACATATTCAAACATAGCCTCGGGGGCTACTCCCATCGGGAGCGCTGAGCGCGCACCTGATAGAGGATGAGTTAATCAATATCGAGAATGAAGAAAGTATATCATACAAACTTCGGCTATGTAGTCGACAAAATGCAAAGAGACTACTCCCATCGGGAGCGAATTGGAGGAAATTAAGTTAAAGTCGACATTCTTTGATTTTATCAGTCAAAATCTTGGCTGCGACATGAGATTCTCGAGTTGCGTTATCGCAACGAAACTCAAATGTCATGATTTATCACGAAGGTAAGACCCCGGGATCCGTCCTGTGTGGCTTGGTATACGCACATGGATGCGCTCTACTGGTATGTATCCGTGTCTACGACGCGAAGAAAATCCTGGTGGACGCACTGGGTACCCTGAGAATCACTGGGATTCATTCTTTTTAAGTCCTAAATGTGGCAAAAGAATGGGTTTGACCGGTATCCTGAATTCAAATCCAAGGGGATTGAATTTGAAGTAGGTGACAAGTATCTGTTCCGGTAGTTAACTGACCTCTTGATCCGTCAGAGTTGTCAGACTTGTTCATCAAAACCCCTTGCGAAAGATATCATGAAAATAAGTCGAAAGACCAAGTCGAAGATTTGAAGATATGAAGAAATCAAAGATTTGAAGATTAGAGATTCAACCCGAATCTGCAATTCTGGTAGAATCTCAGGGGCTACTGACATGGGTATAGTTAATAGATCCCGTTAGATGAGTACCCCTGAGGCCCGTTAAGCTAGGCCCAATTGTAATGATGGTCGAGTACGAGTTCTTACCGTATGTCAATATTGTAATCTGTATCGGACCCTACCCGATCCTCGAGACCTGGCCACCTATATATAGGGGCCAGGAGGGGACGGTGTAGGCTAGGTTGAAAGCAAGCCAGGTTAAACACCCAAGTTTACTTTCAACACACACCTATTTCGACTAACATTACCTTCGAGTTCATCCGACGCCCTATCTCCCTGATCCTAAGTCCTTCATCTAGGACATTTGTTGAGTTAACCCCTCGTCATTCATGGAGTAGCAAAACATAAATACATAGGACACCTTCAAGTTTAAGAGGATGACTAGATACAAATAATTTAAGAACAAGCAAAACCATAATCATGAATCAATCAATAATAAATTTTGGGACTATGCACATTATACTCAGAATGACAACTATGCTCTCTTAGAAGGTGCATAAAGGTAGAAGGTGAAGACTCAACATAAAAGTAAAAGAAAGGCCCTTCACGGAGGGAAGTAGTGATTGCAAGTTTTTATAAATCTTCCAAAAATTATGGTACTTACTAGCTTTGAGCTCTCATTGTCCCCATCATAGGCATCTTGAATGATTAAGGTTAATGCGAGTACAAATATGAAGCATATGCTTGTCAAACCATAAGTTGAAAATCTCATGTCCCATGAATACGAGTACTCGAACCTCATGCTACTCGACTTAGGTCCCAAGCAAGTTCTTGTCATTGTAAGCATATGTATAATCGAGAATGCCAAGGGGGTACCTCTTGCCCGATGACATGGAAACTAGCCCACATCAAAATGACAAGACAAACAGACAATGGACATCTCAGCATCTCTTTTATTTACCATTGGATATAGCTTTTTATTTTGAGATGCGTCATCGAATGTCCACTATGGGTATGCTATAAATTTCCACCATGAATGATGCATGGCTTAGATTAGCGGCCCAGGCGTTTCTCTAACACATATACAAACACCATGAGCTCACAAGTTCCCAACTTATTTCACATTGCTAGGTATCCATGAACAAAAGATCATGATATCAACTAAATAAGAGTAAGTACAATGTTGAAAGCGTGCCCCATAACAGCATGGCTGAGCTAACTCCCAACTTACAACTTGCAAGAATATAATCAACATAAGAGAGCCACAATGGTCAAGTTTATTAAGTGCAAGAAAGTAAATGTGCCATCAGGTTCGTGAGAGCTTTACTAACTAATTTTCACATAACAAAAAAGTTTAATTTGGAAGATAGATAAAAGCAAGATGAATGCACTTGGAATAGCAAATTGCTAATAGGTAGATATGGTGGACACATTGGAAAACTTTGGTTGTTGGGAGTTGGATGCACGAGAAGTACTCCCTCTCAGTACAGATGAAGGCTAGCAAAAGACTGGGAGCGGCCAACTAAGAGAGCAATAACGGCTATAATCATGCATAGCGACAAAAAATTATTAACCAAAGCATAAAGTGGTATCACAAGTCAAAAACCAAATGATCATAGAGGCTTGAGACAACTTGTTAAAGTCAAACATGGTGTAAGCATGCGCCAAGTCAACCCAAATAAGGTATCAAAGGAGAATACCACAATAATATGCTCCCATATAATAAAAACAACGCATGATTCTTTCAAAGGCACATTAAGAAATCTCATTCATTTGAGACAAGTCATGCTACAACAGAAACTACTAAGCATATAATCAAAATAACATCAAGCATGACATGCAAAAGTCTAAGTCATAGTCTAAACAAGCTCCCATTTGTACCACTTTAGGCATGAAACTTTTTACTCTTTTCCAACACCAATCAATCTTTTTGAAACAACTCTTAAAGATGAAAACCAACATAGACCAGAGGTCTAAACACACCTCGATACAAAGAAATAACAAGTTCTAAACAAAAATCAAGGTGAAAAATGAAAGCTAAACGCAGTACTAGAAAAAGAGAACACTCGTTGAACGAAAAGAGTGAAAACTAGAGTGTTCTTAGCAATGAAAAACGGAGTGAGTCTTGTCCAAAAGAAACATGTCGGGGTCCAACCATTTATTACAGTAAACAAAAAAAGGAAAACTGAAAGCAAAAACAAAGATGCTCCAAGAAAAACGAATAGAATACGAAGCAATAAAAATATAGTGTCTTGAAAGATGACCTGATTTTTGTCGATGAAGAAGGGGTGCCTCGGGGCATCCCCAAGCTTTGAAGCTTGTACCTCTTGGATATTTCTTGGGGTGACATGGGTATTCCCAAGCTTGAGCTTTTTTCCATTCTTTATCTCATCTCATCATTCTCCTTTCCCTACACTTGAAAACTTCCTTCATACAAAACTTCACACAATTCTTATTAGCAACATTAGTGTAAGCAAGATAGTAAATCTACCCTTTTGGTTCAGTTTCAACTCAAGTATGACACACATTAAAGCATAAGCTACTGTAGCAACTTCTATAAAAGTTTCGTGATCAAAAGAACTCAAAAAGAAAGCGATCAAGAGGCAAACACAAATAGTGGCAGAAATCTGTCAAAACAGAACAGCTGGTAAAGATCGATTTTTTTTGAAAATCTTATATTGCTCAAATCGAAAAGTGCAAAACTAATGGAAGTTAGGAAATAACCTGGGGAATGTGCACAAGAAATCGCAGATCAAAAATAAGTCATGGGAATTTTTACGAATTTTTACGGTGCAGCGCAGAAATCTGTTTCAGGACAGCAACTTCCCCAAATCTTACCGTCCTCCAATAAGAGGTTCTTCTTGGCACAAAAACGAAATAAAAATGATAAGGAGAGGTCATTACAGTAGTAATAACTTCCAAGACTCAACAAAAAGAAAAAGTACTGAAAAAAAATATTGGGTTATCTCCCAAGAGTGCTTTTCTTTAACGCCTTTGAGCTAGGCGCAAAAAGTGGAAATCAAGTAATTTCAAATGAAGCATCAAGTTTATAATTTGCTCTAAGAATAGAGTCAAAAAGTAATTTATTTCTCTTTATAGGGAAGTGTTCCATACCTTTCTTGAGTGAGAATTGATATTTAATGGTGCCTTCCTTCATATTAATGATGGCACCAACATTTCTAAGAAAAGGTCTTTCCAAAATAATAGGACAAGAAGCATTGCATTCAAAATCCAAAATAAGGAAATCAACAGGAACAAGGTTATTGTTAACTATAATAAGAACATAATTAATCCTTCCCAAAGGTTTCTTCTTTGCATCAGCAAGAGGAACATCAAAATAATAATTTTCAAGAGGTGGTAAACCAAGCATATCATAAATCTTTCTAGGCATAATAGAAATGCTTGCACCAAGATCACATAAAGCATTGCAATAAAAATCATTCACATTCATCTCAATGATGGGCTCCCAACCATCTTCTAACTTCTTAGGAATAGAAACCTTTTGTTTCAACTTTTCCTCTCTAATTTGCATGAGAGCATTTGTAATATGCTTTGTAAAAGCAACATTCATAGAACTAGCGTTTGGACTTAAAGCTAGCTTCTGCAAGAACAAAACTACTTCAGAAATATTGCAACCATCAACATCAAAATCATTAATGGAAGTAGAACTATTGTATCCCATACTCCAAATTTTTTTAGCACTTTTGTTAGAAAAAGTTTCTGCAGTTTTGGGCTTTTTAACACAAGGAGTAGGAATTTTCTCTGCACCAACCACTCTATCATTAAAAGAAGGAGGCGTGCTAGCATTTGAAACAATATCACTAGTGGTGGTAATAGTACAAACCTTCATATTTCTAGCCATCTCATCTTCTCTTTCCCACCTAGCATGCAATTCTGCTAACATCCTAACATTTTCATCAATTCTAACTTGTATGGCATTACACTACTAGGAAAAAGCCTATCTGTGGCATACAGAATTTGGTCATTGGTGACGTATCTCTATACGCCACGGGTAAGACGCCACTGGTACAGGCCTACACGTGGCGTACAGATTGTATAGCACGGCTAAGTCACCCACCCGTGGCGTACAGGCCTGTACGCCACGGCCACGATCCCTACTTGTGGTGTACAACCCTATACGCCAGGGGTGTGTTTTGTATCCGTGGCGTACAGGCTTGTACGCCTCGGGTGTGTTTCTTAGCCGTGGCGTACGGCCTTGAACGCCACTGATCTATACGCTGCAGAACTCTTATTTTGTACGCCATGGCTGTGTTTTTTCGATTTTTTATAGTAATTTTACTAGTATATTGTAGATGAGATATACAGATATATTACTGGTAATATTACAGATATATAACACTACATAAACAAAACAATATATAAATAGTAATTTCCATCATATTAGAAGTATCGGCCAAAGTCACATTAGTACAAGTTGATAAATATCATATTATTACACAAATACAAGTCTTCATCGAGCTAACTAGTTAGGCATGCATGCATATCGCCGCCGGCGGTGCCGGTAGTCATCTAAACTATGATCACATACACAATGAGCAAGATCATGAGCAAGACGGAGATAACGATGAAGCATGTCTTCATCCTACTCCGCCCCTCTCTCCCTCGCTAATAGTTCCTGTACCTAGCTTCCGCCTCCTCTCTAGTCTTGAATCCTTTATAGTTGTTGCTCTTGAACTTGTTGACTTGCTTGAAACAGTCCTCCCACTCGTCGTAGACCCCTTGAACCCTACCCTCAAACACGACGTACCACCTCGTCGTCATCTTTAAACCAAAAACATCACAAAAGATTTAATAGATGATAATATGCGAGACATAACATTAATTAGTCAACAAAAATAAAATAGGCTAAAGCATGCATGCAAGAATATACACAAGCGTATACAAAAGGTATATATCGAGAGCAAGCTAGCTAGAGTTTGGTACACATGTTCATGAAAAGTAATAACATCGTGTGACAACATTTTTCGGAAATCACGATTACAACAAGTCACAAATATCTATCGCTTCATTTTGTGCTTTTTGGTTTCGGCGGGAAGGGGCGGATTCCCTGTAGCGTGTTGAAGGGCCTGCCGTCGCCCTGCATCTCTAAGTGTGCTTCTATCTCCATGTTGGTTGGTGGGATAGGGCCGTAGTAGAACACTCCTTCTCTACTGCAGACATCTCTATGGATTATCTGCGCGATCTTCTGCTGGATGCGGTAGATCTCAAGGCGGACATCTACATCAAATGCGTTCGCAAAGTCTTTGCGCCATTCCTAGAGATTACTCGGCAATAGAAGCTGATGTTGATCCCGTACAAACTCCCGCATATGATGGATGGCATAGTAGCCGTCCCTTGAACTATTTGCCGACTGCTTGAGGCATGGGAAGGTCGTGTTGTGCTTGAAGATCAGCTGGCCTCGCCTGACTACTTCTTTCTTGATGGGACCAGCTTTCTCGACGAAGCCGTTGATGGCATCATCTAGAACTCCCTTGATAAATGTGTAGTCCTTCTTCTTGTCAGCACTCCTCGAGTCAAGATACATGGCATATGAGTCTTGCGGGTATAGTGCGATGAGGACGCAGTATGTGCTTCTGCGGAAAACAATTCCAGGTGTGTTATGCATGCTAAGGATTGACGGAAATCTAGGAAAGCACATTCTGACAGCAAGCGAATGACTTACTCGAAAAAGTACGGCACGAGGAATATTTTCTTCTCCTTATTCGCCACCATGAAGTCTGTAATGTAGTTTGTCACTATTTGACGGGTGCCTTCGGTATGCAAGTATATGTCTTTCATGTAGTAGGGGTCCAGTATCGCGACCTTCGGAGTGTTCCCTTGCATGAGCTGGTGCGACATACTCAGCGCAACTAGGCGGACCAAGGTTGGGTTGAGGCGGCGGCGGTGGAACATCTCGAAGATATCATCAAATCTTAGAAAGAACACGTCACCGGGGGATCTGTCGACGAAGCCCAATTTCTTTGGCACTCTGACATAGAAAACCGGGTATGAGGGAGATGTCATTGAGAGAAGATGTGTCTCCCATGTGAGTACGCTATCATGTAGGCTCCTCATATCCCCAGTTAAGGTCTTGAGAGCTTCCGGCGGTAGGATCGGTTGGCCCGCCACATGATACTCCCTCCACCCCTTGATCGGTATGTTGTCCTGACTCCGGATCTCCTTCATAGGCTTGCCGGCTACGGGAGGCACAGGCTGGCTGCTGGATACACCTTTATCCTTTTTAGCTCTTTTCCGCGGCTTCTTAGGGCGAGAGACGAAATCTGCGCAAGCCTCATCGATCAGCCCATGGAGTGTATTCGGGGTGATAATATTTGCCACCGCAGTTTGAGTATCGGCGATGACATCCTCTGGCGTTTCTTGAGACAGGAAGCTCAGACGATGCTTAGAGACATTACCCTTCTCTAGGAGCTGTTGATCAGGCAAGCAACTGTCGGGAACATCAACTTCAAATGGTCCATTGACGTCAGCGATGAAGGCATCGAGAGAATCCATATCTTGTCGTGCCACGGGCTCTACGGGATCATCCGCTGCAGGATCATCTGCTATAGGAGATGGCGCCACTGGTGGCATAGTGCTATTTCCCTGGCTTGGCGCCGATCCGACCGGCTCTGCCAACTTCTGTGAGGTGCTGGTGCTGCCTATGATAGGGTTGCTTGGCGGCGCCGATCCGACCGGCGGTTCTGAGTTGCTGGCGGTCCCTGGGTGGTCTAGCCGAATCATTTCTTTCGGCCAGAGCATCATATAACCCAAGCTTCCTCCTAGGTCCACCTCGCTCTCGGCTCCGGGTGGTTGCATAGGAGGGTCTACTTCTTCATAACCCGACAACACCCGAACAATGGAAATCATGTAGGCATTGGGGGGCATTGGCTGGCTGTGGAAGTTGCACTCGAGTGGTTGAATGATATTTGCTTTCGTGACCTCATGTAATTCCTCGTTAATAATCAAGAGGAGGGTGCATCCCACTTTGTTCTCCTGTGGAGACATGTGTAGGGTGTCAGAAAATGGATGCAAGCTAATGAAAAAGTTAATTGCTGAGGATTGCGGCGCTTATATACCATTATGGCGTCGAGTTCGGCTAAAGTCAAAGGGCCACGAATGGGCATGCAAGCGATGGAGGGGCTGCTACGAGGCACGATGCAGGACAACGACTCATCATCCCTAGTACCAGCACTAGGGTTGGAGGCCGCCGGCGGAGACTCCACGACTCGTGCGTTCTTCTGGACCAGGTCCGAGATGTTGAGCGAGCTGCTCTCGGTAAAGCTGGCCAACGGGCTAGGCCCGATTTTGCCTCCATCAACCCATTCCGTGTAGGCGGTAAGCAGGTGGGGCAGGAGGGCCACGACAGTCTTTGTCACCGCATCATTGATCATCTCGGGCATCTTAGCCAACTTAGACTTCACATCTGTATCCTCTTGCTGCTTCCTCTTCGCTCAGTCCTCCTTGCTCTCGGGAAAATACATACTAGGTCTGTGACCTAGTCCTTCGCCAACGATACGGCAACAGTGCAGCAGTTGCAACACCGGCCTTTCCATCACCTTGTTCACGGCCCTGTGAAAAGGGTTATCCCACGAGGCCTTCAACGACGACCCCTGGGATGACGAGCATTGAGCAGCAACTTTTTCTTCTTTCTGCAGACGGGAAAGAAGAAACATATATTAGGAAAATTACTACCGGAATTTGTCGGAAGTGAGGATAAGATAAGCTGGTAAACTCCTTACCAGATATTCTTCCTCAAGTTTCTTCACCTTATCGGCCGTGACAAGCAACCCGGATTCCGGGTTATCGGCCATAGCCGTGGCGTACACTATTCATGTACGCCTCTGCTACGTAGCCATGGCGTACAGATTTTTCCATACGCCTCTGATGATAATTCCTCCTATGACCTATTTCCTAGTAGTGTTAGTAACATCAAAAGGATCAGGTTTAGCAGCCATTCTATTAATCAAAGAAGATTGCGCATTAGACAAAGATGAAATATTGGTTTCAGCGTTAGAAACCTTAGCTTGCAACTTAGGAATATCCCTATTCAAATTCTCAAGTTGATGACTAAGAGTCTTCAACAAGGCAGATTGTTCTTCCATGGTTTTGGTGAACAACTTGTTCTGCTCATATTGCATTTGCATAAAATTCTTAGTAGCCCTTTCAACTTCTAAAATCCTTTCTTCACTAGGCATTCTAGGTCTACCAAGATAGCTATTATCACTATTAGAAGGATATGGCCTATAATTGTTGCCAGCAAATTTGTTCCTATAAGCACTGTTGTTGAAATTATTATTTCTAATGAAGTTTACATCAACATGCTCTTCTTGAGCAACCAAAGAGGCCAACGGAACATTATTAGGATCAACATGAGCTCTCTATCATTAACAAGCATATCCATAATAGTATCAATCTTATCACTCAAGTAAGAGGTTTCTTCAACAGAATTTACCTTCTTACCTTGTGGAGCTCTCTCGGTGTGCCACTCAGAATAATTTACCATCATATTATCAAGAATCTTTGCTGCGGCGCCCAAGGTGATGGACATAAAGGTACCTCCAGCAGCTGAATCCAAGAGATTTCTTGAAGAAAAATTTAGTCATGCATAAAAGGTTTGGATAATCATCCAAGGAGTCAGTCCATGAGTGAGACAATTCTTTATCATAGATTTCATTCTTTTCCAAGCTTGAGCAACATGTTTATTATTTAAATGTCTAAACTTCATAATATCACTTCTCAAAGATATAATCTTAGCAGGAGGATAATATTTTCCAATAAAAGCATCCTTATACTTAACCCAAGAATCAATACTATTTCTAGGCAAAGATAGCAACCAATCCTTAGCTCTTCCTCTTAAAGAGAAAGGGAATAACTTAAGATTAATAATATCACCATCTACATCCTTATACTTTTGCATCTCATATAGCTCAATAAAATTATTGAGATGAGCTGCAGCATCATCAGTACTAGCACCAGAAAATTGCTCTTTCATAACAAGATTCAACAAAGCAGGTTCAATCTCATAAAAATTTGCCTCAAGAGCAGGTGGCACAATAGGAGTGCAGATAAAATCATTGTTATTGGTGCTAGTAAAATCACACAACTTGGTGTTCTCAGGAGTACCCATTCTAGCAAAACTAAAAGCAGATAAGCAAAAATAACAACTATAAAGGAACTAAATTTTTTGTATTTTTGATAAAAAAGATGTAAACAAAAATAAAGTAAGCAAAACAATAACAAAGTAAAAAGATTGGAAGCGAGAGACTCCCCTTGCAGAAATCCTCTTTCTCCCCGGCAACGGCGCCAGAAAAATGCTTGATGGTGCGTAGTAGGCACCCAGTTGGGAACCCCAAGAGGAAGGTATGATGAGCACAGCAGCAAGTTTTCCTCAGTTATAAAACCAAGGTTTATCAAACCAGTAGGAGAAAGAACCAACTTCCCTCAGTGATGACAGCTCCAGACAATTTATATATGGCGCCTTATCTGGGGCGTAGCTTTGCACCAGTAGCAACATGGAACCTGCACACAACACAACCAAAGTACTTTGCCCCAACTAGTAGTGAGGTTATCAATCTTACTGGTTTGCTGTAAACAAAAGGATTAAACGTATCATGTAGTAAAAGATATTTCTTTGCAAGAAAGTAAATAATGCTTGCAAAGGTAAACGGTAATATAAATGTAAAAGAATGAACCGAGGTCCACAGTTCACTAAAGGTGTCTCTCCATAAAGATAAATAACATGCTGGGTAAACAAATTACAGTTGGGAAATTGATGAAATAAAGAATGCAAACAATGCATGTACATGTCATGAGGATCACTATGAGATTCACTTGGGCATTACAATATAATACATAGACCGTAATCCAACTGCATCTATGACTAATAATCCACTCGCCGGATATCATCCGAACAACCATTGAGTATTAAGTTGCAAGCAACAGATTATTGCCTTAAGAAAAGTGTTTAATATAAACAATACAAATATCCTTGAACACAAGATTGTTGTTTTCTCCCTAGTAGCAACAGCACATCTACAACCTTAGAAGTTATTGTCACTCTCCCAGATTACTAGAGGCATGAACCCACTATCGAGCATAAATACTCCCTCTTGGAGTCACTAGCATCTACTCGGCCAAGATATCTACTAGCAACGGAGAGTATACAAGATCATAAACAATATAGAGATGATAAATCAATAAATCAACTTGACATAGTACTCAATATCCATCGGATCCCAACAAACACAACATGTAGAATTACATAACGATGATCTTGATCATGATAGGAAGCTCACAAGATCTAAAGATGAAGCAAATGGAGGAGAAGACATCCATCTAGCTACTGCTATGGATCCGTAGTCGAAGGTAGACTACTCACACATCACTCCGGAGACAGACATGGTGATGAAAAAGACCTCCGGTGGTGATTCCCCTCTCCGGCAGGGTGCCGGGAAGAGCTTCTGGACCCTCCCGATCGCGCGTCGACGACGGCGGCGGCTTGCAGTATGTTTTCTGGAAAAGAGTTTGGTCCTTTAGGGTTTTCTCGTCGAGGAGAATATATAGGCGGAAGGGCGATGTCAGGGGGTGGACCAGGGGTCCACACCATAGCCTAGCGCGGCCTGGGGGTGGCCCGCGCCATGGCATGGTGCGGCCGCCCTCTGCCCCCCCCCCCCCCCTCCGTCTCTGCTTTGGACTCCATCTCGTGTTGAAAAAAAATACGAACTTTGGTTTTTTTTCATCCAATTCCGAGAATATTTCCGGTTTAACTTTTCTGAAACACAAAAATAGCATAAAACAGGGAACTGACACTGTGACATTTCGTTAATAGATTAGTTCCGGAATATGCATAAAAACGCCACGAAGTGTAACAAAACACAAAGCAAATGGTGCATAAACAAGCATGGATCATCAAAAATTATAGATACGTTTGAGACGTATCAGTCCCTTTTCCTCTGAAAATTTGAGATACATGGAACTACCGAGTCACTTAAAGAATGATTCACATGCAGCAAATTGACGAGTATCTTCACTGAAAATTCAAGAGATAAAAATCAAGAAGATCGAGGTGCAGGAGAGAGGAAAAACTCAGGCAAAACACCCCCCACACTCGGCATGCCACCATTTGCTCGTCGACGGCAGCCTCGCGCTTGCCCACAAAAGCCTCCTCCTCACGCTCGCCGACGGCCTCGCCCCGCTCACTGTGCCAAGACCTCAACACAATACAATGTGGTGCTGGCAAAAATTGAAGGCATCATGGAGCCAAGTCCAACACATGGATAGCATCATGAAGCACACTCGTGCACACTGCGGAGAGAGATGAACCACAAGCGCCGCCAAAATACACAACATAAGCAAGGCCGTACTGCCCACCGATGCTACGGAAGAGCTATATTAGCCGAGACTACCCTGGATCAGCAACGGGGGACAACCAGAGATCAAACCTCAGGCGTTTGACTATGTGTGTTTTATTAATATCGATTATTCTTATAATTAGAGACGATGTTCCAATCGATAGTTTGGCGTATCTGGCAACTGCATAATTTTCGCTACTCCAGCTTTCAGTACATGTTGTGTTCATGTGCCGATGCGTGTCTTTGTGTGCATGTTTTTATGCTGTGCCCCGGTTTTGTCAAATGATAACTTTCAAAATGTGTGTGAGGGTGTTCGAGTGGTGATGTATATGCTTTTGCGTGCGCTAATCTATTTTGTACTCCGGTTTGTACAACCAGATAGTAAAAAAAATGAGTAACAAACGGCGGCATGTGTGCCATTGTTCACCTTCACACATGTTTGCCAAAGAAAATTGTCATGCGTGCCCGTTGTAAATATGATACGGCCGGTGTATATTGAAGATTCCACCAATAAGTTCAGATTTATACCTAAAGAATTCTAAGACTAAATATGGAGTCAGTCTCCTTCTGTGGCACGTACGACCAATTATGTAGATTTGAGGAGTAGTCAAAATGACTAAATTAAGGTGGAATGTTTAATTAGGACAAAATAAATTCTGATTCCGCGTGGAGTACTGGCCTAATTTGAGGAAAGTTTTGATGAGACGTTAAATAGGAAAATATAAATGCAATTAAATGCTGTTTAATTTTTTTATGATTTGGCTAGCCGCCTGGATATATATATACACGACCGGACTCTCTGGATTCATGCACTACTATTCCTGATCTTACGATTAGCTTCCCAGCAGATAGAAGAAACAACTATGGCCATGCAGCATCTCCTCCTCCTAGTTCTTGTGGCTTCCATCCTCCACGCAGCCTCCTCCACCACAGCCAACGTGACGGTAGATGCTGCGGGCGCAACGGCATATGACATCCTAGAGCAAAACAAGTTCCCTCGTGGTCTCCTTCCGCTGGGCGTCAAGTCATACGTGCTGAACGGGGACTCTCTGCAGGTGACCCTCCCGGGTGAGTGCAACTTCTTCGTCACGCTCGCCGGCGACCAATATCATTTCAAGTATGGCAGCACCTTCGCCGGGATTATCAAGCCCGGATCCATAACCCAGCTGCATGCCGGAGTGAGGGTGTTTGTGAAGTCAGAGTGGCTTGGGTTCGCCGGGGTTGAGCGCGTCGGTGACCAGCTCACCTTCGACCTCCGGGGTAATCAGCTATCGTTCCCTGTCAGCAGCTTCTCGCAGAGCCCCAAATGCAACTAAGGGACCGATCTATCGGTAGAAGCACGGTCTTTTGATTCAAGATTCGCGTGCCATGCATATATACATGCTTGTCATATATAATGTACCGACCATGTGTTTCCGTGGATCCGTTGCTTATATAGAATGAATAAACTGATTTTGTCCGGTGCTTATCGAGTTAACTTGCCTCGGTTGATTATTCACTATATTTGGGGCATGCCTCGCTCCTAACTTTACATCATCTAAATTAATTAATAGTCAGAGCTAAATTATGTGACTGAGATTTAATTCATATATACAACCCGTCACGGACATAAACCAGCGTGACATGGGCGTACAAGTAAAAGGTAAAGAACTGAATCTATCAACTCCACATTCGTATACGTGTTAGGTGCCAGAAAAAAAAACTGTATAGGACAAGTCAAATACTCCGATAGGATACTAGCACTGCTGGGTAAAAACTACAGATGTACAATCGCTTGGTCTCCTGTGAAAATTGAAAACAATAATTTATGATTTAGTTTGCTAACTACAAATTTTTATAACGCACTTGAACACGCCATCTTTTTAAAGCCGTTCTCTTCCCTGTTCTTGTTGGTACAGTTCCTAACTTCCTATTAGTTGAACTAGCACACAGTGGCCCTCGCAAATGCGAGGGCATAATCTGTAGCTGGTTCTATAGCTAGTTGAAAGTATTTAATAAATATGGCTTCAATGATATCATATTGTTTTGTACTAGCTATCACAAACGTTTGGTAACCCAAACTCACATGTTCGAGTAACATCTTCAGCAATCTGATGTTTTGATCAAATGAATATCATGTCATATGTTTACACTCCCATGTAAGTGATATTTCATATGTAAGATGGACTATAGTGCTTACATGATGTTTGATCAGTATGCAAGGTTAGTTATCTTTGATAAAATTTCATTGAATTAAGATTAACGGCTATACTCCTTAATATGTACGTCACATTAAATAGTAATATTGTCTTGTTATGATGTTTCTTCCTCTCATTTACTCACCATGTCACAATGTGCAACGTTTTAGAGACATTAACATGGTGCAATTTGGCCATTATTTTTTATATGCATATATGTCTAAAGGTAAATTCGCTTCTTCTAGGCATATTGTATAACATGTTTATACATCAATAGTCAAAGTTAGAGAAGTCTGGTTCTAAGCACTCTTAACCTATCCCGATCTTCATTCAATGGTTTTGAAACACCTGTTCACATGTAATCCCTCCGTTCCTTAGTATAAGCCATATAGTTTTTGAGAAAAATACGAAATATAGGGTGTATAGAGTTGCACCTCTCAGGTGGACAATTTTTTTGTTTTTGATTATGTTTCTTTATCTTATGCAAAGTACTCTATTTTCTCACGTTAATTGTATAAGGGTAATCCCTCCTAAACATGGTGTAATTTCCCCCTCCATGTGTGTTCTATAATTTCCATGCAAAAAACTATATATGTTATATCTAGGAATGGAGAGAGTATTTTCTATGTTCTACAAAGTGAATACCCAACTTAGATAACATAGTTCAAGACTCTTACCCACTCATCAGTTTTACCATGCAATTGGAGTAGCATTTCCTCTTATTTTGTTATTTTTCATGAGATAAAGTCACATACAATATTATAAATATGTTTACCATACAAACCAAGCAATATCCGTCAAAACAATTCATAAGAATTAAATGTACACTTTTTACGTCTTTTGAATAAAATTATTATTGAAATATTGTGTGGATATTAAATATGAAATATATCAAGCGGAAATTCGTGGTGACTTAATCATGTGTGTTTCATTGAGCCAAAATATTTTATAGTTTAACAGACGGTCCTGCCGATAGTGTCGACTAATGTTGTGTGTTTATTAATTCTGAAGGTTTGACAGTTGTGTCTTATTAATTCATAATATTCATTTAGTGGAGGGACATGCTCATCCCTAGTAGTATATGTGTTGACTACACTGTGAGTATAATTGAGCCAATAATTTTTGTGCGAGGGGCATTTTTGCTGATAGTTGGACTAATGTCGTAACTTCATTAATCTTAATATCCATGACTCTAAACTTCCGCTAGTGTTTTGTGGGAGTGTTGGTATATTGGAAGTCGAAATAAGTCATCATTTATGTGCAATAAATCATATAAATAATGTAAGTAACGAGACTAATGTTGTAAATTAATTAAGTTTAACGACACAGAATTTCCACACGTGTTTTGCGTGATGACATAATAAACTTGTCATTTATGTGCACTCCATTATAGAAACAACAACTTCCTCCGTCCCAAAATATTGGCACTAATTTATTGAACGGTCTTTGATGTAAAACTTTGATCAATAATATTTTCCAAATTATATAGCTACATAATATATAAATGGTATCGTTGTATCATCTTGTAAATCTATTTTGTTCCATATATTTATACACATTTTTGTGAACATATTGTAAGGACAAATCTTAGTAAGGACACCTTACATTTTGAGTACTACTACCTCGCTCATAATTACCTTGCGTTCTGGGTTTAACTAAAATCAATCTTTATCAACATTAACCTAATATATAAGAAAATAATATAAAAATCCAAAATATAAAATAATAATTATTAAAATACACAAAAATGTATTTTCATATTATATGAATTTAATCTTATGGATGTTAATATTTATTGCTATGTTTTTGTTAAACTTGACAAAATTTAATTTCAACTAAACTTAGAACATATTGGAATATACGTACTCAAGAGTTTACACTTCCTAATATTTTTTCCATATTCTAGTAACCTTTTTTGCCATCACGTTCCAGTCAATTTTATTTTTGCATGTAACGTTCCAGCCAAGGTGCTAGTCTCATATGGGAATATGGTTAGTCTCGTATATGGGGATATGGTTTTTAAACGGACCGGCCAAAGGCCCAAAACTGCATCCTTGCGACGCTTCTGTATTTTTTTTACTCCCTCCGATCCATATTACTCTTCGTTAATATAGATGTCACTAGTGGGGACGGGGCCTCCAGTCCCGGCCCGTAAAGGGCTTTAGTCCCGGTTTGCAAACCGGGACCCCAGCCGCGGGACTAAAGGCTGAACCTTTAGTCCCGGCCCGCTTACCAGCCGGAACTGGAGGGTGTCCACGTGGGCACCTCGGAGCGAATCAGGGCCAGGACCTTTAGTCCCGGTTTGTAACACAGACTGGGACTAAAGGGCATCTGCAGTTTTTTGTTTTTTGCTTTAGGGTTTTAGGGTTTAGGGGTTTTAGGTGTTCGGGGGATTAACGTGATGCCTCGTTTGGTGCCTTGGTGTTCGGGAATTAGTTTATGCATATATATAAGATTAACTTATCTTACAAGCGAGCATATATATACAATTATATGGAGATCAGAATTATCGGGACAAGAGCCCGTCTATTCGATTACATGGACCAACATCAGTAATGGCCCCTAGCTACACTAAATCGTCCTTTGTCGTCTATAGCTTCTATCCTCAGAAAGGCCGCTAGCTCCTCTGCAACAGCAATCGCCCGTTGCTCTGGTAGGTACTTCTCCCGCATGGCCGTGTACTATATAAGAAGAGGAGATAAATATGAATATCAATCATGATAACAAAGAATGACGAGTAAAAATAGAGGTGTGAATGTTTATTGCTTACATCGTATCTGTAATCCTTGTGCTCAGAGGTAAACGTGCGAATGGTCTCGCAAACATAGTATCCACATAGATGCGTCCCCCGTGGCTGCTGGTCGCACTTTACGAGAATAGAATATATATAATCAAAATAATAATCTAGCATTACAAATGTATTGAAAATAGAAGTATATCATACTACTACTTACCTGAGCCGCTCTAAAGGTCAGCTTCTCATCCCGGATACCGGGAGTCACGCACTTGAACCGCTTCCAAACCCTGCCCGACAAGGAAAATGATTTGCTAAGTTTTTCATTAATTGATATATCAGAAAATCATCGAAAGAGACCGATAGAGCGCAAGAATGATTGAAATTACCCTTGGAGCATGTCCTGCAGGCTTTGGAACTGTTCCAAGGGTCTCGATAATGGGTCGAAGGCATCAACTCTCCCCTTATCAATTTGAATGTCCAACAGTATCCAGTGGAAGCTGCACACATATATATATATATATATATATATATATATATATGTGTGTGTGTCAGTAACTTATCAATAACACTCATAAGTGAATGGACACAACAGAGTAAGACCCTCACTTGAAGTTGTATGGAAACAGTATGTGGTCACAAAAATTTTGATCTGTTAGAAACCTTAGAAAGTTTTCCTCCATCTCTTTGGGTTTATCAGTTAGCGTCGCTATATGTATTTTATCTGGGTCAATAAACCCAATATTTAGGATGTTCCTACTTTTACATTCCAGAATCTTCATTCTGCATAATAGAGTACAAGTCAGAACGGAACAAGTTATATGTAAAAAATGAATTGAAATAACTGAACAAGTTATATGTAGACAATGAATTGAAATAACTGAACAAGTTATATGTAGACAACGAATTGAAAAACTTACAGACAATAGCAACTCATAAGCGATTTGTCGAGGGCGTCGGCATTGTACATCTGGAAGAGTTCATCAAAGTCGATATGGATGTCTTCGGGACGGCCGTAGTACTCCCGTGGGACACGTGCCACGATCATCGTTCTCCCATTCTTTGATTCACTTAAGTACCATGTATGCAAGTAACGCATATTTGTTGGGAGATCATCCAACTTATCTTTGCTGACCAAAGGCGCTCCCATGACAAACTGTGGCTTAGGGGCTACCACGGCCTTGGGTACCATGTCGTCTTGGGAAGCCAGAATGACTTCAACCGGGATACCCCATTCATCCGCCCACTTCTTTGCTAATCCCAAATCTTGCCCCTGCACCAGAGAGGGAACATTCTCGGGTAACACCCTGAGGGGTGGGATCGACTGTTTGGCCTGTTGTCCAAGCTGAGGAACATCTGATCTTATTTTGCTTGTAGTTGAACTTGATTTGCTCCCACTTGCACTTGCACTTGCACCTGACCTGCTCTTTTTCCCTTCCTTCTGCAATGTGCGTGTATAGTCGTCAGGCTTATGGTGTAAGTCATACTGTGATGGAAGGGTCGTGAAGTATTTTGCATATGCTATTTGCTTCTCGGTGTATTCCGGGCGGGGCTCGGGTTCCTTCTTTTTCATCTGCGCATCATAATGTTCCTTTGCTATCCTGGCGTTTTCCTCGTCGGTACGATCATAAGGTCTGATAGGAAGATTAGCATGAGGTACCTTTGGGAGGGGCGACAGTTTGCGCTTTGGGGAGCTCCGTCGCTTAGAACTCATCGACGGAGCGTTCTTGCTGGCACGCTTCCGCTTAGTATCCTTAGCGGACGGCGGCGGAGACGGCCGACCCAAGTCCGGCGGCGGTGATCGAGATGGACTCGTGTTGTGGTGGCCGTCGTCATGTGGAGGGCTTGGAGGTGATGGAGGTGTAGGTGACCTGCGACGACTCGGAGGCGGTGTTGTCCTTGGGGCCGAGCCTGGAAGCTTGATGTAGTTCTTGTCCCATAGGATGACTCCACCCAGTACTTCTCCGAGTGTCCTCTCATCTTCGGGTCCAGCCATGTCGAGCTCCATATCATGAAACCCCGCCATGATTTCATCCACCCCGACTTTAGCAAAGCCAGCTGGAATCTCACGGCCATGCCAGCGTGCATCAGGGCCAGAAGGTAAAGCTTGTCCGACGGCCACCTTCATGGATATGTTCTTGAATTTCTGATGGAGTTCACATGATGTTGACTCCTTGATTCCATCCACGGGGTAGCCGGGACCGCCCTCTATCATTCTTCGTGCATCGTCGGGCGGGGCCTCAGATTCAGCCACGCTGCTTTTCCGCTTAGATGGGGCGCCGATAATATCGAGTCCAGGATCTTCCTGGCGCGCTACTCCTCTAAGCTCGTCGATCTGCTTCTGTTGCTCGTTAAGCCTGGCAAGCAACTGGTTGAACTTGTCATTCTCCTCATCCTGCTGTCGCTTCTTTGCTCTCGCCCGGCTTCTGTAAGTGTCTTGGTCTCTGGCAAACCCAAGCCACCACGGGTAAGAAGGACCGAAGCCTCGCGTTCGTCCTCCATGTTCGTCATTGCCGAGGACCAGTGTGAGCAAATCTTTCTCTCTATCTGCAGTGAACTATCTTTTTCCCTCTTTAATTTCTTTCACTATCTTTTTCCAATTCTCCCTGGGTATCCTAAGACCGCCACTGCAGATGAGGTCCCCTGTTTCTTCGTCGTACGAACCACCATGCGCAAGGAACCAATTCCTTGCTCTCATTTCCCACTCATCACGGACGGGTTCAGGTACGATGCCTTTAGCTAGCAGATCTTGCTCTTTCTTATCCCACTTTGGGATGGCAGTCTCATAGCCCCCTGGCCCCAGCGTGTAGTGATATTTCTTCTTGTCAGCATTTTTCTTGTTCTTTTCTGATAATGCCTTGGCATCTTCTGACTCCTTGTACTCCTGAAATGCCTTCCAGTGATTTGCCTGCTTGGCTAGATACCCCTCGAATACTGGCACTTTCTTTGTCTTCTTATAGTCTTTCCATAGCTTCTTCTTCCAGCTACGGAACAGTTCGGCCATCTTCTTTAGAGTCCACTGCTTGACTTTGGCCCTCAGTTTTTTTGCGGCGTCTTCATTCTCACATTCTGGCAGGTTGAAATGTGACATGATATCATTCCAAAGATTATCTTTGTACCTTTCGGCGACATAGTCACTATCGGCTGCCCCTTTGCGCTTGTTCCACTCCCGAACGCTGATCGGGACGTGATCCCTAACGAGAACTCCGCATTGCTTCTTGAATGTGTCAGCAGCATTCTTAGGAAGCTTTGGTTCGCCCGTAGGCAATATCACCTCAAAGGTGTAATGCGTCCGTGCGTCCAACTTTTTAGTCGGGCCTCGTTTCGTAGCTTTGTTCGATGTGGAGGCCTAAGAGGGAGAAACATTCGTCAAATGAATGTATATGTACACAATATAGAGCTATCTCCAATATTATTCACATATTACAAGTGATTGTCGAACTTCATATGTATACCTCGCCGGACTTTATTATTTCTCCACCGGCTTCTCCACCGGCTTCTCCATCAGTGGAGCTATCACCTTCTCCATCATTGGAGCTATGTCCGGCCCCATCGGCTTCATCTTCGTGTCGATCAACCTCCATTCCATCTCCGGAGGGGTTTAGATATGACGACGGAGATTCTGCAGGTTCAACGTCGGGGGCGTCTAAGATTATATCTTCGATAAGTTCTTCCTCTTCGAGGTTCCTGCTATGTGGATCCATAGTTCTGCAAAAAACGAACATTTGATTAACTAATAAACTAACAAACTATATATGATGCAAAATAATTCTATTCTAACTATATCTATCTAAATAATTCTATTCTAACTATATCTATCTAAATAATTTCTATTCTAACTAAATGTATCTAAATAATTCTATTCTAACTATATGTATCTAAATAATTCTATTCTAACTATATGTATCTAAATAATTCTATTCTAACTATATCTATCTAAATAATTCTATTCTAACTATATGTATCTAAATAATTTCTATTCTAACTATATGTATCTAAATAATTCTATTCTAACTATATCTATCTAAATAATTCTATTCTAACTATATCTATCTAAATAATTCTATTCTAACTAAATGTATCTAAATAATTCTATTCTAACTATATGTATCTAAATAATTTCTATTCTAACTATATCTATCTAAATAATTCTATTCTAACTATATGTATCTAAATAATTCAAAACTCTATCTAAATAATTCTATTCTATTCTAACAATATCTATTCTAACTATAATTCTATTCTAACTATATCTATTTAAATAATTCTATTCTAACTATATCTATTTAAATAATTCTATTCTAACTATATGTATCTAAATAATTCTATTCTAACTATATCTATCTAAATAATTCTATTCTAACTATATCTATCTAAATAATTCTATTCTAACTATATGTATATCTAAATAATTCTATTCTAACTATATCTATCTAAATAATTCTATTCTAACTATATCTATCTAAATATTCTACTAACTAAATGTATCTAAATAATTCTATTCTAACTATATGTATCTAAATAATTTCTATTCTAACTATATCTATCTAAATAATTCTATTCTAACTATATGTATCTAAATAATTCAAAACTCTATCTAAATAATTCTATTCTATTCTAACTATATCTATTCTAACTATAATTCTATTCTAACTATATCTATCTAAAAAATTCTATTCTAACTATATCTATCTAACTAATTAACCCTAACCCTAACAATAGCTAACTAATTAACAAATTAAATTTTTTTGCAAAGAAACCTTGCAGACTTGCAGAGATATGGCGGCGCGGCGGCGATTGGCGGCGCGGCGGCGGGTGCTCCGGCGGGTGGGAGCTGCAGGCGGCGCGGCGGCGCTTGGAGGCGGCTGGAGCTGCAGGCGGCGCAGCGGGCTGGCGCGCAATGCGGCGGCGCGGCGGGCTGGCGGCGGCGCGGCGAGCTGGCGGCGCAGCGGCGGCTGGCGCGGGGTCGGCCGAACGGCGGCGCGGCAGCCTGGCGGCGTCTGTATGCGTTTTCCTCGCGCGCGAAACCGAAACTGCAAAGTGTTGGGCGGTCGGGGAAGAAGGGGAAGCTTTTATACCCCGGGACCTTTAGTCCCGGGCGGTGGCTCAGGCCGGGACTAAAGGGGGGCCTTTAGTCCCGGTTTGAGCCACCGCCCGGGACTAAAGGCCTCGGGCGGGGATTTCAGCGGCCAGGGCCTTTAGTCCCGGTCTGTGGCACGGACCGGGACTAAAGGCCTATTTTCTGTTTTTTCTTTTATTTGTTTAGTATTCTGTTTGCATATTTAAGAATTTAACAAAACTATAAAAATGAAAAGTGTTTGAAATTGAATACATAATTCAAAACTATTTTCTATTTTAAAAATTAATTACTTTAACTATCCTAACTATTAACTATTTTGCCATTTTTAATTAAAAACTATGTTTATTAATATTCTTTTTGCATATTTGAGTATTTGACAAAACTATAAAAATGAAAAGTGTTTGAAATTGAATAAATAATTCAAAACTATTTTCTATTTTAAAAATTAATTACTTTAACTATCCTAACTATTAACTATTTTGCCATTTTTAATTAAAAACTATGTTTATTAATATTCTTTTTGCATATTTGAGTATTTGACAAAACTATAAAAATGAAAAGTGTTTGAAATTGAATAAATAATTCAAAACTCTTTTCTATTTTAAAAATTAATTACTTTAACTATCCTAACTATTAACTATTTTGCCATTTTTAATTAAAAACTGTGTTTATTAATATTCTTTTTGCATATCTGAGTATTTGACAAAACTATAAAAATGAAAAAAGTGTTTGAAATTGAATACATAATTCAAAACTATTTTCTATTTTAAAAATTAATTACTTTAACTATCCTAACTATTAACTATTTTGCCATTTTTAATTAAAAACTATGTTTATTAATATTCTTTTTGCATATTTGAGTATTTGACAAAACTATAAAAATGAAAAAAGTGTTTGAAATTGAATACATAATTCAAAACTATTTTCTATTTTAAAAATTAATTACTTTAACTATCCTAACTATTAACTATTTTGCCATTTTTACTCGAACTACATGAACATTTCTAATTTTGGTGGATGGCATAGTTGCACCAAAATTCAAGCTTTGTGCTAGGAGGTTTTTTTCTTCTACAAAATTTGTTTACGAAGGCTTTTTTCCTAAAGAGCGGTGTAACCGTGTCTGTCGTAGCCATGGAGAATCTTCATCATGCATTACATAAAAGGTTTAATACATTATTACATTATTGCACCAACATTCCTATCTATTATTTCTATTTTCTTCTGGGTCATAGCCATGGAGAATCTTCATCATTCAGTAGGATGCTTGGGTCAGTTTTCACTTTGAAGGGCGGAATTTCATGAAACTTATTATAATCTACTGACATGTCTGTCTTGTCATCTACTCCCATGATGTTTCTTTTCCCTGAAAGAACTATGTGGCGCTTTGGCTCATCGGACGATGTCTTCTTTTGCTGATTTCTTTTTCTCGTTTTTGTAGACATGTCCTTCACATAGAAAACCTGAGCGACATCGTTGGCTAGGACGAATGGTTCATCCATGTACGCAAGATTGTTGAGATCCACTGTTGTCATGTCGTACTTTTGGTCTACAACTACCCCGCCTCCTGTCAGCTTCACCCATTTGCACCGAAACAAAGGGATCTTAAAAGTAGGTCCATAGTCAAGTTCCCATATCTCCTCTATGTACCCGTAATATGATTCCAAACAGTGCCCATTCTCGTCTGTTGCATCAAAGCGGACACCACTGTTTTGGTTGGTGCTCTTTTTATCTTGGGCAACCGTGTAAAATGTATTCCCATTTATCTCATACCCTTGGAAAGTACATATAGTAGAAGATGGTGGCCTGGCCAAATAGTACAGCTGATCTCCAATGGTGTCATCATTCATGAGATGTGTCTGCAACCAACTGCCGAAAGTCTTCTCGTGTTCCCCTTTAATCCAAGAGTCAGTCTTCCCCGGGTTTTCGGAGCGTAGAATATTCTTGTGTCTCACGATATACGGAGCCACCACGGTGGAATTGTGTAGAACTGTGTAGTGTGCTTGAGAGAAAGAATGCCCGTCCATACATACTTTTGCTTTCCTTCCTAGTGTGCCTTTTCCTGTCAGCCTACCCTCATACCGAGATTCAGGAACACCAATCGGCTTAAGGTCAGGAAGAAAGTCCACACAAAACTCAATGACCTCCTCTGTTCCATAGCCCTTGGAGATGCTTCCTTCTGGCCTAGCACGGTTACGAACATATTTCTTTAAGACTCCCATGAACCTCTCGAATGGGAACATATTGTGTAGAAATACAGGACCGAGAATTCTAATCTCTTCGACTAGGTGAACTAGGAGGTGTGTCATTATATTGAAGAAGGATGGCGGGAACAACAACTCAAAGCTGACCAGACATTGGACCACATCAATCTGTAACCCTGATAGACTTTCTCGATCGATTACCTTCTGAGAAATTGCATTGAGGAATGCACATACCTTCACAATTGCCAGGCGAACATTTTCCGGTAGAATTCCCCTCAATGCAACCGGAAGCAATTGCGTCATAAGCACGTGGCAGTCATGAGACTTTAGGTTTTGGAATTTTTTGTCTTTCATATTTACGATTCCCTTTATATTCGACGAGAAGCCAGTCGGGACCTTGATACTGAAAAGGACTTCAAAGAAGATTTCCTTCTCTTCCTTAGTAAGAGCGTAGCTGGCACGCCCTTGAAACTGCCCTGGATGCATGCCATCTCTTCCTTTATGACGTTCCTGGTCCTCCCGTGCTTCCGGTGTATCTTTTGACTTCCCATACAAGCCCAGGAAGCCTAGAATATTCACACAGAGATTCTTCGTCAGGTGCATCACGTCGATTGCGGAGCGGACCTCATGGACTTCCCAATAGGGTAGCTCCCAAAATATAGATTTCTTCTTCCACATGGGTACGCGCTTATCAGGGCCGTTAGGAACAGGTTGGCTGCCAGGACCCTTTCCAAAGATTACTTTTAAATCTTTGACCATATCAAATACTTCAGCACCAGTACGGATGACAGGCTTCCCCCGGGTTCTGCCTTGCCATTGAAATGCTTGCCTTTTTTCTTTAAGGGATGCTTGGGCGGAAGAAAACGACGATTGAACGGGTACACATTCTTCCTACATTTGTCCAGATATATACTTTCTGTCTGATCTAAACAGTGCGTGCATGCATTGTATCCCTTGTTTGACTGTCCTGAAATGTTACTAAGAGCAGGCCAATCATTTATGGTTACGAAAAGCAAGGCTCGAAGGTCAAATTCCTCTTGTTTGTGCTCGTCCCACACACGTACACCTGGTTCGGCCCACAGCTGTAAAAGTTCGTCAACTAATGGCCTTAGGTACACATCAATGTCGTTGCCGGGTTGCTTTGGACCTTGGATAAGCACTGGCATCATAATGAACTTCCGCTTCATGCACAACCAAGGAGGAAGGTTGTAGATACATAGAGTAACGGGCCAGGTGCTGTGACTGCAACTCTGCTCCCCAAAAGGATTCATGCCATCTGTACTCAGACCAAACCATAAGTTCCTTGCGTCACCTGCAAATCTCGGGAACTCTCTCTCGATTTTTCTCCACTGCCGACCATCGGCGGGGTGCCTCAACTTATCGTCTTTCATACGATCTTCCATGTGCCATCGCAACAACTTTGCATGATCTTTATTTCTGAACAGACGTTTCAACCGTGGTATTATAGGAGCATACCACATCACCTTGGCAGGAACCCTCTTCCTGAGTGGCTCGCCCTCAATCTCACCAGGGTCATCTTTTCTGATCTTATACCGCAATGCAGTGCATACCGGGCATTTATCCATATTCTCATACTTCTCACCGCGGTAGAGGATGCAGTCATTAGGGCATGCATGTATCTTCTGCACGTCTAATCCTAGAGGGCAGACAAGCTTCTTTGCTTCGTACGTGCTGGCGGGCAATTCGTTCTTTCTTGGAAGCATCTTCTTCATCAGTACCAGCAACTTTTCGAATGACGAGTCAGTCACACCGGTCTCTGCCTTCCACTTCAGCAATTCCAGTGTGCTACCCAGCTTCTTCTGGCCATCTTCACAAGTTGGGTACAACAATTTGTTGTGGTCCTGTAACATCTGCTCGAACTGCAACCTCTCTTTTTCTGTGTCGCAGCCTCGCCGTGCTTCAGAAATGACCCGGCCAAGATCATCAGCGGGCTCATCTGGTTCCCGTTCTGCACCCTGATCTTCTTCTTCATTGTCTTCCATTACGGTATCAGCATACTCAGGGAACATAGATCGGTAGTTGTCATCATCGTTCTCTTCTTCTTCATCGTCGTCTTCCATCATAACCCCTCTTTCTCCGTGCTTGGTCCAAACATTATAGCCCGACATAAAACCGGACCGAAGCAGGTGGCTCTGAATGACTCTTGAGGAAGTGTAGTCCTTCTCATTCCGATATTCAACACATGGACAAAACATATAGCCACCACCATGCTTGTTCGCATCGGCCGCATCTCGAAAAGAATGCACGCCTTCTCTGTAAGCGGTTGTGCGTCGATCACCGTACATCCATAGATGGCTCATCTGCGTCATGCAACAGTATATCAAACATAATCACGATCCTAAAAATTAGTACCGCACGGTCTAAACGAGAAAATATAGTTGCTAACCTTTTAGAATAAGTGGAAATAAAGAGGAAGAGACTTAAGCGTGGCTCGGGCACCTCATATCGTAGTTGTGTTCGGTGAACTGAAGCGGCATCGCTCTAACACACATTTCATCAAACACCTCTAGTGCATCCATGCAAAAAGGAGAGCTAGCACACACCCACTTAGATCCATCCAAGAAAAATGCAAGGAAGAGTGAAAAGAGGGGCTGCAGCCATATATATAGGCAGAGGACTTTAGTCCGGGTTTGAGACACAAACCGGGACTAAAGGGTGCGCACAGGGGGACCTCTCAGCGCGTAGCCCTTTAGTCCCGGTTTGTGTCTCAAACCGGGACTAAAGGGTCATTACGGGCCGGGACCAAAGCCTCCCGGGCGGCTGGCGAATTTCGGGCGACGTGGCCGGGCCTTTAGTCCCGGCCCAGATGGAGGCCGGGACTAAAGGGTCCTGGCCAAAGGCCCTTTTTCCACTAGTGTGTATCTACCATTAAAATGTGTCTAGATATATTTATATTAAGAAAGAGTATTATGAGTCGGAAGGAGTACATCCTGTTGTTCATGTGTATTGAATACGGAGAAACTTATACGTTCCTTACCATCTTTGTGTCGCTCCTGTATTTTTTGTCATTGTGTCGCTCAGATGTATTGAATGTGATTAAACGTACGTTTCTAACCTGGCTGCTTAATTACGGAAGTCCTACATTCCATCCGCCAGGTCATGTTCGTGTTGCGGTATGTAACTTAAATCATGTTAATATAAATATATGTTACGTAACTACTCCTTCCGACCCATATTACTCTTCGCTAATACGGACATATTTATCACTAAAATGTGTCTAGATACATCTATACAAAAACAAAACGGTATGCACGTGGGTACCTACACACCCCTCATTCAACTTTTGATTCAAAATGTAATAATCTATTTTAGCTTGGTTTTCTAGTAGAACACGAAATACTGCTGTGTAAAAGTGGTTTCAAATTTTTTTTATGAATTTTTTTTGGTCAAAGTCAACTGAAAAACAAAAAGTCAATGAAAAATCTATTTTTGAGTTGACTTTGATGAAAGAAATTTCAAATCAAAATTCTGGAACCACTTTTGTACATCAGAATCCCGTGCTCTATTAGGAAAACAAACTAAAAATGGGTTAATATGTCTTGAATAAAATTTTGAAAGGGGGTGTGTAGATACCTAGGTGAGCACCGAATCTACTCTCTACATCTATATTAGCGAAGAGTATTATGAGTTGGTATATTTTATTTAGGTTTTTCTGTCCGCTTCTTGTTATCTTCATTTCCATGAGTATGTTGTTTTTTACTTCTATCAGTCCGTCACTTATATATAAGAGGTGAGTAAATTGTTTTTGCCAAGTCATGGCTTCAAGTTTGCCGAATTAGTATACTACTAGTTAAATGCCCGTGCACTGTCACGTCGGCTCCTTTGTTCGCATAGCACGTCAAAAGCGACACTATGTGAATGTATATTCTATGGATGATATGAGACCATAGTCCATTGCAAAAATCAGTAGAATTAGTACTGTGTGAAGAGAACCTTACATATGGCACAAATATACATAAAAATAAAGTTATTCTTACCCATGAAATGTAAATTCCCTTGGACCTATTGGTTTCATGCTAATGAAATTGGGAGCCATCCGCTCCTCTTTGAAAAGAAAATTCCCTCGTACCTTCAATAAGAGAAAGCCCTGACTAACTCACTATACAAATTGTGAAGTGAACGATTAGAGAACTGAAAAATACTGGTAAGGATGTATTCAGTCACTGGTATGCGTGACCTCTCTGTCGGGTTCTAATCGCCTCGCTAGTAGTCTAGTCAACCTTATATCTTGCCAAGCTAAATAGCTCAGCTAGATTCATCTTTAGTATACCCATACGGAACAGAAGAGTCTAAATTGAAATCGAGAGTGGATTCGGTGCTCACCTAGGTACCTACACACCCCCTTTCAAATTTTTATTCAAGACATATTAACTCATTTTAGTTTATTTTCCTTGTAGAGCACGGGATTCTGGTGTACAAAAGTTGTTTCAGAATTTTAATTTGAATTTTTTTATCAAAGTCAACTCAAAAATAGATTTTTCGTTGACCTTTTGTTTCTCGGGTTGACTTTGACCCAAAAAAATTCATACAAAAAATTTGAAATCACTTTTACACAGCAGTATTTCGTGTTCTACTAGAAAACCAAGCTAAAATAGGTTAATACACTTTGAATCAAAAGTTGAAGGAAGGGTGTGTAGGTACCCACGTGCATACCGTTTTGTTTTTGAAATCAAAGAATGGCAGAGCAATATAGCTCAAAGAACCGGTGCATATTGTCTCCAAGAAACATCACAAATCCTAATTAGCAAATTGGGTCGATCCAAATTACGATTTTTCAGCCTTCTTTGTCGTCACCACTTAGGGTGTGTTTGGTAGCCTGGGTCACCTGAGAATTACTATCTATGTTGAGATAATCTGACCTCATACATGCTGAGATGAGATTTTTGTATGTGTTTGGTAGCCGGCGTTTGGTGAGCTATGCTAAGTTTAGATGTTGTTTGTTAGGTTGTATGTTTTGAGATATGATTAGCACAGATTTAGATCTAGTTGCTCCTAGATACAATATTATAAAACAAAAAAGTATTACATCATTGGATTTACAGGCTAGGACCTCCAGGCTGAAAAAATAAATTTACAATGACATCCAAACTTTTACAGAAAGGTCCTTGAACACTTTAAGCAAAAGCAATCGGGTCATCTCCTCACAACCACCGCATCTTGGATTCCATGGCGGCTCGACAAGCATTTCTAGATGGCGTGTGTCGTGGTGCTGGGCGGCAGCGGCGGTTCTCTGCCATGGAGGAGCTTCGTGTCGGCTATGGCGGCTCGAGGAGGCGGCGTTTGGAGTCGGCGCACGCGTCGGCCATGGCGGCGCGAGATGGCGTCGTGAGGACGCAGTGCTGGGTGGTCTTCCAGTGGCGGCGGCGACGGTTCTCTGTTGTGGCCTTCCAGTGGCGGCGGCGCGTGCTGGGTGGCCGGCTAGGGGCAGCGGCGCGTGCTGGGTGGCCGGCCAGGGGCGGCGGCGTGGGCTCAACCAGGGAGGCGGCGCAGGGAGAGAGACGAGCGAGGGGGGATGGCCCGATGAAACGGTTCGGGCCGCTGACCCCTAACGCGCTCTGGCCAGGCTCAGTTTAGAAGCTCTATTCGAGCTTCGCATCCGGACAAGGTTGAGGGGCTCTTTTTGTATGAGGTGGGCAGTGCCTAACTCACCCGAGCCAACCTAACAAACAGCAAAAGGTGGGATGAGGTGGGAGATTCTGTGTTCAGCCGACCTACCAAACACACCCTTAGAAATGCACCTCGCGACCTGCTCTCAATTAGTGGGTACCCTCCGTAGCTCAATCAAATTAACTAATCTTTTGAAAGTGTTGTAATTTGTGCAAATTTAGTGTATTTTGATTGCACTAGTGCGTACGTGTGTCTTAGGGAGGATAGCCGAATTGCATTCTTTTACTCCCACCGTACGCGACGCGGGTGAACATTTTTTTCAGGGTCGAGTTTCCATTACTTAAAACGGAAACAACCACGATATAGGTCATCTTACAAAGGTTCAGGAACCAAACAGAAATTGAAAGCGTAAACGAGCGCCGCCTACTGCTAGCATTCAAGGGAGCCTAAATGGCAGTTCTTTTTTACAGAGCAGGAACTGACAGGAAAAGCGATGACAACAAACTTAGTTTCAGGAAAGACAGCAAAAGAGATGCGATCATCACGATCTTCAGCACGATCAACGGTCATTGGGAGTGGGATCAAGATCTTCTGTCGTCTCCACCTCCAGCTTGCACATTACCATCAGTAGCATCATCACAATCAGCCTGTGGTACACGAGCCCCTTCAATTTGAAGAACATCTCCATGCCTTGGTGGTCTGATGCCCGTTGTTGCAACTATCAGATTATCGACTCCCATCCTGATCATCTCTTGATCTGCAGAAGAGTTTAGACCTGCCCAGTATTTCATAAACACAGTAGAATAACAGATTAGATCAAGGGGGAATTAATAAATTTCTTGTCAAAACAAGCTATGTTACGAAGCTTTAAAATCGCCCAGCAAATGGAAGCCAGCCCTAAAATCTGAACATTCCTACTGGCAGGCACAAAATGAGGAAACCACCAGAAGAACTGGGAAAAATTCCCAGGTCTATTCTGAGCCCCAATTGATTTTGCGACACAACTCCACACAAATCTGGCTGCAGGACAGGAAAGAAAAGATGATGGATGGACTCATTCTGATCACAAAACTGGCACTTGGAATTCACCACCCAGCCCCTTTCAGACATGATATCCTTGATTGCAATGGCATTATGCCAAATCAGCCACAGCCAAACTTTAATTTTCAGGGGAATTTTGGACTTCCAGAGATGCTTGAATGATATATCAATCCCAGCACTAGAAATATCTTTATATATTGATTTAACGGTAAAAATGCCACTCTTGGTCCAATCCCAAACAGGGATGTCTTCTTCAGGCACCAAAGAAACACCTTCCAACTTCTCCCTGAGTTTAGTCTCTTGAATAATCAGATCAGCAGAAAGCCATCTTCTATAGGTGAATAACCAATGTCTGTCAGCTGCTTCAGCAACAGTTACATCAAACTCATTGCAAATATTGAAAAGAAGGGGTAATTGATCTTTGAGAGGTGTTGAACCACACCAAGTGTCGCCCCAAAAATGAGTTCTTTCACCATTTCTAACTCTCATAGATCTCCCACTAAGATAAATGTCTTTAACATGCAGCATATCCAACCACAAAGCAGAGTCATGTGCCTTATGCCTTGCTAAATAAACACAGGATTTGTTCAGATACTTTTTCCACATAAAATCTTGCCAGGGTCCTTTGTCATGCCGACGCGGGCGAACATGCATGTTCTAGATTGACACATTTTGCTTTCGCTATGCGCCGTTGCCCATCACACGATGATTAACCTCATTTTGGCTCCCGTGACCAAGAAGGAAATTCCGTGCTTTCCCTTTCGGACAGCACCATTCGGAGAGCCAGGTAATAAATTCACCTCTCGCATGGCCACTTGCTGCGTGATGGAGGAGCCAGGAGTACATACGATACGACTGAGTGCCACTCATCGAGTTATTGCTCTTGCTTTCTGGGCAACTATATGACTTGATTGGTGGTTGTGGTACCGTGGGAAGTGTAGCTGAAACGCAGCTTTGAAATGCCCTGAAATAAAAAAAAACTTTGACAGGACATATAGCTGATTGAATGTTATACTTAGAGCAACTATAGCTGACTCAGCTGGCTATAAGAGATAAAATATTATACTTTTACTTAGGTGGAGGAGTGAGAATAGGGAGAGAGAAGATGAGTGGGCTCTTATGCAAGAGCCAGCTCTAGCACGTGCTCCTATGCATTTTGTGAGAGTGAAAGGTGAGCTATATATTGATAAAGTAGTGCAATCTTATAATCTACTATTGTGTATGCTAGCTATATTGTTGACTATATATGACATGACAAAAGCCGGCTGTTGGCTACACTATTGTTCTTGCTAGGGAAATCACATGCAATTAAGATTTGGTTCTGTAGCTAGGCGGGCTATATATACACGCTACGATTTCATACACAGTTCCACACTCCCAGCTAGCTAGGTCTCACATTTGTAAAGCAAGCCATGGCAAAGCATCACCTCCTTCTACTCCTTGTCCTAATGGCCTCCATCCTCCACATTGGCTCCTGCGGCAACTCAACGGCCATCGTAAATGCTACGACCATGACCGCATACGACGTCCTAGAGCAGAACAAGCTTCCTCGTGGTATCCTCCCGGTCGGCGTCAAGTCGTACACCCTCCTGTTGTGGCCTAGACTAGATCATCTTGGTAGGCTACTGTCTATGCAACAATTAACTCAGGATCTGAGAGAGGGTCAGAGAGATGGTGAGAGGGGAGTACCTGCACCGGCACTCGATGAGCTTGAGCCGGAGGCCATCGGGGAGGGCGACAGCGTGAGCGTGGTGAGAGAGAGGGTGGCGGTGGTGGTGCTTCCTGTCACTACTGCGAGAAACCCTAGATTGGGAGGGTGTATCGGTGGGAGAACGGCGCACGACGAACCTCGTGCTGTGTGCCGCTGGCTCCCACCTCTTTATATACGCAGGTGACAGGGGCCCACAACCATCGATTGGTTGAGCGCCCCCGATCAGGGCGCGAGTCAAGGCCCGTTCAAGCCGTTGGGCTTGATCGGGGTGGAGATCATCCTAACATTCTCCCCCTTGATCTCAACTTTACTTTTAACTTTATACTTTATACTTTACTTGTTTCATCACCGATCAGTATATAGAGCATGTTTCATCATCACAGCTCAACTGCCAATAGAATCAGACAGCCACTATACACTTCTTTGTTTTAAAACAAATTCTGTTACTTTCGGGCCTTTTATGATCCAGGAATCATAGGCTTGCCATTAAACCCATGCCGGCTAAGTGTTCCTTGAACACATTGGGTGGAAAGCCTTTCATTAGCGGATCCGCAAGCATATCCTTTGTCCTTATATGCTCGAGACTTATAGTTTGATCCTGGATTTTATCTTTCACAACATAATACTTTACTTCTATTGGTCTGGTAGCTTTACTTGACTTGTTGTTGTGAGCATAAAATACTGCAGGTTGGTTGTCACAGTACAACTTTATTGGTTTGTCAATGCAATCCACCACTTTCAAGTCGGGTACAAATTTCTTTAGCCATAACACCTGATTCGTGGCCTCAAAACATGCTATAAATTCGGCATACATCGTGGATGATGCAACTATTGTCTGTTTGCAGCTTCTCCACGAAATAGCCCCTCCTGCGAGAGTGAACACATATCCAGTTGTGGACTTTCTTTCATCTTTTTCTCCCGCATAATCTGCATCTGAATATGCTTTTATCTCTAGGGAATCACATCTTCTATAGGTTAGCACGAGGTCTTTTGTGCCTTGCACATAACGCAATACTTTCTTTACCATCTTCCAGTGCTCTATGTCTGGATTTGACTGATATCTACCGAGTACCCCGGTGATAAAAGCTAAGTCAGGGCGAGTGCACACTTGTGCATACTGTAAGCTTCCAACAGCCGAAGCATATGGTACTGCTTTCATTTGATCGATCTCATATTGATTCTTGGGGCATTGATATTCCCCAAAACTGTCGCTCTTGACTATAGGAGCAGGTGTGGCATTACTCTTATGCATATTATATTTTATTAGAACCTTTTCTAAATATGCCTTCTGTGATAGTCCTAACACTCCATTCTTTCTATCTCGGTGAATTTCTATGCCCAAAACATATGAAGCTTCACCAAGATCTTTCATGTCGAAGTTTGAGGACAAAAACTTCTTTGTTTCTCGCAGAAGACTAACATCACTGCTAGCAAGCAGGATATCATCCACATACAAGATTAGGAAAATATATTTCCCACTTTTAAACTTTGCATAAACGCAGTTGTCCTCGATGTTTTCTTTAAATCCAAATATTTTAATAGTATCATTAAACTTTAGATACCACTGTCTAGAGGCTTGCTTTAATCCATAAATGAATTTCTTTAGACGGCATCCCAGGTGTTCCTTCCCCTGCATGAAAAAACCCTTGGGTTGTTTCATGTAAACTTTTTTTTCTAAATCTCCATTTAGAAATGCCGTCTTTACATCCATTTGATGCAACTCTAAATCAAAATGCGCAACTAGTGCCATTATGATTCTGAAGGGATCCTTACATGAGACTGGAGAAAATGTCTCATTGTAATCTACCCCTTCTCTTTGTGTAAATCCTTTTGCCACTAGACGCGCTTTATACTTTTCTATGTTCCCGTTAGAGTCATACTTTGTTTTGTAAACCCATTTACAGCCTACTGTTTTGGCTCCTTTGAGAATTTCCTCTAAGTCCCAAACATTATTGGAACTCATCGACCTCATTTCATCTTCCATGGCCTCTAGCTTCTTCATATGAAGTGGGATCACCTTCCATATGAACTGTTTTTGTATTATAAACTTTATAGTCAGTAGAAATAGCTGATTTCTTGACTCTTTTGGACCTTCTAAGGGCCTCATTCTCTGGCTCATTATGTACCTCAACTTCTGGTACATCTATTAAAGGTGGCTGCTGCAGCTCCCTTTCATGCTCAACAAAGGGTTCAGTCGACTCCTGACGAACAGGTTCCGAATCTTCACACCTTGTTGTCATGGGTGGAGTTACAACAGGTGCTTGCACCGCAACCTTAGGGATTGTTGGTGCAGGCACAACAGGTAGCGAGAAAAATGGCTCCTGAATCATCGGATTAGGTGCATGCACCCTG
The DNA here is from genome assembly GCA_007115705.1 of Dactylis glomerata. Lineage (NCBI taxonomy): Eukaryota > Viridiplantae > Streptophyta > Magnoliopsida > Poales > Poaceae > Dactylis > Dactylis glomerata. The sequence goes on from QXEO01002113.1 coordinate 2,035,148, forward strand.
TTCTCCTCAAGATCAATTTTCTGAGCTACCATGCTCCCCCTTATCAGTTCATCCTCCAAGAAGACTGCATGTCTCGTTTTACAAACTTTGTATATTTGTCTGGATAGTAGAAACGATAACCTTTTGATCTGCCAGGATAGCCAATGAAGTGGCAAGTTACTGTTTTGGGGTCTAACTTTGCAATATTTGGATTAAAGACTTTTGCCTCAGCTGGGCTCCCCCAGACCCTTAAGTGGCGCAGGGAGGGAACTCGCCCTGTCCACAACTCGTACGGTGTTTTGGGCACCGACTTGCTTGGTACTCTGTTGAGAATGTGAATGGCGGTTTTAAGTGCCTCCATCCATAATCCCAATGGAAGGGTGGAATAACTCATCATACTGCACACCATATCCATAAGGGTACGGTTGCGCCTTTCAGCTACTCTATTTTGCTGAGGTTCGCCCGGCATAGAATATTGGGTGACTATTCCATTTTCCTATAAGAACCTTGCAAAAGGTCCAGGTACTTGACCATATGGAGTGTGCCGACGGTAGTACTCCCCTCCACGGTCGGACCGGACTATTTTAATTCTTTTATCATGTTGATTTTCAACTTCTGCTTTGAATATTTTAAATTTATCCAATGCTTCAGACCTTTCTTTAATTGGATAAATATAACCATATCGGGAGTAATCATCTGTGAATGTTATGAACGAGTCATAACCATCCACACTTTTCACAGAAAATGGTCCATAAATATCTGTGTGGATGATTTCTAGTGTTGCTGTACTTTGGTTTGCACCCTTTTTAATTTGCTTTACATACTTTCCTTTATGCAATCTATGCATTGTTCTATATCGGAGATCTCTAACAGAGGAAGAATATCATTTTTAACGAGGTTTTCGATTCTTCCCCTCGAAATATGGCCTAATCGACAGTGCCATAACTTCGATGAGTCATGAGTCCTTTTTCTTTTCTTTTGTTCTTTGTTCGACAAGGAAGTTTGTTCATTCACATTACACACAGAATGCACTTTTTCACGTAAGGATAACAAATAAATCTCATTGTGAAGTAAAGCAAAACCCACACAAGCATCTTTAAACCATATGGCACACTTGCCATGTGCAAAATAACACTCATAACTGTCTTTATCCAAACATGATACACTTATTAAGTTTCTGTGAAGTGAAGGAAAAAATAACACATCTCTAAGCAGAATCGAAAAACCATCAGCTAACTCCAAGGAGATGTCGCCAATAGCTTCAACGTCTGCTTGAACTCCATTTGCAACTTCAATGCATCTTTCATTTTTTTCATAGTCCTTGTTGAATGGAAAATCCCTGTAAAGAATTTGCAACATGAACAGTTGCACCTGAGTCAATCCACCAAGTAGATTTTGAAAACTGTGAATATAGGGATTCATTTACAAAAGAAACTGTATCTATACCTTTCCTTGCCATTATGGACTTGAGCCATTCTGGACAGTCTTTCTTGAAGTGCCCAGTCTTCTTGCAGTGGAGACACTGGTCTTTATCCACTGGGAGAGTGGGCTGATGATACTGTTGGGGACCTTTGCCATATGGCTTGGAGGGACAACCTTGATTGCTGTTCTGGTAGTTCTGGTAGTTCCTTTTCCTGTTGTCCTTGATATAGTTGATGGAACCACCATTTGAGGCTTTAAGCTAATCCTCCTCTTGAACACACATGGCAATCATCTTTTCTATGTCCCATTTATCAGGGGACATGTTGTAGTTGATAACAAAGTTATCAAACTCTTTAGGCAATGAAGCCATGACAAGGTGAACAAGCAGAGAAGGCTTTAATTCCAGATCAGCATATATGGGCTTCAGTTTAGAAGCCATGTTGCTCATCCTCAAGATGTGCTCCCTGATGCCATGTGCACCTCCTGTGTACTTTTCTTTGACCAGCTGTTTGAGCAGCTAGGTAGCATACACCTTTGAAGAGCCTGTGAACTGGCTATTTATCTTTTCCAGAAACTCCCCAATGAAAGTGCACTCTGCGATTGAGCCCGCAATGGCGTTCTCAATCGTATTCTTTATAAAGGTCATGCACTTTTTGTTTGCGTTGACCCACTTTTGGTTCTCTAGCACATATGCCAGCTTCACTGGAGCATAGTCCTTTTCCTTTTTGTCCCATGCAGCATCATCATCCTTTGCATCTCTGACTGGCCCTGTCGGCTTGACTGGCTATGGAGTGTCCACAACCCAGTCGACCTCAGCGCAGACAAAAGCCAGATCAACTTTCTTCCTCCACTCAGTGTAGTTGTCACCCTTGATTATCGGAACGTCTTTGAGGCAACTCATCAGATTGTAGCCTCCTGAAATTCACAAAGATGTGAGATAACAAAACAATTGCATGCATTAATCCAACGTTGGTATAAATCAACACATACAACTATTTGTGCAATTAAAACTATATCACCGTTGGGCAAAAATAGAGATAAGTGCACCTTTTAACATGTAAAAAATAAATTATGTTCATGCTATTAACAATGTTGGTTATATAATAGCAGAAACATAATCACTTTCAAAATCACTTTATCACCCTAGCGGGTGCGTCACTGGATCAAAACCGCACCGACGGCCAGGTCCCCGGTAACCCTAGCTGCACTCGACTCTTCTCCCCGTTCCCCACTATCTCTGTCTCTGGCGGCGGCTGGGAGACCGACCCCGCCAGCTGGTGCCCCGCTGGTGATGGCGACAGTCACAGCAGTGGCTTGGCTTGCTTCCCCAGTGCCTCCTCTTCCTTTTCCCTTCTCATCTCTTTGACAGTAGCACACGCGCCGGAGCACCCGATGGCGGCTTGGAACAGAGGAAGACCAGCGCCCCTCTAGCCCCCTTGCCGGCGCGTGCGTGCACTCGTAGGTGCGCGCACCACTGCCAAGTGGCTCAGTGGCGGCGCCGTTTGCCCTGTGAGGGTAAGTTCTTCTTCCCGATGCCTCGGCTTGCCGATGCGCATCAGGATCGAGAGGAACAAGGGCGGCCATGGTGGCGGCGCACTTTGCCGGCGACGCCGGTGAGTACTCTTTCTCTGCCTCTTTGCCCTTTTCCTCTTTTCATTGATTTTAGGGTTCGGGTACTGTGGGGTGGGGATTGCTTTTTACCGAAAAAATCTAGAACTAGGAGCTCTGATACCATTGTTGTGGCCTAGACTAGATCATCTCGGTAGGCTACTGTCTATGCAACAATTAACTCTGGATCTGAGAGAGGGTCAGAGAGATAGTGAGAGGGGAGTACCTGCACCGACTGACAAGGGTATAGTTAATAGATCCCGTTAGTTGAGTACCCCTTAGGCCCGTTAAGCTAGGCCCAATTGTAATGATAGTCGATATACGAGTTCTGTCGATATTGTAATCTGTATCGGACCCTACCCGATCCACGAGACCTGGCCACCTATATATAGGGGCCAGGAGGGGACGGTGCATGCCAGATTGAAAGCAAGCTAGGTTGAACACCCAAGTTTACTTTCGATACGCACTTATTTCGACTAACCTTACCTTCGAGTTCATCCGACGCCCTCTTCCCCCAATCCTAAGTCCTTCATCTAGGACATTTGTCGAGTTAACCCTCGTCAATTGGCGCCGACCGTGGGGACTTTGGGCATTGGAATCATGAATTCGACGGCTTTTTCGCTTTTAGCCAACAGCAATACAGAACTCGACGGAAGTCAAGAGAGAGTTAACAATTGGAAGTTTGAGTATCTTCGTCGGGCCATCGGGTTCATCCCGCCTCTCGGATTCGATGAAACCAGATCCGTCGGCGAACAAGCCCAAACCAGAAGCAATGTTGGAATCATCAGAAGGCTCTTCCAGCGAGGTAAACTCGCCTGTCAGCTTAGGAAAAGCACCAATCACAGAAGACAACAAAATTCAGGAAAATTTTGACTTGGAAGAAAGAGCGTATCAAATGCACAACAGCGCAAGGGACTTCGCCGCTGGAAATAGTAGCGTCTCCAAAAAAGTGCACCAGCTATGCGTCATCATCACTGAGGCAGAAGAAGAAAACAACAACGAAGGAAGCAAAAGGGTCGACAGGCGAGTCGATAAAGTAAAAGAACACAACAAAAAAGAGAAGGAGAAAGTTTATGTTTTAGCTGGAGAATGGAGGATGATCACGTCAGCTATCAATCATGGTACAGAAGTACCCAAAGGATCAAGAAGAGAAGTTCTGATGGGGTATCAGTATGCATTATATCAACATAGGAAGAAACTAAGGGAGGAAAGAGACTTGCTTTTCCAGGACAATAACAGTATGTCGAAGGAAGAGTATTGGGATGATTATAGCGAAGAATCAGAATATAGCAGAGAAAGGCGCGGATACCCAAAGCACAATAGAGGGACAACAGCGCACAGCAGAGAGGAAAGGTACTCGAGGAGCCTTACTCCATAGCTAGAAAAGGAGGAAGAAGACTTTGTACAAGAAACACCAGAAGCAGCACTGATAGCAGCACAGGCGTACTTACTAACTACGAGGCCAGAACTCAGAGATCCGCGAGAAGATATGCACCAAGCCGCAATACGAAGCCTCGGGATAGTGGAGAACAAGATCAGAGGAAAAGGACCAGAGACGAAGTCGACAAGCTACAAGGAAAAGCAAAAGGGGAAATACAATTACAATTCCACACAAAACGAGTAGCGAGTCATCAGAAAAAGAAAGGCGACAAAAGAGGAAGGAAGATGCAAGAAATATAATAGCGCAGGTTTGAGTAAATAAATCACGCCACGCTTGGAGGGAAGAAAATTACGAAGACGACAACAAGGAGATGGGCGCGTTATGCTTTACCCACAGGGTTCGCAAAACACGGGTACCCAAAGGATTCAAGTTGCCACACGACCAGCAAAAATATGATGGGTCGCAAGAACCTACCCTATGGTTATCGGACTATTTGCAGGCGGTACAGATATTGGGGGGAACAAAAGCAACGGCAATGCAAAGTTTACAACTACACCTCACCGGGGCAGCACGGTCCTGGTTGAATACCCTACCCAATGAATCCATTGGAAGCTGGGGAGAACTCGAAAGCCAATTTGCAAGAAATTTCCGTTCGACATACAAGCGCCCAGCGTCACTGGAGGAGGTCAAAGCATGTGTGCAAAGGAAAGGCGAAACTTAACGTTCTTATATACAACGATGGAGTATAAGCAAAAATTTAGCAGAAGACATTTCCGACGAACGAGCAATAGACGCTTTTTTGGCCGGCCTTCGTCGCTCAGATCTCGTGGAAGAGATAGGAAGAACGAGGCCAACGACAGTAGCTGAACTAATGGAAGAAGCCAACAAATTCGCTGATGGAGAGGACGCATATAATAACAAAAGAGAACGATCACCAGAAGTTGACTGAACAAGCAGACAAAGGAGACGACACCATAGCCGGGACAATCAAGGGCGCCAAAACCAGGTAGCTGCGGGTTACAGAGTAAGGGAAGAGGAAGAAGACGAAGGCAGGAGGTTTCAGACAAAGGGAGCAGAAAAATTGAGATACTCCGGCCCTTTGGCCGAAGACATGCTATACGGGCCTTGTCGAATCCATTATGCCTATCTCGATGGAAAAAGAGTTTCAAATCATCAGATGAAGGATTGTAGAACTTTCCTAAGACTACAAAGCGCCATGGGTTCACACCAAGGAGGATGGCAAGGAGAGAAGCACACAAGTCAAGGATACCAAGTGCAAAGGCTAGCAAGGCACCTAAAATCAAAAGTTTACATATCAGCAATGATTCAACCGGTGCCTAAGTTGAAGAAAGAGCAAAAGAGCATATCCAGGCAAGTAAACTTAGCAATATCATCACCACCAGCCACCACAGAATATTTGCGGTGGTCAGACCAACTAGTTAAGTTCAGCAGAGCAGATCACCCAAGAAAAGTTCCCAGGCCGGGCCACTCGCCTATGGTTTTTAAAGGCGCGGATAGGAGGGTACGACATCGGAAGAGTATTCATGGATGCAGGGAGTGGCATAAACCTAATATATGCTAGAACCCTAAAGGCAATGTGTATCTCACTGTCGAGTCTGAAGCCAACAGATTGCTCCTTCCATGGAATAGTACCAGGAGCCGCAAATTACCCTTTGGGAAGGATAGAACTCGACGTCTGCTTCGGCGGTAGCAGCAATTATCGCATAGAGAAGCTAGAATTTGAAGTTATGGACTTGCCATCACAGTACCACGCAATCCTAGGGTGCCCAACATTTGCAAAGTTTATGGCGGTACCTCACTACGCGTATCTTACACTAAAAATTCCAGGACCCAAAGGAACGATCACAGTACAAGGGAGCTTCGAAGTAGCCAACACTTGCGACAGAGAATTCAATAGAATGACGCAAACCTTCGGCATGACAGCAGAATACGAAAGGCTGAAAGGAGAAACTGATCATAATGTGCTACCCGATGTTGGACGATCCCTGCCAGATCAGGCTTTCGACACAACTCAGGACTCGAAGAAAATTCAGGTCCATCCAACGGACCCAAAAAAGACGACATCGATCGCAGTAAACCTGGATCCCGCATAGGAAAGTGCACTCGTCGAGTTCCTCCGTGAGCGCTGGGAAATCTTCGCCTGGTGTCCTTCAGACATGCTAGGGGTTCCCAGGGATCAGACATGCTAGGGGTTCCCAGGGAACTCATCGAGCACACACTAAATGTGGATCCTAAAGCAAAGCCAGTCAAGCAACCACTGCGAAGATTCGATGAACCCAAAAGGAAGGCGATAGCATCATAATTACACAGGCTAAAAAACGCCGGATTTATTAGAGAAATAAAAACTTCGAGTTGGATATCCAATCTAGTCATCGTACCCAAGAAAAACACAGACGTACAAAGAGTATGTGTCGACTACACATCTCTCAATAAGCATTGTCCAAAGGATCCCTTCCCTCTACCCCGCATCGATCAGATAATTGATTCAACAGCGGGATGCGGAAGGCTTTCCTTTTTGGACGCATATTCTGGTTACAACCAGATCAAGTTGAAAAAAGAAGACAAAGAAAAGACAGCCTTTATCACACCATATGGGGTGTTTTGCTATCAAGTAATGCCATTCGGCCTAAAAAATGCAGGAGCAACTTATCAACGGATGATGCAAAATTGCCTTGGACGACAAATAGGGTGCAACATCCAAGTCTACATTGATGATGTAGTCATCACCACAAAAGAAGAGGAATCCCTTATCAGCGACTTGGCAGAAACCTTCGACAACCTGAGCAGGTACAAACTTAAGCTTAACCCGACAAAGTGTTCCTTTGGCGTATCAACAGGGCAACTACTAGGGTTCTTGGTGTTAGCACGGGGAATAGAGGCAAACCCAGAGAAAATACAAGCAATCTTAACAATGGGGAAACCCACGAAACTACGTGACGTACAGAAGCTCGCAGGATGCGTCGCGGCACTAAGTCATTTTGTTGCTCGATTGGGAGAAAAGGCACTCCCATTCTATGCACTTATGAAAAAGTCAGATGATAAGTTCGAATGGACAGCAGAAGCAGATGCAGCTTTTGCGCAGCTGAAAAAAGTGCTTTCCACACCACCAGTGTTGGTCGCACCAAAAGAAAAGGAGCCGTTATTACTTTACATCGCTGCAACCCATCAGGTGGTGAGTACAGTACTAGTAGTCGAAAGAAGTGAAGAAGGCAAATCCCATGGCATCCAGAGGCCGGTATATTTCATCAGTGAAGTACTATCCCCGACAAAACAGAGGTACCCACATTATCAAAAGCTTGCATATAGTGTTTTTACAACAGCACGAAAGTTGCAACAATACTTTGCGGTGCACCCAATCATAGTAGTCCATGAAGCACCACTGTTGAACATATTAAACAATCCTTCGGCAACAGGACGTGTCTCTTTGTGGGGAATCAAGTTATCTCACATGGGCATCACATACGAAAAAAGGAAGGCGATCAAATCGCAAGTCTTGCCAGATTTTACAGCAGAGTGGCTGGAGCTGCAGAGCACCGGACCGCCAGACTTATCAAGTGTTTGGACAATGTACTTTGATGGTTCTAAGAGAGTCCAAGGCGCAGGCGCAGGAGTAGTCTTGATATCGCCGCATGGCGACAAATTGAAGTATGTTTTAAGGATGAGTTTTTTGCAGGCTTCTAACAATGAAGCAGAATACGAGGCTTTGTGGCGTGGAATGAAGATGGCTAAAGCATGTGGAGCAACTCGCCTAAAAATATTTGGAGATTCCAACCTTGTTGTTCAGCAAGTTATGAAGAGGTGTGACACAATCAATGACAACATGATGGCCTACAAGAACTTATATCACTATCTCGAAGGAACATTTGATGGATGCGAAGTCTCGCACATCAGCAGAAACAGTAATGAAGAAGTCGACAACTTAGCAAATATCGGGTCACAGTGTTTACCTGTACCATCTGGAGTATTCTGGGAGGAAATAATGGAAAGGTCAATAAAAAGTGTCAAAAGTTCAACTACTGCAGCAGGCTCGAGGGCTACACCGGAACCCGAGGAAGTCATGATGATAGAAGAAACCTGGATGCAGCCATATCTCGCATACATGATAAATAAACAATTACTAGAAGATGCAGTGGAAGCCAAGAGGATAACTCGATGATCGAAAGCGTTTGTCGTGTTGGAGGGGAAATTATACAAGAAGATCAATACCGGTGTTTTGCAGCGTTGTGTAACGCCTCAGGAAGGACAAGTAATACTAAAAGATATACACGGCGGAGTGTGCGGCCATCATGCTAGCAGTAGGGCAATAGTGGCAAAAGCGTTCCGAGCAGGATTTTACTGGCTAACAGCCATCGAAGATGTGAAAGATATAGTCCAAAAGTGTGAAGCATGTCAAAGATTCGCATCTCGACCACATGCACCAGCAGCAGACACTACAAGAAATGTGTTGACTAGTGACGTTTTCATCATGACCCTAGAGAAAAGTGTCATAAAGTAGTGTCGATTTTGTACCAGATCGTCATGGCCTAATTGGGGAGGCCACCAGCCCTAGAAATTACGACGATTTGAACCAGAAACGTCATAACCCAGTGGGCACAAAATCGTCATAACCTATCTCATGCAGTTTCAAACCTTATCCGGAGCCGCTTACGACGAAAATAGATCGTCATAATCACTAATTTAAAATATATTTGAAATGGTTGGACTGCCACCTCAGCGGTTTTGCCAACGTGTCGTCTATGTGTATATTTACGCCTATGTGTAATATCCACGTGTCAATTTGTCTTATGTGGAGTGTAGGACCCATTTTTCTTACGTGGAGTGTAGGACCCATCCGTCATACACTTGAATTTCGTCAGACCAACCTGACACGCGGGTCCCACGCGTCGGTCTGACCTGACACGCGGGTCCCACGCGTCGGTCTGACCTGACACGCGGGTCCCACGCGTCGCCCTGACACGCAGGTCCCACGGGCAGACCTGACGCACGGGTCCCATGGGCAGACCTGACGCACAGGTCCCGCGGGCGGACCGACCTGACGCGCGGGCCCCGCGGGCGGGCGGACCTGACCCGCGGGCCCCGCGGGCGGGCGGACCTGACGCGCGGTCGGCCGAAGCTGGCAAAATAAATCACGCAGCGGCTGGGAATCGAACTCATGACCTCCCACACGGAGGTGGCTCTCTTAACCACCACGGTAAGGAACAACTTGTGATACAAGCCCATGTTACATCCTTTTCAATATGGTTTCCCGTGTCTTGGGCCTGGACCGGTGTAAACAACACTTGGGCCACCGTGGCTAAAGGCTCTCAATGATATATTTTTTTCCTCTATGGCTTTTCCATTTCTTTTAAGACTTTAACATAAAATGTTTGAAAAAGATTCAAGACAAGGCCAAATAAATTCAAACAAAATTTTTAAATTCTATTTATTATATATAAAATAACATTAAATATTTTTTTCCACAAAACAAAATTTATTTACTAGAATGCCATTCTAGTGTATTTAAAATATAGCTAAAACAACGGGCATGACCATCCCTAGGTCGGGATAGAATCTCGCGAAACTCTTGATGGGTCTCTTATAAAATAGATAATGGTGTACCTAAAAATGATTTTTTTAAAAAAACTTGAGTAAACTATGAAGCACCTGTAGTTCAAATTTGACCCGCTTCCAGCTGAATCGGCAAATTTTTGTTAATTTCTTGAAGGGTGTCCAGAAAACTTTTTCCATGCAAACAAATGGTTAATTCTTCATAAAATATGGTACATTATCATTTAAAATTTTATTGGACAATTTTTGAAACTTATTTTTGGTAGATGCTTCACAAAATAACCCATTTTTAGCATTAAGAAAATGAAAAATGAATTTTTTGTGCAAAGAAAATTAATACTCCCCAAAGCAACTTTGTTTGCCATACCAAGATGCACACATATGCACAATATGGGGCTATTTAAACAAACTATGCCATGATTGTGGCCATAACTAGCTCATCTCGCTTGAAAGCCATGAAACCTTGTGTAAGGTAGCTCTTTTTTGTGAACACTTTTTCAAAATATTTCCAATATTCCAAGTTTATTATTTTTCCTATAAACTAGGTCACATAACATGACACAACGCGAAGGTTTTGTATTTTTTTGATTTTTTTTGAATTTGTTATGCACATTTCAAAATGCGACCAAAACGGTGGGCGCGACCATCCCTAGGTCGGGATAGAATCTTGCAAAACTCTTGATGGATCTCTGATAAAATAGATAATGGTGTACCTAAAAATGATTTTTTGAAAAAAACTTGAGCAAACTATGAAGCACCTGTAGTTCAAATTTGACCCGCTTCCAACTGAATCGGCAAAATTTTGTCAATTTATTGAGGGGTGTCCAGAAAACTTTTTCCATGCAAACAAATGGTTAATTCTTCATAAAATATGGTATAATATCATTTAAAATTTTATTGGACCATTTTTGAAACTTATTTTTGGTAGGTGCTTCACAAAATAACCCATTTTTAGCATTAAGAAAATGAAAAATGATTTTTTTGTGCAAAGAAAATTAATACTCCCCAAAGCAACTTTGTTTGCCATACCAAGATGCACACATATGCATAATATGCGGCTATTTGAACAAACTATGCCATGATTGTGGCCATAACTAGCTCATCTCGCTTGAAAGCCATGAAACCTTGTATAAGGTAGCTCTTTTTTGTGAACACTTTTTCAAAATGTTTCTAATATTCCAAGTTTATTATTTTTACTATAAACTAGGTCACATAACATGACACAACGCGAAGGTTTTGTATTTTTTTAAATTTTTTTGAATTTGTTATGCACATTTCAAAATGCGACCAAAACGGTGGGCGTGACCATCTCTAGGTCGGGATCGAATCCTGCCAAACTCTATATGGATCTCTGATAAAATAGATACTTGTATACCTAAAAATGATTTTTGGAAAAAAACATGAGCAAACTATAAAGTAGCTATAGTTCAAATTTGACCCGCTTCCAACTGAATCGATAGATATTTGTCATTTTCTTAGGGGTGGCTACAAAACTTCTTCCATGATAACAACTGGTGAATTTTGCATAATATATGGTATAATATCATTTAAAATTTGGTTATTCTATTTTTGCAACATATTTTTGGTAGACGCTTCACAAAAAAGCCCATTTTCAAAACACGAAAAATGGAAAATGAGTTTTTTATGCTAAAAAATGAAAACTTTACTTTTTTGATGTTATGAAGATCAAACAACACCTTATACAAAATTAATAGTAAATATTTTTATAATATTTATTTTCTAAAATAATTGGAAAAGGTTTAAAGAAAAAATATCAAAAAATGCAGAACCAGTCCTGTTACAGTAGTTCGGTCCAATAACAAGGCAGAACCAGCCCTGCCACGGATCACTCCCCTAAAGCTGATCTGGGCCGTCCACGCCTTGATCCAACGTTGCTCAGCTGTTCTTTATAGATACGAGCGCGCGACCGAAACCCTAACCTAACCCTGCCCTTCCCCCCAACGCCGCCGCCACCTCCCTTCTTCTCTCTCCCTGCGAGCCACACCGCGCCAGATCTCGATCCACACCACGCCAACGACCTCTACACAGCCCGCGACCTCCGCGCCGCGGCGGTCGAGTCCCCCTCCCTCCCGGACGCCTCCTCCCTCGAGCAGCGCCGCACCGCGCTGCAGGCCTACTTCCGCGCGCTCACCCTCGTCTCTGCCGACAGCGCCCACGTCCACTCCCTCTCCTTCGTCTGGCACGACGCCTTCAGGACCTCCAAGAAGGCCAGCCTCCCCTGGCTCTACCTCGAGCGTGCCGCCGTGCTCTTCAGCCTCGGCGCCGTCTGCTTGCAGATCGCGCTCGTGGCCGACCGCGTCTCCGACGTCGGCATCAGGACCGCCTGCGGCGCGTTCGCGCTGCACAGGGAGAGCAGGCTCGCCGCCAGGCCGTCGCTGCCTGGGCCACCACCGTCGACGTCAGGGAGAGCTGGCCCTCTCCTTCCTCTCCAACATCTACGGCCACGACTATGCGGACCTCAACATGAGCTCACCGCAGACTCACGCGACGCCAAGATGGTAAGCGGATCTACCTTTCCCGGCTTGATTCGAGGTCGTATCCTCCATGTCAAGCCAGATCGACTAGGGCTCTTTAGCGCCGGATATGAATCTCCTTGGATCCTCGCCTTGAATCATGTGGACCTGGTCCATTCGGGGAAGCTCATACTGATTTCTAAGTTGTTCTTGTAGTTCTAGTGTGTTGGTGCTGCTAGTTGTGCTTGTAGTTTAGTCGATAAAAGCATCTCACTTATGTCCTGGATTTAAGGCCACACAGTTTTAATTGAAATCTGAATGCAGCGCATGTTTGTAAATTAATTTATGTAAATTCGTTACTGTTTGAACTATGCTAAATATATGCCTACTGTTTGAACTATTAAAAATGACTAAAAACTAAGACACAAGTGTGGAGTTTGAACTGTTTTACTTAGCTAGCGTTTTATTTTGCATAACGAGTTGCTTGCGTCTTGACTGTAAACTTGCTCATGGGCTGAAAGTAAAGGATTTGACTAGCAGTCCATGTCTAAACCTTTGTTTCGGTTCTTGTGTAGCTATTCCAATTTATGTTTTAATATGATGTTAAGGAGTTGCAGCCTCCGGTTATAAGTATTTTACTACAGATACATGCGAATATGCTGGTAGATTGGTTTAGTTGCTAATTAGTGGCGTGTTTCTACTATGCAGGTCCTAACTTGCAAGGTCTGTTTGGGAGGCAGTCGGGTACCACAGCTGGTTACTCCTACTTGGTAGCAAGCAACAAGGCTGTGGACTGGGAGGAGAACACTCTTTATTGCTACTTGCTTAATCCTAAGAAGTTATGTTTAATGATGATCTTGTAGTATCGTTGTAACACTATGTGAGCATTAACACTCTAGATGTTTGATTTTTTTACTGTGAGCATGTTACATGAATTATGAAATATATAGTATAATGGAATATGGGTCCTGTGAGCTAGTATTTGACATCGCTGACCTGTTTCTGCCAGCCAGCCACCACGACGCCACTATCTTGCACCATCCAGGCGTCCTGCTGGCTACTGCTTGGTCACAAGCGCCGGATCATTGATTCCTGCTAGTCGCCGAGGTACCTACATTTGTGGATTCTGATTAGGCTGGTGCTAGATTTGGTAACTCTAGGAAGTACAATGGATGTATTCAGCGCTCCCAGGAGGAAAAATAGGCAGATTCAACTCTTATTACTGTCCAGTATTGCCATTGTTGTTACTTCATCTAAGTCACACTCAATAACCGCATCTTCTAGGGAAATGCTCTTTTATTGCTAGTTTCTGTGATAATTTGCATGCTTAACTTTGAGAAAATGCTCTTATTGCTCCAGTTGTCCTTAGAATATGTATCTGTTTAACCTGCAGCAGCTTCCTTGATGCTTACTGACAACTGCCTTGCTTGGTTGTCCTCGCAGACCCGATGGAGTGCGTGCTGCAACCGAAGCCATGGCACCGGATTCTTAGTGTCGAGCTCACCGTGCTGCAACTAAAGCAACGCTGTCCTCTCCGGATTAGTTAAGTCTTTGGTCTATCCTATTCTCCTGTTTGTTACTTGGTTGATGTGCTATGATGCATGCATTATTTTGAGTCAAATCCCCAGGTGATATGGAACCTATGGTCTGAAATTCTGAATAGCTTTGTATTAGGATCTGATTTAGTCTCTGTCATGTTATTTTATGGTTACTGCTGTACGTGTTGTGATGCACCTGTTATTTTATGATTAATACAGTATGGTTTGTTCAAGGCAGTACTGTAATTGCCATGTATTTCTTGTTAGAAAATCTCAAGTGGTTGCAGTATGCCATTGCAATGTTGAAACATATGAATGTTATTTAGATTAACCTGGCCAAATTTTGTTGCATAGTAAATTTAAGTCTTGTATTATGCATATATTGATTGATTTTCTGTATTTTTAGGTGTTTATATTTCATTGAGACTAAAATTGTGGTTCTTCCTATTCTACAGGAGCTGCATAAAGATACTTGCCGTGAAGGCCCAGTTAGCAAAGAACTAGAATATTATGTATATTGTAATAGCAGGCATAGTTGGGTTATGATAGACTGTAAGGATTGTAATAGATGAATTTCGGTGTTATTTGATGAATTCTGTCTCTGTTCTTTTGAAATACTGATCACGTATTTGCTTTGAAACTAACTGTGTGAAATGAAAATCTGACCATTGGGACCCACTTTTGATGATTAATTTGCATTTTGAACTACCATGATGTGTGGGACCAGTTTATGCGAACAACATGACAAGTGGGGTCAACCTGACAAGTGGGACCAGTGTCATAATAAATAGGACGAAAATAAAAAATAAATACTGTAAAAAGGCCAAAGGCCTGGGAAAGAAAAAGGCTGAATGTTGGGCTTAGCCCATTTAGCTATCCAGAATTGAGAAAAGAAAATCATAAAATAGGCTGACTTATTGGGCTTGGCCCATATAGATAACTGAAATGGACCGGGCTGATTTCGATTTACATGTCTGCCATGTGTATGCCAGCTGTATTCCACGTCGGATTGCTGATGTGGCCTCCTGCCACGCGTATGCCATGTCGGATTGCTGATGTGGCCTCCTCAAATTGCCCATGACGATAATGAATCGTCATAAGCGTTATGACGGTCCAATATCGTCATAGACGGTTATGACGATCTCAGTGAATTCGTCATGTTCGATCATCAACGACGCCCCGTTTTTGACGATCATTTTTTCGTCATAAAATCGTCATAGATCAACCATTATGACGATCTAGTGACGAAATTAGAGCGTCAGTAGTCAACACATTTCTTGTAGTGAGAGCTACAGCCAATACCATTGTCCTGGCCCTTTGCACAGTGGGGCCTCGATATGGTGGGAAAGTTGCACAAATCTTGGCCAGGAGGACATGTTTACATGCTAGTGGCAGTCGATAAATTTACCAAGTGGGTGGAAGCGGCTCCGGTAACAACTCAAGATTCGACAGCAGCAATCAACTTTATCAAGTCAATAGTGTTCCGCTTCGGTGTACCATATAGCATCATCACGGACAACGGGACAAACTTCACTTTAAACGAATTCAAGAGTTACTGCGAAGGACTAGGAATCAAGCTCAAATTTCCATCTGTGGCACACCCGAAGACAAATGGGCAAGTCGAAAAAGCCAATGGCCTGATATGCAGTGGGATAAAAAAGAGGCTCTTAGCACCTCTCGAGAAAGCCAAGAGCGCTTGGGTAGACGGATTGCCCTCCGTTCTTTGGAGTCTAAGAACCACGCCAAACACAGCAACTCAAGAAACTCCTTTCTTCCTGGTCCATGGCGCAGAAGCCGTACTTCTAGTTGAAGTTACACACGAAGCTCCAAGAGTAACGGCATATGACGAAGCAACATCAACAGAAGCATTGCAAGACGATGTCGATGCACTAGATGAAGCAAGAGATAAAGCATTAGAAAGAGCCACGTAGTATCAATAGAGCCTGTGAAACTACCATAGTAGTCGAGTTCGTCCATGATCCTTTGTGGTGGGAGATCTAGTTTTGCGACTAAGGCAAGACAGCCACGGCAAATTGGAGTCCACTTGGGTGGTATCTTACATCGTCATAGAAGTGATACCAGGAGGAGCTTATCGACTATAAGACAAGAAGACAGGAAAAGACGAGAGCAACCCGTGGAATGCGGAGCAGCTACGATGTTTTTTCGCGTAGAATAAATCTAGTGGTATCAGTAAACTCGAATTAGCCTTCTGAACCCAGAACATGAGGCCATAGGTCGGGTTCCTTGGGTTGAACTCGACAAAATTGTACAAATATTTCTACTTCTCCGCTCGGGGGCTTCAGCCCTCGGGTCGTACGAAAGAAGCTTTTATCATGACATAGAGATCTTTTACACTACTAGGTTGTGCAGACAACCCGATATTCTTCAAAATAATTGGTTCACAAAGAACCCGATATATATAAAGCATACCTCAGAACAATGATTTGTTCTCCTGGTACTATTAAAAGCATCTAAGAAAAGTACGAGTATTCATTACAGATAGTACGGCAGCAAGGACACTAGGAAAAGAGATTACATAAAAAGTAGATCCTAAACTTCAGCTTCATACTCCTTCTGGCATTGGGTGCCGTCATAAATCTTCACATCGAACTTTGACGTGCCGATGTGAAAGTCGAAGGTCATGAAGAAGCCTTGGTGGAGGTCGTGGTCTTCTGCAAACCATGACCAGCCAGCCTTAAAGTATTGCTCGCCATCGCCATCATACCAAACCTCCACTTGGTATGGAGTCCCTCCACCAGATTGTTCACGAAGAACCGCTTCTCGCAGTTCTCGCCCATCCATGAACTTGGTGAAATTCAGCGGCAGGCGTTAAATCTTGCGGCACTGCGCCATGGCAATGCAGACGAAAGAAAAAATTCTTGGCAACGCAGAAGGAGAAGCAGGAGGAGGAGCGCTTGGACCTGCGGCGACGCCAGTCACCTTGGGTTTATTCTTGCTACCTGGTGGGCGGCCGGGACAGCGCTTCACTAGAACGGCCGATGACGATCCTGCGACGGCCAGAGTTGCTTTGTTTTTTCTTCCACGAGGGTGGCTGACGAGGTTTATCCCCGGCAATGCCCATGTCGAAGGGCTTTCGATCTAGGAAGCGTATTGGGACCTGGCGAACTCGACGGCGATCAGACAAAAGCAAAGGGACGCGAAGATTTACCCAGGTTCAGCCCCCTCGAAAGGTAAAAGGCCTACGTCCTGCTTGTCTGACTTAGTATTGATGGGGTGGTTGCGATGAAGGTGTTACAATGGTGGCGTAGATTGGATCTAGCCGAGGGTAGAGAGCTCTAAGTTGTCGAGCGCTCCGACGTGAGGTGGGTGGTAAAGTATCTAGGGTTTTGAGACCTCCCTCCCAGCCTTTTATAGGTTAAGGCTAGGTCTCAGGAGTGTCTCTCAAGCCAAGTACAGATCGGATCGACCGATAACTAGTCTAACTTGGATTCCTCGAAATCTTGCTTGTACACCGAGTATTGCTCCTGGGCCGCGCCAAGCCACTGCCTTGATAGGCCTTGAAAGCCTTTCATGAGACGCCCTTTTCGGACCGAAAACTAGGTAGGCAAATATCAGGGGTCCGTTCGGCATTCCTTCGTCAGCGGCCATGACCCCGCGGCGCCACCAGAGAGCCAAGGTTCAAACGAGAACCATCTGCATCAGCCATGTAGAAAAGTGGGAAGACTAGAAACCCTAGATGAAAAGAGGAGACGATGCGGCAGAGGAGGAATCTGATTAGGGTTTTTACCCTTGTCAAAGATGCTTTATTTATAAGCACGTATTATCGGGCCCCTGTGATAGCAAGGCCCATAAATATATTTACAAAGAAGTTAAATTCTGCATATAGCAGACGATAATAACGAAAAAAAGGGAAAGGAGGAAAGTATGATCGAAGGATATGAAAAACCTCGCCTTGGGCTCAGGGGCTTACAAACAGGAGAAACTAGAAGGAGGAAGAAGTGAATTTTGAGCCTATGATTGACTACAAGTATCCAACCATAGCCTCGGGGCCTACTCCCATCGGGAGCGCTGAGCGCGCACCCGATAGAAATTAAGACAATCAACAATGAAGATGAAGAGAGTCTATTATGCAAACTTCGACTACGTAATCGACAAAATATAGAGCGATTACTCCCATCGGGAGACATTGGGAAGAAATTAATTCAATTTTTTTTGATTTTATCAGTCAAAAGAGACTGCGACATGAGATTCTCGAGTTGCGTTATCGCAACAAAACTCGAATGCCATGATTTATTATGAAGGCAAGACCTTAGGATCCATCCTGTGTGGCCTGGTATACGCACATGGATGTGCTCTGCTGGTATGTATCCGTGTCTACGACGCGAAGAAAATCCTGGTGGATGCACTGGGTACCCTGAGAATCACTGGGATTCATTCTTTGTAAGACCTAAATGCGGCAAAATAATGGGTTTGACCGGTATCCCGAATTCAAATCCAAGGGGATTGAATTTGAAGTAGGTGGCAAGTATCTGTTCCGCCAGTTAACTGACCTCTTGATCCGTCAGAGTTGTCAAACTTGTTCATCAAAACCCCTTGCGAAATATTGTCATAAAAATAAGTCGAAAGACCAAGTCAAAGATTTGAAGATATGAAGAAGTCGAAGAATTGATCAAGTCAAAGATTTAAAGATTAGAGATTCAACCTGAATCTACAATTCGGGTAGAATCTTAGGGGCTACTGACAAGGGTATAGTTAATAGAGCCCGTTAGTTGAGTACCCCTTAAGCCCGTTAAGCTAGGCCCAATTGTAATGATAGTCGATATACGAGTTCTTACCATATGTCGATATTGTAATCTGTATCGGACCCTACCCAATCCTCGAGACCTGGCCACCTATATATAGGGGCCAGGAGGGGACGGTGCAGGCCAGATTGAAAGCAAGCCAGGTTGAACACCCAAGTTTACTTTCGATACGCACTTATTTTGACTAACCTTACTGATACGTCTCCAACGTATCTATAATTTTTGATGCTCCATGCTTGTTTTTACACCATTTGCCTATTGTTTCGTTACACTTCGTGGTACTTTTATGCATTTTCTGGAACTAACCTAATAACGAGTTGCCACAGTGCCAGTTCCCTGTTTTCTGCTGTTTTTGTGTTTCAGAAGTGATACACAGGAAATATTCTCGGAATTGGACGAAACAAGTTCCTGAAGTCTTATTTTACCCGGAAGCTTCCAGAGATCCGAAGGAGAGAAGGAGAGGGGCCACCAGGGGCCCACACGCTAGGGTGGCATAGCCAGCCCCTGGCCCGCGCCACCATAGCGTGAGGCCACCTGGGCCCTCCTCTGATATCGCCCCTTCGCCTATAAAGACCCCCCGACGGAAAAAACCTACGACCCGGTCAATTTTCCAGAACACATCACGATCCACTGCCACCGTCGACCTGAAGATCGAGAGGGTCTAGAAGCTCTTCCCGGCACCCTGCCGGAGAGGGGAATCGCCACCGGAGGTCTTCCTCATCGCCATGCTTGCCTCCGGAGCGATGAGTGAGTAGTCTACCTTGGACTATGGGTCCATAGCAGTAGCTAGATGGTTGTCTTCTCCACCATGTGCTTCATGTTTAGATCTCATGAGCTGCCCTACATGATTGAGATCACCGTTATGTAATTCTACATGTTTGGTTTGTTGGGATCCGATGAATATTGGTGTTTATGATTGAGTTGCTGTACTGAATATTATCTTATGTTATCTCTATGTTGTTTATGATCTTGCATGCTCTCCGTTGTTAGTAGCTATCTTGGCCGAGTAGTTGCTAGTGACTCCAAGAGGGGGTATTTATGCTCGATAGTGGGTTCATGCCTCTATTTAACCTGGGGGAGTGACAGAAACCTCTAAGGTTATAGATGTGTTGTTGCTACTAGGGAGAAAACAACATTCATATGCTCAAGGGCATATGCTTTGTTTACATTACACACTTTGCTTAATGCAATTATCTGTTGTTCGCAACTTAATACTTGTGGAGTTCTCGGATTGATTCGCCACAAGTGGATTATTAGTCATAGATGCAGTTGGGTGGCGGTTTATGTATTTTGTTGTAATGCCCAGAGTAAATCTCATAGTGATCTTCTTGACATATCACGTTTATCTTTATTCTATCAATTGCCCAACTGTAATTTATTTACCCAGCATGTGTTATTTTATCTATGGAGAGACACCACTAGTGAACTGTGGACCCCGGTCCTATTTCCATCATATTGCTATCACCTGTTTACTTTACTCGCACTGTTTACTTTACTTGCATACTTTACTATTTTCCACTCGATACACTCATAACCTTTGTTTCAAGCAAACCGGTGAGATTGACAACCTCATCGCAAGTTGGGAACAAAGTACTTGGTTGTGTGTGTGCAGGTTCCGCATCACCTTCAGTCTTTTATCTCTCCTCTCCAAGATCGATATTAAACCTTGGTTTCTTAACTGAGGGAAAACTAGCTGCTATACCCATCATACCTTCCTCTTGGGGTTCCCAATGGGCTGGTTATCCACCACGCACAAGGACAGACTGCTCCCACATTAACCACACGCAGCAGCTAATTTTCTGGCGCCGTTGCCGGGGAGGAAGAGAAGACTTCTGCGAGGGGAGTTTTTGCACGCATATCCTTTACTTTGTTATTGTTTTGCTTTACTTTATTTATTTTACTTGCATTGCTTTTTATCAAAAACCCAAAAAAAATTAGAATCCTTGGTAGTTGTTATTTCTTTACTTTAGTTTATCATGTTGATCCCTAAGTACGTTCTGGAGGACATCTCAGTAGGTAGTGGTTTGATTATTGGCAAAAATAACATTGAGGAGTTCTTTAATCATATTAGTATGCATAAGGAAGTTGAGGAAAAGTCTTTGGTTGAGCTAGCTCCAAGTTATGACGTTGCTTCTGCTCATTTAGTTCACATGTTAGAAACTAGGTTTGCTAGTCTTAATCCATTTATGCAATACATGTTCCTTAAGCTTCATGAAATTGAGGATCCCGAAAAGAAAGCTTTTATCTTAGAAACCTTGCGCATAGAATTTAGAGTTGTTGCAATTGAGGCTAGGAAAGTTTATAAGAGGTTTAATAAGCTTGGCTCACCTGTAGAGGTTGTTGGTAGACCCGATGATTTTAAAGTACCAATACCTTATGAACTTATAGGAATTCATGATGCTTGGGAAAAGAATTCCAGTTGGATTTGACCTAAAAATCCTTTTGTTGAAAGTAGTGTGCCAAAGCGTGATCATAAAGGATTTTCAAAAACTCAGTTGAACGTATTTTCCTTCATTATTGACAAGACCTCTGCAGTTGATCTTAATGCTTCTTCTGATGTTACTTGATTCGCAATTTTCTGCGCCTAGCTCAAAGGTGTTAAAGAAAAGCACTCTTGGGAGATAACCCAATGTTTTCTTTTCAGCACTTTTTTCTTTTATTTGAGTCTTGGAAGTCATTACTACTGTAATGACCGCTCCTTATCTTGTTTATTTCGTTTTTGTGCCAAGAGAAGCCTCTAATTTGAGCGAGGTAAAGATTTGGGGATGTTGCTGTCCTGAAACTGTTTTCAGTGCTGCACTGTAAAAATTCGTATAAATTCTCTGTTTATCTTTTGGACCTGCTATTTCTTGCGCATATGCCCCAGGTTATATCCAAACTTTTGTTAGTTGAACACTTTTTGATTTGAGCAACAGAAAATCCCTCAAAAATTCGACCTTTGTCAGCTGTTCAGTTTTGACAGATTTCTGCCAATATTTGTGTTTGCCACTTTATCGCTTTCTTTTGAGTTCTTTTGATCATGGAACTTTTTGGGAGGTTGCTACAGTAGTATTTGCTATATATGTGGTGGTTTTGAGTTGAAACCTGAAGCAAAAAGAGGTTGATTATATGTTATGCTTACACTAATATTGCTAATAGAATTGTGTTTAGTTTTGTATGAAGTAAGTTTTCAAGTGTTGGGATTGGAGAATGATGAGATGAGTGAAGAATGGACAAAAGCTCAAGCTTGGGGATGCCCATGCATTACCCCAAGAAATATCCAAGAAGTACAAGCGTCAAAGCTTGGGGATGCCCCGAGGCACCCCTTCTTCGTCGGCAAAAATCAGGTCACCTTTCAAAACACTATATTTTTATTGCTTCATGCACTATGTGTTTTCTTGGAGCGTCAGTTGTTTTAGTTTTCTTAGTTGTTTAGTTTGTTTGTTTTCTGCAATAAATGGTTGGACCCCAACAAATTTCTTTTGGAGGTGACGTACTCGTTTTCATTTGCAAAGAACGCTCTAGTTTTCACTCTTATTAAAAATCGAGCGTTCTTCTTTTTCTGCTACTGCTTTTGGTTTTCGTTTTCGCCTTGATTTGCGTTCAGACCTTGTCATATATTTTCATCAAGGTGTATTTTTGCCTCTGATCTTTATTGGTTTTCATCAAAAGAGGTGTTTATAAAAATTTCAAATGGTGTTGGAAAAGAGAAAAAGCTTTGTGCAAAATAGTGGTACAAGAAGGAGCTTGTATAGACTGCGGCTTAGGCTTTTTCATGTCATGCTTGATGTCTTTTTGATAGTATGCTTAGTGGTTTTGCTGTAGCATGACTTGTCTCAAATAACTGAGATTGCTTAATGAGCCTTTAAAAAATCATGCGTTGTTTTTATTGTATGGAAGCATTATTTTGGTTTTCTCCTTGATGCTTTATTTGGGTTGACTTGGTGCATGCTCACACATGTTAGACTCTTACAAAGTTGCCAATAGCCTTGATGATCATTTAGTTTTGGACTTTTGATGCCATCTTATGCTTCTTTTAATGTCGCTTTGTCGCTTTGCATGATTATGGCCATTATTGCTCTCTTAGTTGGTCGCTGCCAGTCTTTTGCTAGCCCTCGCCTTGTACTGAGTATGAGCTCTACTCGTGCATCCAACTCCTAAAAGCCAAAGTTTTCCAAAGTGTCCACTATACATACCTACTAGCAATTTGCTATTCCAATTAAATTTGACTTGCTTTTATTTTCTCTTCAAATTAAACTCTTACCAGTGTTATGCGAAATTCGGTCAGTAAAGCTCTCACGAACCGGAAGGCACACTTTACTTTTTCCTGTTCTTAAAAATTTGATATTGTGGTCTCTTATGTTGAGTTGTTATGCTTGCAAGTTGTAAGTTGGATTCTAGCCCATCCATGCTGTCATGGGGCAAGCTTTCAACATTGCACTTCTTATTTGAGTTGATATCGTGATCTTTTGTTTATGGATGCCCGCGGTGTGAAATAAATTGGGAATCTTGTGGGGATCATGGAGTTTGTATATGTGTTAGGGAAACGCCAGGCCGCCAATCTAAGCCATGCATAATTCATGGTGGAAATTTGCAGCATACCCATGGTGAACATTCGACGATGCATCTCACAATAAAAAGCTAAACAAAAGGCAAATAAAAGAGATGTCGAGGTGTTCATTGTCTGCTTGTCCTGTCATTTTGGTGTGGGCTTGTTCCATGTCATCGGGCACGGAGGTACCCCATTGGCGGTTCTCAATGATATGCATATACTTACAATGACAAGAGCCTTGCTTGGGACTCTAAGTAAAGTAGCATGAGGTTTGGGTACTCGTATTCACGGGGCACGAGGTTTTCAACTTATGATTTGTCAAGCATATGCATCATAATTGTTCTCGCATTAACTTTAACCATTCAAGATGCTTATGATGGGGGCAATGAGAGCTCAAAGCCGGTAAGTACCATAATTTTTGAAGGTTATAAAACTTGCAATCACTGCTTCCCTCTGCGAAGGGCCTTTCTTTTACTTTAATGTTGAGTCACCACCTTCTTTCTTTATGCACCATTAAGAGAGCATAGTTGTCATTCTTAGTGTGATATGCATTGTCCCAAGGTTCATTGATTGATTCATATTGTTGGTTTCACTTGTTCTTAAATTATTTGTATCTAGTCACCCTCTTAAACTTGAAGGTGTCCTATGCATTTATGTTTTGCTATTCCATGAGGGACAAGCTGAAAACCATTTGTATGTTTTTCCATATGATTTGAACACACGTTTGACTTTCATTGTTTCATTTTCATGATCTTTTGTTTGTGTTTATTTGCATGTTTACAACATGGTTGCTAAGTTCTATTGTCAAGATTATATCTTTCATGCCCATGTTTTAAGTTCTTTTGATCCCAGCTCACAATGCTTGCATATATGATCAAGATTGTGTAGGTGCATGTCACCTCAAAAATTATTTCTTTTGTTATCACTTACCTACTCGAGGACGAGCAGGAGTTAAGCTTGGGGATGCTGATACGTCTCCAACGTATCTATAATTTTTGATGCTCCATGCTTGTTTTTACACCATTTGCCTATTGTTTCGTTACACTTAGTGGCACTTTTATGCATTTTTCGGAACTAACCTATTAACAAGTGCCACAGTGCCAGTTTTCTGTTTTCTGCTGTTTTTGTGTTTCAGAAGTGATACACAGGAAATATTCTCGGAATTGGACGAAACAAGTTCCTGAAGTCTTATTTTACCCGGAAGCTTCCAGACATCCGAAGAGGTGTCAGAGGGGGGCCACCAGGGCCCCAGACACATGCCCGGCACGGCCAGAGGCCTGGCCACGCGGGGCCCGTGTGTGGGCGCCTGGTCCACCCCTGACATCGCCCCTTTGCCTATATAAAGCCTCGGGACGGAAAACCCTAGGGGATTCGGCAATTTTCCAGAAAGAGTTCCGCAGCTCCGCCGCCATCGCCGACGAATTTTGGGGGACAGAAGTCTCTGTTCCGGCACCCTGCCAGGACGGGGAAGTGCCCCCGGAGCCATCTCCATCGATCTCCATCGCCGTCTTCGCTGTCTCCATCGACCTCACCGCCATCTCCATCAACCTTGCTGTCTCCTATGATGAGGAGGGAGTAGTTCATCCCCGGGGCTGAGGGCTCTACCGGTAGCTATGTGGTTCACCTCTCTCTCCCATGATGTGATCTTTATGTGATCGTGAGCTTTGTATCATGTTGAACAAGTACATGTTATTATTCAGATATTTTGTGTATTCTAGTGATGTTATTAAAGTAATCTATTTCTCCTGCTATGGTGTAACGGTGACAGTGCGTGCATCATGGTGGTACTTGGTTTAGGCTATGATTGTGATCTCTTGTGGATTATGAGAATAATTATTGCTATGATAGTTTGAGTGATCTATTCCTCCTTTCATGGTGTAATGTTGACAGTGTGTGCACCGTGTTAGTACTTGGTTTAAGTTGCAATGATTACTATCTTGAGTTGTTCTTTGATTTGGGTATCGCTATGAGTGGTGTTTGTCAAGTACTTGATGAACTTTAAGGGGTGCTTCTGTAGCCACTACACAATGATTAGTGTTATTCAATAGGAGAGTAATTCAGAATACCTTAGCAAAGAGAAGTTACTTGTTCATTCATGTTACATTGTTGGGAGTGTGTCCACTAGTGAAAGTATGATCTCTAGGCCTTGTTTCCAAGCATTGCACACCGTTTACTTGCTATTTTGTTACATGTTTGCTCGCAGCGATATTTACTTCAAGTCATATTTGCTACTTATAATCATCACTACCACTTGTATTTCACTATCTCTTCGCCGAACTAGTGCACCTATACATCTGACAAGTGTATTGGGTGTGTTGGGGACACAAGAGACTTTCTGTATCGTAATTGCAGGGTTGCTTGAGAGGGATAGCTTTGACCTCTAACCTCCCTGAGTTTGATAAACCTTGGGTGATTCACTTAAGGGAAACTTGCTGCTGTTCTACAAACCTCTGCACTTGGAGGCCCAACAAGTGTCTACAAGAATAGAAGTGCGTAGACATCAATGCTCTCCGTTGTTAGTAGCTATCTTGGCCGAGTAGTTGCTAGTGACCCCAAGAGGGGGTATTTATGCTCGATAGTGGGTTCATGCCTCTATTTAACCTGGGGGAGTGACAGAAACCTCTAAGGTTGTAGATGTGCTGTTGCTACTAGGGAGAAAATAACATTCATATGCTCAAGGGCATATGCTTTGTTTACATTACACACTTTGCTTAATGCAATTATCTGTTGTTCGCAACTTAATACTTGTGGAGTTTTCAGATTGATTCGCCACAATTGGATTATTAGTTATAGATACAGTTGGATGGCGGTCTATGTATTTTGTTGTAATGCCCAGAGTAAATCTCATAGTGATCTTCTTGACATATCACGTTTATCTTTATTCTATCAATTGCCCAACTGTAATTTGTTTACCCAGCATGTGTTATTTTATCTATGGAGAGACACCACTAGTGAACTGTGGACCCCGGTTCTATTTCTATCATATTGCTATCACCTGTTTACTTTACTCGCACTGTTTACTTTACTCGCATACTTTACTATTTTCCACTCGATACACTCATAACCTTTGTTTCAAGCAAACCGGTGAGATTGACAACCTCATCGCAAGTTGGGAACAAAGTACTTGGTTGTGTGTGTGTGCAGGTTCCGCATCACCTTCAGTCATTTGTCTCTCCTCTCCAAGATCGATATTAAACCTTGGTTTCTTAACTGAGGGAAAACTAGCTGCTATACTCATCATACCTTCCTCTTGGGGTTCCCAACGGGCTGGTTATCCACCACGCACAAGGACAGTCTGCTCCCACGTTAACCACACGCAGCACTTACCTTCGAGTTCATCCGACACCCTCTTCCCCCGACCCTAAGTCCTTCATCTAGGACAGTTGGCGAGTTAACCCTCGTCACCGACACTCGATGAGCTCGAGCCGGAGGCCATCGGGGAGGGCGACGGCGTGAGCGTGGTGAGAGAGAGGGTGGCGGCGGTGGTGCTTCCTGTCACTACTGCGAGAAACCCTAGATCGGGAGGGTGTTTCGGTGGGGAGAACGGCGCACGATGAATCTCGTGTTGTGTGCCGCCGGCTCCCACCTCTTTATATACGCAGGTGACAGGGGCCCACAACTATCGATTGGTTGAGTGCCCCCGATCAGGGCGTGAGTCAAGGCCCGTTCAAGCCGTTGGGCTTGATCGGGGTGGAGATCATCCTAACACCTCCATGAGGGCACTATGCAGGTAACTCTCGCCGGCGGCGAGTGCAACTTCTTCGTCACCATCGACGGCGATCAGTACAAGGTTCGATACGGCACCAACTTCGGCGGAGTCATCCAGTCCGGATCCGTAACCCAGGTGTTCGGCGTGAGGATGCAGGGGCCGTTCATGGTATGGCTTGGATTCAACCAGGTCCAGCGCGTTGGTGACAAGCTCAAGATCCTGCTCGGTGACACATACACGCACTCGTTCCCGATCAGCACTTTCGCCAAGAGCCCCAGCTGCAACTAAGGCGCCCTATCCCGTTCGATTCGGCGTGCATCATGTTGTTGCCTATGTATCTGTATCAAAAACGCATGCATGCGTTTCCATGAGTCCGTTTCTTTCTTAATTTTGTTGTGAGTATATGTTCCTTTTTACTATTTCACTTTTGTGAGTGTGTTGCTTTTTTACTTCTGTTAGTCCGTGCTTATGTAAGGTGATGAATAAAACGATTTCTGCCGAGTAATGGTTCGGACTTGGGTGCATGTAATGGATCGATCGACATCCAGTTGGCTAGGTTGGATCACACTCATGCGGAGCACGGTACTGTGTCTGTGTCCATGAGTTAAGGGAATCACCGAAATAGTTTGCCGAGTTAGGCGATCTTCATGTTCATAGCCGGTGTGTGCCGCTTAGTTTTCGGAAAGATGCCATAAATTCATGAGAAGCCATGTCCCTTACTGCCAGCTAATTAAGACGTGAGCGGGCAGAGTTTTCAGAGAAGCCACACGGAGGATAAATACTGCACATGCTACTATTCCTAAAACTCTGATGGTTCAGATATTGGATCTGGCTCTGTCAGGTACTCTTCTACTAGTTCATAACAAGCTAGAGGTAGAGCTTAGCTAGGGATGGAGAACATGGAGCTTGCTAGGCAAATTCTTGTTTCGTCAGGCAAATCATCCAAAGTTGAACAAAAAGCATCAGATCCTACACAAACAAGGTAGGTTAATTAGTTACAGAAGAGTTCCGTTGTTGTCTGAGTTAGTTATTTTGTTACTGGTAATTGACCTCTACGAGAATTGTATCTTCTCGATTATATAGATGAGAGCAAGTCTTTATTTACACAGTTATAATTAGTACTTTCCTAAAATAAACATGATTTTCTGGAGTCACTATAGACGGCGAGTGTACTGTTTTCTTTTCACAAAGGAACAAGTGGTGTCCTTTAACTTTTAAGAGCTTTAATTTTTTTCAATTCTTTTTTCTGCATGAAAAAAAAGTCGGTAAGATTCTAGATGTAGCTATCTGTATATAGTGAAAATATTTGTGCATCTTAGGAACTTACAATATCCACAAGACCTTCCTTCAAGAACTAATTTATGACAGAAGGGCCTTTCTTCATTGCTCTTACTCACCGCTTAGGAGATTTGGAATGAGAGAAACGCGAGAGTATTTCAGAGTGTGGCATTCATGCCTACTAGAGTAGGCTCGAACATCAAGAGCAATGCTATTCTATAGGGCTTAGCCGGAGCAAAAAATTTGAGTGCCTTAATACCGCGAGAGTAGGCTTTTGTTTAGAGCTTTGCTCCTTGTATTTTAAACTCTTGAACTCTCTCCTTAATCAATGGAATAGCCAAATCTTTTGCCTCGTTTCAAAATTTATGACCACCTGTTGGCGGAGCGCCTATCGCAGAACGATACCCTAATTGCGCTGCCGGGAATCCCAGCAGCAACTAATTAAGTCTAGTCTGTTCGATTGGGCAGCACTGCAGCATGATGCATGTTTTTCCATGCATCTGTATCCAATGTGCATATATTTCCATGAATCCATTTTATTTTTTACTTCTGTGAGTATGTTCCTTTTTTACTACTCCCTCCGGCCTCAAAGGATATTTGTGTAAATTTAGATGTATCTAGACTCCATTTAGTGTCTAGGTATGTCTAAATTTAAAAAATCTATGACATCCTTTTGGGGCTGAAGCGAGTATTTCACTTTTGTGAGTGCCTTGCTTTTTTTACTTCTGTGAATCCGTTGCTTATGTAAGGTGATGAATGACACGAATATTCCAAGTCATGGTTAATTATACAGTACTAATAGAGGTGTGATGGGCCTCGTTTGCTTACAGGAAATTCCACAAGATACTTGCATGCACAGTTAACAATAGCCTTGACCCAGGGAATACTCTTCCTCCTCGGCCTACAAAATGCAATTTGTCAGGATCATCCGCTCACCAATGGACTCATTGGTTTGGAAGAATTAGGTTCCCCTAAAATGCAAATTATTCTCGGGGCTCATCATTCAAAACCGGGTTTGGACGGCTGGCTGGCTTGAGGGAAGGGTTTGGCTGAATGGAAGACTTTACCCCCTATGTCACCGCGAGAATGAAGCGGCTACCCGCATTCTCTTCAATTGCCGCTACTCCAACCATATTTGAAATATGATAAAAGATTGGCATGGGGTAGACAAATTGGACGCATTGGCTTGGTAGCCTTTGATGACGTTGAAGCTTGGTGGAGTAGTATTGTGGGTCTCACTAATCAAGGGAGGAGGGAAGCTTTGGCGTCTCTTCTTATGTTTATCTCTTGGGAAACGTGCAATAACGTAACATGAGCATCTTCAAAGAATTAAAACACCCTACCAACCATCGTGTTTGCTAGAATTAAATTAGATGCTAAATCTTGGGTTCTAGTGGGTGCCAAGCACTTGGGTCTAAACCTAAAACATTGAACTCCTCTTCTTCTTATTTACTAATAATTAAGGCAAATCTTTTGCCTTTCTAAAAAATGCCTTTGTCAATGCAATTTTGCGAAGGGTGCCAAGCACTTGGATCTTGGTTTTTTCTACCTGGTAGCGGTTCTTTTGCTACTAGCTCCGTGAGTTTTTGACGATCCAGGATATTGATATTTGTCGTTTTAGATGCTAGCTGACTGTTGTGCTCTCTTAATGGACCAGCCATCAACGTGAAAGCGCTTACTGTGGGTGAAGCATGCGCAATTGCGGATGTGTTGGTTTCATGTTGTTATTTTGTTAGTTATCGATTGATATCCAGTTGGCTAGGTTGGGTTGGGTCACACTCATACGGAGCACACGGTACTAGTATGAGTTAAGGGAATCACCGAAATAGTTTGCCGAGTAATGCGCTCTTCATGTTCAGATCCGGTGCGTGCTGCTGCGTTTCCGGAAAGAAGACAGAATTCAAGATAAGCCACGCCCCTTGCTGCCAGCTAAGCACGTGAGTGGGCAGAAGTTTCAGAGAAACCACAAGGAGTATGCAAATAAATACTGCACATGCTACTATTCCAAAAACTCCGATGGTTCAGACACTGGATCTGGACTTTTGTCAGGTACTCTCCTACTACTGCATAACCGGCTAGTGGTAGAGCTTTGCTAGGGATTGAGATGGAGCTTGCTAGGGAAATTCTTGTTTTGTGAAGCAAATCATCCAAAGTTGAATAAAACTCATCAAATTCTACTCAAACTAGGTAGGTTAATTAGTTACAGAAGAGTTCTATTTTCTCAGTTAGTTAGTTTTTTTTTTCGAGAATGGTTAGTTAGTTATTTTGTTACTGGTAATTGACCTCTACGAGAATTGTATATTATCTTCTTGATTATATACACGAGAACAAGTCTTTATTTACAGTTATAATTAGTATTTTCCTAAAAAAACATGATTTCTGGTCTTATGATAGACAAGTAGTGTAGTGTTTTTTTCATGAAGGAACAAGTGTAGTATTTTAAGAGCTTCAATTTATGTCAATTCTTTAATAGTCGGTAATATTCTATATGTAGCTATCTGTATATCGTGGAAATATTGGCGCTTCTTAGAAATTTAGGAGTACAGTATTCACAAGGATTTCCTTCATGCATGAACCAAATTAACTCTTTCATCAAGAATGAACTTGTACAATTAGGGTTTGCGAAACAAACCAAAAAGATACTCCCTCTTTCCCTAAACGGATGTCGAAGATTTGTCAAAAGTTGAATGTATCTTGACACCATTTAGTGTATAGATACACCCATGTTTAAATAAATCTTCAACATCCTTTTAGGGGCGGAGGAAGTATTAAAAACACCACTTACTACTCGCTCTGTCCTACAATACAAGACGTATTACATCCTGCTAATTAGCCACACATGAGGCGAGTGTTGTAATGAAGTCTTATATTACATGATGGAGGAAGTAGTTCTTAGTTTCATACGAATACAGTTAGGACCCACTACATCATATGCCTATGTATATACGCCACCGGCCATCATGTGTAAATGTGGCCTTGCACACGTATGGCATACATTTTCCTGCTCATTGTTAGCTTGATGTAGGTGTGGCCACTGGATAACTTACTCTTTAGACTTCTATACTGCGTGACCACAGGCTTCGTTCAAAAATCTAGATGAAAAGGGGGGCCGCATAAACCTCATCCACATCCACGCCATCATATGCCTATATATATACGCTTTGGTTGCTGGAGAAAGTGAGAACCACTAAGTTTCGCAACGTAGTACAGCACACAGTACACACACACCTCGTTCTGATCGGAGACTGTAGCTCCGTCCGCGATGGCGAGGGAGCTCCTAGTGTCGGCCAGAGGTGCGTCGGCGGCAGTGTCGGCGATCATGCCACCGTGGCTCATGGCGATCTTCATGATCGCGGCCTCGGTCTGCATGACCGTCTTCCTCTGCGGCCGCTCGCACACCAAGGACGAGGGCGGCATCCCCAAGAAGAAGCCCGCTGCAGCCAAGACCGCGAAGGCGAGAGGCCCGGCGAGTTCAGGGAACACGCGGGGGTATGAAGCCGCGTACTTCCCTGGTATTACCGCCGGTCTAGGCAGCGGCGCCTGCGGTGGAAACCAGGGAGGCGGCGGAGGAGGAGGCGGCTGCGGTGGTGGTGGTGGCGGAGGCGGCTGCGGCGGTGGTGGTGGCGGCTGCGGTGGTGGTGGTGGTGGTGGTGGTGGCTGCTGATGCGGAGATGGCGGTAGCTGTGAGCCTGTGACGGGCCTGAGGGTGTTTCCATTATGGTGTGTTCTTAGTTCGTGAATTAGTCTTGTCTTCCTATATTCTGTTCGAGTGTTCGTAGCGTTGTCGACTCCTGGGTTTCTTCTGCTTGACGGTGATGCACTCTGTTGTTGTGCTTGGGTATGCTTTTCTTTTTCAGAAATGTTGATGTCCTCTGTTGTGTTTTTTGCATATTTTTTGCTACGGGTTGAGCTGGGTCAGCATATGGTGCAGCCACCGCTCAGGATGTCACGAACACAATTCTGAATAAGCTCACAAAACTTGCATTAGAAATTCTGTCCTGAAAACACGAAATATTTTTTGTAGCCATGGGTACTGGGGACTTCAAAAAGTAAATACTAACAGACTGCGGACATCAAATGTTAGCGCCCAATAAGAAGCAAGCAATCACTTCCTGCTTTTCTTCCGGGAACCACTAGGAATCGGATCCCGATTAGAGTTTTCCATCGGACCTTTGTTATGCCGTCCGATTTGTTTCAGCTGGACCGTCTGATTTGATATAAGGAACCGATGGCATGCTTCCTTATTTAATGCTCCCATAATTTTGCTTTCTTATTTAGTGCTCCCGTAATTTTGCTTCCCTGTTTAATGCTCCTGTAATTTTGCTTCCTTATTTAGGAGTAGTGTTCATGCAAAAAATCTCATCATTTTAGGTATCTAATCCTAATTAAGCGGGCTACGGAATTAACTATTATTATTTGATAGTATATTTTGTTTTTTAAAACTAATTCCAGATTTATCAGGAAGCAAATCTTGTTCTTCTTATTTTAGGAAACTGTAACGACTTTTTTGTGGTATAACACGGTAGAAATTGTGTTGCATGAAAATAAAAAGTTTCCATAGTATCATTGTATTGCTTCCATTACCTAGACTACTGCTTTGAACATACTAATATCAATCTTTTTCCGTCGGTAATGAAATTATTTGCACTGTCATTACGAGGTATGCTTCAAAAGAATAAGGAATGTTGCTTCAAAAGAATAACTATTTGCTACCATCGAATATAAAATTTGCTCCATGGACAAAACATATCACTCTCAAATCACATTTTTTTACAAAGTAAGTTATGACAAATGTCTCCACTAATTGTGCTACATTCTTCTTGTATGCTTCCCAATTACAAGGTGCTATGCATGCGCTCGACGAAGCGCAGCTTTTAGAAGACCAGTGACAATAATTTTCGTTCATTATCCTACTTGCTTCATGTTTCTTTCTATAAAACAAGAACTGTCATATAGTGTTCGGCTTTGAGCCATTTAGGAAAATACGGATACCACCCGAAGATGATGGCAATGCTTCGTTCCGATGGTGTCCATGCTCATTCAGATCGTGGCCAGGCTCATTTAGATAGTGGTCGTGCTTCCTTCAGATGCCACTGGTCGATTTTGGACTGCTTCCTTCTGATGGCCACTATACTGCTTCCTTCCGATGGTCACTGTACTGCTTCATTCACTGCTTCATTCAGATGATAGTTGTGCTTCCTTCAAACGCCACCGGTCGATTTTGGCCTGCTTCCAGCTGATGCTCACAATGCTTCATTCAGATGGTGGTCGTGCTTCCTTCATACGCCACCGGTCCATTTTGGCCTGCTTCCTAACGATGGTCACAATGCTTCATTCAGATGGTGATAGTGCTTCATTGAGATGGTGGTTCTGCTTACGATGCCGGGGACTAGAGTGGCATGGACGAAGTGACGCTGCAAAATGGTTACATGGTTAACCAAAGTCCCGATTGATAGTGAAGTAGGAATGTTAAAGAGATGAATTACAAAGGACTACACAGATTCAAACTCAGATTGGAACCTAGGTCACTTGCAATTATCTTTCCCCGATTCATGTCGTCGTTGATGGTGTCATTAACGGATTGGCCCATGGAAGCAACCACTAGCCTGCTGCAAATCAACTAAGTTCATCATCACTATATAATGTGGATGCTTAATTCCTTAATTATACGAGGAAGAAAGCAACGTAAACAATACTTATTTGACTTCACAAAGATCTAAAACCCAAATAGACACAAGATGTGATCAGAACTTACATGGGCTAGTTGCAGTTACGTTCATAGAGACAGTGATCGGCACCAGCGGAAGCAAACCTCCGTCCCATTGCTTCGGCCAGAGTGTATCCAAGTCGACCAGAGTCACGGGCAAATTGATTTCAAACTGCATATAGAAAGGAATACTTGGATTTAATGTCCAAAAAATGCAGGAAAAATATGCACACGTTGGGACATAGTTCAGTTTGGTATTACCTTCTTCCCGAATCATAAGACGCGATCGCGTGAGCGGCAGAAGCGGCCAACGTCCAACGACCAACTGCTTTGGCCGGATCGAAGGCTTCGACGGCCCGGTTGACGTAGGGGAGGTTCTACCCGACGCCGTATTTCCGCCCCCGACACGTACTACCGCCGGCCACCATCCAGCTCTTCCTCGGCGCGCGACCCGCGGCAGGCTGCAGGAGCCAGGCGGGAGAAAGTGACTCTGGGCGGCAGGGAAGCAGAGCGACGGGAGGTGGGGGATGGGAGGCGAGCGGTTGGGGAGAGGCGACGAAGGAAGCAAGGGGAGGAGATGGAAGCCGCGATGCGTTCGCGAGGTTAGAGGAAGCCATTACGAATATGAGCGGAATTAACGACCTAATTTCTTGATCGTAATTAATGGGGAAGGGATGGGATTTGGGGCACAGATGGTCATTTGATTTGAGACAAGATCGACGCCATCGGGGAGGTCCGATCATTCGTTTCCAATCGGACCCGGATTGTTAGTGTTTACCTTTTCTTCCACATAGGAACGGCCATGCATATTGGTATTGGCAGCCACGCATTAATAAGCGTGCGACAGCACCAAAGATAGGAACTGCTTGACATAATAACTATAGCAGTGACCTTTTAATTTTGGATGGAAAAATATGTTGCATAGATTTTATTTGGGAGTACAAATTAACCTTAATAAATTGCCAACTGCTTTTAGAACCACAAATGCTCAACTGTTGCTGTTAATCGAACGGATCCAGCTGAGCGCCTCTCCTTTTGGCCCAGTTGGCATGTTAGATCCATCCAGTCCAAGCAGGAACAACTACCCAAATGTCAAAGTAACTATACTAAAAAAATATCTGAAGTAACCGAATTACAAAGCTTGAGTATGAAAAACTTAATTACAAATCCTCCGATGGACGTTTGTTAGCATGGATGTACAGATTTCCTTGCAGATACAAGAGCGAACGAAAAGCATTAGATGGCTTAGTCCACAAACTGTACAAAATTTGGAAGCATTCAGATACAATTCCCAGTTGCCCACACAGCACAAGCACTCTGGACATCAGAACTGTCACCCCATCTAGTTGCTTCCAAGGATTTTTGTACATTACAGGCTTTCATCATGTGCAAGATGGTAAAGCGTGTTCATTGACACCGTCCTGCTTTTTCTAAATCAAGAGGACTGATTGTGTACTTTCACCTGCACAAAGGATATGGGAGCAAGTCCCCTGTTAACTAGACTAGTGCTTACTGAAGGAGAGTAAACATAGATCTGATGACTGGCGAGTGCCATCCACGTCAACCATCTACAAATAAACAGCATAAGAGTAAATCAGCTCAGAGCTCTATAACCAAATAGGAAAAATCTAGAATAAAATGAAACTAAATGGCGATACAAGTACCTTGAATCCTATATGATCATAGAGCCTTCGAGCTGGCAAGTTATCCTTATGTACATGGATATAAATATTTTCAGCACCTACAATATGGGCGCAGACATCAGCGGATGAACCACTATTATCTGTGATTTTACAATTCCACACAAGCTTATTACCATCGAATCTTGCTGCATCAATGGCCAATAACAACATGTTGCTGGCAATCCCTTGACGCCTTGCATACTTAGCAACGCATACATTTGTTAAATATGCAAATTTTGGCTGATCTGGCTGATAGATTCTGGAGTAAAATGGCGCGTTTCCAGGCTCCTGTGAATTTCAAAATGTAACTTCCAAAGACAAAGATAGGAGTAACATAAAGATAGTGGTGCTATTTTTCTATACCGCAGGATATTTCTCCCCATGCAGAGGATGCCTGACACATACGTCCAGCGTACCAACTACACTATTAATCACAGTTCGTGAGAGGTCGTCATTCTTTACCTGCAATGTTTCATGGTGGGCGATATCTTAAACTGTGAAATATTCGGAATATATCAGCTAAGCAAATTTTACGAGTGTTTGACAATGTAGACCTAAATAATTAGAGCACAAGATCTCAACAACAGCAAGCTAAATTTCAACTTGTTGGTTATTAGATTGTCTGTTTAGCATGCGTGTTGATTCCCTCAAAGCATACTTTAGAAACTAACAAAGCATGCTATACTTGGTGAGCTAACATGGTAGATCCAAGATCTAGTAATAAATTTGATCAATGGGTTACAGACAGATTTAATCCCATACCGCAACGAAACAGGTATACTTCTCTCCAACCTGCTTCCCACATCGCTTCTTTAAAGCATGAAACTCCTGAAATGAGAAAAACTGATGATGATACATGTGACATATTACAAAAAAATGATACACGACCACATGTGAACCAGAACAGGAAATATTACATGATCAGTTGGTATAGTAATGGACATGTATCAACACCTTTACAATCCAGTTGCCTCGAGCAAAGCAATAAGATGACGAACTGATTGCATAAGTACCTGTGATGCAAACTTTCTTTTGAAGCTCTCAACATAGCTGCAGCGATAAAGGAACGGTACATAGATATCAGTAACAAGGATAATGCTAACAAAAAGTGCATAAGTGCACTAAAATCAAATTCTCACCGATCGCCTGACTGATCTTCATAGTGATTTTCAGCTCTCAACCATGCGGCAATCTATCAAGTCTTGGTAAGAAGAGATGTAAGTAAGGCATAGTGATAATGCGGCAATCTACCAACTTATCCTAAGATACATGTAAAATCAGCGATTGTATATTTTGTACAAGAAACAAGATTAATACCCAGTATTCCTCATCCATTATAGCCTCCCGAGCAACATAGCGACCAAAGTATCTTTTGTATTTGCAGTCGCTTTCATCAATCGAGGGCCGAAGACGATTGAAACGGAGATCAGATGGTTCCGCTGGATGCAAAGGTGTTGGGATCACTGTTGTCTTGTTGGATAAGCTCGACGAAAGCCCAGGGAGAGATGCTTTTCTAGCAACATTAACGCTGTCAGAGACCATTTCTTCTTTCCCGCCGTTTGTAGAAACCACAGGTTCATCTTTCCTGGAAGAAGAAACTGATTTTGCATGAAAATAATGCACAACATGCCTAAAATATGTATGCTGTTAATACATATTACAGCGTGCGATAAATCAAAGTGATCACTAGTTCGGTACTCAACGGAGCTCCTAAATCGTATTGATCTATTTCCTCCTTATCCAAACAGGTATGTCCCTTCATTTGCTGCAATCAGAGACTTCAAAACATGATGAAATCCCTCATTTCCCTAATAACTACCAGCCCACAACCCGGGAGCGAACCAGCCGAGAGAAACAAGATAAGAACCGGATAAAGCGTGCTCACATCGGCGTGGCGGCGAGACGGCGTTGGTGGAGGACTCCCCGACCGTCGAAGCCGCGCCGCGCGCCGGTCAGAGGCGGGGGCGGCGGCGCGACCGCTCCGCTCGCCATCCCGAACGGGAGATCCTAGCGCCTAGTCCGCGGGAGCAGGGAACAGAGGAGGTCGGCGGCGGGCCGACGGCGAGGCGGAGGGGCCGGTCGCGGCAGGGAAATGCCGGGTTCGAGCTGGCGTGCGCCGTGGTCTAGCCACTAGTTGTACCAAACCTCGAGAATTACTAGTTCTCCTCTATCCGTTTCACTTTTCTGTGGGCCTGACGCATCTGGTGTGGTGGATTGGATTGGGTTTTCCTTTCCTTTTTTTTTGGTGGCCACCGCGTACCAGGGTGTTCGTGCTGACGATGAGACCACGTCCGGGCACGCTGCTCCGCCAGCTCCGGTGTGCGACTACATGATTGGCTATATAAGGCATTGTTTCGACTTTGGAGAGTGGATTATTGGAAGTTTGGAATCTTGGGTCTTCTCAGTCTCAACTCGTGTGTGTTTGTACTTTGTAACATTATTTTATTTCTTAACAATCGGTAGGTTTACAGTTATGTGGCAGTGACTTTTCCTATAATCCAACAAAAATCCTGCACATTTATCCGGTGGCCATGTTCGTTCTATGTTTATTGATTGACCCGCCAAATCAAACAATCATAACACCATGACGACACAAAAGTTTGTTAGTAGTGAGAATCGGTGAATTCGTGTATTTCTTTGGGTATCATCAAGGGCAGGGCGTTACACTTCCAATGGCACCGCAACACCGATAACCTAGGCGCCAGCAAAAGCAATTCGCTCATCTTGCGTGCATATCACATTGGAGTGGGTTGCAGTTGGCGTACCTCCCACATCATACCAGAGCCAAGGCAACACGTTTCTGGCTCGAACACTACACTAAATATATCATATCAACTCGTATATATTCTCTAACAAAGACTCAACAATTGTCTCCTTCCTTCTCTCTACGCCATAGTAGAGGTGGCAGCGACTATGGACTAAGTAAGCAACAAGGGCAAGGTGAGCTTGCAGAACGAGCAGGAGCGACAACATGAGTGGTTGTGGCTTGTGTCGTGATAGCCAACCCACACTAGATTCAAGGTGTTTTACCCATAAGTATGTGATAATGTTCGTTTTATAAGATAATAGATAGGCGAGTCACCCTAGCATAACCGAACTCCTCATGCTAAAAATGTTTGATACTATATTGTCCTGCTCCTTGTTACCACAAGGAATGGTCAGCGTAGCAACTAAGGTCGTGAGAGCAGACCAACAGATTATATCAATTGGCTTCATGTACTCCATGAGGTTTTGTCGCGCCTCTTTGATATCAACACCTGTCACTGGAAGATTGCAGATTTGCTAAACAACGAACGGTTATTCATATAGGTCTATAGATCTTATCATCTGGGCCGTTAGATTAGACAACAAGCATGATGCCTAATATGAGTACTCAAACCTATCACGGATAATAATAACACTTCTCACAAATGGATGAAAGAGGGTTAGGCACAACGCATCTCACTGATCTGGCCCCTACATATCCCATGCCTAGAGGGATTTACTCGCACATGAGAGGAGAATAACATACAGATATAATGATTATAATGATATAATAAGTTCATCATAGAGCGAGTCATGAACTGTTTCCTCGAGTGCGTAGTGGAGGTCCTTTTGATGCCGTATCGTTCTCACATGATTCGGGCATACTATGTTCAAGTGCATGAGATTGTTTGCGAGGACATTGATCCGGGTCTTCGGTGCTACGTAACTCCATGCTCTAAATGGAGAGGAAGCAGAGAGGTTGACAATGATGAATGATGCAAGAGGTTGGTCGGGCATGCTTGAGAGCATCGATTGCATGCACTGGAGGTAGAGGAAATTCTCGTCAACATGGCACGGGCAATACACTAATCATCATCATGATCCAACAATCGTTCTTGAAGAAATTGCCTCCGAGGACTTGTCTATTTTGGTATTGATTCTTTAGAGTGTTGGGTTCTCTCAATGACATCAAGGTTTTAAACAGATCTCATGTATTTGCTAGGCTTGCAAATGGAGATGTTTTGTCTTGCAGCTACACTGTCAATGGCCATCAATATACCATGTGTTACTATCTAGCCGATGACATCTATCCATTATGGTCAACATATGTGAAGAGGATCCCATCTCCTACAAGTAATAGAGCAATCTCATTTTCCTAATGTTAATAAGCAACCTGAAAAGACAACAAGAGATTTTTGTTGTCTGTTGCCATCTCGGTTGCAATTGTCTGTGTCCTTCTCGTTTCTAGGATAAGAAATCCCTTAAAATATCATGGAGGCATGTGTAATTCTACACAAAATGATCATCGAGGATGAGAGGGATGTGACCCTTTCTTTTATTTTGACACTGTTTGTTGTTGTGTTAAATCTAGAACAAACCCAGATCTAATCCAAGCATTTATTGAGACATACCGGCACACTGAAAACATGGCTACACATACTCAACAATGCAATGATCTGGTTGAGCAATATTGGTAGCTATATGGGAGATAGGACAAAAATTAAAACTCAAAACTCGCAAGTTAAACGACTAGCTCGCAACTTAATTTTCCTTGACTCAAACTCGATGTATGACGAGTCGCGACGAGTTTCAAATTTTGTTACTAAATGAGTTCAAACTAAATGAGCCGATTTCACAAGTACTCGTTAGTTCAAAATTTTGGTTTCTACCTTCTCTATTGATCAACCAATATTATTGTTGTGATATAATTATTGATTGTTGTGTGTTTATGGACTATATTTTTGTGGTCTCATATCGTTATTGATTGTTGTGATGATTGCATCATAAATGCCCAAATAACCTGGTAAAAATTGTAGGATATATTCTTACATATTGCTTGTTAAGCTCTGAATTTTGCGAGTCAAGCCAAGTTTTACTTCTGAACTCGGTTGTTAAATAAGTCAAGCTGAGCTAGCTCATTAGTTGAACGAGGTTTACCAAGTCGAGTCATGCTCGGCTCAAATTTCAGGCCTAATGGAAGATAGTCTTCTAGATTATTCCTATGATTTCTTTTTTATTTATGCGTGATTTAAACCATTATTTGCATTTAGGACCATTCTTTTGTTTGTTTAATAATTTTGTTTTGAACTACTATTGTAATTTGGATTATTGTTGTACGTTGTGAGATGTTGAAACATTAATAAATTTTATTTATATTTTATTACATTGATATTGTAATTTGTCCAAAGTCATAAATATGAGATAAAATGGAAAAGTTGTTTTGCCGTATCGCACGAGATCTTTTCCATCGCTGACCGCACGGTACCGCAAATTCAAACAATTTTACGGTTTACTGTAAAAAGCTTTTGCGGTACCCTTTTTTGATCTGCTAGAGTTGTCTTAGCATCGAGTGCGGCAAAATGTAGCACGAGCTTCACGTAGCATTTCTTTGAAAAATGTGAAAAACTACATTTTAAAATTTCAGTAAAATTTGAAAATAATTCTAGGTGTAGCCACCCAAACCACCTCAAATGTTGGTTACAAATATCGTTCGAGGACACTAAGGACCTGTTCGGTACCCCTCTGCTCCGCTCAACTCCAAAGATTTTGCGAAGCTTGCTTTGGCCCGCTTCGTTGAAATAGCCTGTAACTCCTCCCGCTCCTGGAGCGGTGTTTAGGAGTGAAGAGGATCCGAACGGGCCCTAATCATAGTACATATAGATACAGGAAGTTGTATGGGCCGGGACACGAGTAGTGGGGAAGGTGGAAGAACATTGCAAGGGTAAGGAGAATCAGGTACAGTTATAACGGCTTGAGACCTTCCATGCGTCCATATTGATGCCTACTTTGACGGTGTAACGGCATGCACCGAGGCGATATGAGTATTCGTGAATCGTGATAGAGCATTCCTAGTGAGAGGATAGGCAGTGTATGTGAAAAACAAAAAAGCAAGCCGACGCAATAACATGGTACGCAACATGAATCGGTTAGCTCGAGTTCAAAGTCAAGGGAGGTGCTAAGATACTGTTAATGCCATTCTCGGACTAAGAATGTGCCGTGGCAAGCCTAGTGCTGACTATGGTAGTGATACGTCGATAACATATTAGTATGTTAATATCATTGTTATCAGCGAGGATTATTATGTTTCTTTTAATATTTTAGTTGATTTACGAGATTTCCTTCAAATTCATGTTATTTTGGCATAATGCTAGAAGTCAGGAAACCCCTCTTTTCGTATTTTCCTGTTTCACGATCTTGATCCTCTCACCGACGGGCATGCAACCCTAGGTCGCCGACAGGGGGCGGGGGAGAGCTCGCGAGAGGGCCCATGTTGAGACCGTGTCCGGGTGACACTGGTGCCTTGTTGATGTGGATGCTTGGTCCTCGCTAGCACGATGTCATGCGGTGACCTAATTTCAGGATTACGTGGATAATTGATTGCTCTTACATATTTGCACACCTTACTTAGACCGAGTAACAAAATTACTGCAAGGTATAATACTTGTCCCTCTACAAATGATATAATTCTGCGGTAGTTATCTATAATGAACTTCTCTTTTGTTCCCAAGATAAAATCCTGGAACTTTTCTTTGTTGCTAACTTATATACTTATCTTCTAAAAACTTTGTGTTTATTTTCTCCCAAAAAAATACATACACATGACTTCTTTTTGAGTGTACTCTTCTGGTGTGATCCTTCGTTCCATGCAAAACCTATGGTGCTCCATTTTGAAGCATATGTCTAAGCTTGAAAGCATCATTGGTTCTTAAAGCTCTTAATTTCGTACATTAACTTGGACCAAATTATCTTTATCCACATTTATGACACTATACTAATTATTTCTGAGGAGATAAGGATGCCCGACCTTGCAAGCCATTCTAGTACCTCCCCAACTTTACCTTCAAGAACCTATATTAGAACCCTGACTTCACAGTTTCCTTACATTTCTACCATGACGACTCAGTGTATGTTCCTCCTGGTCCTTGCCTTCGTGGTTCTATCCTTAGGTACGTACAATTCTTCAAACGGGTTATTTACATGCCATAGGTGATAAATCATTCAGATGGCAATCTTCTAAGTTTTGTATAATTTTTTTTTTTGTGATCCAAAGATGTGGCTGTGAAGGTACTGGCGGAGGATTGCGAAAACTTCTATTACAAAGGAAAATGTACCCTAGAATCATGTCAATATCGTTGCAACAAAAGGTGGGGCTCCAACGCTACACCTAGTTGTGTGCACGACTTTGCATGCAACTGCATGTTTTGTCCTCCCCCACCAAAAATACAAACCACCCATATGTTGTAACGCTCCGGAGTATTAATAATGACATGGCATATATAAAAAATGATATGGGAATGATGTATTGTGTATCTTCCTTCAATTACCACTGGTAATTAACAAATTATACCGTGAATAAATTAGCCGCCTGAGTTATATGTAAATGCTCATGTGTCATATATGTGCTCTATGGTGGGAAGTTTTTACTAATTTATAATTTGCATTATGCTAGAGAATTCATCAATCTATCAATGTTCTTAACAACACTGTTATTTTTCTACATACCACTTGACAATTGTTTTGAGCTTCTATGGAGAAAATTGTAAAAATCATCACATCTTGCATTAAGGTTTCATAAAATAGCAACTTTTCAAAATGTCACCCGGTTCGTTCTCTACTTTTTGCAGACAACATTGATCAGTATGTTGACACAATTTTGACAATGTCTCTAACTAATAGGACCCGCTCTAATTGTGACGTGGCACAAATCTTCACACCGTTTCTTCAATAAGTTAACATACAAGGAGGGCTGATGGCTGGCATGTAGTTGATGATGATTATGGCCAGACAGTTGGGAAACTCCAAGCGGAAAGTATGATGAGCACAGCGGCAAGTCTTTTCCCTCAGTAAGAAACCAAGGTTTGTCGGTCAGGAGAAGAGCAGACAGTACGACTGAAGGTGATGCTGACTGGCCTAATAACACTCCAACAAGGACGCCGTTTACGATACTTGTTGACTCGTCTTCAACCAATAGCAATGCGGAACCTGCACACAACACAACCAAATACTTTGTTCCCAACTTACGATGAGGTTGTCAATCTCACCGGTTTGCTTGAAACAAAGGGTATGAGTGTATCGAGTGGAAAACAGTAGAAGTATGCGAGTAAAGTAAACAATGCGAGTAAAGTAAACAGGTGATAGCAATATGATGGAAATAGGACCGGGGTCCACAGTTTACTAGTGGTGTCTCTCCATAGATAAATAACACATGCTGGCTAAACAAATTACAGTTGGCAATTGATAGGAAAAAGATAACG
Organism: Dactylis glomerata; assembly: GCA_007115705.1. Taxonomy (NCBI): domain Eukaryota; kingdom Viridiplantae; phylum Streptophyta; class Magnoliopsida; order Poales; family Poaceae; genus Dactylis; species Dactylis glomerata. The sequence continues at coordinate 2,079,007 of QXEO01002113.1, forward strand.
TGATATGTCAAGAAGATCACTATGCGATTTACTCTTGGCATTACAACAAAATACATAGACCGCCATCCAACTGCATCTATGACTAATAATCCACCCACGGGGATATCATCCGAACACCCCATGAGTATTAAGTTGCGAACAACAGATAATTGCATTAAGCAAAGTGTGTAATGTAAACAAAGCATATGCCCTCGAGCATATGAATGTTGTTTTCTCCCTAGTAGCAACAGCACATCTACAACCTTAGAGGTTTCTGTCACTCCCCCAGATTAAATAGAGGCATGAACTCACTATCGAGCATAAATACCCCCTCTTGGAGTCACTAGCAACTACTCGGCCAAGATAGCTACTAACAATGGAGAGCATGCAAGATCATAAACAACATAGAGATAACATAAGATATATTTCAGTATAGCAACTCAATCATAACACCAATATTCATCGGATCCCAACAAACCAAACATGTAAAATTACATAATGGTGATCTCAATCATGTAGGGCAGCTCATGAGATCTAAACATGAAGCACATGGTGGAGAGGACAACCATCTAGCTACTGCTATGGACCCATAGTCCAAGGTAGACTACTCACTCATCGCTCCGGAGGCAAGCATGGCGATGAAGAAGACCTCCGGTGGCGATTCCCCTCTCCGGTAGGGTGCCGGGAAGAGCTTTTGGACCCTCCCGATTTCGGGTCGACGACGGTGGCGGATCGCGATGTGTTTCTGGAAAATTGATCGGGTCCTTAGGTTTTTCTCGTCGGGGGGTCTTTATAGGCGAAGGGGCATCGTCAGGAGTGGACCGAGGTGCTCTCACAGATAGGGGGTGCGGCCAGGGGCTGGGCCGCGCCGCCCTGGTGTGTGGGGCCCTCGTGGCCCCACTCCGTCTCCTCTTCGGATCTCTGGAAGCTTCCGGGAAAAATAAGACTTTAGGAACTTGTTTCGTCCAATTCCGAGAATATTTCCTGTGCAGCTTTTCTGAAACACAAAAACAGCAAAGAACAGGGAACTGGCACTGTGGCGACTTGTTAATAGGTTAGTTCTGGAAAATGCATAAAAGTGCCACTAAGTGTAACGAAACATTAGGCAAATGGTGTAAAAATAAGCATGGAGCATCAAAAATTATGGATACGTTGGAGACGTATCAGCATCCCCAAGCTTAACTCCTGCTCGTCCTCGAGTAGGTAAGTGATAACAAAAGAAATAATTTTTGGGGTGACATGCACCTACACAATCTTGATCACATATGTAAGCGTTGTAAGCTGGGATCAAAAGAACTTAAAACATGGGCATGAAAGACATAATCTTGACAATAAAAACTTAGCAACCATGTTATAAACATGCAAATGAACACAAACAAAAGATTATGAAAATGAAACAATGAAAGTCAAACATGTGTTCAAATCATAAGGAAAAACATACAAATGGTTTTCATCTTGTCCTTCATGGAGAGCAAAACATAAATACATAGGACACCTTCAAGTTTAAGAGGGCGACTAGATACAAATAATTTGAGAACAAGTGAAACCAGCAATATGAATCAATCAATGAAAACTTTGGGACAATGCACATTATACTAAGAATGACAACTATGCTCTCTTAATTGTGCATAAAGATAGAAGGTGGTGACTCAACATAAAAGTAAAATACAGGCCCTTCGCGGAGGGAAGAAGTGATTGCAAGTTTTATAACCTTCAAAAATTATGGTACTTACCGGATTTGAGCTCTCATTGCCCCCATCATAAGCATCTTGAATGGTTAAAGTTAATGCGAGAACAATTATGATGCATATGCTTGACAAATCATAAGTCGAAAACCTCGTGTCCCATGAATACGAGTACCCAAACCTCATGCTACTCTACTTAGAGTCCCAAGCAAGGCTCTTGTCATTGTAAGTATACACGTATCATCGAGAACCACCAACGGGGTACCTCCGTGTCCGATGACATGAAACAAGCCCACATCAAAATGACAGGACAAGAAGACAATGAACACCTCGACATCTCTTTTATTTACCATTTGTTTAGCTTTTTATTTTGAGATGCGTCGTCGAATGTCCACTATGGGTATGCTGCAAATTTCCACCATGAATTATGCATGGCTTAGATTGGCGGCCCAGGCGTTTCCCAAACACATATATAAACTCCATGATCCCCGCAAGATTCCTAATTCATTTCACACCGCGGGCATCCATAAACAAAAGATCACGATATCAACTCAAATAAGAAGTGCAATGTTGAAAGCTTGCCCATGACGGCATGGCTGGGCTAGTCTCCAACTTACAACTTGCAAGCATAACAACTCAACATAAGAGACCACAATGTCAAATTTTTAAGAACAAGAAAAAGTAAAGTATGCCCTCCGGTTCGTGAGAGCTTTACTGACCAATTTTCACATAACACTGGTAAGAGTTTAATTTGAAGAGAAAATAAAAGCAAGTCAAATTTACTTGGAATAGCAAATTGCTAGTAGGTATGTATGGTGGACACTTTGAAAAACTTGGTTTTTAGGAGTTGGATGCATGAGTAGAGCTCATACTCAGTACAAGGCGAGGGCTAGCAAAAGACTGGGAGCAACCAACTAAGAGAGCAATAATGGCCATAATCATGCAAAGCGACAAAGCGACATTGAAAGAAGCATAAGATGGCATCAAAAGTCAAAAACTAAATGATCATAGAGGCTATTGGCGACTTTGTATGAGTCTAACATGTGTGAACATGTGCCAAGTTAACCCAAATAAAGCATCAAGGAGAAAACCAAAATAATGCTTCCAAACAATAAAAACAACGCATGATTTTTTTCAAAGGCTCATTAATCAATCTCAGTTATTTGAGACAAGTCATGCTACAGCAAAACCACTAAGCATACTATCAAAAATACATCAAGCATGACATAAAAAAGCCTACGCCGCAGTCTACACAATCTCCTTCTTGTACCACTTTTTTGCATAAAGCTTTTTATCTCTTCCAACACCATTCAAACTTTTTAATCCAACTCTTTTGAGGAAAACCAACATGGTCCAGAGGCAAAAATACACCTTGATAAATAAATATAAGAAGATCTGAACGCAAATCAAGGCGAAAACAAAAACCAAAAGCAGTAGCAGAAAAAGAAAAATACTCGGTTTTTGATAAGAATGAAAACTAGAGCGTTCTTGGCAAATGAAAAGCAAGGCAACTTCTCCAAAAGAAATTTGTTGGGGTACAACCATTTATTACAGCAAACAAAACTAAACTAATAAAGAAAACTAGAAACAACTGACGCTCCAAGAAAAACACATAGTGTATGAAGCAATAAAAATATAGTGTCTTGAAAGGTGACCTAATTTTTGCCGATGGAGAAGGGGTGCCTCAGGGGCATCCCCAAGCTTTGACGCTTGTACTTCTTGGATATTTCTTTGGGTGATTCATGGGCATCCCCAAGCTTGAGCTTGTGTCCATTCTTCAACTCATCTCATCATTCTCCAATCCCTACACTTGAAAACTTCCTTCATACAAAACTAAACATAAATCTATTAGCAACATTAGTATAGCATAACATATAATCAACCTCTTTTGATTCAGGTTTCAACCCAAAACCACCACATATAAATTATATACTACTGTAGCAACTTCCCAAAAAGTTCCGTGATCAAAAGAACTCAAAAGAAAGCGATAAAGCGGCAAACACAAATATTGGCAGAAATCTGTCAAAACAGAACAGCTGACAAAGGTCGAATTTTTAAGAGGTTTTCTGTTGCTCAAATAAAAAAGTGTTCAATTAATGAAAGTTTGTATATAACCTGGGGCATATGCACAAGAAATCGCAGGTCCAACAGATATACAGAGAATTTTCACGAATTTTTACGGTGCAGCACCGAAATAGTTTCAGGACAGCAACATCCCCAAATCTTTACCTCACTCAAATTAGAGGCTTCTCTTGGCACAACAATGAAATAAAAAGGATAAGGAGAGGTCATTACAGTAGTAATGACTTCCAATACTCAAATAAAAGAAAAAGTACTGAGAAGAAAACATTGGGTTATCTCCCAAGAGTGCTTTTCTTTAACGCCTTTGAGCTAGGCGCAGAAAATTGTGAATCAAGTATTTTTAGAAGAAGCATTAAGATCAACTGCAGAGGTTTTGTCAATAAGGCATTGTATTTCATCCACATAAGTTTTTGAAGACCCCTTGTGATCACGCTTTGGTTCACTCAAATCACTAAAAAGATTTTTGGGACAGATTGAGTCAAAATTATTTTCGAAAGCTTCATACAATCCCAAGAGCTTGCTAGGTATAGGTATTTCGGTTCCATCATTGTTTGTACTAATAACCTTTATAGGTGAACCGAGTTTATTAAAACGCTTAAGAACTTTCCTAGCTTCAATAGCAACATCTTTAAATTCTAAGCGCAAAGTTTCTAAGATAAAGGCTTTCTTTTCAGGATCCTCAATTTCATGAAGCTTAAGGAACATGTGTTGCATAAAAGGATTAAGGCTAGCAAACCTAGCTTCCAACATGTGAATTAAATAAGCAGAAGCAACTTCAATACTAGGAGCAAGCTCAACCAAAGACTTTTCCTCAACTTCCTTATGCATACTAATGTGATTAAAGAACTCCTCAATGTTATCTTTCCCAATAATTGAACCACTACCTACTGAGAGGTCCTCCAAAACATACTTAGGGAACAGTATGATGAACTAAAAGCAAGTAGATAAAAGCAACTATAAAGTAAACTAATTTTTTTTGTATTTTTGATATAAAATAATGCAAGTAAAAATAAAGTAAAGCAAAACAATAAAACAAAGTAAAGGATGTGCGTGCGAAAAACTCCCCTTGCAGAGGTCTTCCACTTCTTCCCCGGCAACGGCGCCAGAAAAGGGCTTGATGGCTGGCATGTAGTTGATGATGATTATGGCCAGACAGTTGGGAAACTCCAAGCGGAAAGTATGATGAGCACAGCGGCAAGCCTTTTCCCTCAGTAAGAAACCAAGGTTTGTCGGTCAGGAGAAGAGCAGACAGTACGACTGAAGGTGATGCTGACTGGCCTAATAACACTCCAACAAGGGCGCCATTTATGACACTTGTTGACTCGTCTTCAACCAATAGCAACGCGGAACCTGCACACAACACAACCAAATACTTTGTTCCCAACTTACGATAAGGTTGTCAATCTCACCGGTTTGCTTGAAACAAAGGGTATGAGCGTATCGAGTGGAAACAGTAGAAGTATGCGAGTAAAGTAAACAGTGCGAGTAAAGTAAACAGGTGATAGCAATATGATGGAAATAGGACCGGGGTCCACAGTTCACTAGTGGTGTCTCTCCATAGATAAATAACACATGCTGGGTAAACAAATTATAGTTGGGCAATTGATAGAATAAAGATAACGTGATATGTCAAGAAGATCACTATGCGATTTACTCTGGGCATTACAACAAAATACATAGACCGCCATCCAACTGCATCTATGACTAATAATCCACCCACGGGGATATCATCCGAACACCCCATCAGTATTAAGTTGCGAACAACAGATAATTTCATTAAGCAAAGTGTGTAATATAAACAAAGCATATGCCCTCGAGCATATGAATGTTGTTTTCTCCTTAGTAGCAACAGCACATCTACAACCTTAGATGTTTCTGTCACTTTCCTAGATTAAATAGAGGCATGAACCCACTATCGAGCATAAATACCCCCTCTTGGAGTCACTAGCAACTACTCGGCCAAGATAGCTACTAACAACGGAGAGCATGCAAGATCATAAACAACATAGAGATAACATAAGATATATTTCAGTATAGCAACTCAATCATAACACCAATATTCATCGGATCCCAACAAACCAAACATGTAGAATTACATAACGGTGATCTCAATCATGTAGGGAAGCTCATGAGATCTAAACATGAAGCACATGGTGGAGAGGACAACCATCTAGCTATTGCTATGGACCCATAGTCCAAGGTAGACTACTCACTCATCGCTCTGGAGGCAAGCATGGCGATGAAGAAGACCTCCGGTGACGATTCCCCTCTCCGGCAGGGTGGCGGGAAGAGCTTCTGGACCCTCCCGATCTCGGGTCGACGACGGCGGCAGATCACGATGTGTTTCTAGAAAATTGATCGAGTCCTTAGGTTTTTCCCGTCGGGGGGTCTTTATAGGCGAAGGGGCATCGTCAGGAGTGGACCGAGGTGCTCTCACACATAGGGGGCGCGGCCAGGGGCTGGGTCGCGCCGCCCTGGTGTGTGGGGCCCTCGTGGCCCCACTCCATCTCCTCTTCGGATCTCTGGAAACTTCCAGGAAAAATAAGACTCCAGGAACTTGTTTCGTCCAATTCCGAGAATATTTTCTGTGTAGCTTTTCTGAAACACAAAAACAACAAAGAACCGGGAACTGGCACTGTGACGACTTGTTAATAGGTTGGTTCCGAAAAATGCATAAAAGTGCCACTAAGTGTAACGAAACATTAGGCAAATGGTGTAAAAACAAGCATGGAGCATCAAAAATTATGGATACGTTGGAGACGTATCAAGGGCCCACACAACATATAACGCTTGGGAAGGAAGTGATTCTCAAAGCGGTGGCCCAGGTCATTCCAATGTATGCGATGTCGGTCTTTAAAATTCCTAAACAAGGGTTGAAAGGAATTATAGATGCAATATCAAAATATTGCTAGGGAGATGAGGACAACCACAAAAAGGATGCATTTGTTTGCGTGTGGAAGATGTGTGTATGGAAGAAAAATGGTGATATGGGAGTTTGGGATATTCGCCACTTCAATCAAACTTTGTTGGCAATGCAGGTGTGGCGACTGATTTCAAATCCGGACACTTTTTGAGCAAGAGTTTTGAGGGCTAATTATATCATAATGGAGATTTATTAGAACAGAACTGAAGAAAGGTTTGAATTATACTTGGCAGGATGAACACTTTGAAGAAAAGATACATATGGAGAGTCGATGATGGAAGTAAAATCAATATCAACGATGCATGGATTCCAAGAAGTCACGACCGAAAATTGTTACAAGGATAGGGAATAACTTGTTATCGCATGTGTGATTGACTTAATTGATCCTGGTCGCTGCGATGAAGAACTTGTAAAACTGATATATATGGAGGATCCTGGCGATTCCTCTAACCGTTGCGACGGAATATTTCATATCCTAGATGAACAATGATATCTGGATAAAGGATCCTCAAATGGAATATTTCATATCTAGGCTTTTGCGCTTTGGTGCCAATGGTGGTGATGCATGCGGGTGTCGTAACCCTCTTGGGGGTGTCGTTCTAGATACCTTCTCCGCTCTAGGGCTCTTGGTGAAAACCCTTGACCGTCATAGTCTCGACGGCGGCGGTGTAGTGTGTCGTTACCCTCTTGAGGGCATCGTCGTGTAGCTCCGATTCTCTTCGGTGTCTTCAGTGGCAAGTTTTTGTTATCCTTGTACCTTTCGTTTATGTTTAATCTGCTATGTAAGAGAATCTCCTAGTCATCTTGTATGGGTTCAACCGGTTATGGCTTTATTTATAAAATGGGATAAAAGCCTATTTCGAGGAGCTTGTTTTGCTGGGCATATGATGTACCTCCAGGTTTCTTCTCTTAAGTTCTGTTGGATGATGTAAAAGTACTTAATACCTAATAAAGTCCCATTGATGATCAAAAAGCATATGAATACCGATAAATAAGAGTTGACGTCTCGTGCCGTACCTATTCCAAGCTAATCCATCGTACATTCGTATTGTGGACGCAGCTTCAGAATGAAGTCCGGTTCGATCTGGGCGCGTCCGTTACTGCACTATCTATATTCGGATCATGGAGCTACTTGCCTAGATCGGCATCTGATTCCGTGCTCACCAGCTATGAAGATGAAGAATCTCCTTTACGGCACCCTTCGTCACCAACGTACAGCCAGTGAGTGGATAATAATGCACAAATCTGAATATGTTCCTTTACATGCATGATAGGAATCGCTCACTAGTCAAAAGGTCTGCTGATCAAAAAGAAGGAATATCTTTCGGTAGGTTCCTAATGTGCTTGCTTCTGAAGATTGGCCCAGCTTGCCAAACACTGAATAAAAGAAAGAACCAAATTCCGGAGAGTACGAAGATAGGAAGTATAAGCTTTGGACTGCCCGTTCAGAGTCTGTATTAGATAGAGAGAGAGAGAGAGAGGCTACTCTGCATTTGCCGCGTGTGTGATCGAGACGCCGGTTGACATGGGGAGGCCGTCGTCGACGGAGAAACTGGTGTGCGTGGTGCTGGCGCTGCTGGCCGTGCTGTCGCCGCTGTACATCGACCGTGAGCCGGAGGCAGAGGAGGACGAAGACGAGGAGGGGTGGGGCTTGCTGCCGTCGGCGCTGTGGCTGCCGGCGCTGCTGGTGGTGCTGATCGTGGCCATCAACGTGGCGTGCTTCGTGGACCGGAGGGTGGTCAGGTTCGACCCCTACTGGATACACCGCGTCGGGGGCTCCTCCTGCGGCCTGATGGCCACGCTGCTGCTGCTCGGCTTCGTGCTCAAGTGCAAGGCCTCCTTCTAGAGGCAGAGCCAGTGATACCCGAGCTTTGCTGTGGGTATCCGTCAGTCTTTTTTCTTTCATTTCAGATGATCGATGTGTTAGGAACTGATCGCATGGAGCATCCCCTATAGCTGCCTTCTCTGCTCCTTCTTCTTGACTGAATCATGTTCTTGTTCTCACACCTGCAATGTAAAGTATGTCTAGTGCTAGCTCAAGCATTTACAGTAATGATTAATCTACATGATCTGAGGTCTGAGTTCTTTCTTATTGTGCTGAATTTAACTTTTTTTATTCTTTTTTCTTTGTCGAAACAAGTATTGCACTGGCATTTGTCAGGCTTACTTCGTCGTCTTTATTGGAATGTTTTTTGACACAATTTTCGTCAGAAATTCACCACAGCACACTTTGCAAGCATAGAGAATATTGGACTTCGTCGTCTTTACTGCTCCTTGATCTTGAGTTCTTGACTGAATCATGCTCTTGATCTCACACCTGCAATGTAAAGTGTACCTGGTGCTGGCTCAACCATTGACAGTAATCTACATGTTTGAGGTTTAAGCTCTTTGTGATAGTGCTGAATTTATATCTTTTATTCTTCTTTCTTTCTCGAAACCAGGATTGTGCTGGTTTTGTCAGGTTGATTTCGACGCCTACAATTCATTGTTTTGGAGGGCACGATTTTTCATCAGAAATTCAAGTACAGCCAAAGCTGATGTTTATAGTGGCGAAGGGTAGCCCACGTAACGCGCCCAAGCACCGGGCACGAGTCCGAGAACGGTCTCTTCCTGGCTAGGCGGCCACGCCGAGCAAACCACAGCCGCATCCCTCCCCTCTCCGCGCGTCGCGGCAGCCAGCAAAAGCCCAGTCTCTCCGCCGCAAGCACCCGCCGCTACCCGTTCGATCTCTCCCATCCCACCCAAAAATGCCTTCCGCCTCGCTCCTCCCGGCCACCTCCGCCGGGGCGCGACTCTGCCCCTCCCTAGCGCGACCACTTGGCTGCCGCCGTTGCTGCCGCGTCATGGCCGCCTCCACCGCGCCGCCGTCGGACGGCATCGGTATCGGCCGTGGTCGCCGTGCCGTCTCACTGGCCGGCGTCGCCGCCTGGCTCACCACTACCGCCCGCCGTAAGTTCAGTTGTACTAGCATGCTATCTACGCTGCTCTCGTGCTCGTTCGGTGTGTGTGAAGACTGACCAATTTCTCGTGCCACGACTGTTGCAGGGGCAGAGGCCAGTCCGTTCGACAACTACGTCAAGAGGTGCACTGCTGCTAACAAAACCCGTGTCTCGCTCTCGCTGCACTGCATTTGCGCTGCGGCATTTAAATTACAGTTAACACCACATTCTTGCTTCTTGCTGAATTTTCAATTGCTACTGGCAGGAAGAAGCTGGAGCCACTGGAGGCGTACGTCCCGGCTGTGCTGTTGACACAGGACCAGTTCAGGGATCTAGGTGAGTCTGATTTACAAGTGACAGTAACCTTGATAACCGCAGTGCCTTATTGATTGTCTGCACTGGTTGTGTTGATCGGAAAACATGTACAAGAAAGTATGAGATGCTACTCACTGTTCTACAGAAACGCACAAGCTGAATTAGCAATCAGAATAGAACTGTTTGCACAACCCATAACCAGCTTACCAACCAGAAACTAGAATATTGCATGTTCTGAATATTTCTGCAGTCTACCAGTCCATTAGCGCAAATGACCTGTTGAAACATGCAAGCCGAGTGTTCTACAGTTCCCGCTGAAGGAAACGCAATCGTGATCATTGTGCCTAAATAAGTTCATTTATCCGTTGGCCAGCTTCTCTAGTAAATAAATATGTTATGTGATAACAGCATGTACCGTTCCATATCGATTAACTTTATATGCTTCATTACAGAGAAAACCTTACAATTTGATAACCCAAAGTGTGATAAGAGCAGATCCTTACTTTGTTCAGGTCCAGCATCGTCACTAGTATTATAGGAAATGCACAAGTTCAGTTAGTGAGAAGTGTAAACCTGTTTGCACAACGATAACCAGCTTAAGTATCAAACAGAACTCAGAATACTGCATGTTCTGAATATTTCTGCTGTCTGCCCATCCATTTTAGTGCAAATGACCTGTTGAAACATGCAGGCATAGTTTTCTATGGTTCCCGCCAATAGAAGTGCAGTCATGATCATTATGGCTAAATAAGTTCATTTATGCATTGTCCAGATTCTTCAGTAAATAAACATGTTGTGTGATAACAACATGTTCCCTACCATATCGATTAAACATACACCTTCATTACAGAGAAATCCTTAGAATTCGATAAGCCAAAGTATGATGAGAGCAGATCATTACTTCGTTCAGGACCAGCATCTTCTCTGCGTGTCAATATTCGAGCAGTAAGTTACTCTTCTGGTGAATTATATTGTCAGATCTTTACACTAGCTATTTAGGTTCCATTGTTTGTTCTAGGCTATATCATGATAGGATAACCTTATTCCATAAGACAATTAGCTAAGTACTTGATTTCAAAGTATGCATACTGAAAAGATCTTAATGCAGGTGGCACAATATGCATCCAGTAATGGCCAAGGCAAAGCTGCTTCCGATGCTGTGGATGAATGCTTACGGTACATGATAATCTTTTTTGCACAAGTCTACTTGTTTGCATAATGAACTAGGATCTCATGACCTGTGATGCATATTTTTTCCTAGAGCGTTGGAAGATCTCGACTCACTGCTACTAAAAGCAACACGGAAAGACCCATCAGCATCTGTTGAAACCATGAGGAGCAAAATCGCCGTTGCCCTTGGAGCATTAGACAAGTACTGTCAAGTGAAAGATTTCTGTTCAAATTCAAATCAAAAGGAATCATCACTCAGTTTTCACTCTGTTTCTGTCTTTTCAGTCTCCTGCAAACTGTGCCGTCAGCGGTTATGGATAAAGGAAAGGCGATTGCTGATGCATACAGGACCCCTTCAGATGGTTATTATGAAGAGGGCAATGGTGCAGAGATGGATCCTAGTATGAAACAGCTGCAGGACATTCTTTAATGTTCAATCCTGTTGAGGTTAACACCTCTTGCACTCTTAAGTCTCATCATTATTTTGTAGAGTGGAACTAAGAAGTTAGTAGCAGAACACTTAACTGTCCCAGTACTTCCTTCTTTCTTTTTTACTATGTGTTCAAATATAGTAGTGAAGAAATAGTAGAAGAGTAATTGTGTAATATACATCAGAACATTGTCGTCTGTTTTATATACATGACTGTCTTCCAAAAAGGAAGTTTGAGCATAATCCTATATCTGGGAAATTGTATAGGCTCCTAGTCTGAAACCATAATCCAAATATCGAAACATAGAGATGCTCCACACTACAGTTAAGTAGTTATATGCATCCATTGTAACTTGAATTTTAAATTACAAGCAATAATTTACTATAGAATAGAAAATACATGTAGATCTTAGAAGGTTAAATGACATAGTGTCAACCTAAAAACTCTGGTCATGTCAGTCGATTTACAAAAACATATATACGCAGTAGCAAATAAGTGCAATGTTTGACCAATAGATCAAAGTAATGAACACAAAAAGTCTAACCAAGAGACTCGGGGAAGGCGCATTTCATGTCGACGGCTATGACCCAGGCTCTTTCGTCTTCATCATTCACATACATAGTGTCATCCTAGGACTGATGAATAACATGACAGTGCCTCAAATGGATTCTAGCGAATAATGCAATTGATTTGTGGCTGACGTGATTACCTCATGTTTCATTGTTGGGGGTAAACATGCCACGGGAGCTTTTTATGCAGAAACTACACTACTGATCCCAAGACTTCTGGATATATAAATTCAAGTAAATAGAATACGGTAGAGAAACGTAACTTCAGTAAAATTATGAAGCTCTATACACAATGAGAGTAGAACTAGAGGCCCTTGTTGATAATATTCAAGAGCAGAGCTTATTCCCTACCACATTTGAGCCTTGACATGAAGATGTCTCAGAGATATCAGCAGTCTAACACACTTGGCCCCTTAAACTACATATAAAGGCTAATTTAGCCGGACATAGAGCCTATCGCAGATTTAATGTCATTGGCAATATTCTTAGCATCTGCGGCAATACCAGCCAATCCTCTCCTAGCCAACCCAGCACAATAGAGCCTATTTTCACCTTTCCAGTGATTTGGATATTCTTTCGTCGGCAGTCCATTGTCATTTAACATGCTCTCACCATTCTGCACACATAAATATAGTATACCTTGGTTAGAAGATCTAACAATTGTTGCTTAAAAATAATCTGGTTTAGGCAAAAAAAAATCAATATCAGCACCTTGAGCCACATGTTTGCTGTGCTCTTGTATCCAGTTGCAAACACGATTGCGTCAAATGAGATTTCATCCCCGCTTTGAAATTTAACTATCTTGCCCATGATCTTACTAATGCTGCCTTGAACCTAAAGAGATGCATAATATTACTAAATCCGCATAGTAAATTAATATTTGGTATAAATAAGGTTTATATCATGTCCGAGGATTTACTTACTTGGATGATGCCTCTTTTTATTAACCCAACAGTGCCAACATCAATCACAGCGGATCGGCCAGTTTTTGACTTGAGTACCATTGGGCCCATTTTTGGCATTGTGATGCCCTGCCTTGATAGGTCTCCAAATATGAATTTTGTTGCCATAACAAGGATGTTATCCACTAGATTTAGTGGAAAATGCTGGGCTAGTGTCATCCCCAACCGGATTAGTTCCTTCGTCATCACATGAATCTGCAGTAACAAAATAGATCACACATCTTTGCAGCATGCAAGATAAAATAAAATATCATTCTTGGGGTAATAATACTAAAAACGCATCCCTAATTCCTTGTAACCAAATAAATTATATAGTGCACATACCGGGCTTCGTATAACAATCGAAGTATTGGCACCATGGGTCGCAAGGTCGTAAGCAATTTCCATCCCAGAGTTGCCAGATCCAATGACCAACGCGCTCTTACCAGAGAAGCTCTTTCCTGACTTGTATCTTGACGAGTGGATGGCATCACCTGGAAAACTGTGAAGTCCAGGGATCACAGGAATATTCGATGCACTGTTCTCACCACTTGCCACAACAAGGAACTTTGCAATGAAATTTATTGTTGTGCACTCCGTCATGTCACGAGCCACGATGGACCAACACTTCTTATCATTGTCATATGTCGATGACTCCACGCTAGTGAGATACTTGGGTTGGATATTGAAACGCACAATATAGTCATCCAAATACTTGACAAATAGGGCTTTTGGTATGTATGTTGGTGCATCTGCTGGATATGACATGTGCGGTAACTCACAGAACTCCTTTGCAAGATGCAACTTTAAGCGATCATACGCGCGGTTGCGCCAAAGTGACGCGCTGCAATCCTCCCGCTCGACGATGACATAGGGAATGGATAATTGGGTAAGGCACGCTGCCGTCGCGAGGCCTGCTGGACCAGCACCAACAATCAGCACCACGACATTCTCCATTGCAAAGACAATATTTGACAAAATTGTGAGATTTGGGTGCGGTGGTAGGCTAGAAAACTTAGAATAAGAAGAGGTCTTTGTTTGCTGGGTGTTGGATTGATGAATCTTTGGATGAGATAGCCACATATGAGGTATATATATGCTTGTAGGTCTCATGTTTCAACTCTGTTTTGTGACTGCTTTCAGATTAAGGGGCGTAGAAAAAGGTAATGATCAATTGACGGATAAAACCTGGTCTATCCGGTTCCTTTATAAATTGGAATGTTATTAATGCGATTGTTGGTGTGAAAGTATGTCCTGATACAGAATAGGTAGGAAACACAATCTTGATGTTTACATTCTTTTGGAAACTTACCAGCTGTATTTGGATATGTTTAGCGTATAGTTGATTAACATATCTTTCCTTTTTATTTACTGTGTGTTTCTTTCCTTTCCTGTCCTCGTCAATGCAATTGTTATAGGACAATGATATGTTCATGGTATATATTATCCAAATGTTTCTTACCTTTTATGCACTCAGTAGGATAAAGATGAGTCAATGTTTCTCAACATTTTGACCCAAAAAAAGGTTTCCAGCATGCATTTGTAGATAGAACATTATTTAATTACTCTGGTGCTACTTTGAGGCTCTAGCTTAGAGATCAAAGTCAGCATTCTGCATCAGACTAAGCAAAGTACATCATTTCTTCGTATCTAACGCCACGCGCGTGACTATTCCATCATGCTACAATCTGCCAACTATTTAGGTGATCACCGCCTCACCAGCCAAGGTGTCAAGTTGTGCACTCAAACGGCATATGGTTCTCATTGTTGATTTGATAATATTTGTTACATACTTTCGTGTCCGTATGCTGGTTCTGAACCGGAAAACTTGACCTGGATGGGCTTGAGGCAGAGCTTTATATAATCGGAATACATTTTATAGATAACTAATATATATATAGCATGTGGAAACATGTAATAGTATTTAGAAATACAAAACAATAACACTGTGTTGCTCAAGGTTTAAAAATTCTCTAACTTAGTGTCACATCTTTCACTGAAGTATCATCCTGACAAGAATAAAGACAAGGGCGCTCAACAGAAATTTGAAGAGATAAATGATGGTAAGGCACATAACTATGTGCATAAATACTACTGTATTAATAACATTTTAGACATACTGACTATGTCTGCTATATGAGACAATCCCTCAGTTCAAAATTAGCATAGTTCACTGACACTAATCTAATTTTCGACCAAGTATAAATTTAGATTTTGGCTCTTCGATGTATCCATTCACATGTTTGTTAAAGACGTTTGCCTTAATTTTGCTTGGGTTTGAAATGTGCTTGCTCTTGCCTATGGCAGGCTGTCCTGACGCACATTCTGAGTGTTGCTTGTTGTCCCTTGAGCTTTACTAGATGTAGAAAACTGTATGCCGGTACTCGGTGTTTATTTCTACCTCTGCAACTGATTTAACAGTCCACCAAGGACTTCTGCAAATCATGTTAGTGATTTTTTCTATTCCATGATTACTTGCAAGGCTGTAAACCGGTAGTTATTGTGAGTGTTTTATTTGTTGTAACGCAAAACTATCTAAAGTGTGTCGATGTCGCCTTTGCAGCGCTTGAGATTTTCACATGAAGAGAAGCGGATGGCATCACCAACGGAATGAAATTTGAATGTTGGATTAACCATGTGGTCTTCACCAAAGGAATGAAGTTTGAACTCCACAGCCTCATCATCTTCATCTTGCAAGTTGTTTCCATTCTCCTTCAAACCAATTTCAGCAGATTTACATGTCTTCTTGGCATCTGTCATCAAGTGGTCCTTTAGCAGATCATCATCTTCTTCAGATATGTTATATTCAACGTCATTTATCTCTTGCACATAATCTCCATCATCAATATCTTAGTCTGGATCACTAGATGACCAACATCAATGGGTACTCTGCCTCTGCTTGATCTTCTCACTGGGCTGGGCAGCATCAACAACAACGGGGAACATCATAAATTTAATCATTGGCTGCCTCCTGCTTCTTCTGAACTTTTTCTGACAGTGTAATGCTCCTGCGAGATGCACCGAAGAGCATCACTGTCAGCTAGCATCTTACTAGAAACCAAATCGGAGGTGGTTTCCCGGCATGGCGGTGGATTGGGGCCATGGACGCGATCAACACGGCCAACGGTGTCGCCTCGACGCGGTCGTCCCTCCTCGTACTTTAGCACGCCGTCCTCGACGAACGACCGCCGCCGCCATTGCTGATCGTATCCCTTCCCTTTTTTGCTTCCCTCTAGTTGAACCGAACTGAATCGATGGGAGGCGCAACTATATGGACGAGATGCGTGAGGGGCTGAGGGGCAAATTGCTCTTGCGCAAAGGGCCATCTCATGTGCCATCCACGTCGCTCGCCGCGTTTAGGATCAAATCAAGTCAAAAGAACAATTTCATGGTAACCATTGTACAGATCTCGAGTGCAAGGACACAAACAAGTCAATCACGTCATTACAGGGACCGCTTACATTTTTTTCAGGGATTGAGAGACACGATATGGTAGATTCACTAATATACATGTGATTCCTATACTTTCTTATAGTATTATATGAATATACATGAATGATTATATCAGCCGGATTCTTAAGCTATGCACTAATGCACATCAAAGGGTAATAAATTACATGGGACCTTCGTGAGATTCCTCGCACGGGAGCGAGATGTACCTGGACCAATAAACAACTTAATCTAGTATGTTGTGTGTTTGATCGTGTGTTTTTCTCTCCGACATTAGAAGCGTGGTTGCCAACATGATCATTAGTCGGTGAGACGAGCCTCGGCTTGGACCACACGGCCCTAAGGGCATGTACAATGCCTAGGCGCTAACACAGGCGCTAATTGTATCAGTTACTAGCGCCGGCGCCTGATACCTATACTTTGCACTGATTCTTCAAGCGCCAGGTGCTTACTTTTGAGGCGACGCCAGCAAAACGGCCGAAAACTGCACAAAACTGACGGAAATTAATCCTTAGCGCCTATGCCTAAGCGCCCCGTTGTACATGCCCTAATTGTTTATTCGGAAGAGAGTTCGCAAGTCCGCAGCAACAACTGCTTCTTCAAAACCAGGTGGTTTGAGACACAGAATTTCCATAAACTGGTGTTTGCCTCCTAGCTAGACCCAATTGGCTAATAAGGTGCGAGGCCAGGGCATAATTTGGTGGTCATTCATGATTGTCGGCATGCATCGATCGATGTAGAGGCTAGGGCTTAGTCTCCTTTTCAAAAAAAAAATAGTGCTGGCATGCGTCCGGGGATGGAGCAAAACTTTGGGACAGAGATACACATGACAAGAAGATACCTCATCAGCCAGATAAAGCAGTTAGACTTGGGGGAAGATTCGATTGGCTTGAAGGATGACAATTGGGCTTACTATTATCTCTTGGATGAGCAACTTCTCCAAGTTTATCATACATAGGAATACTCGCGTCGGAGAGGGCGGGTGCGGTGGGCTTTGCAAGGGAACACAAACACCGCATGTTTCCATGCGGTGGCCAATGGGCGATGCCGCAAGTGCAACATTTCCTCTCTGTCTTCCCCGCTTCGGGAAGATCAGAGACAAGTTAGCCATCAATAACATATTTAAGAAGTTTACAGGGAATTGATGTTATCGGCAACAACCAGAATGTGATGCTTTGCCAACCATCCCTAGGTCTCTGCCGAGGAAAATATTGGATTGGCCATCACGTTTACTGAATATGAGCTGCATGATTTGGCTAAGGACATGAACCTCTGACACTGGTTCGGCCCAGGATGGGTTACTGGTGTTGTTCTTCTTCAAGAAATTTGGGCTGTTAGTCAAAAATTGGGTACTGCACATTCTGAATGACTTCGTCCTAGGGATGAGTGACATTCCAAGACAAAATGTTGAGGTCCTATCCTCGTTAGTCAAAAATAGGTACTGCAATTTTTTTCCTACGATTAATTCTAGCAGTACATATGTATATACACATTAGAAAGGAGCTATTGGTTGAAATAAGTATCATAGTATATAGTTCCCTCGATCAATATAAATTAGTAGTTTCAATTGCCTTCACCATGATTCCAAAGACCATGGATCTATCAAATGTAGAGTTTATTTAATTTGTTGTGGCATTGCAGTAAGATTTCTCTTGCGAAATACTAATAATTTTTTTAAGTATTGTATGTGTTACCAAGAGCTTGAAAGAGATCGATGAGGGGCCCAAGAACACCAATCATGCTTAAACTTCGAGTAATCTTTAATTTTTTATCATAAACAATAGAAATGTCTTTAAAAAATATTGTGGGGTGGGGGAGGGAGGCAAAGGCCCCCTTGGCCCTAGAGAAGATTTTTCACTATGAACTTGGTGTCGTCTCACCCTAGGTCCCCCAAAATCCATGGACCGGCCCCTGACAAGGAGAAGCACTATTCTAACCCATCTTCTGATTTGCCTTGATTCATTTTAAGCTAACTACCACAGAGTAGTCACGCAAATAGCGGTGAGAGGAGATTGGGTACATACTAGGCCGCCCTATAGCCAGAGACGGTCGGCCAAAATAGGTGAGCCTCTAAAACATACGAGTACACTTAAACATCTGAAGAGTTCAAACCATCATACACACATATTATCGAGTTGGTGGGTATACATACTTGTTCGGACTTCCACATAGCCCCACAATCCATCAACAAAGGTAGATGCAACACCGCCAACCTTCTTAGCAGTGAGAAAGAAGTACATGAACATGATGGAAGCGGTCACCTTATAGAGTGGGAAATAGATGTGGGCCAACATACGAGTACACTTAAACATCCGAAGAGTTAAAACAATCATACACACACATTATCGAGTTGGTTGGTATACATACTTGTTCAGACTTCCACATAGCCCCACAATTCTGTATACTATCTGCAAAGGTAGATGCAACACCGCCCGCCTTCTCAGCAGGGAGAGGGACGCATAGGAACAGGACGCAAGCGAACACCTGATAGAGTGGGAAGAGGAGAGCTCATACCTTGCTTGCAGGGCCAACCTATAGGGAGGGGCATAGGGGCACTCGCTCTGGGCCCCATTAGCAAGGAGCACTGGCCAAATATTTGTCTGCGAACTCATATCAATAATTTAACTCTAGATGCCCAAAGGTTTAGAATAATTTTAGAAAATGTAGATGAATCAAGTTGCAGTCTATCATGTCTCAAATTCAACTCAAATATTTTAAATAATTTATCGATGTAAAGATTTGTCTCTGACTTTCGACATATATAGATCAACGGCAACCACCCCAACCCTCATGTTGGGGGGAGGGGGCCAATGCCCCTCCCCTGGTCCTAGAGAAGCTTTGTGTGAATAAGGGGCCCTTGGTATCATTCACCCTAGGCCTCCAAAATCCGTGGACCTGGCCCTCGCTATCATTTCGAGTTTGTTGGCCAGATATCGTATGATGATTTGGGTTCTGTTCCTTCCCTAATAATTGACCCTTTGGCATGTTCGTAAGAAACTAACCATCAAGTAATAAGTTGTGGAGTACGAACTATTGTTTTTTTGCAACTATGGATGTTAACCCAAGATATTATTTGAATCTAGGGATTTATTAGCTCAAATAAGACAACATCGACCTTTCGCCTAAAAAATACTCTCATCGACCCAGATTACTTGTCACTGATTTAATACAAAGTTATACTAAATCAGTGACAAGTAATATGGGTCGATGGGAGTAACAAATTACCTATCCGATCAGTGGGCATAGTCATAGGTGTGAATAACACACGATAATAGTGAAGGGTTTCGCAACATAGAAAACAAAAATTTTCCTACGAAGACGAACAAGAACAGCCAAGATCTGATCTACGAGATGCAAAACAACGAGCGAGATAGATGAGATCTTCATACCCTTGAAGATTCGCACAGCGGAAACGTTCAATAGAACGTGGTCGGCGTAGTCGTACTAGCGTCTCCTCCTCGCGATCCGATCCGATCCAAGCGCCACAACGGGCGGCGCCTCCGAGCGTTGCACACGTACAGCGCAGCGACGACTCCTCCTCCTCGGTCCAGCAAGGTGCGGTGGAGTGGTAGATGGGATCAGCAGCACGACGGCGTGGTGCTTATGGTGGAGAGTATGTGCGGGCAGGGCTTCGCCTACGCGCACGAGGTGGAAGAAGAAAGGCTCAAGATCTAGTCAAACTAGGGCAAGAAAATACTACAAAAGATAGAGATAACGCCGGCTGAAACAATTTTCGAGTTTTCACACCTTAGCCGGCGGTCTCTTTCTTTTATAGGCGCTGGAGGCTGGATTGCTGCACCGTGGCTCAGCCGAAAATCCAGATCGATCCGGATCGAACTCTGGCGTGCGAGCAGCCGAGTCTTGCACGGTCGCGCAGCCCACGCGGGATCCTGGCGTGGCGTACGAGCGCAGCCCAGCCGCGGGGCAGCCGGCCAGCTCGATCGGCCTCTGGCGCTGCCTGGCATGCAGCCAGCCCAGGCGGGGCTGTGGCGCATGTGGCCGGCGGCCTGCTGGCGCTCGCTCCTGGCCGCTGCGCAGCCCAGCCTGCCCCGGCGCCGCGAGGCCCAGGCGCGGGAGCGGCCCAGGCGCGGGAGCGGCCCAGGCGCGGCAGCCTGGCGCACGGCCCAAGCGCGGGAGCCTGGCGCGCGGCCCAGCCGGCGCCTTTTCCCTTTTGCAGTTTTGTCTAAATGGAGCTACTAAATAGGCCCAATAGCAAAACTACTTATGGACTAACTTTTAGCCCTCATTTATTTCTACTAAATAAATATATGTATTTATTAATTCAATTAATTAATAAATCATTAATCTTCTTCCCGGAACAATTCCGTTACTCTCCGAAACTATTTCCACAAATCCCGAAACTACCTTAGCGTCGATGAGCGTTAAGTGTGTGACCCTACGGGTTCGAGAATGCGTGGACATGATCACCATCAATAATCAATAGCGGGATCTGGAAATCCATATTGACTCCCACATATTCAACGAGATCATTATCGGTGAACCACGATGTCAGGATTCAATTAATCCCGTATTCAAATTCCTTTGTCTCGCGATATTTTACTTGCCCGAGATTCGATCGTCGGTATCGCTATACCTAGTTCAATCTCGTTCATAGCAAGTACTCTTTACTCGTTCCGCAATCCAATATCACCCTGTGATTAAACTCATTAATCACGTGTTTGCAAACGGTGTATGATATTGATTACCGAGTGGGCCCGGAGTATATCTCTCCAACTTGGGAGGGACAAATTCCATCTCGATACATGCAACTCAACAAGTACTTTCCGATTACCTGAGAGACATCTTTATGATCACCCTTTTATAGGATGACGTTTGATGACCTCAAAGCTCTCTTCCGATACTAGGGAGTGGCATTATCTCATGGTCTAAGGAATAGGATACTGACATAGGAAAAGCTACGCAATTGTGAACACAAAGACACGATCTAATTGCTGTGCTTAATTTGGGTCTATCCATCATATCATTCTTCTAATGACATGACCTCATTATTAATCGACAACTCATGTCTATGGTTAGGAAACCTTAACCATCATTAATCAATGAGCTAGTCTAGTAGAGGCATACTAGGGATACGGTGTTTGTTCATAAACCACACATGTATTAATGTTTCCACTTAATACAATTCTAGCATGGAATATAAACATTATCATGAATAAGAAATATAATAATAACAATATTATTATTGCCTCTAGGGCATATTTCCTTCAGTCTCCCACTTGCACTAGAGTCAATAATCTAGTCAATACTTGCGCCTATAACACTCGTGGCATTCGAGTGTTATTCATACGCGTTGCACGTGGTAAACCTTATCTATGGGTCTGACACTTTCAGATCCGTATGTATTTGCATATCTTTGCGTCATCACGCATTGCTCATCTTTTATGAGATGGTATCGTATAAACTTGGTCTTCTGGTGAGACCTTTGTTTCTTTGCCAAGACTATGTTGTCACTATTGTCATACAATAGAACTACATGGTACTAGCACACTTGGAACTACACTTAGTTCTCTTGCCGCTTCTAAAGCGATTATATACTTAGCCCTGTTGCAGTGTCCGTCACAATGTTTCACATTGGAACTCATCCAAGTAATCATGGAACTTTATTCCATCTTATTGTGCCACCTTATAACTCAAAACAAATAGTCTAAAATTGAGATTAAATTTTACCTGTATATGTGACAAAGCCAATGTAACTTATTGCAATGAACCATTTGTCACTTCTGTATACAGAACATATTCTTACTTCTTCGAAACTACATAAGAATATCTTTACTGTTGTCCAACAATCATCATATGAATGCTCGTAACCTTTTAGAGCATCGGACATATCTGGATATACATATCATGGTATACAAGATTGATAAGATCATTCTTGTGGTTTCAATCATCAAGTGTCAAAACAGTTGATTCTTGCTTCAACCTCTTCCATGCAACAAGAACCGTTCTTTATTGTTTCCATATTGAACAAATTCAATATTTCATCTATGTACTTTGACAAAACTATATTAGTGCCTCAATCTATCTGCATAGACATTGATGCTTAATATTCTGGTTTTGCCTAAGTCTTTCATCAAAAATCTAATTTTAATGAAAACTTCACAATATCAAGAAAAACACATAATTTCCAATGACCAATATGTCGTCTACATAAAGCATTAGAAATATGTCTCAGCGCTCCCACTTACTTTCTTGTAAATACAAGCATCTTCAAATATCTTGATGAAATTAAACTCTTTTAACATTTTCATCATTTGAAGATTCCAACTCCGTTATGCTAACTTCTACCATTGAAGTTTGCACACATATCTAGCAACCTTTGAATTAACAAAACCCATTGGGTCGTGTCAGGTACACGTCCTTGGTGTGCATTCCGGTAGAGGAACGTTGTTTTGTTTATTCAACTATCATATCTCAATATGTAACTGTTGCTAGAGTAATCCATATGACGAAGTCAGGGCCCATCACCGCTTCTTTGTATATTGTTGGTTAATATTATCTAATAATATCTCGTTTTCTCACATCTTGCTATTTGATTACGACCAACTTGGTTAAATAGGAACTTCGATGTCGTGACTACAACACATTGTAGACGCGTGAGCCATGAATGCAGTTGCCGCTTCCAGAACATATTCTGGTGCTGTGCTACTCTGATCATCTTGCTCAGATTCAATAACCTCATCAAGTTCTATCTTCCTTCCACTTAAACCTTTCGCGAGAAAACTCCTTCAAAAAGAAATTCACTTTTAAGTGACAATCACTATGTGTTTGGGTTCATAGTAGAAGAAATACCCATCGACATTCTTTGGGATAACCTACAAAGATTTACTAATCTGATTTTGGTTGTAAACATTTTACACATATGCCTTGCATACCAAAATTTAAGAAAAGACAACTACAACTTGTATGGTGTCATTTCAGCAGATTGTGATGGCACTCTATTCAGTGAAAGCAGTAATCTCTAAAGCATAATCCACAAATTATATTGGTAGTTTTATTTCATAATTGATCTAACCATGTCAAACAAGGTTTGATTACACCCATCGAAAACTCCATACTCATGTGGCGTTTCACGAGATGCAAGTTTGTGAAACAATTCACTTAACTCTTAGATGTTTGCTAAACTTGTAACTCAAATGTTCTTCTTTTATGATCCAATCATAAATACTTGAATTTTCTTGTTACAATAACTTCCACTTCAGAAATTGAACAGTTTCAATCATTTTATAATTCTATCTCATCAAGTAGATATACCATACATCTATTTAAGTCATTGATGAAATATAAAATACACCGCATTCGACTTTACACCATGAACTACATACATCATTATGTATGATCTCCATTTAGTTAGTCGATTGCTCTGTCCATGGCCAATGAACAAGTTTAATCATCTCTAGGAAAAGTCTCACAAGTGTCAATCAATTCAAAATCAAATGACTCGAAAATCTATCAATATAGAATTTCTTTCATGTTTTATTTCCAATATGACTTAAACAGCAGTGTTTCAAATAAGTGAAATTATTTGTCTTGCGACCTTTAGCATCAGTGTTACAAATATCTATTTTACCAACAAGATTTATAATAATCTATCCATCGATTATGGAAGACGGTAATAATTTGAACAACTATTATTCTCATAATACCAGAACAAGATAACAATTATTATGTTCATAACAAATCTTGAAGGCTAGGTTTGATGCCGGCGAAAAACACAATAACACTTTTATTTGTTTCTCGACGTGCATCATTGCCACATTCTTTTGCTAGTTACTTAGGCCATTGTAGTTCTTGTATTGTGTTGCTTTGTATGACATTTCATACCAACAATCCAGTATCGAATACTCAAGAATTACATTGTTAACAAGCAAAGAATATATTTATAACATGTATATCATTTATATACCTGAGCTGGACATTTCCAGTCTTTTCCTTTTCTACCAAATATTCTGCAGATCCTATTTAGCGTTTTCCTATCCACTTAGAAGAATCTATCAACATCAATAGTGGTGTCAATCATTTGACACATGGTCCAAAAATTTAGTCAAATACTAATGGCTTTGGATTTGCACATTGAGGTGGATCACCATCATCATATAATAGGTGTTCTTCTAGATTCTAATCTTTAGCATTCTTTCAGTATGGCAAAACAACTTAGCCGATACCTTTTCATCCATCTTATCATGACAATTTCATGATGAAACTACTATAGCTCATAAGGATGATTGCAAGTATATATTAGTTCCCAAACTGTTGGGTGATCGGGATGCCTAGCATCTTCAATCTTCGCATATATTCATACAATATGAGCATATGTTCCTTTACTAATTTATACTTCATCATTTTGCAAACAATCAAAGTTTTAGATATCAAATATCTTTCACTTCTTGTTTGTTTCTGAAACAATTCTTTCAGCTCCAAGATCACTTTGATTCTCAAACAATTTTGAAGATCAATTTCTCATGAAGGCAAACATGATCTTATATGCTAAACTTGAATCATTGCTCTTAGATTAATACAGCTTATTAAATCTTATGGAGCAAGCGAGGTTTGCTAAAGTTTGCGATAGGACTTAATCTTTAGTCTTGACATTCTAACTAAACGGTACTAATCCGTAAAAAGATTATCCAGAATTCTATAGTTCTTTTAACTCAATTTAAACTAAGTGTTGGTGGAAAACGGTTGCCAAAGACTACAACGACTTATGCAAATACACTAAGATTTAGTTCATGATAATTAGTTCAAGTTAATCAAATAACTAATGAACTCCCACTAAATTCAACATCCCTCGAAGTTGTTTAGTGAGGCATGATCCAAATTCACTACACCAAGACCGATCATCACGTGAGATGATGTAGTTTTAATGGTGAACATCAACATGTTGATCATATCATCCATATGACTCATGCTTGACCTTTCGGTCCGTGTGTTCCGAGGCCATGTCTGTACATGCTAGGCTCGTCAAGTTTAACCCAAGTATTTTGGCGTGTGCAAAACTGGCTTGCACCCGTTGTATGTGAACGTAGAGTTTATAGCACCCGATCATCACGTGATGCTTCAAAACGACGATCTTTCGCAACGGCGCATACAAGGGGAGAACACATTTTATCTTGAAATTAAGTGTGAGGGATCATCTTATAATGCTACCGTCGCGATCAAAGCAAAATAAGATGCATACATAAAGGATAAACATCACATGCAAATACAATATGTGACATGGTATAGCCAATCTTCGCACATCGATCTCCATCGCGTGCGCGCCGACATGATCTTCATCACTCCACCATGATTGCCTCCACCACGAATAGCAACTACGACTATTGCTAACTACTTAGCGATAAAGTAAAGCTATTACATGGCGTATAAGAAGTTGACACGCAGGTCATACAAAATTATAAAGACAACCATATGGCTCCTGCCGGTTGTGAACTCATCGACATGCAAGTCGTGAAACATTACAAAACATGATCATTGCATACATCACATATATCAACATACACATCACATCTTGTGGCAATACCATATCACAAACACTCCCTGCAAAAACAAGTTAGACGCCTCTAATTTGTTGTTTGCATATTTTACGTGGCTTATGGGAGCTACGCATAAGAACGGTTCTTACCTACGCAAAGCCACAACGGTGATATTATGGTTGCCAACATCCGTTGTAGATCCCATGACTACTATAGTGAGAGAAACTGGCATCCACCAGCCGCATGTGTGGAATAAGCCACACGTCAAGTGCGGAGCCGGTCTCGCGAACGAGGTCGCGTAAGGTTGGCTTGGACCGCTTCGATCTCACTATACCGCGCCATAAGAAATACACAACATAGAGGTTTGCAACAGAAAACATCAACGCCCGCAACAAGCATGTTGCGTTTTACTCGTGTAAAACATCTACGCATAGATCTCGCTCTGATACCACTGAAGGGTTTCGCAACATAGAAAACAAAAATTTTCCTACGAAGACGAACAAGAACAGCCAAGATCTGATCTACGAGATGCAAAACAACGAGCGAGATAGATGAGATCTTCATACCCTTGAAGATTCGCACAGCGGAAACGTTCAATAGAACGTGGTCGGCGTAGTCGTACTAGCGTCTCCTCCTCGCGATCCGATCCGATCCAAGCGCCACAACGGGCGGCGCCTCCGAGCGTTGCACACGTACAGCGCAGCGACGACTCCTCCTCCTCGGTCCAGCAAGGTGCGGTGGAGTGGTAGATGGGATCAGCAGCACGACGGCGTGGTGCTTATGGTGGAGAGTATGTGCGGGCAGGGCTTCGCCTACGCGCACGAGGTGGAAGAAGAAAGGCTCAAGATCTAGTCAAACTAGGGCAAGAAAATACTACAAAAGATAGAGATAACGCCGGCTGAAACAATTTTCGAGTTTTCACACCTTAGCCGGCGGTCTCTTTCTTTTATAGGCGCTGGAGGCTGGATTGCTGCACCGTGGCTCAGCCGAAAATCCAGATCGATCCGGATCGAACTCTGGCGTGCGAGCAGCCGAGTCTTGCACGGTCGCGCAGCCCACGCGGGATCCTGGCGTGGCGTACGAGCGCAGCCCAGCCGCGGGGCAGCCGGCCAGCTCGATCGGCCTCTGGCGCTGCCTGGCATGCAGCCAGCCTAGGCGGGGCTGTGGCGCATGTGGCCGGCGGCCTGCTGGCGCTCGCTCCTGGCCGCTGCGCAGCCCAGCCTGCCCCGGCGCCGCGAGGCCCAGGCGCGGGAGCGGCCCAGGCGCGGCAGCCTGGCGCACGGCCCAAGCGCGGGAGCCTGGCGCGCGGCCCAGCCGGCGCCTTTTCCCTTTTGCAGTTTTGTCTAAATGGAGCTACTAAATAGGCCCAATAGCAAAACTACTTATGGACTAACTTTTAGCCCTCATTTATTTCTACTAAATAAATATATGTATTTATTAATTCAATTAATTAATAAATCATTAATCTTCTTCCCGGAACAATTCCGTTACTCTCCGAAACTATTTCCACAAATCCCGAAACTACCCTAGCGTCGATGAGCGTTAAGTGTGTGACCCTACGGGTTCGAGAATGCGTGGACATGATCACCATCAATAATCAATAGCGGGATCTGGAAATCCATATTGACTCCCACATATTCAACGAGATCATTATCGGTGAACCACGATGTCAGGATTCAATTAATCCCGTATTCAAATTCCTTTGTCTCGCGATATTTTACTTGCCCGAGATTCGATCGTCGGTATCGCTATACCTAGTTCAATCTCGTTCATAGCAAGTACTCTTTACTCGTTCCGCAATCCAATATCACCCTGTGATTAAACTCATTAATCACGTGTTTGCAAACGGTGTATGATATTGATTACCGAGTGGGCCCGGAGTATATCTCTCCAACTTGGGAGGGACAAATTCCATCTCGATACATGCAACTCAACAAGTACTTTCCGATTACCTGAGAGACATCTTTATGATCACCCTTTTATAGGATGACGTTTGATGACCTCAAAGCTCTCTTCCGATACTAGGGAGTGGCATTATCTCATGGTCTAAGGAATAGGATACTGACATAGGAAAAGCTACGCAATTGTGAACACAAAGACACGATCTAATTGCTGTGCTTAATTTGGGTCTATCCATCATATCATTCTTCTAATGACATGACCTCATTATTAATCGACAACTCATGTCTATGGTTAGGAAACCTTAACCATCATTAATCAATGAGCTAGTCTAGTAGAGGCATACTAGGGATACGGTGTTTGTTCATAAACCACACATGTATTAATGTTTCCACTTAATACAATTCTAGCATGGAATATAAACATTATCATGAATAAGAAATATAATAATAACAATATTATTATTGCCTCTAGGGCATATTTCCTTCAAATAGCCTCACGTCTCATTTCATAACACTACTCCGTAGTAGTTCTTTTATCTCGCTGCGTGGACTGAAATTGCAGTTTGTTTTGTCTTTGCGTTTTGAAAACACTTCACGACTTATTCCATCGTCAATGCTCCGCACTGAAGCTGCTCGGCGTCTTAGGGTTTAGGGTTGTATAGCTTGATGCAATCAGACGAGGAGGAAGTCCACGGTCGATCGCAGGCTTGAGGCTTCCTCGGGAACCGCAACCCAAGTTGCACAGATATCCATCCATCCTTCCGCCCGTCGTCAATCAAATCAACCAGCGCCCGCAGGCAGCAGTCGTGATCCGTCTCCAAGACACGCACCCTTTTCGCCGGGCTTTTGTCACGGCGTAGCATAGACGTAGTAAAAACAAACGAAGAAAGGGTGTGCGAGATGCATCGTCAGCTAGTGCTAGTACTAGCTGCTGCGGCCTACTCTACATTTGAATCCGCAGACGCAGAGAGGCAGAGCCACGCTGAGGTTGCACGCCAAGACAAAACCAAACCAAGACGACTGTGTGTCTATAGTTTTGAAAGAGAGAGAGAGAAAGGTAGGGGATGCATATGCATGCATGGGTGACAGGATGACATGGCACATCTCCCGAGGTAGATAAACCGCTGCCTCCTCCGCCCTCGGCTTGTACGTCGAGGGGCTACGGCGTACTAGCTGTGCTCACACACGAGAGAGAAAGGAGCTACGGCGTACATGTGAAAATCGGTTAATATATTTTCCGACTCAGTTTATGTTTTCACGAGTAGTTAGCATGATACCGCGATATTCGTGCTTAAATTTGGAAAAAATAGCATAATACCTGTGCTCAAATCTATCTACTAGTATGTATATACTAAAAGCACAATACGAAGGTCTAAAATAGAGACACCACGTTAATCCACATCATCACTCCCTCCGACCCATATTATTCTTCGCTAATACGAATGTATCTGTCACTAAAATATGTCTAGATACATCTATATAAGCGAAGAGTATTATGGGTCGGAGGGAGTATATTAATTTTGATACTTAGATCTAAAATATACGGCTGAGATTTTATTAAACATTAGTAGTTATGTAACATGTTTGACTCGTGCCTACACGAGATGTCACGTCTCCGAAGGTGATTGTTGGATCTAGCTTGGTTCTTTAAAATATAGATAGTAATATATCTTATCCGATTAAAAGAATCAGCTGAAGAGATAACCTGGGAACATTTAAAGACAAGATTGGACGAGACACTAACCTGGAAGTCTGGAAGAGATGCGCCCGTTTAAAAAAAAAACACTTGAACGAGACAGTACCTAGCAGGGCATTGTGACACGACCAAAAGAAAAAGAGACTAGGATGAAACGTGATGGCCTGGGTCTAGATTGGTTCGTCAAAAAGACATTATCTGATGGAAAGACGCTATGATGTTGGTTGTTTAGAAAAGAAAATATAAAGTGTACTTTCTCTGTTTATATTTATCATATGTTTAGAGTTTAGTCAAATTTAAATTTAAATTTTGTAAAATTAGAAAAAATATTTACCAATAAATATCAACTTATATAACACAATTATCTAACAACAATGAATTTTCAAGTTAATTATTTTTCCTATATAGTTGGTCAATCTTTTTAAAACTTATTTTGTTTAAACCCAGAACCGGGTAATGTGAACATATGGCTTACGTTGTTCTGTGACTGAGAACACTTAAATAACAAATTTATACGACTGCTATCAGACCAACAAATTCAAAAAACTTCAGCGGAAGTTCAGAGTCATAGAATTTTAAAATTAATAATGTCACAATATTAATCGGTAAGTGCATTATGTGTGTAATGTGAATGAACAAACTTCCTTGTCGGACAAAGAACAAAAGAAAAGAAAAAGATCTCATGACTCATCGAAGTTATGGCACTGTCGATTAGGCCATATTTTGAGGGGAAGAATCAAAAACCTCGTTAAAAATGATATTCTTCCTTCGTTAGAGTTCTCCGATATAGAACAATGCATAGATTGCATAAAAGGAAAGTATGTAAAGCAAATTAAAAAGGGTGCAAACTGAAGTACAGCAACACTAGAAATAATCCACACTGATATTTGTGGACCATTTTCTGTGAAAAGTGTGGATGGCTATGACTCGTTCATAACATTCACAGATGATTACTCCCGATATGGTTATATTTATCCAATTAAAGAAAGGTCTGAAGCATTGGATAAATTTAAAATATTCATAGCAGAAGATGAAAATCAACATGATAAAAGAATTAAAATAGTCCGGTCCGACCGTGGAGGGGAGTACTACGGTCGGCACACTCCATATGGTCAAGTACCTGGACCTTTTGCAAGGTTCTTACAGGAAAATGGAATAGTCGCCCAGTATTCTATGCCGAGCGAACCTCAGCAAAATGGAGTAGCTGAAAGGCGCAACCGTACCCTCATGGATATGGTGCGCAGTATGATGAGTTATTCCACCCTTCCATTGGGATTATGGATGGAGGCGCTTAAAACCGCCATTCACATTCTCAACAGAGTACCAAGCAAGTCGGTGCCCAAAACACCGTACGAGTTGTGGACAGGGAGAGTTCCCTCCCTGCGCCACTTAAGGGTCTGGGGGAGCCCAGCTGAGGCAAAAGTATTTAATCCAAATATTGCAAAGTTAGACCCCAAAATAGTAACTTGCCACTTCATTGGCTATCCTGACAGATCAAAAGGTTATCGTTTCTACTGTCCAGACAAATACACAAAGTTTGTAGAAATGAGACATGCAGTCTTCTTGGAGGACGAACTGATGAGGGGGAGCATGGTAGCTCGGAAAATTGATCTTGAGGAGAAGAGGGTGCATGCACCTAATCCGATGATTCAGGAGCCATTTTTCTCGCTACCTATTGTGCCTGCACCAACAATCCCTGAGGTTGCGGTGCAAGCACCTGTTGTAACTCCACCCATGACAACAAGGTGTGAAGATTCGGAACCTGTCCGTCAAGAGCCGACTGAACCCTTTGTTGAGCATGAAAGGGAGCTGCAACAGCCACCTCTAATAGATGTACCAGAAGTTAAGGTACATAATGAGCCAGAGAATGAGGCCCTTAGAAGGTCCAAAAGAGTTAAGAAATCATCTATTTCTACTGATTATAAAGTTTATAATACAGAAACAGTTCATCTGGAAGGTGATCCCACTTCATATGAAAAAGCTATGGGAGGCCCCAACTCATCGAAGTGGCTAGAGGCCATGGAAGATGAAATGAGGTCGATGAGTTCCAACAATGTTTGGGACTTAGAGGAAATTCCCAAAGGAGCCAAAACAGTAGGCTGTAAATGGGTCTACAAAACAAAGTATGACTCTAACGGGAACATAGAAAAGTATAAAGCGCGTCTAGTGGCAAAAGGATTTACACAAAGAGAAGGGGTAGATTACAATGAGACATTTTCTCCAGTCTCATGTAAGGATTCCTTCAGAATCATAATGGCACTAGTTGCACATTTTGATTTAAAGTTGCATCAAATGGATGTAAAGACGGCATTTCTAAATGGAGATTCAGAAAAAAAAAGTGTACATGAAACAACCCAAGGGTTTTTTCATGGAGGGGAAGGAACACATGGGATGTCGTCTAAAGAAATCCATTTATGGATTAAAGCAAGCCTCTAGACAGTGGTATCTAAAGTTTAATGATACCATCAAAAGATTTGGATTTAAAGAAAACATCGAGGACAACTGCGTTTATGCAAAGTTTAAAAGTGGGAAATATATTTTTCTAATCTTGTATGTGGATGATATCCTGCTTGCTAGCAGTGATGTTAGTCTTCTGCGAGAAACAAAGAAGTTTTTGTCCTCAAACTTCGACATGAAAGATCTTGGTGAAGCTTCATATGTTTTGGGCATAGAAATTCACCGAGATAGAAAGAATGGAGTGTTAGGACTATCACAGAAGGCATATTTAGAAAAGGTTCTAATAAAGTATAATATGCATAAGAGTAATGCCACACCTGCTCCTATAGTCAAGGGCGACAGTTTTGGGGAATATCAATGCCCCAAGAATCAATATGAGATCGATCAAATGAAAGCAGTACCATATGCTTCGGCTGTTGGAAGCTTACAGTATGCACAAGTGTGCACTCGCCCTGACTTAGCTTTTATCACCGGGGTACTCGGTAGATATCAGTCAAATCCAGGCATAGAGCATTGGAAGATGGTAAAGAAAGTATTGCGTTATGTGCAAGGCACAAAAGACCTCATGCTAACCTACAGAAGATCCGATTCCCTAGAGATAAAAGGGTATTCAGATGCAGATTATGCGGGAGACAAAGATGAAAGAAAGTCCACAACAGGATATGTGTTCACTCTCGCAGGAGGGGCTATTTTGTGGAGAAGCTGCAAACAGACAATAGTTGCATCATTCACGATGTATGCCAAATTTATAGCATGTTTTGAGGCCACGAATTAGGTGTTATGGCTAAAGAAATTTATACCCGACTTGAAAGTGGTGGATTGTATTGACAAACCAATAAAGGTGTACTGTGACAACCAGCCTGCAATATTTTATGCTCACAACAACAAGTCGAGTAAAGCTACCAGACCAATAGAAGTAAAGTATTATGTTGTGAAAGATAAAATCCAGGATCAAACTATAAGATTCGAGCATATAAGGACAAAGGATATGCTTGCGGATCCGCTAACGAAAGGCTTACCACCCAATATGTTCAAGGAACACTTAGCCGGCATGGGTTTAATGGCAAGCCTATGATTTCTGGATCATAAGAGGCCCAAAAGTAACAGAATTTATTTCAAAACAGAAAAGTGTATAGTGGCTGTCTGATTCTATCGACAATTGACCTGTGACGATGAAACATGCTCTATGTACTAATCCGTGATGAAACGAGTAAAGTATAAAATATAAAGTTAAAAGTAAAGTTGAGATCAAGGGGGAGAATGTTAGGTTGATCTCCAGGACCGAGTCCAACGACTCGATCCGACCCTTGCTCACGCGCCCTGATCGGGGGCGCCCAACCTCCTCATGGTTGGTGGGCCCCTGTCCCCAGCGCATATAAAGAGGTGGGGGGCCGGACGCACACGGTATGAGGTTCACCGTGCGCCGCAGCCCCCCCACCAACACACCCACCGATTAGGGTTTCGCGCTAGGCCGACGGGAAGCACCGCCGCCATCTCTCACTCCACGCTCACGCCGTCGCTCTCTCCGATGGCTACCGGCTCGGGATCCTCGAGCCAAGGTGCAGGTGGTTCCCTCTCCCTCTCCGATCTCTCCCTCTCTCTCTCAATGTTTTTGTCCAGTGACACAAAAGATACTCTACCGAATTGTTCTAGCCTAGTTGATCCGAAGTTTAAGCAAACAGCCTCGGCATGAACCTAATACTACAGTCTACGGGCCTGTTGTGCCCTGCACGCCGCAGGCGTGGGCTCACCGATGCTCCGGCCGGTCCGGTGGCAGGGCCTTGATTAGATGGACCCAGGCTGCAGGCGTCCAGCACAATCATTCTCGGTCCGTCCCCCTCTCCCTCGCCGGGCACGACAGCGGGCCACCCCGCGGCGCCGGTGGGGTATTTTTTGCCAAATCTGACCATTTTGGGAAACTTATCCCGCATCTGACCCCAACCGAAAACTATTTCGGCGTCTGACCCCTCCGTTCGGCGCCATCACGATCGGCGCCGAAGTAATGCAGGTCGGCGCCGTAACTCGCTGGCGCCGAACCGCTCGGCCGGGATCCCAGGAAATCCTACGTGGCAAGTTCGGCGCCATATTCACTGGCGCCGACGTGGTCATAGGCGAAATTCAGTACACCTAGGTCGGCGCCGTCCTCCCTGGCGCCGAACCTAGGGTTAATTACACCAGCTCCCAGCCGTTCCCAGCACTCCCTTCTTCATTTCTTCTTCCCTCAGCCGCCGCCCGAGCTATCTCTCTCCTGTCTCGCCCCCTCCCTTTCAAATCCACACAAATCTGCCCCATATCTTCATTCTAGCATCATCATGAGTCTTCTTAGAGGTAATCTCTCTCACATCCCCTTTGTTTCCACCAATTATTTTGGTAAAAATAGATCTCATTTCTTGAAACTATTGTTGAATCCTAGATAAGATAATATAGATTGTTTTGAATAGGTGGTAATTATGTAATGAATTAGTACATATTTGTGTGTTCATTGTTTGTTCTTGGCACATGGTTTATGAACTTTACTATGGTTAAAACGAAATTTGTAGATATATGTGGATCGTGGTGTGCACTATGTGGTATTTAGGGGATAAAATTAAAATAAGATAGGTTGAATGGTAGTAGTTACTATGTATGTTTTGTGTATTACCTAAGTCATGCCATTTGGAGCAAAATATATATATGGACTTCATAATTAGCCGGTTCGAGAACAATTGTAGCCCTTACTATGTATGTATGTTTCTATATGTTTCATAGATTCTCCGGACATGTGGGTACCAATTGCACGCCAAATGAAGTTTGTAGAAACAACC
Organism: Dactylis glomerata; assembly: GCA_007115705.1. Taxonomy (NCBI): domain Eukaryota; kingdom Viridiplantae; phylum Streptophyta; class Magnoliopsida; order Poales; family Poaceae; genus Dactylis; species Dactylis glomerata. The sequence continues at coordinate 2,113,840 of QXEO01002113.1, forward strand.
AAGGGAAAGTATCCAAATGTATCATGCAAAGATGCTCCGGTGCCACCAAGATATCCGGTACCAAAGTGTTGTTGTGGCAAGCCTTGTGGAATCACTCAATCTAAGCACAAGGCAACTGCGGGCCGTGCATACTGAAACATCATATCGAGCCCCATGTGTGGTTTTGGTAATTAATGACAATCCCTATGGACTAATGGTTGCATTGAGTTATATGTGTAGGACTTGTCCATAGACAATGCTTGAACCATTTGTTGGAGTCAAGGTTGTAAGAAGAAGATTATGTGTTGACCAAGGTGTTATTCAAGGAGTGATCCAAAGATTGGTCTTAAGGGAGTTGAGCTTATGTTAAGTGTGTCTTGAAGAATAAGATTGAGTGAGCTCTCATGTGTATCCTCAAGACACCGTCATTATGGAGAAAGAAGATTTGATTCGAGGATTGATAAAGTCAAAGCGCAAGTTCAAGATGAGCAACTAGAAGAGAACATATGCTTGAAGCTTGCCATCTATATTGTGATCATGGATATGTGAAGATATGCTTAAAGAGAGTCTCTTCCATAGTGGAGTATGGGGGAGCAATCCGCAAGACTTCACCAAGCAAGTTCAATCAATAAAGGTGGTCCAACTTGAGAAGATCAAGATCGTCTTTATCCACCTCAAGTGGAATGCTCAAGGCAAAGGTATGATAGTGTTAGGGTTTCCTTCTTACCGGTCTCATGGTGTTTGTTGTGAGACCGGGTTATAGGATCGGTAGCCGTACTATCAAGAGGGGCTCTCGAGTGAGTAACTTAATTGTATCGTTCGGAGAGAGCTCAAACCTTTGCATACTTGGCATCATCTTTCTTGGTTCTTATTTGGGTTTTATCCATGTGAGGTTTTAGAGCTTGTGGTTATTTCCATGACAAGCTCTAGCTCATCAAAAACGGATTTCGCATGAAACTCTTATTGCGTTTTTGATGTTTGGAGGTTTTACTGGTTTGCCTTCAAAGAGAGGGCAAACCTTTCATCATTTGGTTTTATACTCCCTTGTTGGACTATGATGTTTCTATGGATGAAGTTGTAGAGCTCGTTGTGGTGATTCCAACGAGCCCAAGATCATCGAAAACGGAGTCCGGATGAAAAAGTTATCACCGTTTTTGTATTGCAGTTTCTGCTCAGCGTCACCCAGTAAGGGGGGCGGATATTCCGGCCAGGGGGGGGGGGGGCGGATTATCCGGCCTGGGAGCGAAAATTTCGTTTTGGAATTTCTGCTAAGGACTTTGCTCGGCGTCACCCAGTATAGGGGGGCGGATAATCCGGCCTGGGGGCCGGATAATCCGGCCAGCCGGATATTCCGGCCATATTTTGGCCGGATAATCCGCCCCTCCAAGTCCTGCAACGGCCATATTTCGTGGGGGGGTATAAATACCCCTTCTTCCTCCTTGGGCTGTGCACGAATTGGGATTCTCTCTCCTCCATTGTTGACTTTGCAAGCTTGCCCTTCCTCCTCCATTCCTCCCATGATTCTTGGATATTTTTTAGGGAAAAGGGAGAGGGGATCTAGATCTATATTTCTACCAATCCATCTCTCCTCTAAGTGAGGGGAACATAGTCAATCTAGATCTTGGAGTTCTTTGTGGATTTCCTTTGTTCTTCCTCTCATATCTCTCCATAGCATTAGTTGCTTTGGTGAAATTTGGGTGAGAAGGATTTGAGCACCTTGTGTGCTCTTGCCATTGCATAAGTTGCATCGGTTTGAGTTCTCCCCGGAGATTCGAGTAAGTGAAAGTTTGTGAGCTTATTACTCTTGGGTTCTTGGAACCCTAGACGGCTTTGTGGCTTTGTGGTGCCTTTGTGGCTATTATTGGGAGCCTCCAATTAAGTTGTGGAAGTGTGCCCCAAGCTTTGTGTAAAGGCCCGGTTCCGCCTTGAGGAACCCCTTAGTGGAAGAGTGAGCTAGGCCTTTGTGGCGCAAGCTCACACCGGAGAATAGGGTGAGGCCTTTGTGGCGTTGGTTAGGCCTTTGTGGCGATACCACACCCCTCCAACGAGACGTACTCCCTTTCAAGGGAGGAACTCGGGAATACATCATCGTCTCCGCGTGCCTCGGTTATTTCTATACCCGAGCTCTTTACTTATGCACTTTACATTGTGATAGCCTTCGTGCTTGAAGTCATATATCTTGCTATCACCTTGTTACTTGTATTGCTTAGCATAAGTTGTTGGTGCACATAGGTGAGCCTAGTTTATTTAGGTTTTTTGTGCTTGACAAAATAAACGCTAGTTTAATTCCGCTTTTGTTCAAGCCATTCGTAAAATTTGATATCGCCTATTCACCCCCCCCTCTAGGCGACATCTGTGTCCTTTCAATTGGTATCAGAGCCCGGTCTCTCATTTTAGGCTTCACCGCCTTGAGAGCAAAGATGTCGGCTAGGGGATTAGTGCACAATAACACTTTTATATTTGATGGCACAAATTATGATACTTGGAAAATTCACATGCTTAATTATTTTCGGGTCATGGACCCATCTATGGAGCGAATTGTAGATGCGGGTTTTTCTCCTCCAAAGGATACTCAAAATCTATCTTTAGAGGATGAGAAAAACTTGTATCTCAATGCTCAAGCTACTCATGTGATTGTTAATGCTTTGAGCGATGTAGTTACCTTCTCCATCACGCCTTTTCGGAGCGCTCATGAGATATGGACAAAGCTTCAAGAAAAATATTGTGTGTCCAAGATTATTGGGGATGATTGTATTCCTTCCACTTCCGGCCGCAATGAACTTTCATCCACTTTACCAAAGTGTGTCAAGACACAAGGTAATGATATGGTGAGTGGTGATGAAACTTGCAATGGTGATAGTATGCTTACTTTTGATGATCCTTCATCTCTATCTCATTGCAATGCTTCATCTTTAGACTTAAACACTTGTAGCCCCATAAATATTTTACATGCTTGTGTTGATAGTCCTTGCATATCATGTTTATGTTTCTTGAATAAATCTCATGATGATATGCTTGCTTTGTCTTGTTGCCATGATACAAATGCTTCTATTTCCTCTAGTATTTGTGATGCTAACCATATAGAGGAAACCGAAGAGTCTTTGGGCCAAGACAAGGTCTTGAATGGAGCTTCAAGTATTTCTTCATCTTCCTCTTCTCACGGTTCCCACATATGCCTTATGGCTAGATCTTCAAATCATAATGATGTTGAGGACAATGGTGAGGATGAGGAAAATGAAGAAGACTATATTGAGTATTTAAACAAGAAGGGTAAGGTGGTCTTTGATGCTTTGCATAACCATAAAAATGTTTTGCCCAACTTCTTTGAAATCATGAGTTGTGCTATTGAGAGCACAAAACTCATTGAGATGAAGGAAGAACAAATTGATAAAATGTTTTCTCTTGAGCGTGAGTATGCCAATGATATCCATGATTTAAAATATGCTCTAGAGGAAGAGCAAGAGCTTCGGGTTTCTCTTGAGGAGAAGCTTGAATCCATTGAGGAGTCATGTAATGAAATTATTTCTAAACTCACTAAAGAACGTGACCTCGCTCTTGCTAAGTTGTCTTCTCCTATTGCTCATGATAATGATGCTTGTGCTACTAACTCTATTTCTTATGAAGCATCTATTGTGAAGGAGAATGTTGAGCTAAGGGCTCAACTTGAGTTGCTAACTAGAAAGTATGGGAAATTGGAAGAAAGTCATGAAAAGCTATCTAGCTCTAATGAGGATCTTTTAGTGTCCCATGCTCGCCTAATGTTAGCTCATGAGGCTATATCTACAAAGGTAACATCTTGTGAGCCTCATGTGGACGCTAGCACTATTTCTCAAAATGCTATATTGACATGTGCTAGTCCTAGTAATTCATCCACTTATACTATTGCTACATCTAGTGATGAATTACCCTCCTTGCCTTGTTGCTCTAACAATGTAGCCTCTACTTCCACTAGTACTTGTGTTGTCACTAACCATGTAGAGGAAATCAAAGAGCTCAAGGCCCAAGTTACTTCATTGAAGAAAGACTTGGAAAAACGTCATGAAGGGAAGTCCACACTCAACAAGATCTTGAGTGTGCAACAATCCCCCAATGACAAGAGTGGACTTGGATTTATCTCTAACAACAAGAAGAAGTCCAAAATATACAAGAAGAAGAAGGGCCAAGAACAAGTCAAGAATTTGGCCAAGATTGTTTGCTTCAAGTGCAAAATTGAAGGGCACCATGTTAGATCTTGCCCTTTGAAGAAAAAGGCACTTAGTGAGAAGCAACAAGGGAAGCGGCCTCAAGTTCAAGCCCTTGCTCAACCTCAAGTTGAAGAAAGGTCACTTCCCAAGAAAAATCAAGCTAATGCTCCCCTTGTGGAGAAATCAAGTGAGAAGAAGGTGAAGAAGAGAACTTGCTACATATGCCATGAGAAGGGTCACCTATCTTCTTCATGCACTAGTGGTAACTCATCCAACCCTATCATAATTGAAGATGTTTATTCACTTTGCAAGGATAAGGTTGGCAATGTGTTTGCCAAATTTGTTGGCGCTCAAAGTGGTGTCAAGAAAAGAACCATTTGGGTTGCCAAACCTATTGTTTCTAACTTCTTAGGACCCAACTTGGTTGGGGACCAACAAGCCATTACTTAAACAATAGGTGTTGGTGGAGGGCATTGGAGACTTGGCTATATCATGAAGAATTAAGGGATCTTCATCAATTATATTTTCTCAAGTCAAGTCATTTGGATTATCTTATTTCTATCATATATCCAATGTTCCTCCTTGCGGTAACATGTATTCAACTTATCTACCTTGAAAGTTACTCGCCCCTTTGCATGTGTTGGGTTTTGTATCTTGCATGTGTTTGTATATGTTGTGCTTCCTACTTGCTTCATTTTGAGTAATCAAGTATGTGTATGTTGGTTTGCACACCATGTACGGTTGTTCTTGTTGAGCCTTTTGTATCTCGTTTTATCTTACTTGGCTTTTGTAAGAGATTATTGGACCATCCCATTTTGGGGGAGTGATATGCTTTGCACTTCACAATCCTAAAAATGTGTGTACATGAGGAATACCACTTAGTGTTGATATTTAAAGATTATCTAGTTTCTATGTGGTATGTCATTCTCATGAGAAATTCAAATTCTATAATGTCCATTAATCTCTTATTGGATTTTATTTACCTCTTGTGAAAAGAAATGCTTTATCACATTATGGGGGAGTAATATGCTTTGTGCATACTACAAACCAATAAAATATGTATATTTGAGGTTGTGTCACATAGTGTTGATATTGTAAATTATCTTGCTTCTATGTGGCATGTTTTCTCAAACAAGTTCCAATTTGCCAAATTGTTTTATTCCTCTTGTTTTGGATCTTGTTTGTGAGATACTTTCTTGATAGGGTTTTCCTAAAATGTGGAATTCTACATCAAAGTTGGAAAACCACTTGCTTCAAGTTATCCTAATCATTGCCTTGCGCGATTGTTTAACTATTTGAGTCTATCAAGAATATCTTCTTTAGCATGGTGATTAATTCTTATCCTTCTCCGTATGCTTCTTTGTTGTGAAGATGATCTTGGATTTATATGTAAACTACCACCGGGAAATAAATCCAAATACCTCTTGTTCTTGGACAATTGATACTATATCATGTGGCACATGTATATTGATCATCTTTACATTGGCTATTGCTTTTAATTGCCTTATCTCTAGCCAAAATGTATTTGTTTTAGCTCCCATTGTCTTCCATGACTTTTGCTATCCCATTTGATTTCGTTGAACTTGTTTTGTGTTATTTATATGTAGGTAGATGTGATGATCCCACTTGTGTGCATTTTGTATTCAAATGCAAAATCATAAATAATGCACTAATCTTGGGGGAGCTCTCCTATATTTGTTATAACACACTCTTTGTGCTTATTTCAATTGGTATTGGTTTTTTGTTGGAAGACAAATCTTTTCTTTTTGGTACTTAGTGTGCCATCATAAAAAGTGTGGAGATTTTGGTTTGTTTGTTTGAACCTTGCTCTCTTTGGGAGTTGGTGATCTCATTCCTTATTATTTATTTCTTACTCTTAAAATGAGATATGTCTTTGAGCATGTGTGTTTTAGTTATACTTTATGCTCATTGGCTTTTGCTTGGTTCACTAGTTGAACTTTGGAGTCAATCTTGTGTTGATTTGATTCTTTGATATAATTTGGACAACCTTTTGTAGCTTCACAATTTTGTGTGCTCTCTTGTCCTTCTTGGTGTTTTGTCCAAATTGTATCTCCTTTGCCTCTTGAAAGTCTTGTGCATGCATATTTACTAAATGTATATTGTATGGCATGTTGTTGCTTTCTTTGATCAAATATATAGGAGAAGCTCCATCAAATCCTAAATCGGCTAAGATGTGCATGAAATTCAATTTCATATATATATGCACATATTTATGTGGAGTTTGTCCTATATATTGTAGTTTCTAACTACTTTGGACCCAATGAGTTTGGGGACCATCTTGTACTTGAACTTTGTTTTAGGTACATGGAGATATATTGGTGCTTGTCTCAATAATAAGGATGAAGTGGTGACTAAATGATAATTTGAGGCAAGCTAGGATTATTGAAGAACTCCTATCTACTACATCCTACCTTTAATATCTCGGTAACAAGTATCGTTTTTATGCATACTTCTCTAGTATCCAACCTTGTGTAGGTTGTTTTATGGCATTGAAAATCTTTATTTGCAAATGTTGTGCTTTTTGCAAGGATTCTAATGAAACCTTTTTTTTGCAAATGTGAGCAAGTTGAGATGAGGACATATTATTGGGAACATATAAAAATCATGCTCATGACTCTCCTATCCCATATATGTCATCTTAGCAATCTTTTTGCATATCAATTCCTCAATAAGCTCACATGTGCAAAATTGATGAAATTGCAAATTTATTTCTTCCATTTGGTATCCTTAATTTTGATACTTGTTGTTTTTATCAAAGCATCCCAACTATCTTCTTTCCCTTGTTGATATTTGTGATGTCTTTGACATGTTGGTGGTTGAAGTTCATCAATATACAATAAGATAAATTGAGCCTTTGGCCATGCTTTAAAAGCAAAAATCTCATTGGTATATTGCATGCCTTCATTTTGGATATCATGTTCTATTCTTAGTATCTATTTTGCGTGTACATGGTTCTTTGTGATAATTATCTTTGTGATATTGTCTACTTAGAATCTTATACACATGAGAGATGATATCTCATTATTTGATATCTTATTTGAACCTTATGTGTTGGGATGGAATGCTAAGCAACATCATTCATTGAAGACTATGTGGATGCTCTATGCTAATCCTTGTATTAGTCTTATAATATATTGTGTCATTTCTCTCACACATTCCTTGGTTGAGCCTTTTATATGTTATCCCTTACTTTTTGCTCAACCATTTCTTTGATGCAAGTGTTAAGCTTAATTTCTTCTCTATGATCTCTTGCAAATGGTTGCGTTTTAAATGTTATTGAGGGAGTGAGGATTCCATGTTGTGCAAATTGTATTCAAATACAAACATTCCAATTTTTTCACGTACCTTGGGGAGCTTCCTCATTTCATTTAAAGCACCATTTTGCGGTTAGCATAGTATTTAAATTCACTTGGTATCATTTTGTGTTGAATAATATTGAGGGAGTGATGATTCCATGTGTGTGCACCTTATCTTCAACTCAATAGAATATTTTGTGCACACACCTTGGGGAGCTTCCTCATATTATTTAGAGCACCTTTTCGATCTTATCATAAAATCTTTATTCAGTTTGTTCTTTGGATTGTTTGATTGCTCTCTTCATTTGTTGAAGTTTATCCATTGTGTTATCTTATTTTCTTTGCAATCTTTGATCCTCAATATAGTTTGGTTTCCTTCATATATTTGTCTTTGTATATGTGCATGTGTCTTCACTTATTTCTTTTGGATATGCACACCATTTTGGAGGAACTCACACTATATTGGCCTTCTAATTTTTTCGCCCATTTTGGCAATGGATGCCAATGGGAGAGAAGTTTCGAGGGTTTAACGGGAATTGGCTTTTATGCTTTGGTTTCTTCTTAAGCATTTGCCTTGCATGCTTTGCATGGTTGAGTATATAGTGGAAACTCCACCAACAACCTTGGTTGGCAATATATGCAATGAAATCAAGATCATTCACACGTGCATAGATTGTGGGGGAGTTTGCTCTATATATGGTGGTTTTACTAACATCACATACTTTTGTAGTATTTGATGTTAGTACAACCATTTTGGTTCTTTGAATTCATTATATAAACCCTCTCAAAGAGATTGTCATCAATTACCAAAATGGGGGAGATTGAAAGATCATATCGAGCCCCATGTGTGGTTTTGGTAATTAATGACAATCCCTATGGACTAATGGTTGCATTAAGTTATATGTGTAGGACTTGTCCATAGACAATGCTTGAACCATTTGTTGGAGTCAAGGTTGTAAGAAGAAGATTATGTGTTGACCAAGGTGTTATTCAAGGAGTGATCCAAAGATTGGTCTTAAGGGAGTTGAGCTTATGTTAAGTGTGTCTTGAAGAATAAGATTGAGTGAGCTCTCATGTGTATCCTCAAGACACCATCATTATGGAGAAAGAAGATTTGATTCGAGGATTGATCAAGTCAAAGCGCAAGTTCAAGATGAGCAACTAGAAGAGAACATATGCTTGAAGCTTGCCATCTATATTGTGATCATGGATATGTGAAGATATGCTTAAAGAGAGTCTCTTCCATAGTGGAGTATGGGGGAGCAATCCGCAAGACTTCACCAAGCAAGTTCAATCAAGAAAGGTGGTCCAACTTGAGAAGATCAAGATCGTCTTTATCCACCTCAAGTGGAATGCTCAAGGCAAAGGTATGATAGTGTTAGGGTTTCCTTCTTACCGGTCTCATGGTGTTTGTTGTGAGACCGGGTTATAGGATCGGTAGCCGTACTATCAAGAGGGGCTCTCGAGTGAGTAACTTAATTGTATCGTTCGGAGAGAGCTCAAACCTTTGCATACTTGGCATCATCTTTCTTGGTTCTTATTTGGGTTTTATCCATGTGAGGTTTTAGAGCTTGTGGTTATTTCCATGACAAGCTCTAGCTCATCAAAAACGGATTTCGCATGAAACTCTTATTGCGTTTTTGATGTTTGGAGGTTTTACTGGTTTGCCTTCAAAGAGAGGGCAAACCTTTCATCATTTGGTTTTATACTCCCTTGTTGGACTATGATGTTTCTATGGATGAAGTTGTAGAGCTCGTTGTGGTGATTCCAACGAGCCCAAGATCATCGAAAACGGAGTCCGGATGAAAAAGTTATCACCGTTTTCGTATTGCAGTTTCTGCTCGGCGTCACCCAGTAAGGGGGGCGGATATTCCGGCCAGGGGGGGGGGCGGATTATCCGGCCTGGGAGCGAAAATTTCGTTTCGGAATTTCTGCTAAGGACTTTGCTCGGCGTCACCCAGTATAGGGGGGCGGATAATCCGGCCTGGGGGCCGGATAATCCGGCCAGCCGGATATTCCGGCCATATTTTGGCCGGATAATCCGCCCCTCCAAGTCCTGCAACGGCCATATTTCGTGGGGGGGTATAAATACCCCTTCTTCCTCCTTGGGCTGTGCACGAATTGGGATTCTCTCTCCTCCATTGTTGACTTTGCAAGCTTGCCCTTCCTCCTCCATTCCTCCCATGATTCTTGGATATTTTTGAGGGAAAAGGGAGAGGGGATCTAGATCTATATTTCTACCAATCCATCTCTCCTCTAAGTGAGGGGAACATAGTCAATCTAGATCTTGGAGTTCTTTGTGGATTTCCTTTGTTCTTCCTCTCATATCTCTCCATAGCATTAGTTGCTTTGGTGAAATTTGGGTGAGAAGGATTTGAGCACCTTGTGTGCTCTTGCCATTGCATAAGTTGCATCGGTTTGAGTTCTCCCCGGAGATTCGAGTAAGTGAAAGTTTGTGAGCTTATTACTCTTGGGTTCTTGGAACCCTAGACGGCTTTGTGGCTTTGTGGTGCCTTTGTGGCTATTCTTGGGAGCCTCCAATTAAGTTGTGGAAGTGTGCCCCAAGCTTTGTGTAAAGGCCCGGTTCCGCCTTGAGGAACCCCTTAGTGGAAGAGTGAGCTAGGCCTTTGTGGCGCAAGCTCACACCGGAGAATAGGGTGAGGCCTTTGTGGCGTTGGTTAGGCCTTTGTGGCGATACCACACCCCTCCAACGAGACGTACTCCCTTTCAAGGGAGGAACTCGGGAATACATCATCGTCTCCGCGTGCCTCGGTTATTTCTATACCCAAGCTCTTTACTTATGCACTTTACATTGTGATAGCCTTCGTGCTTGAAGTCATATATCTTGCTATCACCTTGTTACTTGTATTGCTTAGCATAAGTTGTTGGTGCACATAGGTGAGCCTAGTTTATTTAGGTTTTTTGTGCTTGACAAAATAAACGCTAGTTTAATTCCGCTTTTGTTCAAGCCATTCGTAAAATTTGATATCGCCTATTCACCCCCCCTCTAGGCGACATCTGTGTCCTTTCACATACTATTGTTGCCGCGATCAACGTGTGGGTGCCCTTATCTTGTCCTAAAGTTCTATGCACATATTGTGCATAATTAATTGCTCATTGTGTTCATTTTGTTTGACAGGATTATTGTGCATGCTACTTTTTCCAATGGATTGATGGCCCTGAGACTTATGATGACTATCTTCTTTCTCCATATGTCGGTATTCATCTAGGGCCACAAAGAGCGGAGACATGGACACGTCTTGTGCGTCGTCCTCCATCTCCACCGGCGCTTTGGAAGTTAGATGAAACCACACCAAAGGCTCCTCCACTAGTTTGGTGTGAGCATTGTCAAGATATGACTCGATGGTGCCCACTTTATGGGCCCGACACTTTGGAGGAGTCTTGGAAGGTTTTTTATGAAGAAAAAAGGCAAGAAAATATGAGATTGGACGTCGAGTGGAAGAAGAAGAAGGAAGAAGAAAAACTTAGAATGGTAGAGATCCAGAAAATGAGGAAGGAGGGCCAAAAGAGAAAGGAGATAGAAGCCAAAAGGAAGAAAGAAGAAGAAGCAATGGAAAGGGAAGAGAAGAGGAGGAAAGATATCAATGATAGCAAGGAGTGGATCAAGAAGGCAAACATGAACTGGAGCCTTTGGAATTATTAGCCTACCTATATTATTAGATCATGTTGTATGATTGTTTGTAATGTGGAACTTGATGTTGTGTCGTGGTCCTTTATTTTGGTACTATGGGAGTATGCTTCCATTACTACAAAGACTCCTATGTGATGATGAAGTAGATGGAATATTTGCACTTCAGATAGTTTGCTAGTGCATTGCATTTTATGACATGATGAAAAAACTGCCAGACAATTACAATTATTTGTTGAAAGTGACAACATGACAATGATGGTGCTCGGGCAATGCATACCATTTACCCATGTAAATCGATGATACAAGAGCACCTTTTGGAAAGTAAAGCTAGATTACGCCGAAATAAATATGTCTGACAATATTCATATTAATTTTGAGGGTTTCCCTTGTTGGCAACCTTTCTAGCACACCATGCCTCATAAGCATCCTGGTTTTTCTCTCGGTGCGCTTTCTTTGTTTTCTCCGCGAGTTGCTTGGCCTCTTTTTTTTGCACGTATGCCTCCCCATACCAGTAAACTTCATATTGCCTTTGATCCTCAAACCAAAATTCTTTAGTTGGAAAAAGCATGATTAAGCGAAATATGCACCATTCTGAATTTCTGATAGGTCTAGGAATATGCACCCATTGTGATAGGTGTAGGGTCGCAGTGCAATTTACTCTAATTAATTTAAAACACGGTAGTCTTTCCGGAGTAACGTGAATGAATACGATGTGACAATTCAGCTAGACTAGGCTTCACTTGAAAAAGCTGAGGTTCTGGGTGGCAATGGCAGCAATCCATGTGATGAGTAGTATCCATGCAGTGTGTTGTCTACATCACCTGAAAAAGCTGAGGTAGTCATTGATCTATGCACTGTATCACTAGTATTGGTAGTCATATCAACTGCCTCCGAATAGTTATTGTATGTCTCAGTGCACAATGATTCAGCTGAGTGCTCAATTATTCATTGGTATAGTTTGTACCTTAACGATTCAGCTCAGTTTGTTTATCTATAGAGCTTCGAAGGAAATATCAAATATTTATCTCTGTATGTTCCAATGTATCGTGTGTGTTCTCGAAAAGTGAACAAAATTATTATGACATGTCGGCTCCAGTTGATTTGGCGCCGAGATGTTTCATGTCGGCGCCACCTTCCACGGCGCCGAAAGGCATTTATCCATGAGGACAATCTCTCGCTCCAGTTTTCGGCGCCAAACCACGACAGCGCCGACATTAGCCAGTTCGGCGCCGTAGGGAACGGCGCCGACATCGGTGGAGTACTTCGGCGCCATTCACGCTGGCGCCGAGATGAAGAACTTCGGCGCCCTATTTGCCTGGCGCCGAAATAGCGCCTCGACGATTTCGGTACTGGACATTTTGGCACAAAATTGTGCCACTTCGGCGCCAAAGAGAGAACGCTCCAAAGTGAAGGACTTCGGCGCCGCTGCTGATGGCGCCGAACCTCAGCACTTCGGCTCCAGACTGAGGCATCCTGCACAGCCAGCACAGTTCGGCGCCGTAGTTGTTGGCGCCGACATGGAGAAGTTCGGCGCCAAAGGCTTTGGCGCCGTGGTCTGTTACCTTAATAGAATTTAGCCACACGCCATGTTACCCTGTTGCAAATTTCATAGAACACAGGAAATACACAGTACATATATGAGACAGCACAAGTAGAAACTTAATGCAGAAATATGCTTTTACATCATCGAGTCAAGTCGAAACATAGTCGAAACATAATGCATACATAGTCTTTTACATCATCAAGTCTGAGCATAAACAAGCATGCATAGTCCTCGGTCACATAAACAAGATCAACGCTTTGTCTTCACCTTTCTCACCGGAGCTCGACGTCGTGGAATGGCATCTGTACCAGGAGTAGGAATTACTGCTGGTCGGCGGTTTCGAGACCCCCGTCGAACACGTGGAGTAGGCTGACTCGTCTCCGGTCCGCTAAGGAACTGCGACAACGGCGTGTCATCATTGATGAAGTCGCCTGACCCATCGGCATAAGCTTCCGGACTTGGCTGTTCTACATCCTCAGTCGGATCACGGCAAGCAAGCCTAGAAACCAACTTACGGGATCTCTTCACCATTTTCTGCACAAACAATGGCAGCCAACATTTACATTTCATGTAATACATCCAATTTTCAGAGCCATCCAACAGAACAATGATATTTACCTCAAGACATGCCCGCAAAGTAGACTCGGCACCTACACTTCCCGGAGCAACTTTGAGTGCCTCACCAGCTTCATTGATACCTCGTAGAAGCTCACCGGCCTACAATGTGTGACCGTTAACATTAATACATGTCGCAACAAGCAATGAGACATATGAAGATACAAGGTGGGTTAATTTTGTTACCACACGGTCTCGCACGGGGCCACGATCAACACGCTTCCCTAGTCTGACCGCATCATCAAACTCCCACACTACATCATCTGGCTCCTCCAATATATCATCCTCGGTCCACCGAGTCCTTAGATGTACCCGAGTTGACGTGTGTAGCCAAGTCACATATGCACCAAAGTCCACTTCACTATGTGGCAAGTGGCTAATGGGAACATGGAGATCGTGGTTGTTCCATTCAGCTATGTAGTTCCGATGGTGATGTTTCCAATCAGTAATAGTCTTGTTCCTTCTTCTATCAAGCCTACAAAGAATAGTTGGGATGCGGCAAAGATTGAAAAAGTGTGACGGTAAGAGATAGATGGATTAAGACTATGACGAGATTCTTACTCGTGCAGCTCAGTCGAAGTAGAGAAGTCCTCTGGAGGCGAAGCCTGAAGCTTCCCAAACTGCCTCGCCACTCGGTGTGGTAGGTGGTACTCAACGACATAGAAGCAAATGAGTGGGCACCGATAGCTCCACATATCCTTGTCTTGAGTGCACATCACATTTAAGTTGAAGTTGGCATCAATCATTTCATATGGACGCCATGTAACCTACAAATAAGTAAGCAAAGTGTTGTTAGTCGAGAAAAAAATTGTAATGGAAGTAAGAGATCATAATTTGTGTTGTGCTAGACTCACATGGACCGGAAGTAAAGCGTCAATCTCATCAGTGTATTGCATGTACAGATTCTCTGAGGGGCCCCAATTTGTTTTCACCTCGTCATAATAGTGTGTCACGGTGGGTGCACGTGCCGGATCAGCAAACTCCCAATCACGAGATGACTTGCTACTAGGTCTGCCCACGGGAAGTCTCTCCCGGCTCCAAACCTGAAAAGCAAGCACGCAGCCACCCATGTTTGAAGTACTAGAAGTCCTCCTGCAAGCCTCGTCGAGCTGTCTGTACAACCAAGCTAACCCAGCCGAACCCCAACTGTACCTCCCTGCCTCATCCCAGTCTCGCAGTAAAGGCAAAAACATCCAAGACACGTCGCTACCCCCTGAATCTGCAAAGAGCACCTTGCCAAAAACATACATCACATAAGCTCGAGCATACCGTTGTGCGGTGATCTCGTCAGCCTCCTCCGGAAGATTGCCAAAGTTTTCTTCCAACCAAACAAACTTTAGCCCACCAGTCTTGCTTCCCTTTGTTCCAGGCTCCTTCTCCGGTGGCCTAAGTCCAAGAAGCTCCTCAACCATGTCCCTGAATTTGTCTGACTCAATCTTTCCAACAACAGGCTTCCCTCGGATAGGCAAGCCGGTGATCATGGCAATGTCCTCTAGTGTGATAGTCATCTCCCCACATGGAAGATGGAAAGAGTGTGTCTCCGGGTGCCACCTGTCTACTAGTGCAGTAAGGGCGACACTGTTGTTGCTTGGCACCCCGCGCATAGCCATGGTCACAAACGGAATCAGATTTGCCTTCTTTATGTACCGTGTGTATCTCTCACTATACTGCATCACATCGTTCTTCAACCTATGCCCACGTATACGAAGTGGGTGTAGCTCCTGCATATAAATAAAGAAAACACAATTTAGTGATGGTCATAATAGTAATGGTCTTCCGATAAAAAATAGAGCTAATGAAACAAATTGTAAGTTCACCTCTCCATTGTAGATCTTCCGACCTCGATGCTTCTCCTCATAGGCATCCTCAAGAAGGTGGTACTGATGCTCCAGATGCTCCTGCTCCTGATCCTCCTCCATCCTGTAAAAACATGGGACATATGTTAGTAAGTTACATATAAATGCAAATAGAGAAATAAAGATTATGCAAAATTATAAGATCATATATATGAAAAGACAAATTTAGCAATGCAATATAACCTGACTAGTCCGTCTTAGGGCTTCTGCTAAATTCCCGATCACCTCGGGACGACGGCGATAACCTTTGTAATGTCTAGTACCTCTAGGCCGTTTACGACCTCTTCCACGGGCGCTTGATGAAGGGTTACTTCCGGCGGTGGCGGCAGCGGCTTCTTGAGCAGCTTTTTCAGCGGCTATTTTCTTCTTTCGATCCTCACAACTTAGCTTTTTCGTGTTCTTGTGACCTTCCTCACCACATGCGGAACAACGGTTCTTCACGGTGTCCTCCACGAAATATTCATCACGTCGTGGTCGCTTGAAGATTGTTCCACCCTCCGCGCGGTCCATGTCCATCTTGAACCGTTTTGTAGGTCGTCGCCCTTTCGTCTTGATCATAAGACGGCTATCCGGTAAATACACCGGCCCTGTGTACTTCGGCCATTGAGCCATGTCCAGGTAAGGCTCGAATCTACCTGCCCATGTGCCCAGAAGTGCTGCAAGATGGTAGAACTGGGACACCATGTTGTTTGGGTCCATAGCTCTAGCACGACATGCCGTAATAATGTGGGAGCATGGTAGATGGATTTGCAAAGGCATCTGGCATGTGCAAGAGAAAGCGGCTAGGACAACAACATATTTGCGAGAACCATATTGCTCACCTCCAGCATTAGTACCTCCTACCTCGCAAACCTCGTATTTCCACACCTCATTATCGAAACATATCCATGTTTGATCATGAGACTTACGAGCTTGGTAACCAAGTTCTTCTTCCACGGTGGTTGGCCATTTTTTCCCAGCAGCCCATAGCACTCTGACTTGGTCACCCCTTGTGACCCAATACTCGTTGCACTTGTCAAAAGTATAGGATGCTATGGCGGTGACCGGTAATGAACGGATGCCCTTTAGCACTTTATTGAAGATCTCAGCCATGTTACTTGTCATGTGACCATATCGAACCCCATCCTCATCGAAAGCTTGTGCCCATAATGCTTTCTTCGGCAAATTCTCCTTAAGAAAGGCCTTCCCCTTAGCATTTGTCAAGCCAAACAACTCATTGTACCCTTCTTCAAATACCTCCGGCTCAAATACCATGGTGAGCCTACGGAGATACTCGGTCATTTCCCTATTACGGCAAGCACGGTAAAAATTACCCGCGAAATGCCTTATGCACCAACGGTGTTTGACAAGGGGATGTCCTGGTATTTCTGTCTTCACGGCATTCAATATGGACTGATGCCTGTCAGAGATGACACAAACAACCCTCCCAGGGCCAACAACCTTAGTCCTAACCATGTGCATGAAAAGTTCCAGTTCACGTTGTCCTCCTTCTCCACAAGAGCAAAGGCAAGAGGGACCAGTCGGTTGTCTGCGTCACATGATATTGCTACGAGAAGGGTGCCCTTAAACTTCCCGGTCAAGAACGTGCCATCGACACAAAGAAATGGACGACAATGCTTGAATGCTTCCACACAAGGGCGGAAGCACCAAAATGCTCGGCCAAACACACGGTGTATCACACCTTTAACAGTGCGAGTATAGGTTGGATGCCGCTGAACAATGTGTGTCATCCCGGGGTTGCGATGAGCCATTGCTGCCAACAACCTAGGCAACCTTCCATATGCTTCCTCCCAATCACCATAAGCCATCTTCATAGACATCTGCTTAGCCCTCCACGCCTTGCCATACTTGATATGATAGTGAAATATCAGTTTCACGAAGTGGACCAAAGAGCCGGCTGGCATTGTTGGCGTAGCTTTGATGGCATCATAGCACCGGTGTGCAATAAAAGTAGATGTCAATTGTCGGTGCTTGCCGTTCCCAAGGATAGCGTTGCCACATGTGTGTGGGCCAACATACTTAGTTATCTTCCACCAACCTTCTGGTTTCTTTTTTGTTGCCCAAACCTTCCACGGACACTCTTCATTCTCACATAACACAACATATCATTCGTTTTTGTCAGATTTGAAGACTATGAAAGGACGATGATGACTTACGGCATACTCCTGTAGCCATACTTGCAAGTCCAACATAGTCTTGAACTTTAGACCTGCATATATTAGAGGTCGTGCCCTTGGTTGATTTTTTACTTCGTCCGTGGTGAGGGGCCTAGGTTGCTCCGGGGCATATTCCCGCAGGTTAGAATCTACCACGGCTTGGTCAGCCTCCCTAACATCCTTGAACTCATGAATACTAGGATGCCTGCCAAACACCTTCACATATGCATCGGTCTCCTTTTCAGAAAATTTTGGAACCGCAGGTTCCTCAACCGGAATTTCCTCATCCGATTCCACCTCATACATACCATCACTTCCATCTTCTTCTACATTTGGAACATGATGATCCTCATCGGAGTCCCCCGCATAAGCATCTTCATACTTCTCGTCTTCAACATTGGGAGCATCAAATGTATATGGATCTCCGTCTAGCGAAGAGGATGCGACCAATGGTACACAAGGAGATGATGGAATGTTCAATTGCTCGAGAACAACAAAATCTTCCTCAATCACCTCCAAGCTTCCAACATTTGTTTTCTCCTCAATTATTGCTTCTATGTCGGTCAATGAGGACACAACAACACGATGCTCGTGACTTTGCATATCTTCTATTTCAAAAGCCCTTGCTTTCTCCTCCATTATCTCCTCAAAGATATCTTCATCATGTCGGATTTCTGACTCCCACATAGGTGGTTGGCTAGGACCCGCTTCATAGACATCCTCAGAACGGACATCATTGCATCTAACGGAGGGATGCTTGTTCAGGTCGATGAGAAGGTTGGCTCGACCGGTGACCTTTACGGCAACGACAACCAAAGATTTGATTTCAGAGCTGTCAACAAGCTCTTTGTATACATCCCACTCATCGCTGCTGTTGATAGGTATCATCTGAGTAAAAGACCTAGAGCCGCCGGCATCGTATCTTCCTTCCAAGACAATTTCATCACCTATGTCATTCCAACCAAGCACCGCTTTGACCTTCAATGCAACCTCACTGAAACTAGGACTACGCGGAAAGAACAACACTTGGCTACTCATATCAACAAACTCAACCCCACAGCCCGAGGACACAACACTCCCACCATGATGCACATGAAGAACTTTTGAGTAGGCCATCTATATTCACAACCAAAAGATATACCGGAACCCATTAGCTAATATTCGACAATATTTATCTAATAATATTACTACTGCGACTACATACAAATTATCTAACATACCAACCCATATCTAAAACATAAACTAAAATGCTACCAAACCTATCGCAATCTACACTAATACCAAATTATCTAACATACCTAATTAACTAATATACCTAACCTACTGTAATTCTACACTAATCAACACTAGACACATTGCTATACACTACAATCTAGTATACATTGAGCTATACATACTACACTAGACAGAGAACTATACCTCAAACATACTACAGAGAAGTACACAAAAAATTCCTATACAAAGAGAGAAAGGCCGGAGCTATACCTCGATGGCGGCCGGCGACGGCGACCGCGAGACGGCGAGGTGGACCGGGAGACGGCGAGGTAGACCGGGAGACGGCGACCGGGAGGGTCTCGACGGCGGGTGGCGGCGGCGGGTCGGGAGGGTGTCGCCGGCGGGTCTCGACGGCAGGTCTCGACGGCGGGTGGCCAGCAACTCCCTGGCGCCAAAGGAGGGTGTCGACGGCGGGTGGCGGCGGCGGGTCGGGAGCTCTACCGCGGACTTGGACTTTGCAATGGGGAAGATTGGGGAAAAAGAAGAGCTGAAGGGGTAATTAACCCTAGGTTCGGCGCCAGGGAGGACGGCGCCGACCTAGGTGTACTGAATTTCGCCTATGACCACGTCGGCGCCAGTGAATATGGCGCCGAACTTGCCACGTAGGATTTCCTGGGATCCCGGCCGAGCGGTTCGGCGCCAGCGAGTTACGGCGCCGACCTGCATTACTTCGGCGCCGATCGTGATGGCGCCGAACGGAGGGGTCAGACGCCGAAATAGTTTTTGGTTGGGGTCACATGCGGGATAAGTTTCCCAAAATGGTCAGATTTGGCAAAAAATACGCCGGTGGGGGAGACTAGATCCGACATTGTTGAGTCGCCCATGCTCACTGATCTATCAATCGAGTACCGCAGCGGAGGCGCCGGGCACCATGCCATGCTCATGGATATGCCCCGCCACCACCGCGTGCGCGGCGCAGTTTCCACCACGTCCTCCCTCCGCCGTGTCGCTCGCTTAGGCGGCGATTTAGACAAAATTAACCCAAACTTGAAACGATTTCAAATAATAAACCATCGGCCAAACTATTTCAAAAAAATAACCTCTTTTTGCTTCGCCATTCACGGTGGCGAAGCAGGTAAGCGTGCGTCGCCAGGGGGAGTGGCGAGGCGGTGGAGTGCGTCGCCACTCACGGTGGCGAAGCAGGTAAGCGTGCGTCGCCACGCACAGTGGCGAAGCAGAATGGCCTGCGTCGCCACTCTCAGTGGCGAAGCACTTTAGGGTTAGGGTTTCCCGCCCAGCCCCGAGCTGGCCTCCTCACTCACTTCCTCCCTCATCTCCAGCAAAGGCGGTTGCTCTCTCTCCCCCTCTCAATCTTCCCACCCAAAACCACTCAAATCAAAGCTTTTCTCCGTGGATTTCTCCTTCCCCAAGTCTCCTAAGGTACTCTCCCTCATTTGCCATTCATTTGACCCATTGGAATTTGCATATTTGGTTATGAATCCCCAAATCTTGGAAACCCTAGAAAAATTGATTCACCCAAATTGCAATGTTGATTCTTGTTAATTTGGTCAATGTTGGCTTGTATGATGTGTATGAAGTATTTAAGTGTAGATTGGTAGGTTAGGGTAAGGGTTTGTGAGGTTAGGGTTTGTTGTTATGTTAGGGTTAGGGTTAGGGTTTTCTTGTTATGTTAGGGTTAGGGTTAGGCTTTTCTTGTTATGAAGTATGATGTGTTAGTAAATATTGGCAAAGGTACATATTAATTTTTGTACCTTATTGTTGTTATACAAAAATAGGTATGGCGAGAATTGTTCATGTTCACCATGTTGACAAGGAAGCATATTTGAAAGGCAATTTAGAGCCCGACCCGGATGAGCTTGACTTGGTGTTCGAGCGTACTCCTACGTACGCCGAGGTCTTGGAACAAGTTAGGATAGAGTTGAAATGGATGGACCCTAGTGATGTTGTTGAGTTGGAGGGTAGGCACAACGCCGGATTTGGCATGCATTTCCGTTGGAAGATAATGCGTATCAACTCCGAGCAACGTTGGGGTGCATACAAGGAGGTGGTGGCCGAATCTCTCGACAAGGCTCTTGAGTTATTTGCCACCAAAAAGGTTGGTGGTACTTTGCATGTGGACTTGAACCGGAGTGCCTCCCGGGTTGATGGTAGGAATTCTCCACCGAACCACCAAGAAGAAATGACGGATGGAAGGCCAATTTCAAAGGAGGCACTATCATTGGAAGAGGAGGAGGATGAGTGCTGGGATGATGACAATGATATTGAGCTTCATGACCACAATGTTGGAGATTTGGATATGTACTATACGCAAGAAAACATGCACCATGACATCCCGTACTCGCGATGCTATGCATCGGACTCGGATGACGATGGTCCCGAAGAAGAAGTTGATGAGGAAGGGTTCACAGCCAATGAGGCCGAAGTCCACGAGGAGGTATTGGGGCGAGATCATCGGATACCATTGTTCCGTGATCTTAGTCTCGCGGATGAAGCCACGGTTGACGGCGGCGAGGGTATAGTGCTTGGACCAAGGCCTACTTCTTACCGGGATGGCAATCACGAGAGTAATGGTATATCAAAAGGCTTGATGTTCAAAACCTTGCTAGAATTTAAACAATGGATCAAGGACTTCTCGGTTAAGTATCATCATCCCTATACGGTGCTTCACTCAGACGTGAAGAAGCGTTACACTGTTAAGTGCGAGGAGGATCGATGTCCTTGGATTGTGCGTGCAAGACCATGGAAGGGAGGACCCGAGTGGCGCATAACAAGTTGTGTGCCAACTCACATGTGTCGCGGAAAGAGGGTGGATGGCAAAGCAGTAAAGCACGATCACCAACAACTCACCTCCGAGTTCATCGCATATAGACTTTCCAATCAAATCTCGTCACTTCCAACAATGAGCATCAAAACAGTCATGGAGCTTGTGAAAGCTCTCTTTCACTATGATGTGAAATACGGCAAGGCATGGAAAGCAAAGCAAGCTGCATTCAGGATGTTGTATGGTGATTGGGAAGAAGCATACAACCGAATTCCTCGGTTGTTGTTAGCAATGGCCGATGCAAACCCGGGCATGGTTCATGTGGTAGAGCCTTATGGACAGGAAACAAGGATTTACAATGGAAGAACTGTCCGAGTATTTGGCCGTGCATTTTGGGCTTTCCAGCAATGCGTGAAAGCTTTCGAGCATTGTAGACCGGTAATCTCCGTTGATGGCACATTTCTGGCCGGGCAATATAGGGGGACTCTCTTGGTTGCAATAGCAAATGATGCCAACAACCGTTTGGTTCCTTTGGCATTTGCTTTCGTTGAGGCGGAGAACAACAATAACTGGCAGTGGTTTTTTCACCTTTTGAGGACCAAGGTATTACCGCCACAAAGGGAAATTTGTGTCATCTCAGATCGACATCAAGGAATTCTCGCAGCTGTAAATATTGAAATTTCAGGGCATGCTCCTTTGCACCATAGATGGTGCATGAGGCATTTCTGTTCAAACTTCTATAGGGCATGTGGCAGCAAGGAGTTGACTGATGATCTTCAAG
Organism: Dactylis glomerata; assembly: GCA_007115705.1. Lineage (NCBI taxonomy): Eukaryota > Viridiplantae > Streptophyta > Magnoliopsida > Poales > Poaceae > Dactylis > Dactylis glomerata. The sequence goes on from QXEO01002113.1 coordinate 2,135,920, forward strand.
ATTGTTGTCTCGCTTTCACTGACCGGCGTTTCGCAAACTTGTACATCAAATTGACCTCAAACAGAAAGCTCGATGCTAAGGGTCAAGCATTTCTCACTAGGCACATCCAAGATAGAACAAAGTGGGCAAGAGCCTACGATGAAAATGGTCGGAGGTACGGTCAAATGACAAGCAATATGGCAGAGTGCTTCAACAAGGTGCTCAAGGGTGTCCGTGCATTGCCCGTGACGGCAATTGTGCGATACACATTCGACAAGTTGAATGAGTATTTTTTGAAGTACTCAGATGAAACGGAAAGGCAGATTGCGGGAGACAATACGCAAAACCACAAATACGAGTACCCACCCAAAGTTGACGAGTGGAGGACATTTCAGTCTCGTAAGGCAAATTCTGAAGTTGCCACCGTTTATGATAACGAAGAGCTCATTTATGAAGTGAACGAGTACCCACTGCCCCTGGCGACGCACCCTCTGCTGCCTCGCCACTCCCTGTGGCGACGCAAGCCTGGAGGGTGAAATCAGCTCAAAATCGTCTCAAGAAGATCATATCCAAGAATATAATATATCATATATCAAAGAAGATCATATATCATATATCAAAGAAGATCATATATCATATATCAAAGAAGATCAAGCTCACAATATCATATATCATATATCATATATCAAAGAAGATCATATATCATATATCAAAGAAGATCATATATCATATATCAAAGAAGATCATATCAAAGAAGATCAAGCTCACAATATCATATATCATATATCATATATCAAAGAAGATCATATATCATATATCAAAGAAGATCATATATCATATATCAAAGAAGATCATATATCATATATCAAAGAAGATCATATCAAAGAAGATCAAGCTCACAATATCATATATATCATATATCATATATCAAAGAAGATCATATATCATATATCAAAGAAGATCATATATCATATATCAAAGAAGATCATATCAAAGAAGATCAAGCTCACAATATCATATATCATATATCATATATCAAAGAAGATCATATATCATATATCAAAGAAGATCATATATCATATATCAAAGAAGATCATATATCATATATCAAAGAAGATCATATCAAAGAAGATCAAGCTCACAATATCATATATCATATATCATATATCAAAGAAGATCATATATCATATATCAAAGAAGATCATATCAAAGAAGATCAAGCTCACAATATCATATATCATATATCAAAGAAGATCATATATGAAATTCGAGCACAC